>OY747128.1:44967945-45567945 GCA_963556465.1 Berberis vulgaris | reverse complement strand
CATAGGCCAAAGCTTGAGTTTAGTAATCAACCGATCAATCTTATTCAAAACCAAACAAGGAGTTAGCTTCTTTATCCAAGCTTGTTGAAGTACAACATGGGTCTGTATGTGCACGCCCTAAACAGTATCAACAAAAACCAAAGCTCCATCACTCAACCTAGCGGCAGTAGACAGCTCACTACAAAATTCCATATGACCCAGAGAATAAATCAAATTGATAAAATGGTCCTTAAACTTCAATGCTATCGACACACTCTTCATCGTAATCGCCTGTCGCTGCTCTTCAGGCAAATAATCCATAGCCCTATGCTTCCCTGCATTCTTCTCATGCACCAACTCATTCCCAGACCTTGCAATAAGATGATCTGCTATTGTTGTCTTCCCATGATTCACATGGGCTAGAATACATATGTTCCTAATCTTCTCCAACTCAACTTCGCCCATTTCTAAAACACCCCAACTTGAAAATTTCAATCTTTTAGCTAGTTTTTTTTATACCAAATTCAACTAAAAACTGATTTGGAGATTTGGGTATTTGGCTTTGGATCTGTTTCAACATGGGTATTACTAAACTAATGTTTGGGTGTATATAAACTAGGGTTTGGTATTGTTTGTGTGTTGAACTCAAAAACCCAAAAAGGTCACACCTTTGAGAGAAAATCGAACTTAGGAGCAATGGGTATTAGGGGATTGGGGAGATGGGTATTAAGAGAGTGAGATTTGAAAGATGACGGGTTGTCTGTTGGGTTCTTTTATATGAAGGATTGGAGGAGAAACTCCACTTGTTTTGACGAAATTGTTCACAATAAGGTTTGCAGAGACTCTAATAAACATACCAGACTCTAATAAATAAACATACCAGCAGTCAATGGTGTTATGGCCTAGTGGTTAGGGTTGTGGGTTTGTCTCCCACGTCCTAGCTTCGAATCCCACCTGCGGCATAGTTACTTTCTAATGGGTGTTGACCTATAGTCGTCCAGTTGATAGGTTATGGGATCCTTCAAAACCCAGCTTGCCTTCCAAAAAATAAAAAAATAAAAAAATAAACATACCAGCTAGAACATATGAGATCTCTAATTGGGAGAGGAAACGCTGTGAGGTCCAGTCGTCCAGAGAGTAGAGATATTTATATCTAGTATATATCTACTATGGAGAGTGGAGATAGAGAGTAGATACGCAGCTGAAGCTTGAAGCTAAAAGAAAGAAGATGAAGAGAAGGGAGGAAGGAAGAACGTTGCTGAAATGAAGTGAATGGAATGGAGGAGGAATGCAGCTGAAGCTGAATGAGAAAAGATGAAAAAATGGGAAGAAGGAAGAAGTGGAACGCAGCTGATTATGAGGTGAGGTCCGAGAGAAGATGAGGTGCGTGTTTGATGTTTTTTTTTTTTTTTTTTTCCTATTTTAGAGTTTACATTTTCTAACCTTCATCTCTACTAATATTAAGACATGTGTACAGTGTCATCTAAAACGGGTTGAAACCAGACCATTTCGTTTCACATAATGGGAACCGGACTCGGATCCTTTTACAACGGATTCAGATCATTTCTAAATTATGAATTTAAAAATCGGACTGTTTGGAGCAAAACGGTCTGGTTCAGTTTGAATTTGCAGTTCCTCAACCCGTTTGCCCACCCCTACTTACAAAGGGTAATAGTTTACTTCTCTTTTGTGTCTGTTTGATAAAAATGCATGTTCCAACCAAGATAAGTGATTTCTCGAAAATATGTCAAAATTTTATGAAATATTTTCTACGTTGGAGTTACCAAAATATCTTTCGAAATTTGAAATAGTTTGAAATATTTCAATCTTTGTATATTTTACCTATTACAATGTTATTTTAGTATCAAAAGTTGTTAAATAAGTAATTCTTACGTAATATGTAGTCTGTATGACACTAGGAGTCGTGTGAGACTTTTTATTTAGTATTTAAGAGTTTAAAATGCATAATTATATTGTTTAATTCAAAACTACAATCGAAATTTCTACATTTTTCTACACAAAATGTGAAATATTTCATAAAATTTTGGGACCAAAATTATCTCGAAAAATAAAATCACAATCCTTAGCTCCAACAACCAATATTGTATTTGATCTGACATTTATGTTGTACCACCAAGAATTGGTCAAACCAAAACATTGAATTTGAATGGGGAGTTGTGTTTATAACATTACTTGTTGTTTGTACCACATTTTTCCAAGCATGTGAGATCTCCAGCATGAGGGTAGACCATGAGGTGTGGCACGAGAACGATGCACTTTGGGGGGAGGGGGGGGGGGGGGGGGGGGGGAGGTTTAGTATGTGAGAAGTAGAGGAGGCTTAGATGGAAATTCAACTTTTTAGAGATAATTATTAGTTGAAAGAGGGGGAAACTGATGTGTTCATTATTCACCAAGTAAGAGCAGGTCAAGGAGGAAAACAACTAAGCAAGGTAATAAGAGGTATGGCCCGGGAGGATGAGGTCATCTTCGAGAATTGTTTAAACATAACTATTGTTTTCATAAAGCGAGAAACACTAGGGATGAAAAATCCCTTGCTTGCATCGATGATGTGATCGTTAATTACCTTAGGATTAATCTAAATTCACAATCAATTTTAGCAAAAATCTAAACCCCTAGCATTAAGTGTCATGCAGTTACATAGTCACATGTTTTACATAAGCAAATAAAAACATGTTTTGAATAGTAACAAAGGTACTCTAACTACCGACTAGTCTAGATATTAAATCCGATATAATCAGTGAAAGCAATTTGTCAACATTTAGAAAAAAATGTATTTTACAATGAAAATAGTAAAATTTAATTAAACAAACTCTAGAAACCCATGATTTCATCTTCACCTTGGCGTGGGGTTTAGAAATTCATGAAGTAAATTATCGTGGCCGGGGCTTTGGTCAATTCTAACTCCTCCTCAATGACTCTGTTTTACAATCCCTCCAGTCTGTGTTGGTTTTTTTTGAGACGATGGGTGGTTGTGGCTGGTGTTGAGATGGTGACAAGAAGGGAGAAATTTGGTGGTTGGTGGTTGGCGAGAGGAAGAAGAGAAGGGCGATCAATAGAGAGAGAGGGGGAGCATGCGAGAGTTGGCGCGATGAATATGTGGTTGTGGCGATGTCGGCGTGAATGGCGGATGGTGGCCGGTGTGATGTCGGATGGTTTGTAAAGGAGAAAGGAAGTAAAATAGATCATTGATGGCAAAATCCTCCGTTGGTTGTGGCGAGATGGTGAAAAGAGGTTGTTATGGGGTTGGCGAAAGGTGTATGTTGTCGGCGATGGAGGTTGGTGGTTTGGTGAGAAGGATCAGTCTCGCGACATGGATAGTAGAGATACTTTTTTATGAGAGATGGTGGTTGCTGCTGCAAGGATGAAAAGTCGCCCCCTTTGGTGGCTAGGAGAGGAAGAATAAATATTGGGGATTTAGGTCAACTTTGAGCTTGGGCTTTTCTTCATTAATTTAACCTTCCTCGCCTCTTCGTGAATGTCCAGTACTTGTTCTTCTGAATTCGCCACACTAATGCAATTTCATCATTTAAGTTCTGATTCCTACAAAAACATGAAAATGAAATAATTAGAATAAAATACAATACTTGAAACCCCTAACAGATATAAGTTATAAGTAAACAGAAATTGAGTTTTTATTTTTCTCAAAGACAATATAGATGCAATTGTATGGTGTATGACAGGGGTGACTGGCATCCAACCTTTTTTGGTTCAACACAATCTGAATGTAGACACGACTTGCCATTTAATGAAGCCGAAACAGAGAAACATGAAAATGTTATTTGTGATTTAGAGCAAAAATAGATATTGGTTATGCTTGTAATACCAATATAGGTTGAATGGAACAATATGGTAAAAATGTATGATTAAGTTATATAGTAATGCATACTAGGTTGTGAACGATTGATGAAATTAGATCATTCAAACGTGACCAAAAAGGCTCAACAAATGCATCAATGCAAGAAAATGAAATCAAGTCATGCACCAGTCAAAGTCAAACAAGAACGAAGTCAATTCAAGTAATCAAAGTCAAAGATATGAAGGTCGGTCAAACATTGTCAAAGTTTCAAGAAGACAAGTCTAAAATGGTTGAAGTCCAAAAAGGTGGACCAAGACAAGTTATGGGGAAAATGAAGTCTTGCAAAAAAGGGCTAATGGATAGCCAAAATTTAAATGAAGTGTCGAAAGCTATTTAGAGGCAAAACATTTGAGAAAGGCAAATTAAAATATGTATTTGAGACATCCTCTCATTTGAGAATGGATATTCCCTCAAGAGACATGCTAATGTGCTTAAAGTACATGTTCATGTCAATATACAAGGTCATGATGACATGGACATATGCGTGTATCTTGCATGTGTGACAAAAGTGAACCTTTTGTAATAAAAAAAGGTTTATGGAAATGGCAAAGTCAGCTATGCCTTTGATATGTCATCATCAACAGAAGACCATTTTGAAAAGGCAAAGAGACATTCCAAGTTTAACCCTCACCCTCCAAAATCAGTCTAAAAATAATTGCATCTTCATTTGCCTTCATCAAATTTGAAAGAATTATGTGAGTGTTTCAAGAGTAGCAGGACCAACAAATCTAGTAAGAAGAACAACAAATTTCTCTTCATTGTTTAAGAGGAAATCTCTCAATATTATTTTTAAGTAAGCTTCAAAAGGAAATAAAAAGATCTAGGGCTTGAGTTGTGAGCTACACCTAAAGCAAATAACTAGGGATGGCAGTGGGGCGGATTTTCACGGATATCCGCCCCACCCAATCCGTTTGGGGCGGTTTTAGATATGCCTAAACGGATTTTGGGGCGGTTTTAGATATGCCTAAACGGATTTTGGGGCGGATACGGATATCCAAACAACATCCATTAAATATTCGGGGCGGATACGGATTTGGCCGTATCCGCCCCACGGATATCCGTTTATTATATAACATTACAACAATGCCCTTCCCCTTTATAAAGGGATTAAACCCTTGATCCCTCTCCCTCTCCTTCATTCCCTCCCTCACAGACAGAGTCACTCACACCCGCCTCTCCCCCCCTCTCTGCCTCTCACACACATAGAGCGAAGGCCTCTCCCTCAGACCCTCTCTGCATCTCACACACAGCGAAGCCAAGGCGGAGGCCGAAGGGAAGGGTTGCCGTCGACGTCGACTCGTCGTCCGCCTCTTCTCTCTCACTGTCCCTTCTTCTCTCTCACAGGCTCAAAACGAAGGCGGAGGCCGTCAGCCTCTTCTTCTCTCTCACAGCGAAGGCGAAGCTCGTCCACCTCTTCTTATCTGATATCTCTTACAGGCTCACAGCGAAATGTCGTCGTCGCCCCTTCTCCTTCTCCTTCTGATCTTAGATCTAAGATCTGATCAAATTTGATCTTAGATTAGATCTGAGATCCGATCTGATCTATCTGATCTCTGATCTTTGATCTCATCAGCTGATCTGATCCGATCTCAGATCTCATCAGATCTCATAATCTCATCAGATCTGATCTGATCTCAGATCTCATTAGATCAGATCTGATCTCTGACCTCTGATATCAGATCTGATCTCTGACCTCTGATATCAGATCTGATCTCTGACCTCTGATCTCATCAGATCTTATCTCTGATCTCATCAGATCTGATCTGATCTCAGATCTCACAAGATCAGATCACAGATCTAAAATCAGATCCAGAGATTGATTTTTTTTTTGTATTTTTAAAATTTTTTTTGTACGAATTCTTTGTAAATTGTAATTCAGAATATTTTGTAATTCAGAATTTTTTGTATTTTTTTTGTACGAATTTAGAGATTAATTTTTTGTTATAATTTTGTGCAGATTGGCGGGGCGGGGCGGATATCCGCCCATCCGCACGGGGCGGTTATGGATTTTGATTAAAATTGTAAAACGGATTGGCGGGGCGGATTGGGGATCCGTTATTACTGACGGATCGGGGATGGATTTGCTCAAATCCGCCCCAATCCTCCCCGTTGCCATCCCTACAAATAACTTCTTTGTTTGAGATCTAAAAGCCCTAATGAGAAAGCCTTCTTCGTCACCCAAATTTTCATACTTGTAAGGGAAAATATCACTTCTTCTCTATAAATGAGTGAGAGATCCAAACTTAAACCAGTATCTAATCCATCTATTTGAGATACACAACTAGATAACCCTTTTTGAGTGTTAGCTTTCCTAAAATCAACTTCCACCTTGTGGGTCTTAAATTCGTGAAGTTGATTTGTACGAGTAACTATCACCTGGTGATCTTAAACAGGTGGTAAGACTTGGTTGTGGCGCATGCCATGATGGTGTGATGTTTGGCGAATCGATAAATCTTGTGGAACACGATCATAAGACCAGGTAGCATCTCCAGAATCCCAACCACACGTCAATAAGACTTGGTTGTGTTCCATCTGATTAGCGATCACCAAAGTGTTCGTAAGACTACCGGAGCAGAACATTTGTTTCATGTAGGTAAGTCTCGTTGGAAGGTGGTGAGTTGACCTTGCAAGGTTGTGAAACGTTGATTGAGAGTGTAGTTCTCTTATAAAAAAAAATACAACAATACATGTGCAATCTCTGACATTTGATAGGGTTGTTGCTAATTGATGATATCCATTAAAAGAATGCAATGAGGCTAATGAACTTTATATGCACCTTCTACATTCTTTTTAGCAGTAAGTGAAATATATCCATGAACTATGGTGACTTGGGGCATCCTTATTCTCCTAGTTGCCTTTATGTATCCATTGCGATATTTATTAAGGGAGAAAAAATATTGCAATAAGTTATAATCATGAGTGATTGCTTCCCAACAAACTATGTCATAAGCCTTCCTGAGATCTATCTTAGCTGCACATCTGGGGGACCCTAATTTATGTGATAGTTTCTCACTAATTCATGGACAAGCATGACATTATCCTGGATGTATCCCCCTTTGATAAAGGATGACTAATATTGTTATACCAATTTCTTCATTCTATTCATCATAACTTTTGAGATACATTTATAAAGTACATTGTAACAAGATATTAGCATGAAATCGCTTAGATAAGAAACATTAGTTACTTTATAAAAGAAGCATATGCCTCCCCCGAGAGTCTCCCGTTTCTGAATAAGTTATTGATGGCTTTGACAAAAATCATCCCTATAATTCTTCATGTTGATTTTAAGAAGAATGAGGAAAACCCATTTGGTTCTGGAGCATTGCTAGATTCAATGATAGTGCTAATGTAAACTCATCCCTATTCACTTGCTTTGTAAGCTCATTTGCACCTCCAGTACTACTACTACTACTAAGGCCGCTTATTATAGTAGGATCATAATGCCTCCTACCATTGTTCTAAAAATCGCTAGGCGGCGTGTGGACGACGAGTAGGGGACTAGTGCCCAGAGGCCTAGGCGGGAGACTAGGCAACTTTTTTTTTTTGTATTATTAGTTATAATTTACAAAATAAGTATAACAACATGTAAATTATTTCCAATTCAATGGCAAGATACATATGCAAAATGTATTTAAAAAAATAGTCTCAATTTTTTTTTTTTCGAACTCGCCCAGGCGCCTAGGAGAATTTTTAGAACACTGCCCCCTACACACAAATATTTTTCAAAATTACATAACACATTTTGCTCAAATCTCCTCCATATGATCAATTTTTCATGTTCCACATTAGAGGTAGACATAAATTTGTCCTTGGATCTCCGCTCCTTCAAGTAATTATGTGTAATGTACAAAAAGTTACATAAAGGGTAAGGTGGATAAAAAGATTGGCACACTTAAGCCATCTCCAATGGTAGAGGATAGAGGGGCAGGGGAAAAAACTTATTCATCCCTATTCATATTCATGCAGAATGACCCAACATCATTTTGCAAAAAAATGGATACTTTCAGATCGAACAGCTAGCTCAATGACTAGTTGCTCCATTTGCCTATATATTTCCGACCAAATCAATTCATCTCTTCAATCTAGCAATTATCTCACTTATTCTTTTGCAATTCTTTCTTACTCCCTAATTCTCTTGCAATTTTATCTCAGTGGCAACATCTCAACGAATCTCCCAAGCTAAATCTACGATGACACATAACCTCAACTTCACTCACCTAGAAGATGAAGCACTATGTAGGGCTTGGACAAATATCAGAAAATATCCAATTAATGACACCAATCAATGAGGCCAGACAATGTGGGAATGCGTACTTGGTTCTCTTTTGAAGTTTTGTCCATTCAATCATTTACCTAGAGTACTTCAACATCGGTGGAAAATGATTCAATCTTGACCATATAGAGCGTTGACATCAGAGTGGAAAAACACATACTGATAAAGTAAATCATTTTATACTTCAAATTCATGTAGTTATTTATATTTATTGTATTCAAAATAATTTTTGATTTAGTATTATTATATTATTTGATTTGGTTTATATTGCTTAATGACCCGAAAATGCTTTATAATCAACTGAATGGTGGGAGGTTTAAGTTTGAGACTTATTGGACTGTACAAAGACATGCCTATGTGGCACCAATGGAATAGATATGTGGGCAATGTAGCTAGAAAACTAACAAGAGAAATGTTGGAGGAGATTTCAATGACAGAGGTGTCTTTGAACAAAGACTCAAATCCATTCGTACTCAAAACAGATCATTTGGCTAGGCCAAATGGAAGGAATCAAGCAAAGTCTAGTTGATGTAGTAGTTCTTCTTCTTTTAAACCTATCATGCACGAAAAAGATTGGACATGACTATCGCAATTGTAGAAAAGAAGTTAGAGCTGAAATTACAGACTGCGAAGATGAATGAAAATATCAGAGAAGACGATATTATGATGATGAATCTTACTGGCTTTAATCCAATTGAGCAACAATAATAGATGGACATGCAGAATAACATATCCAAACAACATTGTGTAAGGACGAGCGCCACTCATTCTACAGATGATCCTATAGATGGGGAGGCATCCAAATTTGGTTCTTCAGTTGGTCTTTAGGTTTATTTATTGTATTAGTTTTATTTATCAAGAAATACGTTAGTCTATTTATGTATGTAATATAAGTTATTCCTTAATTAAATATTTTTATTTCGAGTAAATTTGTTTTTTATTTCATTTAAAAGCAAATATAGCAATACAATAAAAGCAAATACAACAACATAACAAAAGCAACAAATACAACACCTACTCAAATTAAAATACTAAATGTTTCCAGAAGTTGTCCATAAATGTTCAATCAAATCATGTTTCAGTTGTTGATTAGTTTTCTTTGAATGCATCCTATGCAAATTCGACCGCGATTGTAACACAGGCAACGGTGTGTGTGTCATTGGTACTGGTTCTGATTCATGGGAAAACAATTTGAAGTTTTCAAGATCCAAGTAAATTTCATCTTCAGTGATCAAGTTGTGCAACATAATACAAGTTTTCATGATGGTGGATGGATCAACTTTATTCCAAAGTCGGGCAGGGTCTTTGATGATTGCCCACCTAGACTGTAACACTCAAAATGCACGTTCAACATCCATTCGAACACATCGATATTGAACGAATAAGCGTTGCTTGTTAGAGATTGGTTGATTGATGGTTTGAATAAGAGTGACCCTTTTAGGGTATATCCCGTCTGAGAGATAATACTTCATGTTGTATTGATGATTCACTTCAAATTGAGATTGCAATGTAGTACCGTTGGCTATGTCATCGAATAAGTGTGAACAATATAAAACATTAATATCATTGTGGAACCCAACCATACCGATAAAATGGTGCCAAATCAACAGTGACCAATCTGCAAAACCTTCAAGGATAATGATAGGTTTATTCACATGACATGTATGAGTTCCATGCCAAGACACTATAGAGTTTTTCCAGTGCATGCAATGCAAACTTCCAACCATGCCTATTAATGATACACGAAAATGGTCCATCTTCTACACCGTACACATGTCATGATGATCTCGAGAAGTAGTAGGCCCAAGCGTCAGCCCCACACTGATTCGACCCAAGCAATACCAAGCCCGCATGATGCAGTTCGCCAGATGGACTCAAAATCATTACAATCTGCTAAGCTCATGCGTCTCACAACTATCCTCATTACCTGTAAGTCTTGCTAAGGCAAGTATCTCAAGGATCAGTTTCGGATAGGCAAGACAACAACACTTTGCTTCCAACTAGGAAGCAAATACCAGTGTATATGTCACACATGGAGACTTCTATCTATGGACTACTCTCGGAACGAGAACTATCTCCCGCGTATCTAAGAGCACAAGGCTAACAAGGAAACTCCCTTTCACAACACAACTCCTAATTAGAGAAGGATCTCCGCGAAGATCTTCTTCCCAAAACTATGCCATCGATAGCCTAGTCGAACCAAGAGTCCAGCACTATAAATATGACAGGAGGTTGGTAAGCTAAGGTACACTACAAATTCCCTGTTTACAACATTATGCCTTCCTCAGATCCCTATCTGACTTTAGCATCGAAGTGTCATCGGCCACCACAACGGTGGTCCATGGCTCACTGCGTTCCTTGTGCAGGTTTGCAGCTCAAGGCCAAAATAGGGAGCAAAAATCGACTGCATCAGTTTAGCATCGTCCGTGGGGAAGACAAAGTTCCTAACCTTTTTACTAGCATCATCTCTCTTCAGAATACAAAGAGATGGTAACCACCATATCACGCAACAATGGAGAACAAAGGGACACGTCAAACGCTCAGACTGGCGCTATACCGCCACTCTCAGCGGTGCTGGTGACACACGGGCAACGAACTCACACCCTCACGCCAGCAATAGTAACGACGGACCCCAGAATGGATTTGTTGTCGTCTCAAATACAACAAATCGCCACAACAATGGAGGCTCTCATACAGCAGAACCATCCACCCGCTAATGGAGATCAGGAGCAACACAGGCCTCCATCTCCGAAAGACAATAGAAAACATGCGCTGGAGTGTCAAGCCGCTGCTAGTTTTTATTGGACTAGAAGGGGCGGCGCAGCTAACGCGGAACCGACTTTCAGGGCAGACAGACTTTCAGAGGGGTACACGACCCAGACGTGCTACATTGTCTCTCTGTTCCACCGTTCGTGGATCGTATCATGAACGAAACTCTTCCAAAGAAGTTCACACCTCCAAAGTTCGACTTCTATGACGGGACCACGACCCATTCGATCACCTACGCCATTACCAGCATGTAATGGCACTCAAAGAAGGATCAGAGTTGGAGATGTGTAGAACTTTCCCTACTAGCCTAAAGAAGTCAGCACTAACATGGTTCCACAACCTCCCGCCAAAGTCGATCGACTGATTCAAGACGTTGGCAAAGGAGTTCCTGACGCACTTTGTCAGGAGTCAACATCTCTGGAAAGGCCCACACTACATACTCTCTCTGAAGCAGAGATCCAATGAGGCACTTAGAGAGTATGTCATGTGCTTAAATGATGAGTTGATGCTTATTGATGGCTGCAGCGATGACACAGCCGTGACGGCTTTACTGCGGACCTAAAAGAGGAAAAGCTTTATGACTTTCTCTCCTTGGAACCCCCTTTAGATATGAAAAAACTCCTTAAGGGCGGCAAGAGGTACATCATGTTAGAAGAGATGAAAACTATGAAAAGAGAAACAAAAGTTGAGAAGAAGCCCTCCATTCCTAAGGACATGAAGAGGGGAAAAAGGCGAGGGAATGAAGAAAAGAGCAAGTGAAAGCGCAACGGGTCAGGCCAGAGAAAGCTTCCAACTACATTGGACTTAGATCCATGACCCTCGTCAATTCTAGACTGTCAGACGTCCGGAATTCCATGAAAAACTGGGAAGATCTAAAGTGGCCCCCGAAGCAGCACGGAGACCCCTCAAAATGTGACAACAGCAAGTACTGCTCATACCACAAGGAGGGTGGCCATGACACCAACTACTGCAAGAGTCTAAGGTACGAGATTGAGTACTAGATTTGCAAAGGAAAGCTAAAGGAATTCCTGGGTTCTGAGAAGCAACCAGAACGACTCGGGGACATGGGGAGATAGTCAAGGAGATTCCGGTCATAATTTGTTTTTCATGGAGTTAGATCAAATGAAAACTAGTCAAACAGATCCCGCAAGTGGACTATATTGGAGATGCGAACATAGCCCGCAGATGAGGACAGATGTGTTTAGTACTCAAGGGTGCAAAACCCCATCCCCACCTTAACTTTTACTGAAAAGGACCTTGAAGGTGTCTGCGCACCGCACAATGACGCTCTCCATTGCAAGGTGGGAGGTGAAGAGGGCCCTGGTGGATAGGAAAGCTCCCTCAACATCCTGTTCTACAACGCGTTCAACATTATTGACCTCAAAGAAGAGAATCTGACATCCTCAGATTACCCGCTGATCGTATTCAGCAAAGATAAATGCTTTCCGATCGGAAAGATAAAGTTAGCAGTGGTGGCAGAAGAGCCACAACTGAGAAAAGTCATGCTTTTGGACTTCATGGTAGTAGACGCACCGCCTACCTACAACCATATCTTGGGAAGGCCATGGCTCCATCAGATGGAAACCGTAGTCTCCACCATTCACCAACGCGTTAAGTTCACCGCTAACCACTCGAAAGGAACAATACGGGGGGCCCAACTAATGGCACGAGGCTTCCATTATGCTGCACTGAAGCAGATAGAATGTTTTCAGATCCAACTGGAGCCCACTGGGCAATATGTACTGAAGCCAGACCCAGAGATTATGGACGAGTCGCTCCACTCATATGGAAACGGGATCCCAACAGTAGTGGCTCAACTTGGTAACGGGGGATATTCAAGCAGTACAGAAGCAATCCGCCCCTCAACCCAGCAAAAATTAGAGAGGTCAATGCAGACGGGAGTATGACCCTCCGATAAATAGTCGGCACAAAAATAAACTCCCATGCAAGGTTTATTCTTCAGTAACCTCACCGACATCAGCAAAGTGTGAATGTTCGCTGAAGGTAACAATGATCTAGCAAAACCATGCAAATTTACTTCAGGGCCGGATCGACCTCTCTCCACCAACAGTTAGTTTATTTCAGTTGTTTATTTTCCTTTTCATAGTCAATGTAGAGTTGTAATTCTTAAAAGCTTATGTGATTTGCAATCATTTAAGAAATAAAAAAGAATTATGCAAACACACTCTATTGACTACTGGAAAGATGTAACAACAAGCGCCTGAGGCGGATACAAAAGACTACATACTACTAGCATTTGAATCTGATGCGACATAAAGTAAAGACTCGCTTAAACAGTCCGACTCCAGAAGAAACAACTGAGGTACCCAAAGTAGGCCCCGCAAAATGCCAGCCGAAGCTACAACCAATTCACATGCTCAATTAGCTTGACCAGACAAACTTGGGACAAGTATCAGGTTGAAACAGATTGAGTGCACCCTCCCACTGAAGGGATGAGAGGGGCATCCAGTACTCAATGGGTCACTCCGATAGGCCATGTCCAACTCCACCCCAACCCAAGATCCCAAATTCCAGCGCAACGCGAGGTGATCAGGCTAATCAAGAAGTGATGGTGGCAACCGCTCCAAAGATGGCTGCTAGTGTTATCTCTGACATTAGGCGATTTGGAGTAGCGACAGGACACCAGCACATAAACGACACATTCATCCCTTGGGAGGGAGTCCGTACTTATTCAAAATATGAAAAGATATCACAAGATCTCAGCAAACCAATTGGGTGCTCACCCAGAGCAGGTGAACACGCATAACAACAAGTCTTATCACGACTCATAGGCACAAATGTCAGAACATTCAAAAACTCCAACTTTGTAGATCTCCCTTCAGCCTTTGGAAAACCCAAAACATGTTCTTCAAGTAAGAGCATTACAGGGGGTACGCTCTGCAAAAGATAATGCCTACAATGATGAAGCAACATCATTATATAGACATAGTGGTTCACCAAAGGGTCAATTCTTTTTTTTTATCCCCTACTTTTTCGAATTAAACCAGAGGAATGTTTCATTTTGATCTGTATCCTTATCTTTTCCTTAGGGCTGGCCCACTATAACATTATATTGGGTCGTTGCGATTATGGGTTGGATGTCTAATTGTCCAGGCGGTAATGATAGTATCTTGGACCCGTGGCTCACTTTTTCTAAGTAATTGGAAAGAGGAACGGGCGCTTCAGCATCAACTGTCAACATTGAATACCGTATGGGAAACGAAGAGACGACGGTTCCCAAAGAAACTGCCCAGGACCACGTTCATCTAATCAACAAGGCTGCACACAACCCCATTAATTAGGGGGAGTAACCGATACTCAACCGTCTCGTGATCTATGTCATACGCGTGTTACCATGCAATCTACACTATACACGCAACGTCTTGATCATATAAAAAACCCTAGTTCTCACTTTACAGGCCATGGGCTCGGCCCACTTTCAAGCAGTATCCTACCACGTGCCTGACACGGGTATTAGAAACCCTAGTAATTTTTAACACACAGATCACACATGCAGATCACCAGCTGATTTAAGGTACTCCCGTCTCTTCAAAACTCGCCCGCATGATGCACTCCGCTCACAGATGCAGGCTAGCATGCCCGTAACAAGCGAAGCCCCCACCAAATCGAGCAAGCTTAGTTAGCTTTGGCTGATGACGATGGATTCCGATTCATCCTGACACCTAGTATGCTCAGTGCGAATGTCAATGGTTTAGGAAGTGGGAATCTAATCAGTGTTATTATGCTTGGTGACGATGAATCGCCAGGGACTGTTGCCCCCTTCGCGGACAATAGTCGCTGAACCCGATCAAGTAAGCCTAGCTGGTGACGGCTGGCAACGATAGCTTCTGATCAAAGCCCAGACATGTAGCTCCCACTGCGTAGGTGTAGATGGTTTAGAAGGTGGAAGCCTAGTCAGCTCCGACTGAGGTCAACAGTTCGCCATGAAAACACTTCTCTTCTACAGACTATGGTTGCTGAATTACCAACCCCAGACTTGTAGCCCCCACTACACGGGTGTAGATGGCAGCGTCTACAGGCTCGCACACGCTGACATTCCATCGCTGCCATTCCATTATTAGCAACGACTACTCGCTGACACATGGACGAACGCTACATGGAGTGTCAGCCTGAGCTCACAGAACCTAACTCGGAACCTCTAGCTCTGAGACAATGCATGTGCTTGACTACCACAGTTCACTCATGCCAGCAACCGATAGTCGGATACACAATTAAGTCCCTTGTGATTTGCCTTAAGGATCAGCTACAACCTGGGAAGTATAACCCATTGCTAAACCATCTAAAGAACACCCGCTATTGGATGTAATTAAACGATAACGACTCCGATACCTCACGAAAGAACATGTCAGAATCATCCGAAACGTAAGTGGTCAAACTCTTAGCAGCAGACAGACCATTTGGCTTCCTTTTGACCCAATCAGACCTATGTCAAATTAAAATGACAAGACAGAATGTAAAGCGCAAGACAGAGGGACCGAACAAAATATAGGCATAAAGTGTACTCAAATAAAATTGTTTTCATTAACAGTTGGAACAAAAAGTACAAATACACAAAGTCTATTCCTCTCCAGGAGGAGGTACAAAAACAGGAGAACCAAGTTCAACGGTGGAAGGAGCAGTATTTACGTCCATGCGTGCCTCAATCTTGGCATCATGATCCAGACCACCCTCTTCTTACGCATAGACCACTACTAAGTCTACGTATGATATCTTCTTATAATACTCGAGGTCCCATTCCATGTGCTCCCCTTTCATCAGCCCCAACAGCTTTAATCTCCCATGTATGACCTAGCGGAATTCATACTTGCCCTGCGCCTTGAAATGCTCTTCCTCGTGCACCCTCGATTCAACAAGCTCACGTTCCAACAAGTACAACTTGTCTGTCAGCACATCGCCTGAGATTGCTATGTAGCCAGACTACTCTTAACAACACTGAGCTCATGTTGCTCCTGTTGAAGCTGCTATCTAGCCTTTCTCGCTACTCGAGCATTGAACTCCACGCCAGCCTCTAACTGTTGCCTTTGGGCGGCCCAGTCAATTTCCTTCATGGCTCCCTCTTCAATGAGTGACTGCAATTCAGAACGCGTCAGCTTCATGCCCAACCTCTAGGTTAGAGCATACTAGATCCAACTCTCGCTTGAATTTTTCCTTTGCGGACAGCGCCTCTGCCAAATTAGACTCAAGGGCCTCCAGTCGAACCCTTTGATTCTCAGCAACTACCGATGACTGTTTCAGCCGCCCCTCCTCAATCTGATTCCTCAACAGCTAAATCTCAAAAGTGCATTAGAGTACAACTTCTGCATGTTCGAGAAGACACACTCCATGGTGTACATCCTCTCACAAGCCACCTCAACCTCCGTCCTAGTAATGGCCACTTGGCTTAATTGAGACACCCCAGCATAAGGTGTTTTAAACCTTTATCCATATGTTCTTCTAGCGTATCTTCCTTGGGTTTTGGAGCGTGGTCCATCAGCCAGCTATGACGCCTGCTTATGTGCTTTTTTGAAGCATAGTCCACATCAACCTCATAGTGCCAAGTCTGGTTGCCCATCTTCACTACGTCCGTAGCAAACAAACTTATTCGTGCATTCGGATGGAGCTCTCCAGATGTGAAATTACAATGGCGTCGCCCTTTATAGTCCCCACTATGCCCAGGTCTTCCTCCACAACTTTCCCTTTGTCACTAGCAGCTAACCCTTTATTGCGATATGGCTCAGCGAAATCTGAAGGAAGTGATGATAGTGAGTTGTCCAACGGACCCTCCATTACCCCGATATGTGGCCTGGAACGAGATGGGGAATAATGCGGACTACAATAAGGATGACCCATTTCACTGGAGCCACTATCGAATGATCTTTTAGTTGAGTGATTGGACTCTGGAACCTCGGGCGAATCTTCGTCAAAAACCTCCAACGGATCAACTCTTGAGTGTTCAGCACCAGTAGAAGCTGCCACAGCGGCCAACATCAGCTTCTCGCTCAAAGCTTCAACTTGCTTGAAACTCAAATTTTACACAACTTTAATCCCTGCTAATCGAAGATTGTCCCTCTCCAAGCCGGATATTTCAGATTTCGCCCTGGCAGGATGGCTAGGTTCACGCCCCGCCCTCACTAGAGCAGACTGTTTGAAATCCGACTCAGTCCTAGCACAGGACTTCTTCAAACTCACGAAGGAGACGACGTCTTAGAAATTTTTTTCGTGTCAGACGAAGCAGGAGCCTTAACTTCAACGACTTTTCTCTTTCTGAGAGGGGCTCCATCTTCAGACTTGACCTTTGGCGTTCGATAAAGAGTGGTGGCCACGTGCCAGTTGGCCTATAAACCACTGCAGTTGAAGTTAGCAGAACATATGACTTCCTCCACACTCATCTTCGGTAGGTCACAGAATGTCTTCACAGTGTTCTGCTCCTTTGGGGAAAGAGGAGTAGTAGGGAACCTCTCTGCAAAAAAAATGCAATGATTGGCGTACAATCAGCTTAATGAATTCAAAAGGTGACGCTATACTTACAAAGTGGCCTGAACTCCCGCTCAAGCGGGCGACCCTTGAACTTGAAATACTTCGAGTCCGAAGGAGCAAAGAATCAACATTTTTGCTAGAACTTGAAGTCATCTAGCAATTTCCCGAAGCAGACCGGAGACGTCATCTTGCAAACGGCGTGATCATTCAGCCAAGGAAAAGTCAGCAACTGAATCACCCACGGAGTCATGCAGACACCAGCATCCTTCCCTCTGATCAAAATAAGAAGGATGATCCTGTACCCATTGGGTACCAGCTAAACATGAGGGATTCTGAGGAAATCCAATAAGCCCCAAATTTCATCAAGAACAAGAAAATGGACTCTGATCAGAAGTATTCTGTGGTGCAAACAAATGAACCCTTCTGGAGGAGGCATTGGCATCTAATCATCTTGTAGAGCGTACAATGACATGTCCTCAGGGACCCCAAAAATCTTTCGAATGTCACCAAAGCCTGACTCAGAAAGCGACGTATCTTTTCAAGAAGTGACTTAGTGAACCGACGCGATGGCCCACTAACTCGGGGAGAGTAGCTGATGATACACCAAAACGGTCCCTCTTTTACACTGTAGACGTGTCACGATGATCTCGAGAAATAGTAGGCCCAAACGTCAGCCCGACACTGATTCAACCCAAGCGGTTCCAAGCCCGCACAATGCAGTCTACCAGACGAACCCGAAATCACAACATGCTAAGCCCACGCGTCTCACAACTATCATCAATACATGTAAGTTCTGCTAAGGCAAGTATCTCGAGGATCAACTTTGGACAGGCAAGACAGCAACACTTTGCTTCCAATTAGGAAGAAAATCTAGAGTATATGTCACACATGGAGACTTCTATCTATGGACTACTCTCGCAACGGGAACTATCTCTCGCGTATGTAGGAGCACAAGGCTAACAGGGAAACTCCCATTTACAGCACAACTCCTAATTTGAAAATGATCTCCGCAAAAATCTTCTTCCCTAATTTACGCCATCGATGGCCTGGTTGAACCAGGACTCCAGCACTATAAATAAGACATGAGGTTGGTAAGTTAAGGTACGATACAAATTCTCTGTTTACAACATTACGCCTTCCTCAGATCCTTGTCTGACTTTAGCATCAGAATGTCATCGACCACCACAATGGTGACCCGTGGCTCACGTGCATTCCTTGTGCAGGTCAGCAGGTTTGCCAGTCAAGGCCAAAGCAATGAGCAAAAATCGACTGCATCATCTATAAATCCTCAAGCTTTCGCCTGATGTAGCAGCCGTTGAACATCATTTTGAGTTTTTTTTCGTAGGTATTGACAACTAAATATGGAGATCACAAACTTAGAAAAGCGGTTCAATGTTGCCAATGTAGTGTTTTCTCCAATTCTACACCAGTCGTCGAGTTGATCGGCTGGACAACTTTACGCAAGCATACAAATTGTACCCATCATCTTTTGCAAAGATAAATGGTTTTTCTTAGGGGTGGGCATCCCATCCCGCGATCCCGTTCCCGTCCCGTCCCGATCTAGAATGGGATGGGATGGGATGGGATGAAGATTTTCAATCCCGCCAATCCCGTCCCTAACTAATTTTTTAATATTAATTATTAATATTTTTATTTACTTATTTATTTATTTTATGAACATTTGCATAAAATGTTCAGGCTTCCAGCTGCAGCAAGCCTTCCAGCAGGCCCAGGCCTTCCAGCAGCAGCAGGCCTTCCAACAGGCTTCCAGCAGGCCTTCCAGCAGTCCAGGCTTCTATTTGATATGTCCAGATTAGCACGCTGATCCCGTCCCGTCCCGTCCTGTCCTGAACCCGTTTGGGATGGGACGAGGTCGGGATGAGGTTTTTCCCATCCCGTCCCGTCCCAATCCCGTATGAACGGGATGGGATAGGGATGGGCATATCTCGTCCCATCCCGTCCCGTGCCCACCCCTAGTTTTTCTTCCCAGCTGCATTGACGCCTTGTTGAAAGTAAGATTTTTTCTTGCAATGCGTTCAACATGCAGATGAATAAACATTTAGTCATTCGATTGAAACAACGAAAATAAGATTTCGGATAAGTTAGGTTTGGTGCGAAGTAGTCATTCCAGAGTCGTACTTGACATTCTTTTCTGTTACGCTCAATCACTTGTTTTGCTTTATGGAACCCCTATGAGAAGAACCTTGATATTTTTCATTTTTTTGATATTAGATTGCAACAATACATGACGTGATGATGCCCTCAACGTGTTGAACATGTCTTAGACAAGATTCATCGTCATCTTCTATTAGTTTAAAACGAGAATTTTTTCCGATACAAGGCATTTGTAATTAGCAAAATGGTGAGTAAAAGAGAAGATGAGAGATGAATGAACAAATGTTTGCAAAGATAAAAAAAAAATGTTGAGTTTCTTTTATGAACTCATTCAATAATTACACAATGGATAATTGAGTGAATTCAATTATTAGTCTAGTACACTTTTAAAATAAGATCCACACAAGCACACATATCGTGAATGTCAGAAGGGGCAATAGTTCACCTCTCTTAGTATCAAGTAATAATGATGTTTTATTGTATGTACTAATCTACAAAAGGGTTTCAATTATATAAAATTATTGCATGTATTTGATGAAGAATTGAAATAATAATTTATTTTTTGAAATTAAAAATTAAAAAGTTATAAAGCTGGTAGTGATGGCAACGCATGGGTATGGGGCAAATAGCCTGATTAATAAAAATATTCATTTGAAGTCATGCATTTCGGAAAAGTTGAACGACTTCTCAGAAGCCGCACCCTTCTTGTTAACCATGGATAGTGTAATTGATACTTTTATCCATTTTGAAAAGATGGATAAGAGATGGATGGGAGTTGTCCATCCGGTAGGGTGACCAAAATAAATAAAATTATCCATCTTGGCCTCCTATCCATCTCCATTAGAGATGGTATTAGAGTGTATGAACAATAATATCTATATCTTAACCAGTGTTCTAAAAAGCGCTAGGCGGTAGGTGGGCGACGAGCAGGTGCCTAGTCGGGCGCCTAGGCGGTTTTAGATTTTGTATTATAACTTTAATAATTTACAAAAGTTAAGTTTAATACCTTATCAATTACATCCAATTTAATACCAAGATATATATGCAAATTTTAAAAACATGAAAAATTAACAATCATGAATAAAATTTATTAAAACTCAAATGACTGAAGTTGGTCATGATGGGTACTTTATACAAAGTTGAATTTGTGGACAAATATCCAAACCTATTCTTTTTATTTTTCTTCAAATTGCATGAATGACCTCAGTCATATTTGATAAAATCTACATTACTAAAATTGGTACCGGCAAATCCTTTGAGAATTTCATTAAGTAATCATCATTTGATACATTCAGACATATATTGAATAAAAAACAATTAAATTATTTTTTTCCAAAAAAGAGAAAGAAAAATAAAATAAGAACACAATTAGTCTTATTCAAACAAAAAAAACACCCGCCCAGACTCCGCTTAGGCTCGCCCAGAACCTGCCTAAACACCTACTCGATTTTTTCACCCCGCCCAACCATTAATCTGGGCGTTTCTCTAACGCCTAGCGCCTAGGCTATTTTTTATAACACTGATCTAAACAACAATCCAAAATCACCAAACAATGTACTAAGTTCTTAACAGTGAACGTTAACATTGTACGTTTTAAAACTGTTTTTCAAACCTTAATGCTTAAACAAAAAAAAAAAAAAAAGGTGAGTGTGAGGGTGGAGGGCATAGGCTGAGTAGAATGTACATCCGGTGATTCTAAATGGCGAGGAAACGGGCGAGGGAGAGGGATGACCCTCCATCCCCTCGAGATGCATGCTCATGTGAATCTCGAGGGGAATGAGGGGTCAAACCCCTCACCCATTTTCTCGCCGCCTAGCATCACTCATGTACATCTCACGATTGGGCAGAGAGAATAAAGCGTGTATTTTGATTGACGTTACTTAAAGATAAGATAGGAGGAGGTAGAGAGAATTAGGAGAAACAGGTAGGTATTTTTTTTTTTTTTTTTTTTTGTTAAAAGAAGAAACAGGTAGGTTGGTGGATACATTTAGTGCAATTGAAGTCATGACGAACAATTCAACTAACACTTAATAGCCTCCTGACGATTGCATTTCTTATTTCTTTGAAAACAAGCAATAGTCAACAATCAACATGAGTTTTACTTTACTTCTATCTGTACACATTTAATCCCTCTTCTTAGAATCTAACCTGTTGGAAATGTAACAGAGATGCAGAAAAGGAAACAAGAAGAGAAGACATGACAGATAATTGTCTTGGTTAGTTATGAAAGACTAAAAGTCTTCCTTATTGAACATGACATCCAATTAACTTTTTTTTCTCTCATTTCAGTACAGAAATATGCGAAATCAAATATCATTCTCTTTAAATTTTTGTTGAGCTTTCACATTATTCAAAGGGAGTGACTTTTTGACACCACCTTCTGCTCACAACGCCACCATTTTTTATCCCCTCCTCTCTTTTTTTCTCTCCATCTACGATTCTTCTCCATACTAGAAGAGTAGAGATCTACAAAGTTATACTTCCATCTATAATGTATCGTGACCATTTGCTAATGATCATCAAAGAAAATAAGAATTGGTTCTTAGGTCTAATTGTATCCAAATCACAACCTCTAGATTTTTAATCATAACTGTGTCTTTTGAGTGATAAACAAAAAAATTATATTTCGCTTAAATTCATTGATAACAACAACAACCTAGCCACAACCATTCTTTTTTCCCCTGCCTTGCTACACCACCCCGATCTCACAGCCTATTATGCGAGATTTGGTTTCGATTTCGCAAGACAGGCTGTGAAGTCGAAACCAAATCTCATGGGATATATTGCGAGATTGAAAAAATAAAAATTTTAAAAAGTATCCCTAAACATGAGAGGAAGGAGAGAAATCCAAATAAAATGAAGATGAAGATGAAAATGATGGCGAGGTCTGGTAGCATATGGGAGACATCGGCGATGACAGTGGATGCAAGGGTTGTGAGGGTGAGGGATGCAAAGACCTGTGAAGGCAAGTGCGGTGGTTGTGAGGGCCTACGAAGTGGGGAGGATGTTGTTCTATGTTCTCTGGAAAAAAAGATATTGAAGAGAGGGGTAAAATTTTATATTTAGTGGTGGCGTTACTTAGTAGGGTCTAAATTTTTTTTTTTTAGGATGGTGGTGTCAAATAGAAGTGATGGTGTTATAAAGTCACTCCTGTTATAAAATTATAAACCTTCAACTCTTAAAAAATCCATTTTATTTGTTTAGTGAAGCATATAATACACATTAGTTCAATATAAGCAACCACAAGTTACGATAAAAATAAATTATTATTATTATTATTATTTATTAATTTTTTTTTAAAATTGAAAAATGGTTATTTAAGAACCCCAAACCTATAAATAAAATGGACTTGATAAAACAAGAATATAATATTTATATTTGCAAATAAGTTCTTTATCCACAAACCATGCAAGAATAAAATTAAATACCTGATTTTGAAGTAAGCAATTGTCAGTCAATTTTAAGAAGGGAGCGACTACTTCACATCACCATTTTTACTTTTTCACACTATTCTACTCTTCCACACCACCTACTTTCTTTCTCACACCACTATACTTTTTCACATCACCTATATAAATAAAAAACCAACATTTTTCTCTTCCCATTCAAATCGAAACTCCATTCCTCCCTCCCCATTCGAATCTCTTCCCTCTCCCACATTTAATCTCTTGGAAAATAAAAACTAATCTCTACCCTCTCCCTCAAAATCGCAACCTCCCCAAAAATTTTCAGAAAAACAAAGTAATCTCGTGGAAACTTCAGAAAAATTTTCAATCACAAAAACAAAGTAAACTTCAATATTTTTTCAAAAATCACAAAAAAATTATTGTTTGCCTGAGACAATGCAAGGTTTTTGCATTGATCTGGGCGAACAGTAAAACAATTTGCTGAAATTTCCTTTTCGCCCGGAATTTTGCGACCTCGCAGAGTTCCGGTTGAACAAGAAATTTCAGCAAATTTTTTCGGACAAATTTGCACGACTTTAGTAAAATGACTATAACTTGCTCATTTGAAAACATTTTCAAGTGATTCAAGTTGTGTTTATTAGATTACTCAAAGTATTACAATTTTTATGTTGATTAACTTGAGAATCGGTCTCGATCGAGCACATAAGTTGGCCGAAAGTCAATAACACTAGCTCATTTTTATTGCGAGACAGTTTTGTGTTATTTTAGTAAAATGACCATAACTTGATCATTTCAAAACATTTTCAAGTGTTTGAAGTTGTGTTTATTAGATAACTTAGAGTAATACAATATTTATGTTTTGATCAATTTGAGTATCGGTCTCGATCGAGCACATAAGTTGGCCGAAAATCAGGAACACTATCCCGTTTTCATTGTGAGACAGATTTGCGCGACTTTAGTAAAATGACTATAACTTACTCATTTCAAAACATTTTCAAGTGATTCAAGTTGTGTTTATTAGATAACTCAAAGTACTACAATTGATGTGTTTAGATAAGATTGAGAATCGATCTTTCTAGAGGATATAAGTTGGCCGAAAGTCATATCCCATTTTCATTACAACACAGATTTGCACTACTTTAGTAAAATGATCATAACTTGCTCATTTCAAAACATTTTTAAGTGATTCAAGTTGTGTTTATTATATAACTCATAGTACTACAACTTTTATTTTTTGATGAGTTTGGGAATCTGTTTCAATTGAAGGTTTAAATTGATCGAAAGTTATCCAGTTTTGAGTTTGGGTTTCTCTATTAAGTTATGCATATTTATTGGTGGTGTGAGAAAGATGAAATGGTAGTGTGGATTACTCACTGCCTTTCAAGAACTTGTACAAAGTTAATGTTAATCACCAAATCTGCTAACCCTATCAATATTATTTGCATGATGGTGGCATGGTTTTGGTGACGTTAAAGTAATAATCGGCATGTGTGTTTTAATGTGGGTTTCCATTATTTTAGCAGAGAACCTCTCTGCATTTATTTGCTTATTTGTTATATAGCCCATATTATAAATTAGTGGTTATTTATATCCATGGTAGAATAGTTTAATAATTACATAACCCATAATCATGATTATAAAATAATGAAGGTCAACAAGTGATGAGTGACTGATCTATCTCTTTAGCTACATTAATTAACTTTCATGGATCTAAGGAAGAAATTAAAGTTTTGTGAAAGAAGAGAAGGGAGCTAGTAAAATATGTAATAGCATATTTAGGGATGGCAGTGGGGCGGATTTTCACGGATATCCACCCCACCCAATCCGTTTGGGGCGGTTTTGGATATTGCTGAATGGATTTTCGGGTGGTTTCGGGTATCCAAAAAATATCCGTTCACTATTCGGGGCGGATACGGATTTGGCCATATCCGCCCCGCAAGCCCCGCGGATATCCGTTTAACCAACAAATTTACAAAAGTGCCCTTCGCCTATATAAGGGATAAACTCTATTTTTCACAACCCACAATCACCCATTCGCCCATTCGCTCCCTCACCCTCTCACAGAGCACCGCCCTCCCTCCTCACCAAACTCTCCCTTCGCTCCCTCCTCACCCTCACCAAACTCTCCCTCTCACAGTCACAGAGCACCGCCCATTCGCTCCCTCACCCTCACCCTCACCCTCACCAAGCTCTCCCTCTCACAGAGCAGGGACCAAACTCCCTCCCTCACACCGCACACCACCTCGCCCTCCCTCACGCCTCGAGACGTCGACATCCTCCCTGCTCCCTGCTCCCCTCACGCCACGAGTCGCCGAGCCCGAGATCCTCCCTGCTCCCCTCACGCCGCGAGTCGCCGAGCCCGAGATCCTCCCTGCTCCCTGCTCGTTGCTCCCCTCACGCCGCGAATCGATCTGCCTCCCTCCTCTCGATCAAGATCTGATTTGATAGATCAAGATCTGATTTGATCAAGATCAAGATCTGATCTGATTTGATCAAGATCAAGATCAAGATCTGATCTGATTTGATCAAGATCAAGATCTGATTTGATCAAGATCTGATTTGATCAAGATCAAGATCAAGATCTGATTTGATCAAGATCAAGATCAAGATCTGATTTGATCAAGATCAAGATCTGATCTGATCTCAGAGATCGAATACTTTAGATCGATTTATTTGTAATATGTTGTAATTTTTTTTTAATTTGTTGTAATTTTTTTTTTAGATCAGATGACTCAGAATTGATCTTTAGATCGAATGTTTTTTTTTTTGATCTGATCAAGATCTGATCGAGATCAAGATCTGATCATGATCTGATCGAGATCAGAGATAGAAATATTTTAGATCGATTTATTTGTAATATGTTGTAATTTTTTTTTTGAATTTGTTGTATTTTTTTTTTTAGATCAGAGGAATCGAATGTATTTTTTTTTGTATGCAAGTAAGATCTGTTTTTTTTTTTTCGGGTTAAATGGGCGGGGCGGATATCCGCCTATCTGTCCGGGTCGGGGATGGTTTTTAAAAAAAATGATAAACGGATATGCGGGGCGGTTTCGGGGACCCGAAATCTCTTGCGGGGCGGGGATGGATTTGCTCAAATCCGCCCCAATCCGCCCCGTTGCTATCCCCTAAGCATATTTTGAAGTTCCAAAACCCAATCCATATAAGAATTAGAAATGGGAATAGAAGAAGAATAGAAACTGTCAAAAAAAAAAAAAAAAAAAAAAGGCTCTGACATTTATACTCGAAAACGCTCCTTTGCCTTTAACTATTCAGAGTAATAAAAGAAGGTTGGTGGTGGTGGGTTACTTTACCATTAACATCAAACACAAAACCAGCAGGTTGTTAATTATGAGAAAGATCGCGCATGCATCCCGAGCGAAGTGAACGGCTCTCACCCCGCCACCTCACTCCCCTCGCTCATTTCCTCAACATTTAGAATTTCTCAAAGAAGAATGAAATAAGGCAAGTGGGGTTGCCAGCCTTTCCTCTCACGCCTGAAGAATCTCTTGAACACTGGGCATGCAGGCCAAGGGGCAATGCGTTGTGAATGGGGGAGGGCCGAGGGGGATTGTTAATGGGGCGTGCTACCTTGCAACCATTTCAGACCAAATTTCAACTTTATTTCTTTCTTTTTTGAGCTTTCTTAGTCTCATCATGTGCTACCTAGTTTGTCTTCTTCGTTAGGCAATACAATATAATGGTATGGTGGAGAAGGTTTGGTTGTAGGGTCAATCTTCGTATTTTAAACTAGTTTCGATACCAGTGTTTAAAACTATTGCGTAACAAAATGTTTTAGCCAGAAAAAAATTTTATTTGCTAGTGCAAAATAGTAAAATCCATACCTGAATTATAACCAATCCTTGTAAACCCGTTGTATAGCTGTGATGCAATCACGTGTTGTGACCTAGGATGATATGTATTTCTCAAAATACGAATAAACTTTCCCGAATTGTGACACATCACTTTAATTACAAAATCATGGTTCTCTAGCAAATTTCAAGCCGAAATATTCACAAACAGGCATCAAGGATAACCAGGCTCGGTGTGGAAAAAGGCATGACACCAGCCACTATTGGGCCAGTAATAGTGGGCAAGCACTCTAGTCCATGATGTTAGGGTTACATTAGACAATGACAACTATGTATCATAGAGAGATCTATAAAAGGTTCATTTTCATTTGTAATGAAAAAATGAACTTTTGGAATACAATAAGTAAATTGCTAATAACTAGAGAAAAAGAATATGGTATAATAGATGGAAATCTCTCTAATGAGATGGAATTTCATTCTTTGTTTTGTACTATATATATATATATATATATATGAAATGAAATGAAGCCTATTTATAGACAGAAGGAGCTTTGCATGATGTGGCCATTTCATGACACCTAGCTCTATTCGAGCTAATGTCATGTCACCTCAAAGCATGAGGTGGACAAAGTGGGCATCTATGATGTTCTACAACATTCTACAATACTCCCCCTTGAATGTTCACACATGTTGTTTCGTTGAAAACCTTGCTAGTAAAATCTAATGGGAAAAATCTGGACGAAGGGAAAAAAGAATACAATGATCTTATTACAATGAGTTTTTCCTCTTTATTAAATACAAGTAAACTTCTTTCCTAAGACAAACTTGTTGCATTTATCATTTTAAGCACGCCCAAGAGATTAGAAGTCACAAAAATTCCTTTGGTCTGTCAATTCTTTGGACTATCGGATTGCACCTAAATTGGCCTACAACGTTAAAAACAAGTTTTCCCTCTTTGTTAAGGACAACCAAACTTGTTTGCTGATTTAAATATGTTGCATTTGTCATTCTAAACATACCCAAATGTTATAATTCAAAAAATGTTCATTTGGTCAGTCAAACCTTTGGATCTCGATTTGCACCGACATAGGATTCCAATTGAGCCACAACGTTACTATAAACTTTCCCTCTTTGTTTGGAACAACTATACTTGTTTGCTGAGTAAAACTGGTTGCATTTGTCACTTTAAACGTAATCGTACGGTTATAAGTAGAAATATGTCCATTTGATCACTCAAACGTATTACTCTCGCATTGCAGCCAAATTGGTTTCAAATTGATCTTACAAAGTTAGAGCGAGCTTTCCCTCGTTGTTAAACACAGTTAAACTTGTTTCCATTGTTAAACATATTGCATTTACCATTGATGTAGTCGAATCCTACTCTCATTGACCTTGACTTGCATGGGGAACACACTTGAGCCAAAGACCATCGTTGTGGCGGCCGATGGCACTCGGATGCTTAAGTCAGATAAGGCTAAAAAAGGCGTAATGTTGTAAATTGGGTTATGTAGCGTACCTTTGTTCACCAACCCTATGCCCTATTTATCATGTGAGATTCTTTGTTTGGCTAGGCCTTTGGTGGCATAGTTTAGGGAAAGATATCTTGTTGGAGATCCTTTCCCTGTTAGGAGCCGTATATGCAGGAGAGTTTTTCTACACAACTTGTGCTTCTAGATTTACAGGAGATTCTTCCCTTTTGGAATGTTGTCCATGTAGGAGAGTTTTCATGCACGATTTATACTCCGGTATTTGTTTCCTAGTCGAAATCAATGTATTGCTGGCCTGCCCATCATAGGTCAATCCCCACAGATACTTGTCTTATTAGGCCTTACGGGTATTGGGCTTGACCATGTGTCGTATGGGTTTAATAAGGCGATGCAGTTTTGGTCCAACCTCCTGGACCTTGCCTAGATGGGCTTAGTGTTGTTTGGGTTTTGCCAAACTGGGTGGGCAATTAGGCTCATTTTGCTCTATTGACAAAATTATCATGACAGGTGTACGACGCGGGTTAATGGGCGGTTTGGTGTATCATTAGCTACTCCCCTTGAGTTAGTGGGTCAACTCGTCGGTCCACTAAGTCATATCATGAAGGATCTAGGCAATCATGATGATCGAGTCTGAATCATTTCCTCGAGCTGCGCGCGTCATTAATCCCCTTCTCTACAGAGTTTAGTTTCTTTACTCCTTCGATCCCAGAGACTACTTTGTCGTTTCGCTTTCTGCGCTTTTGGATTTATTCAACTTCCGCAATCGAAAGTTTGTATGTTCTTCCATGGTGGACCAAAATCAGCTTTCTGATAAACTGTTTGCTAAAGGCCGTAAGTTCTTTGAGGAGAGGTCGATCTTTGAGTTGAATTTGGAGGGCCGTTTCGAGAAGTATGGGATCCTTGATGATCTGGTGCTCTTCACATTGAGTGTTGGTCAGACGCCATTGTCTCATTTGAAAGGATTTATCTGTTTGCACCGAGGTATGCTTCAATCGGACATCCATTTTCCTGTCATTAGGAAATTTAAAGCTTCCTAGCCTACCTCGACATTTCGCTCACTCAGCTGGTGCCAAACAGGTACATGACGGTGATCGCCATTTAGATTAGGGCGAAGGACGCTGGTGTCCGAGTGTCTCCGAGGGTGATCCAATTGCTCACCTCTTCGGATAAATGAGCATGTTGTATGCGTGTTGACGTTGCTGACTTGTTTTGGCAAGCTGCTTGACGATTTCAAGTTCTAGTAGAAGTATTGCTTCACGGCTTCTGTAAACTCGAAGTATTTCGAGCTTGATGGTATTCCAATCAAGCGAAAGTTCAAACAACTGAGTGAGTTCAATTCTGTTCTCAATCCCGCTTGTGTTGATTGCATATTGAATTGTGATTTGTACTTTCTGTAGGGAAATTTCCAACTATGCACTTTCTTCTGTGGACGAAGCAGTCATAGATAAATTTTGTGACCTGCCTCCAATGCGGGCGAAGGATGTCGTCTAGCTCTATATTATCAAGTGCAGTGGACTGCGGGCTTACTGGCATGAGGCTCTCACTCTTTTTAGTGTCCCAAAATCGAAATATGAAGGCGAACTTTCTTCAAAAAAGGATGCTCCCGAAGGTTAAGATTCCTAGCTTGTCAAGGAGGGCGGGGTTGAATGAGGTACTTTTTTTGTGCGTTTAAAGAAGCCTCGCACTGTGCCTAAGTCTGCTCCTGAGCGTTCGACCCCTTCAGAGGGGGACGCAGAGTTGTGGGGCAAGATCTTGATTCGTCCGCTGGGGCAGAAGTTGTTGTGCTCGAAGGGCATGATTCTCGGGCAAAGGCCCCCTATTTCCTTTCCCGACTTGGAGAAGGCATATATGCAAATGGTGGGGGTTGAAGATGCCACGAAGCTAAGCACTGAGCAGGCAAAGGTTATGAACAACCTGTTGCTGCAAGCGGGTTTGGCAGTTTCGTCTGATGCGGGTCAGACTCGTCCTTTTTCATTGGAAGAACCCCTCATTGGACTGCCAGTCTTCTCAGCTTGCTGAAGAGTCGCCTGATTTTCGTCCATATGGAAAAAGGTCCCCTCCATGTCACCCGTATTGTCCTCCAACCTGATCTCGACCTCAAATTCAGGTGATGACAGGTCCGAGAGATAATCACTTCCCTTTTCCCCGTCAAGTGTTTACGAGTCAGCTCGTGAGAGAGAGCCGATCATTGTGAGCAAGAAGAAAGCAGTGGTGGAGGGCCCTTATGCGGTAAAGACTATGAATGGGCGGTGCTGGTGTGATTCCAATCCCCATGGACCTTCACCCGGATTCGCGGATCAGTCTATTTGCCCCGAATGTGGTAAGGATGAGCAACCGGGCTTGACATCAGGAGGTTGACATTTCTTATGACTTCTAGAAGCATATTAGTAGATGGAATGACTAGCTGGCGAATTATGCTCCGGAGCCAGAAAGTGATACGCTAGGAGAGCGTATGGACAAGGGGCAAAAACATCTCGTGTGAGATGATGATACACAAAAACGTCATCTCTTCAACACCGTATACATGTCATGATGATTTCAAGGAATAACTGGCCCAAGCATCGGTCTAGCACCGATCCGGCCCAAGTAGCAGCAAGCCCACGAAGGGTAGTCCGCTAGCCGGACCTGAATTACTACAACCTGCTAAGCCCACACGTCTCACAACCATCCCCAATACACGTAAGACCTATTGAGGCAAGTATCTCGGGGATCAGCTTCGGACGGGCAAGCTAGCAGTATTTTGTCTCCAACTAGAAAGTAAATACCAGAGTATACGTCATACATGGAAACTTTCGCATATGGACAACACTCTAATAAGAGACTATCTCACGCGTATCTACGAGTACGGGTCTAACATAAAACTTCCCTCCACAAGACGACTTCTAATTAGAGAAGGATCTTCAGGAAAATCTCTTCCCCTAAACTACGCCATCGATGGCCTAGCCAAACCTGGACTCCAGCACTATAAATAAGACAAAAGGTTGGTAAATAAAGGTAAGCTACAAATTTCATGTTTACAACTTTAAGCCTTCCTCAGAGCCTTGTCTGAATTAAGCATCAGAGTGCCATCGGCTACCACAACAGTGGTCTGTGGCCCATGTGCATTTCTTGTGCAGGTCAGCAGGGAACAGAAATTGACTGCATCAGTTTGGCGTCGTCCGTGGGGAGCGACAGAGTTCGTCAAAGAGAACAGTAGCACCACCTTTCCCAAAGAATTGACAAAATGGTGCCAACAAGGTCTCTCACCAATGGAGTCGCGACGAAAATTTCAAACGCTCGAAGAAGCAGAACGCCGCCCGCTCTGGTGCCACCGCAACCAAGGGAGGAATCTTTGCAGACCCCGTACTGGCGGTAGCTATTGCAGACCCAAGGCAAATCTACTTTCAATTCATATACAACAAATCCTGCAAACAATGAAGATACTCAAATCCATGAAGCATGAGCCGGATGAGACGTTGAGAGCATAAGTCACACGCTTGAATGACGAGTTGACTATCGTCATCAGTTGTAATGATAGAACAACCATCGCAACCTTTACCAACGGTCTAAGGAATGACAAGTTTTATAACTTCCTAACTTTGGAACCCACGTCGAATATGGCGAACTTGTTGAAACAAGCACATAATTACATCGTTTTAGACGAAAAGAGGACCGCCAGGAAAAAAGTGAAATCCGAAGAGAAACCCTTTGTCCCTCCATGGGGCACATTCCGTATCTGATCAATCAAACAGGTCCCAAAAAAGGGACCTAAGGGAGATGAAGGTTCGAGCGATATGCGGCGATCAAAAAGTATCACGCGCTCGAAGCAACGATCCTCCTGTATCACTAGCCTTTACGGAAAAAGACCTCTGGAGCGTCCAGCTTCCGCAGAATGACGCTCTAGTAATCACGATCTCCCTAGCAAGCTGGGAAGTTAGGAGATCCTTGGTGGACATCGGGTGCTCATTGAACGTTTTATTCCTCAGCATGTTCCGCAACATGCAGCTAACAAAGAGATCCTAACTTCTGATAGCCGTTCGATGATTGGATTCAGTGGCAAAAACCTCTTCCCAGTGGAAAAGTTACAACTAACAGTAGTCGCAGGAGAGCCACTGCTTCAGAAAATTTTGTTTCAGGAGTACTGCTTCAGAAAATTTTGTTTCAGGAGTTTATAGTGATCGACGCACCGTCCACTTATAACGCTGTGTTCTAGGGAGATTCTGGCTCCACCAAATTGGAGCAGTAGTTTCCACTCTGCACCAATGCATCAAGTACCCAGCCAATCAAATAGTTGGTATCATACGAGGCAACCAAGCAGTGGCCAAATAATACCAATACGCGACCCCGCGGTAACCTGATAATCGTCAGCTGGAGACTAAGCCCATGGCCAGGGTATCTCTTGATCCTGCCAAAGAAGTTGGGATAAAGCCACCAATCTCAGACGACGAAGCTCCAGTAAGCCTCCGAGACAGACCCAACGTTGGTCAGCTGGAGGAAAAACTGTCACAATTTACCTCGACTGTCCTATCAACAACAGAGTCGTTCAGATAGGTTCTTGCTTAAGCAAAAATTAGCGGATCAATTGACAAAACTACTACAGCAGAACCAGGATGTATTTGCCTGGGCAATGTGAGACATGGCGGGAATCGACCCGTCGTTGATCACTCATCGCCTAGAAGTAGATCCCACGAGGAAAACCATACGGCAAAAGAAGATGCCCATGGCGCCTGAAAGAAACAAGATCATTAACGAAGAGGTACAATGGTTACTCAATGCGGACATGATCAAGGAAGTCCAATATCCAGATTGGCTGGCAAATACTGTACTGGTAAGAAAGAAAAATGGGAAATGGAGAGTCCGCATAGACTACACAGACTTGAACAAAGTGTGCCCAAAAGACAACTTCCCACTTCCCTATATCGATCAGATCATAAACGCCACATTTGGACACAACCTCCTGAGCTTCATGGACGCCTATTCAGGCTACAACCAGATATTAATGCACCCCCAGATCAAGAAAAGACATTTTTCCTAACTGAGAAGAATATACTGCTACAAGGTGATGTCATTCGGCTTGAAGAACGCCGGTGTGACGTATCAACGGCTGGTGAACCAGATGTTCAAAGAGCAAATCGGCAAGAACATGGAGGTCTACATAGATGATATGCTAGTCAATAGCCTCCATAGACCCGACCACATAGTAGACCTCACTGAAGTCTTCAGTCAACTCCGAAAGTATCCGATGAAACTCAACCTACAAAAGTGTACGTTCGGAGTCGAGTTAGGAAAATTCCTAGGTTACATAGTGAACCACAGGGGAATCGAAGTTGATCCAAAACAGATTCAGGATCTTCTCGACATGAAACCCCCACCAACATCAGGGACGTTCAGAGCCTGACTGAGAGAGTGGCAACACTCAACAGGTTTAATCATCTGACAAATGCCTCCCTTTCTTCAAAATTCTGAGGGGAAGCAAAGGATTCTCATGGGATGAAGAGTGTGAACAAGCCTTCCAGAATCTGAAGACATACATGGGGAGCCCGAATTACTCTCAAAATTATCGACAAGAGAAACGTTTTACTTGTACTTTTCCGTTTCCAAGCACGCTGTCAGTTCAGCCTTGTGTGTGACGACCGGGGAATCAAAAAACTAATATACTATGCCAACAAGATCTTCGTGGAAGCGGAGGCACACTACCTAGACCTGAAAAAATTAGCTATGGCACTGGTCATATCCTCGAGGAAAATGAGGTCTTATTTTCAAGCCCACTCTATAATAGTTTTGACCAAGCACCCGCTCCCCACAGTATTGCACAAGTCAGAGTTATTTGGCAGAATAGTGAAATGGTCGATAAAACTCGAACAGTTTGATATAAGTTATGCCACAAGAACCGCCATCAAAGCCCTAGCACCGGCGGACTTCATCGTCAAGTTTACTGGCGTAGAGGAACCAATGACAAACCTTCAATAGCGGAGCTGGAAACATCATCCGTTCCCCAAGCGGTTTTGCCCTCGAGAAGGCTGGCAGGCTTAGTTTTTCCGCCTCAAATAATGAAGTTGAATATTAAGCCCTCCTATCCTTCCTAAAGCTAGCAAAAGGGATCGGGATAAACTAGTAAACAACGTGTAGCGACTCAAGACTGGTAATCCACTAGGTCAAAGGAGAATTCAACAGCAAATATCCCCGCATGATAGCCTACTGTGGAAAGATACTTTGCGCAATAAGTTTGTGTTTCAAGAGATTTGAACTCTTACAATGCCCCCGAGTCGATAATAAAATAGCTGATTCACTAGCCAAGGAAGCCTCAGCAGAAGTCTCAGACGGTCTCATCAAATACCAAGGGCAATCAAGCCTGGCCGAAGAAGATCCCAACAATGTTTGCGCCACAAGCACAAAGGCGAGTTGGATGACTCCAATTCTTAAATACATTAGAAGTGGAGCCATGGCAGCGGAGAAAGCCGAAGCCAGAAAACTCAGAAGTAGAGCAACACAGTACACTTTCTTCAAAGACAAGTTATACAGGAGATCAACGACCGGGCCCTTGCTCCGATGCTTGTCCCCCTTCGAGGCAGATCAGGTCCTGAGACAAATCCACGACAGTATATGTGAAAATCATCCGGGTGAAAGACAATGTTCTAAAAAGCGCTGGCGGTGGGTGATAGTCACGTAATTATTACATAATATATCCCTTAATTTATATATGTTAGTGTTTCGATTATTATATTTTATTCTAATAATTTCGTTTTCATGTTTTTATAGAAATTTGAGCGTGAACGATGAAATCGCATTAAGGCGACAATTTGAGGAAAGATTAATTGGTTGATTCTAGTGGTGGTACAAAGTAGCGGGTCACATATCTAAACCAAACCCAAACAAGCCTAGGTCCACCTAATTTAACCTAAGTCCAAGCCCAAAAAGCTAACCTAGAAACCCAAGCCCAACCTAACAAGGAAATAGGAAAACCCTATTTAGGTTTTTTTTTTCTTCTCTTCTCTTGAAGCTCTTCTTCCACGTTGTTTTTCTTTTCTTCTCTTTTAGAGCTACCACGCGACATCCACCCTGCCGGGGATCCTCGCTCGATAGGAGAACCGGCAGTGCGATCATCCCGCCATCACCACCTCCTCGTCATTTTCTTCCCTGTCCCTCTTCCTCCACAATATCACTGTCTACTGGACAACCCACGCACGACCACCAGCATCAGCTGCCACCTCGCCTTCCTTCCTCATCCATCTCTCTCTCGCACCCTGTTCTTCTCATTCTTCCATTCACCATCTCTATCTCCCCCAACTCTGTCTCGCACCCTGTTCTTCTCATTCTTCCATTCACCACCTCATCCATCTACACGCGGTTTCTGTGTGATCACTTGTGTTTAGCTTGTTCTAGGTAGTACTGCATGCAAATTTGAATAGTGGCAGGATTGAGTTGAAACTTCCGTGTCTTCTCCCACAGATAGGTTAATCACCATCTATTTTAGGGTTAGGAACCTAGGCCTTCACTATTTAAAATTTGTAGCAAGATAATTATCTATGACAGGTGTGACGCTCATAGGGACTCTCTTTGGACGTTTGATTGCTTAATGTGGTCGAGTGAAGGAACATATCCCATCTGGGAACGGTTCTTGAACTGGCATTTCACTTTGACCTAGAGAGTGGAAAATGAGGTAGGAGCAACTCTGTAGTGGCGGATTGATAGGAAATTACTGTGTCTCTCCCACGGTTAGATAAATTGAATTGAATTTCAGCCCTATATTAGTAACAAAGCTCTAGGGTCGTCTGCCATTCATTTTATTTGCGCATCATTTAGGTGTCATTTAGGGTTCCATTCTTTTTCTTTTTATTTATTTTTATTTATTTATTTTTTTAGATTCAGGTCATCTTCATATAGTGGTTAGGCATGCATATATTAAAAAAAAATCTTGAGACCAAGGAAATGGCTGAGGAGAAAAACTTTAAGGATTACTTCTCCCATTCTACCTCGAGGTTCGAAACAGTTCTTATGACGATGACTCAAAAATTAGATGCAATTATGAATTTGACTCAACCCCTACCTCCCACTAATGTTTCATTTGAGGGTTGTGTTGCATGTTCGAGTCCTAGTCATTCTACAGCTGATTGTGATTTGCAATATGATTATCCTGAATATTTCGCTGAGCAAATCCATTCTTTTAATGCCAGTTAGCGACCTGGTTATAATTTAAAGTCCAACTATTACAGCCCTAGTTTTGCCAATAATCAAAATCTCTCCTGGGCTCATAACTCACACCAAGGGGGACATAGTTTCTCTCAGGTTCCTCAATACCCTAATCATGTTATGCCTCAATTTAACCAAGCTCCTCCATCCAACACATCAAGTTTAGAGGAAACGATTAACTGTTTTATGCAGCGTACAGAACGACTGCTTGAACATGATTTTCAAGCTATGTTAGAGTCAAAAGCCATGAATCAACACCAATCTCAAGCCATCAATAGACTTGAGATAGTTGTGGATCATATGACTGAGGCATTATCTGAAAGTGAGTTAGGAAGAGTTCCTAGTCACTCTGTTCAAAATTCAGAGGATCAATTCATAACTGGTAGCACATCAGAACCTGAGTTAGATGATGTTTTTGAGGATAATGTGATCGAAACTACTTTGCTTCCTGACCCATTCCCTTCCCCACATTTTCATGATGGCCCACTCGACATATGCCTTCCTAGTGACTCTTGCATGAAGTCTAATTCTCAATGTTCTTTGGAGTCAAGCATCGACTATTTTCACGATACGAACGACCCCATAATTCAAGAAATAGTGAAGTCGTTATCGAATGACGCATCTAATGAGAAACTACATGCCATAGGTAGTGCTAATTCTAGGTTTGAGGGTGTTATTGCGTTGTCTAACTCATCATCTTGGTGTAGTTCATTTTGTTATGATGAGCCTATACCACTCGATATATCTATAGACATACCTCTTTCCATCCCTTTCATATTGACTGATGCTACCTATGTGGATCCATGGTTTGTAAGAGATGATTTCAGTTTTGTCCACCCTATTGTGATACATATTCAATCTTCTTATTTGCAACCTGACTTCGGATGTCCCTTTTTAGGAGTAGGTAGGAGTCATTTGCTAGATATCATTGTTTGTGACCCCTTTCTGCTCAAGGTTCCCACTGATTTTCTAAGAATGCGAGTTCATTTGCATTTGCTCTATGATTATGCATGGCGCCTTCGTAGTTTTTGGGATGTGTTAGTATACGTTGTGTCGCATGTGGATGTTACTATATGTTGGACGGATCCTCAACTTTTTCGGTTGTTGCTATATGATCTCATCAATATCGTGGACTAAGTGTTTAGGTTTAGGAGAGTGTTTGCTATGTTCTTCCTCGTCATTTCATGATACATCATTTATGAGGAAGAATGTATGTCGAGCTGACGACGTTAAACCAAGCACTCCTAGGAGGCAGCCTAGCTTCAGTTGTGTCATTATGGTTAGTCTGGATTGATTTTCGAGTTTTTTTTAGTTGCATTACACTCATACTCGTTAACTCCGTAACAATTTTGACTTACAACTGATACATGTAATTTTTTTTTCATTTGTGTCCTGTATTGTTTTTATCAATTTATCATAATGAGTCCATACCTCTTATGTTGTTGAGCGTTCATTGGTGGACGATTTCGTCGAAATTGGTAAAAAAATTCCCGTGGTAATATCACTCTAACTCTCATCCTTTCTTTTTCCTGCATTTGTCATGATCATCATTTTATACATTGAGGACAATGTTTGGTTTAGGTTTGGGGGTGAGGTTTATGAGTTTTTCTGCATTCTTCGAAATTTTTTGAACTGAAATGTATTTCAAAATTGACTATTGTATTCTACTCAATCTCCATTGAATACATAGTTAATTATGAATGTGTGGAAATTTTTCGATTTGAAAATGCATACAAAATCTAAGCTCCTTTCCAATGAAGAGAATATGCTTTCAAGTATGCCTTTAAATTCGAGAAATGCATGCTTTTACTTGTCACTTTTATATATCAATAGGAAAACATATGGTTTGATATTTTCTTTAAGTTAAATATATTTCATGATATTTTTCGACTCGACCACTCTTGCGCTATAAGCCGAGTTAGCATAATTTGAAGTTAATCAGTAAGATATTAATTAGAAAACCTTAGAATAATAGTGGAGACTTAACCCTTGTGAGTTTCGAGACATTCTATTTTTCTTGAGGGTTATTAAATAAACTCTGACTTTACTTGAATCTGCATTATCTCGTTGATGATCTCATTGTTCTTGTTTCTTTTATTGATTGCTTTGAGAATGTTGTTAAAATTGAATTATTATACTAGAACTTCTTGATTTATTTAGTTGAGATGTCATAATACCGACTAGAGCTTAAGAAGTGATACATGCAAATTTTTTCTTTGAACCGTTCTTTAGCCTTTTAGCCTACCTAATAATAAATATCCGTTTGCAGCCCTTTGAGCCTTTAAATAAAAATTTTCTTTGCTAACCCCATCTCCATTACCTACTCCAGTTAGGGAGTAATATCTCATACTATTTTTATCCTTACCCAATGTCTCTGAGAATGTCTATGGTTGATATATTTTTGGAATAGGCAAATAAAAAGAGTTGAAACTAAATATTCCATGATTCCTCGGGACTGAAATGTTTCATTGTGCAGAAGGGGAAAGCATGTCATTGATTTTATAAAAAAAAAGATTGATGTTTCGAAGAAATAAAATAAATATGAAGAATTTCGAAGGAAGAAAAATTTAATGATGTACAACAATGGTTTATTCTTCAGAGGCCCACATGTTTATTAAAGGGTGTATCCATTCTCAGAGAATTTTCTCGTATCCTTTTCCATTCTTGTTAGCCAAAATCTTAGCCTCATTACAACCTAATAAAGACCTAATTGATCTTAAGTAAATGTCTGGTTCATAGACGTGGAGATTAAATAGACAAGAACTATGGTGTGTGATTCAACATTCTCAAAGTAATTGATATTCCTGTCCATGAGATCATATTCAGTTCATTCTTTGAAAAGTCTATTTTTCATGATTATTATATGTGAGATTTTTGTGTTTCCATAATTTATTCTATTTCTCACATATAAACTGAGTGATAACTAACCAATCTCTAAGTGATTCATTTCTGAGTGACAAGAGAGATTTGTAGTCGAAGCATATTAACCAAATGTTATCTAGTTGTATATTTACTGAGAAAAAAGAAAGTTATGTTGATAAGGCTATGCACACACACACTTCGAGTTGAGAATAATTGATAAAATTTATTTAACCTTTGGGTACTATTAAATCGTTGTTAGACTCGTTGATATATTATTCTGACAATGTTAATTGTTTTCTGAAATTTTTGGCAATAGATTGAAATCAAGTTACCATGTTTTGGAAATTTATTGAGTCATAATGTTTGTGGGTAACATTCTGAAAACCCTCGCGAGACTATAACTCATCCACTAGAGGTAATCTAGGGGTTTAAAGCCTTGTTGCACGTTTAAGGTAAGTGCAACCGAGGATTCCTGCGAAAGTGAGTTAGAATTTTATTTTTATTGTTTTGCTCGAGGACTAGAAAAATATAGGTTTGTGGGTATTTGATAGTCACGTAATTATTACATAATATATCCCTTAATTTATATATGTTAGTGTTTCGATTATTATATTTTATTCTAATTATTTCGTTTTCATGTATTTGTAGGAATTTGAGCATGAACGATGAAATCGCATTAAGGCAACAATTTGAGGAAAGATTAATTGGTTGATTCTAGTGGTGGTACAAAGTAGCGGGTCACATATCTAAACTTAACCCAAACAAGCCTAGGTCCACCTAATTTAACCTAAGTCCAAGCCCAAAAAGCTAACCTAGAAACCCAAGCCCAACCTAACAAGGAAATAGGAAAACCCTATTTAGTTTTTTTTTCTTCTTTTCTCTTGAAGTTCTTCTTCCACGTTGTTTTTCTCTTCCTCTCTTTTTCAGCTACCACGCCACATCCACCCTGTCGGCGATCCTCGCTCGATAGGAGAACCGATAGTGCGATCATCCCGCCATCACCACCTCCTCGTCGTTCTCCTCCCTGTCCTTCTTCCTCCACAATATAATTATCCACTGGACAGCCCACGCACGACCACCACCATCAGCCGCCACCTGGCCTGCCTTCCTCATTCATCTCTCTCTCGCACCCTGTTCTTCTCATTCTTCCATTCACCACCTCTATCTCCCCCCACTCTGTTTCGCGGTCGAGTCACAACACCACGAAAACAGGGCAGTCCCTGCTCCTCTTTGCTTCCACGCCACCGTCCAGCCAGTCGTCACCACCACCCACTCTCTCGTCTCTCCTCCTCGTTTCCCTCTCTCATGTGCAGGCATCGGAGCCAAACGGAGAAGAAGAACGACGAGCAATAACTATTCCAAATCAAGTTGTTCGCACCCCAGATTTAGTTATTCGCACCGTGCATTTCTGCTCTGTACCACCGCACAATAACTATTCCAAATCAGGTTGTTCGCACCCCAGATTTTATCAGAGCCACCACAGAGCGTTTGTAATAGTTTCTCGGGATGCGTGTTCATGCTGAGATGGATAACACCAGTGTTGTGACGTCATCCACCATGATCTTCTGGACCCCTTGCCGAGGCGAAGATGAAACCACAGGGTTTCCTAGAGTTTGTCGTATCTGAATTTATTGTTTTCCATATGCTTGAATGTTAAATACACTTGATTTTTGAATTTCAACAATTTTCTTTCACCGATTATATCCGGTATAATTATCTAGACTAATCGGTAGTTAGAAGAACCCTTTATTGATATTCAAAGCCTGCTTTAATCAATTAATCTTAATCTATGATTGTGTGTGCCGTAAGAAGACATACAATGCTAGGGGATTAAAATTAGTTAAAATAAACCTGTGATTATGTGTGTGCCGTAGAAAGACATGCAATGCTAGGGGTTTATGCCTTTGCTGAAATCAATTGCGAACTTAGATTAATCTTTAGATTAGTCGTGTTGATTTTTGAAAACAATAATTTAGAGTACATGAATCTCGAAGAACCTGTGGTGGATTTGATGTCTCGATCCATTCTTTTATCATCTAATCAGTTAATTTTAGTTGTCAATTTAGTTCTCTTAATTTAGTGATTTTCATCTGCTACAACCCTTAGCTTTAAATTAGTTCAAATAAGTCCTAGAATTCGACTGTCTCGTCAATCCTCGTGGGATCGACCCGTATTTGCCACTGTCTACCAGTTAGACAACCGTACACTTGCGGTATTACAAGTAGAGTTTATTAGCTTATTAATTTAGGTTAATAAAATCTCCATCAGTGGGTGAACGGCAAGCAGGTGCCTAGCGCCCAGGGCCTAGGCGGGCACCTGGGCGGTTTTAGGTTTTGTATTATAACTTTAATAATTTACAAAAGTTAAGCATAATACCTTATCAATTACATCCAATTTAATGCCAAGATACATATGCAAATTTATAAACATGAAAAGTTAAAAATTATTAAAACTAAAATGACTTGGTCATGATGGGTACTTTATACAAAGTTGAATTTGTGGACAAATATCCAAACCTACTCTTTTATTTTTCTTCAAATTGCATAAATGACCTCAATCATGTTTGATAAAATCTACATTACTAAAATTGGTACCTGCAAATCCTTTGAGAATTTCATTAAGTAATCATCATTTGCTACATTCAGACATATACTGAATAAAAAACAATTAAATTGTTTCTTTCCAAAAAAGCAGGAAAGAAAAATAAAATAAGAACACAATCAGCCTTATTCAAAGTAATCACAACATCCTCTTTCGTCGGCCTGAGAACAACCAATCTCAACTCCTTGTTCACATAAATTTTTGCAACCAGGAAAAAAAATATGCTTAGACTACCCAGACCTTGCCCAGAACCCATGGACCTTCTCCCGGATGCGTGGATCATTCTATTTTATGTGGTAAGAATGAGCAACCAAGTCTGGCATCAAGAGGTTGACATTTCCTATGCCTCCATAAAGCATATTATTAGATGGAATGACTGGCTGGCGAATTGTGCTCTGAAGCTAGAAGGTGATATGTTGGGAGAACATATGGACAAAGGGCAGAAACATCTCCCACTGGGGATGTCATATCTAAACCAAGTTGGGAGAGCATATGGACAGGGTTGACATTTCCTATGCCTCCATGAAACATCTGAAGGCGATACTCTGATGCTCTCTACAAAATCGAATCATTGAAAAATCAGCTTGAAGAACGGAAGCCTGCCCAATCAGTTGTTGATTCGGAGGCTAGGCAGACAAGATTGGAGGCTTTGGGGGTTCGCTTGGAAACACTTGAATCCGATTTGGCAGAGCAGTGTCCACGAGGGACAGGTTTGAGGAAAAAGTGAACCATGTCCGTTGTGACTTCCAATTTTCTCAAATGTCTGCAGCCAAGGCACCGGCTGATATGCAAGATCTAAATGTAGAGAAGGCCAAGGAGTCTGAGTAGACAATCTGATGTCAGCAATTAGAGGGTGACGTTGATTTTAATATTGGCAAGAGTGTGAGGATAGCATAAAAACAACTTCTCCCGGTGTAGAGTGAACTTAGTCCATCAAGGACAACCTGAGTACTTAGCAGTCCAAAGATGATTCCTTGCCGAGCAAACTGGAGCAGCTGGAGCGAGAGCTCGCTGAGTCAAGAGTACGTGAGGATAAACTCTTCAAGGCCCAGAGCACGTTCGAGTTCAGCAAAGTCATGCAAGGAAGACTAGAACTGTTGTAGCTAATGAAAGAGAAGCGCACTAATTCTAACCTCTCTTACTACAGAGAGGTGTCCTTTGCGGAGTTTGGAGAAGCTTCCGATCAATCAGAAGAAAATGGCGATCAAGATCAGGGTGTCTGAGGGGAAGCACGTGCGGATGCATCCCCTGCTTCTTCTCCTGCAAAATCAAGCTCTACTGTATGTGAACCTCTTCCTGACGAGGAGTAAACTCTGTATTTTTTGGATTATCAATGAAAGATGATACGTTAAGTAGAACTTTGCACTTGTGTATTCTTTGAATTTTCTTGCTGGCTCTTCTCTGCTTTGTCCTATCGTGGTGTTAGCCTTTAGACAATAAATTTTGCTGAGTTAGGAAACCGTAGGGTTGATCTGCTGATGAAGTTTTGACTGCTTATATTGTGATAGTTCAAGCATTCCCGGTTTGTACTCTTTAGAGATCAATCTCAGCCAAGTCTTGCAAGTGTGCTAAACTCCATGTGAGGGGATAATCTTGGTTGGAAATAGATCATTGGGTCATGCCATAACCCGCCCTTGTCCAATCTGTAGATTGGACTAGCAATTGTCGTTGCTAGTATGAGCGAACTGACCATGTCGTGGTCAAGCGCATGCGTTACTGTAAGTGGTCGGCCAGTGATCCTGGTGATTAATCCGAGTTAAGCTTCATGAGCTCTGATTGGACTCTCAATTCATTTTTTTCCACTTATGGCAAACTAGGCATTAGGTAGGACCAAAAGTATCGTCATCAGTCGTAACTCACTAAACTTAGGTCAGGTTCTTCGCCCACTGTCTGTGGTTGGACAGTGATCCCCGGAAAGTCATCGTGATCAGGCATCGAGAGCACTGACTAGACTCATACTTTCTAAGCCATCATCATCCGCTCTTAGCGGACTAGGCGTTAGAGCGGACCAGAAGTTATCGTCATCAGTCGAAACTGACTAAACTTTGGTGGGGTTCGGCGACCATTGTTTGTAATTGGGCGATTATCCCTGGCAAGATATCTTGATTAGGAGTCAAGAGCACTGACTAGACTCCCACTTACTAAGCCATCGTCATCCGCTCTTGGCGGACTAAGCATCAAAGCAAACCAGAAGTTATCATCATCAGTCAGAAGTGACTAAACTTTGGTAGGGTTCGACACCATTGTTTGTAGTTGGACGATGATGTCTGGCAAGCCATCTTGATCAGGCATCAAGAGCACTAACTAGACTTTCACTTTCTAAGTCATCGCCACCCGCTCTTGGCAAACTAGGCGTTAGAGCAAACCAGAAGTTATCGTCATCAGTCAGAACTGACTAAACTTTGGTAGGGTTCGACAATCATTGTCTGTAGTTGGACAATGATCCCTGGCAAGCCATCTTGATCAGGTGTCGAGAGCGCTGACAGACTCTCACTTTCTAAGCCACCTCCATCCACGCTTGGCGAACTACGATTTTAGAGCGGATCAGAAGTTATCAACATCAGTCGGAACTAGGGGTGGGCTCGGGACGGGATGGGATGAGATGGACCCATCCCGTTCATTCGGGATGAGATGGGACAGGATAGACCCCATCTCGACCTCGTCCCATCTCAAACGGGATCAGGACGGGACGGGATGAGCACGTACTAAATAGTCCTCCAATAAAAAATAACAAAAAAAGTTTTATCTCACATTACTCACAAACCAATAATGTCAAATTTATATACTATAACTTACATCATAAATAATAATAGATATTAAATAAATAAATATTAAACTTTTTTTTGGAAGGCAAATAAATATTAAATTTCATTTAGAATTAATGATTCAATTCATTTAGATTTCATATAGAATTTCATTTTACATTGATTTAATTTCAACACATCCTATACTTTAATTTAGAAGAGTATTTTGATTAAAATTAAAAATAATAAATATTAAATAAATAAATTTGGGACAGGATGGGATAAGCGGGATTGAAAATCTCCATACTGGTCCCATCCCACTCTAGATCAGGACGAGACGGGATCAGGATGAGTTTGATCAATCCAAAAAGGACCCCAAAAAATTAGGACGGGATGGGATGCCCACCCCTAGTCGGAACTGACTAAGCTTTGATCGGGCTTGGCGATCATTATTTGTAGTTGGACAATGATCTCTGAAAATCCGTCTTGATCAGACGTTAAGAGCGCTGACTAGGCTCCTACTTTCTAAGTCATCTTCATCCGCGCTTGGCGAACTATGGTCTTAGAGTGGACCATAAACTATCGTCATCAGTCGGAACTGACTAAACTTTGGTCGAGTTCAGTGATCATTATTTGTAGTTGGACAATGATCCCTAGCAAGCCATTTTGATCAGTCGTTAAGAGCGCTGACTAAGATCTCACTTTCTAAGCCATTTTCATCCACGCTTGGTGAACTACGGTCTTAGAGCGGACCAGAAGCTATCATCATAAGTCGGAACTGACTAAACTTTGGTCGGGTTCGGTGATCATTATATGTAGTTGGACAATGATCCATGGCAAGCCGTTTTGATTAGGCGTTAAGAGCACTGACTAGGATCCTACTTTCTAAGCCATCTTTATCCGTGCTTGGCGAACACCGGTCTTAGAGCGGACCAGAAGCTATCGTCATCAGTCGAAACTGACTAAATTTTGGTCGGGTTCGTTGATCATTAACTGTAGTTGGACAATGATCCCTGGCAAACCGTCTTGATCAGGCGTTAAGAGCGTTGACTAGGCTGCCAGTTTCTAAGCCATTTTCATCTGCGCTTGGCGAACTACGGTCTTAGGGCGGACCAGAAGCTATCATCATCAGTCGGAACTGACTAAACTTTGGTCGGGTTAGGCCTCCACTTGGCCTTAGGCATGCAAGTCGGACTTGGGTGTCCTGACTCACTTAGTTCACCTAATAATCCGACACGGGATCAGATCAATAAGTCTGATTCTGGAGTCCATGATTGGCAAATTGAATTTCATCCAAATTTGATGAACAACAATGAAATTTTAATAGTGTATATACCTTGGATTTATTGATAATACCACTGTAGGCGTGATTTGCATTCCATGGGCGCTTAAGACCTTTACCATTTGTGTATTTGCATGTACTGGGCCATTCTCTATCCTTTGGGCTAAATTTGGTTGGGCACTCGATTGGACCCACTAGTTGGCTGGGCCCTGTTGGCAAGATCATCGTGCCACATGTATAATGTAGATTGCGAGACGGTTTAGTATCAGTTACTCCCCCAGTTAATGGGGCTGTGTGTAATGTCATTAAATCAATGAATGTGGACTCGTGCAGTTGCAACTAGAACCATCGCCTCCTTATTTCCCTTACGACATTTAATGCTGACATAACTGTTGGGTGACTTCGTTTCATGAACCGTCACACCTATATATAGGTAGGTCTTTACCATTTCAAACATTTCCATGAATGTTGTAGAGCATGTCCTTCAAATACATCTTTCCATAAAATATGCTTTGGGTTCCCCAAAGGCTAAAGGAAGATTTTCGTTGTTGGAGTCTTCGAATGCTCTAACATTTGCAGCAATGAGTCTTGACAAGACCTGCTTTTGTGTGATGCCACCTAGTTTGGGTGGGCATCCAAATGATTCCTTGAGATCTTGTAATTTTTTCTTACAAAGCGAAAAAGTGTTACGGACTCCCCCTCAGGAGTTAAGTCTGTTTCTATCTTCTGTTGTTCCTGTGTTGCCTTCCACCACTATTTTTAGGAGGTAATACCCGCAGCTAGGTTTGGGGTGGTTGTTCCTACTATATCTACTGGGCTTCGCTCGTGATGCCACAGCTGGAAGGCAGATTGGCGGAGCGGAGCTTCGTTGAACGTGGCTTGCGGTCTTGGGGTGCTAACTCTGCATCACCCCAGGCATCCCTCGTTTGAAAGACATCCCTATCGGCCTACTTTTAATCATCCTTGTGAGGTAGATTGGTGGAGCGAGGTCTTGACATGCGTTTCAGCGGATCCATACTCGTGCTGAACTTAGATACTTGTCCTATGTAAACTTTTGTACTAGTCAGTCGGGCAAGCTTTGTAACAACTTTCTTAGTAATCAATAAAGTCTATTTTCTATAATTCATGTTTTATTCCTTGAACGAATTGGTATCATATAGGCTTGTGCGAACAAATCTTCTAGATTGAAAAACAAAAGAAATCAAAAAAATAAGATAGTTTGATTCTGAGTGGGGACTAAGCTAATCTGGCCCTGAAGAAGATGCGCATGCTAATGAAGTCACTGAAAAATGAACTTTGTGCGGGCAGGCCGTTTCTCGCTGGTTGCCAGCTTTTGGAATAAACGCCGATTTGTCGAAGTATTGTTACTTAGCTTTGTATTGTACTGGAGTGACAGAAGGATGGTACTTCCAATGCTGAATTTTGATTCGTCGTATAATTGAGTCTCAGTTGTCGGAGCTTTGTCTTTGTCTGTATTAGCTTGGTTGTGTTCGAAAGTGGCTTTCACGCTCTAATTCATGCAATGGAGTTGAGGGTTGTTTTTCTGACAAACCTCATCTTGGCTCGTGTAGTCAGCATGAACTCCCCATTTCTAGCGTTTCTTTTCCACCGAGGTGGCACTAGCCAGCCAGTCTAGCTGGCGGACATTGGGTCTTCACCCCAAACTGACTAGAGCATTTTCGTCTGTGCGGGGTGATTTTTCTCTCTTATTTGGGCTCGATTTCTAATATGTCTATCCCGTGGGCTCGAGCTGTAATTGCTAACAATCCAACTGCTTTAGCGCTGCGTAGTGACAATCTCGCTAAAGGTTGGTCTCGACAAATAGTTCCTTCCTCTTGATTGGCAGTGTACTTAATTAACTGGAGAAGATGGGAAACTACTGCCTTCGTCTGATGGAGCCAGGGCCTCCCAAGATGATATTGTAGGTGGATGGGGCATCAATCTCGATGAATTCCTGGAAAAGGATTTCATGTAGTTGTGGTTCTCCCGTCAGTATTGTTAATTTGATCTTCCTGATAGGGAAACACTTCTCTCCGCTAAACTCGATCATTGGGTGACTGGGTGGTGTCAAGTTCTCCTCTTTGAACTGCATGTTGCGGAATGCGTTGAGGAATACGATGTTCAGATAGCTTCCTGTGTCTACAAGGCTTTTTTCACTTCCACTTTTCTATGAGGACCGAGATGACCAAGCGCCATTGTGAGGAGAATGGACGCCTTGGAGGTCCTTGTCTGTGAATAGGCTCTGAATGCGTACATACTACACTTGTCGGTCCTCGCAGGTGGGCTGTGTTTGTATCTCGAGGAGCATCCTTTTTTTAGATCTGTTGGACTGCTTACCTTCCGAGCCAACCCCATGAAGGACATATATGATGCCTGGAGCTTCTTTCTCTACTTATTTGACGACATCTTCCCTTTCCTTTGCCCAATCTTGTCTTTTTTCCAAACCTAGGAATTATTTGAGCTTGCCCTTTTTATCTAATACTCAATCTCACTTCTGAGACTTTTGCAGTCCTCAGTGTCGTGGTCGTCTTCCTTGTGAATAGAGCAGTATTTACTGTTATCGTGCCAGGAGGGATTTCATCGTTGTTTATGGGCCACTTCACTTCTCACCAATTATTGATGGTGTTGAGGTCGTTGGACAGGCTGGAGTTGAGAGGAGTGATGGATTTGGATCCGACGAAGTGGAGGCTTTATTTTGCCATGTGCGGCCAGAGTCTGACTTGTTGTCGTTTCGTTTCCTCGATCTTATTTTTATCATCGTCCTCTTATTTTTTTTCCCTCCTTCTTGTCTCTGGGACCAAGGGATTTCTTTTCATCTTGTGCTTTTTTTAGGCCAACATCTCATCGAGAGTGATGTAATTCTAGGCACTTTTCAGCAAGTTTGTCATGTCAGTCGGAGGCTTCAGAGTGAGGAAGTCGTAAAACTTGCCTCTCCTTATGCTCGAGGTGAAGGCTGTGACCGAGGTGTCGTCACTGCAGCCGTCGATGAGAGTTAACTCCTCATTGAAGTGTGTGACAGACTCCCTCAATGTCTCGTTCGTTTCCTATTTGAGGGTGAGCACGTAATGCGGGCCCTTCCTAATTCGTTGGTTGCCGACAAAGAGGGTAAGAAATGTTTTGGCCAGCATCCAGAATGAGTCAATGGACTTTGGAGGGAGACTGTGGAACCAGGTTAGCGCTAACTTCTTCATGCCGGTGAGGAATGACTGACACATTACTGCTTCGGATCCTTATTTGAGCTCCATTACATGCTGGAAATTGCGTAAGTGGTCGGACGGGTCTGTTGTCCTGTCATAAAACTCCAGCTTTGGTGGGCTGAACTTCTTCGGCATTGGCTCATTCATGATGTGATCCATGAATGGGGGACGGGGAGGTTGTACAACATATCTGGATTTGTGGGCCCAAGTCGGAGGGGGTTCTGCGAGGTGACTTTGTCACCCCTAGACGCCGGGTCTCCATTCGTTGCTCCTCCGCCCTTGGTCCACTGAAAGCCGACAAGGGCAAAATGGTTTTTGTGAACATGTTCTCTGGTGTCTTCTGAGGACGGGGCTCTTTGCGACTCTCTGTATCCTTCGGCGGGTAGAGGATTCTGCTGAGTGAGTATCTCCACTGCTCGTGCAATTTGCTGCACTTGGGTTGACAGTAGATTCACCCTAGGGTCCGTCATGGCTGCTGTCGGCGCGGGGGTCTGAGGTTATTCCCCAGTGGTGCCGATGCCACCAGAGCTAGCGACGCTCCGCCGGTTCGAAAGCTCAGCGGCGTCTCCATTATTGCGAGATCTCGTGCTCACCATCTTTATGGACAGTAAGGAAGGGTGATATCACTGTTTTCTTAGGAACTTTGTCGTTCCCCACGGACAGTGCCAAACTGATGTAGTCGAATCTTGTTCTCCTTTGATCTGTACAGGGAACACACATGAGCCAAAAACCAGAATTGTGGTGGTCAATGACATTTCGATGCTTAAGTCAAATAAGGCTCGAGAAAGGCGTAATGATGTAAATTGGGTTCTACAGCATAACTTTGTTCATCAACCCTGTGTCCTATTTATCATGCGAGAATCCTTGTTCGGCTAGGCCTTTTGTGGCATAGTTAAGGAAAATATATCTTGCTGGAAAAGATATCTTGCTGGAGATATTTTCCCTATTAGGAGTCGTCAATGCAGGAGAATTTCCCTACATGACTCGTGCTTCTAGATCTGTGGGAAAAACTTCCCCTAGTGGAGTGTTGTCCATGTAAGAGAGTTTCCATGCACAACTTATACTCTGGTATTTGTTTCCCAGTTGGAATCAATGTATTATTGGCCTGCACGTTTAGGCCGATCCCCCAGATACATGGATTATTAGGTGTTACGGGTATTGAGCTTGACCATGCGACGTATGGGCTTATTAGGGCGCAGTGGGCTTTGTGTTGTCTGGGCTTTACCAGATTGGGTGCGCAATTAGGCCCGTTTTGCTCTGTTGACGAGATCATCATGAAATGTGTACGGCACAGATTAATGGACGATTTTGTGTGTCATCAACCATTATAAACTTGCCCAAGAGGTTAGAAGCACTACACCAAAAGGCCAGTTTAGCTACGCCGAGCTGGCCACGGTTCTAAACCGTTGGTTTATTTTCCACGGCTAAAAATCGTAGCCATAATGACCAACGGCTTAAAACCGTGGAAAAAAAAATTGGCAACGGCTGAAAACCGTTGGTATATTGGCCACGTCCAAAAACCGTAGCTATAACTAGCAACGGCCTAAAACCGTGGGTAATAGTAGCAACGGCTCAAAACCGTGGGTACTAGTAGCAACGGTTCAAAACCGTGGGTAATAGTAGAAACGGCTTAAAACCGTTGCAAAAAAAAAACTTGGCCACTGTTTAAAACCGTGGCTAATAATAGCAACGGCTCAAAACCGTGGCAACCTAAAAAACTGAAAAAAAAAATTGGGCGGGCTATTTTGGCGCTCGACTTCAACCTTCCCCTCCATTTGACTTCCCTCCACTCGACTCCACTCCACTCGACATCGAAGCTCCTCCTTCCCTGCTCCCTCCCTCGACTCTACTCCTCCCCTCCTTCCCTCCTCCCTCGACTTCCCTCCTTGCTTCCTTCCCTGGTCTTCCCTCCTTACTCGGCGTCTTCAACCTCCAAACAATTTGCAAAATCGATCAGCGACTGCAACCTCGAAACCATTCTCTCGTACAGGTACTCACTCTCTCTCTCTGTTTTCTTTTTGATGAAATTAGGGTTCCTGAATCTAGAGTTTTTTTTATTTAGAGGTTATGAATCTCTAGGGTTCCTGAATTGTTTTTTGAATCTGTAGGTTTTATTTATAGGTTTTTTGAAATTAGGGTTTGTATCTGGAATTTGACGTTATTAAAGTTGATTTCAACTTGATTTCATAGTCGAGTTTGTAGTTCACAAGTTTCAATATGGTTATAGAACCTTAAAACCACGAGGGTTGCTAGAATAAGACAATGTTGCAGGTGATGCTTAGCAGTGGGAGAAGTAGATTTTGGGTCCTTGACTGGACTATGTGTGATCCCAGTAGCCTGGGCTTGGTGTAATTAGGTTTTTTCTCCAGGTTTCAATTGCATTTGTGATTTGGCAAAGGTAAACAAAATCAATATTCATCGAGATTTGTGTTTGACCTTAGTTGTTTGAAATTCACAGTGTGTATGACTTGTTCATCCTCTGAAAAAGTTAATTTTGCTACAATTAGATGGTGGTTGACAAGTTTCGTTCGGTCAAGTAAAGATGAAAAATCAAGTAAAATGTTTCTTATAGGCCTTTTCGGTTTGGTTGTGTGTTTTCACCTACTTGTATGAAGCGTGGGGACTAGAAATACTATAAGGTTACTTGAATCTATTCATTTCTGGCTCAAGGTTTTAGCTAGGTTGAACCTCTTACTTAAAATTGGAGTCTCTTTCCTTTCCTTGTAGGAGAATTTTAATTATGTTGGTTGGTTATGATATTTAGAAGGGAATTCACATACATACGTGGAACAGTTGTATTTAGTATGTTATATGGTACATGACATGGTACGTCGGACCTAATTTTGAACTTGCATGGTAGCTAGTCAAATGTAGTTAGGACCACAAGTGCCACCATTTTCTCAATTTGTTCATCCATTCTCATGATTCCAACCAACATATAAAGGAGTAGATATTCTTCTGAGTATGAATGATTACTTCTCAACTCTTCCACCCTGTAGTAGTCTGAGTGTAACATCATATGAACATTCTAACTTGTAAAACACTTTGTTGGGAATCCAAGGTCTTAAGTTTGAACCTAGATTTGGATTTTTGCAATAAGTATTAGTGTGTGTGATGACTCGCACCATGGAAAATCGCTAACCAACCAATGGACTATAAACTTTGTCAATATGGGCAACTGGTATTACATCTTAAATTAATCTCTTATATATCAAACTGTTATCGCTTGTAAAATGACTTTCCAATGAAAAGGCCATAAATGGTTTTCTTTCCTTGAAAATATTATTTTGTTATTATCATGTCCAAGAGCTTATTTCTTTGAACTATCACCTTTAATTAGAAATTTTGAAGGTGATGACAAATATTCATGCTCATAGAAAAAGTAATTGCTAACAAAATAATTGCTACACAACGAGCAAAATCAAACTTAATTGACATGAGAATCGGTATATTTGACAAGGATTCAATGCTTATTTCTTTTTTATGCTTTCCATGTGCTATGTAGTATGATTTTTCGAATTATATTCTTAAGAACAACTACAAGCAAGGCTGACAGGAAAGCAACATTATATTCTTGAGGATTGATAGTTACAACTATGTTGGAAGCAATGTAAAAATCATGTTGCTGCTGCCAGGCATCTTGCCTCTAGGTATGTGTTTAATTTTGTGTAAAAGAGATGGTCAATCAAATGTTGTATCACATATCTGACAGTAAGCTTGCAGTGGTGTGGATGTCTATACAGCTCTTGCTGGAGCATTGTACGGTCCTCTTCATGGTGGAGCAAACGAGGTAACCATATAAATGTTATTGATCGTAAAACCTATGTAACTAGCAGAATAGTGTTCCCTACTTTGATCAGTTTTATAGTTTTGTGTCATGGATTTATTTACTTCTGTGAACTTGAGAAAATGAAATGTAAATTGTCCATTGTTTGATGTCTTCTTTTGGCTATAGGCTGTGCTTAAAATGCTGAATGAGATTGGAACAGTTGAGAACATTCCTGAATTCATTGAAGGTGTGAAAAACAGGTGAGTTTTTGTTGTCTTTGCAAATGGTGTCTCATTAACTAATGTGACTGAACTGGAGCCACTGTTGTCTTTGCAAATGGTGTCTCATTACCAATTCTATTCTCTTGAAATGAAGCAAGGTTTTGTTTAATGCTTATTCAGATATAAGCAGTTTCTATTTTTGATGAACAATCAGAGCCATCAAAGTTGTTTAATTCAGGTTCACAAACAAGGGTTGCTCTTGGCAGGTCTGTGGACCTTACCAAGGGTTGCTCTTGCTGAATTAGACAAGATGTTCGACTTCAATGGCGAGTTGATGGCTAACAACAAAAACTGGCAGGTGGTGTATACTGATAATGAAGATGATATGATGCTTGTTGGAGATGATCCTTGGCTGTAAGTGCTCATGATTTCTACCTCATGTGGTTAACCTTTAGCTGACATACTACTGCTTTAGACATCTGTGTCCTGCAAAGAAAATCTGATGATCAGTCATGTAATAATACTTCACCTGATACAGATGATCACCATCCTGTGCTAGCTCTTGTTGATGAAGAAGTTCATTTGGGAGCGCAGCAAAGCCCCAAAGCTTGTTGGAGCAGTGCTTACCAAAAAGAATCCTGATAAGGTATTTTTGTTTCCTTTGTTTAATTCTTTGGTGGAATGACCCTTTTTCTTTGCTGTGTAAATAACAATTTTTCAAAACCCTGTTTGCTTTACCATTTAAAGAATATAAAGCAATATGCCTCACGGTTCATATCATTATGCTTTGATTTGAAGCAGTTCGGAAGTTCAAACCATTTGATTTGAAGTTCAAATCAATATTTTTGTTTGTTCATTGTTCTCAATTTTTTTTTCCTTGTGCCAAATATATAACTGAAAACAATGCTATAAATTTATTGTTGGTTCTCATTATTGTTCTGCATTTTCTCTTCATTGTCCTTTAGATAAATCTCTTCATCAGTAAGCATTTGTATAAAGCCATAATCTGTACTAGGGGGGCACTTGACAATGTGCAGGTGGTGGAAATCTCAATTTTGAAAAATGTATATCAACCCCGATGTTCATGCCTCATTATGAGTTATGACCTAATTGTTTTTGAAGTCTACTGTACACTTTCAACGTAGCTGCTGTAGAACCATAGTCAGTTATTGGTCATATTTGACACATCATTTGATTTCATAAAATATGCTACGTTGATGGTATATTTGTCTAACCATTCTGTATCAGAACCTAATTCTTACTATATGGTATTTTCACCGAATAAAGCTGTTTCTGGTCTCACTCATGCTACAAATCAATTTTTGCCTTCTCCTCTGTATGCTCCATTTGAAGTTTCCATACCAGTTAGTTGGAGCTAGGCCGAGGTTACAGTATGGAAACAGAAGGCTGGACAGTGCCTATGAAGATGCAAAGCAAATAGCTTCCGGGAAACCAAGAGGCTGCCCTATTTTCTTGTTCTTCTCAGTGAGTATCCCGCCAAGAGGCAGCATGATCAGATACTGACCTGCTTGTTTTAAAGCCCTGCTTTGCATGAGGTATTTTTATATACCAAATTTCTCTCTTATGATTGTTTTTGCTGTAACAAGGTTCTCCCATGCAGGTTAATGCAAGTGGGCAGTTTTGTGGTGTTGCAGAGATGATTGGTCCTGTTGACTTTCACAAGGATATGGATTTCTGGCAACATGACAAATGGAATGGTAGCTTCCCTGTCAAGTGGCATATAGTAAAGGATGTGCCAAACTCTGACTTTAGGTGCATCATTCTGGAGAACAATGAATATAGACCAGTAACTAATAGCAGAGACACACAAAAGGTAAGGGATTGTGTCTGTTACTCCATTCTTCTTGTTATAATGGTTTTTTAGTTGCATTTGACACACCTCAAGTGATAGAGAAGATCTAGTTGTACAAGCATTATTTTTCTCTTCTTGTCCTTAGAGACTCTTCATCTGCATCTTCTGCTTGTTTATACATTTTTCATTTTGTGTTCTCCACTGTATAATTATACTCTAGCATAATTTTGTTATGTGATGCTTTGGGCTTGTAGTAAGTGAGTTTTATGTTGCTGCAGCAATTGTCTCCTTGAAACAGGAGGTAGAAGGTCTTCAGAATCTTGACCAGTCTGCGGAGATTTTAATCCGTTTGTTATGCGCAGTCTTCCTCCAATCGGGACTCTCCATCATCTATTGGAAATGAATTTGTTCTGGCTCTTTTGTTGCATGGGTAATAATGTTGATTTCTGATGCTTGATGTAGCTTTATAAAATCATGAAAGAGCACAAAAATCCGAAGGTTCTTACCGAGGGAATCTCATGGATGGTGTCTGCAGTTGAAGACTTTGGAGTTTCACTGATAAAGCTGAAGGTAATTTCAGTTTTGACACAATACAATTTTGCTCTTTGCTCTCTCCTCATGTTTGATATTGGTATTCTCTGCTTCTGATAGTAAAAGGTGTATTTGTACTTTATAGGATTTAATTGAGTTCTGTAAAGACTCTGGGTTGCAGTCCAGTACTGCTGCCACCAGAAATGCTACAATAAAACTTATAGGGGTGTTGCATAAGTTTGTTGGCCCAGGTTTGTTTTAGTTAAAGTTGAGAATTATGATATCTTATGCCAGCGATGGGGCATTAAATATTTTTTGTGTTACAGATATCAAAGGGTTTCTTACAGATGTTAAGCCCGCACTTCTAAGTGCGCTTGATGCAGAGTATGAGAAAAACCCATTTGAGGTATACCAGTTCATAGCATTATGTATAATTGGGAGTTATATGTCATTTCTTGTACTTAGCTTTGTCTCCAATAGGGTGCAGCTGCAGCTCCAAAGAAAACTGTCAAAGCTGCCGAATCTCTTTCATCTGCATCTTCTGCTGGTTTTGATGGTCTGCCCCGTGAAGATATAAGTGGGAAGATAACACCTACTTTGCTCAAGAATTTGGCTAGCTCTGATTGGAAGGTCTGCTTCTGAACATTTGTAACTCTATATAAGGGTATTTGTATTTACATAGCTAAGATGCTGTGGGTGTTAGATGAGTGTTAATTTAGTTTATTCTGTTGTCTTTCTTATTTTTATTTTTATCTTTTAAATTAATCCCAGATCCGCATGGAGTCCATTGAATCCGTCAGTAAGATTTTGGAAGAAGCGAATAAACGCATTCAACCCACTGGAACTGGTATTCAATTCTGTTGAAGCTATTTGTTTGTTTTAATGCTAGATTTTCTACACATTTTTGTGACTGAATTATTTTCAAACTTCCAGTGGAATTATTTGTTGCTCTTAGAGGCCGTCTGTATGATAGTAACAAAAATTTAGTGATGGCAACTTTGTCTACTATTGGTGGAGTTGCATCTGCGATGGGTCCTGCGGTTGAGAAATCAAGCAAGGTACGGAACTCACTTTTAATCAGGATCATCTTTTTGTATGCAATTTGTTTCATTAATTTTCTCCCCTTTTGGTTGGAGATGTTAGCTTAACTATTTGAAGTTTGATCACTTGCAGGGAATTTTGTCAGATATTTTGAAGTGCCTTGCTGACAATAAAAAGCACATGAGAGAATGTACTTTGAATACTCTAGATTCATGGGTTGCAGCAGTTCATCTTGATAAGATGGTGACTGCTTGGATCGACTTGGATTTTAAACCTATTATGTTTCTTATTTTTTTGGGGAGATATCAGTCAGTATGATGCACTTATTGGAATTTGTAGGTTCCATACATTACAGCTACTTTAGCCGATACCAAGATCGGTGTGGAAGGGCGGAAGGATCTTTTCGATTGGTTGTCGAAGCAACTCTCTGGACTAACTGACTCATCTGATGCCTTACAGTTATTGAAGCCGGCTACGTCTGCTTTGGCGGTATCTGAGCATATGACATCATATGTTTTAGGTTTTTTATCTACTTTGAAGTTGACCTTGTCTTTCTAACATTCAATATTTATTTAGGATAAATCATCGGATGTTCGGAAAGCAGCAGAGACGTGTGTAGGCGAAATCTTGAGAGTTTCTGGAACTGAAGCTGTATGTCATCTTGGTTATTCTTTTCAAATTCAATCAGTTCAAATATCAACAATTGTTAACCTGAAAACTGTTTTTTGTTTGCCATTCCAAGTGACCAAAAATTTAAAAGATATACGTGGGCCAGCTTTAGCTCATGTTTTAGAACGATTGCACCCTTCTGGGGCTATCCAAGGTGAACGAACCATCACAACCATGGCCGGAATATTGTATTTTGCATTCATGCTGTCTTAATGCTGACTTTTACTGTTTTTAGAATCATTTGAATCAACGAAAGGGGTTTCTACTGGCGTGGCTTCCAAAACCAGCTTAAAGACTGCAAAGTCGAGTTCAAATGGTTACACTGATCGCTCCGTGAAGCAAGGAAATAAAGCTATTTCTTCGGTATTTTTTTTGTCATATGTTTTTAGGATTTGTGCTTATTTACTCTACAAAATAGTCAAAAACTGAATACTAGAATAATAGATAAGTATTCATTTCGTAACTATTTGCTAGTCAAATTAGTAATGTGTATAGTTCAAATCTTTTTTTTTTTTTGGCTTCACTACACCAAAAGTTCCTTTTCTTTCCTTCCAATGAAAATAGTCATAAATTTTTTTGCTACAACATTTAAAAAGTTCCCCTTCAAAATTGTACAGCCTCAAACTCCTGCTACACCACAAGAGCAAACCACTGGATCCAAGACACTTTTTGTTGGGAACTTGTCTTTCAATATTGAAAGAACTGATGTGTAAGTGACAGTTTATTGAATCTATTACAGAAAATATTCCTATTATTTTTGTGTACTTATTCTGGTCCAATTCTGTTACAGGGAGGAGTTCTTCAAGGATGCTGGTGAAGTTGTTGATGTACGTTTTTCATCAGATGAGGATGGGCGGTTTAAAGGATTTGGGCATAACTAATTTCTCATGGGTTTTCGGAATGATTTTGTCCTTAGTATATCTAAAGGCATTATTTGATCTATTTTAAAAGTCAGTAATTAAATAGTCACTGCATCAAACTTGTAAAATCCCTTGGTTGCAAAATCCAACTTGGCCACGCACGTTTACTCTTGCCAACACTGATGCAAAATCAAACTCTACATGACAACTCCCCTTTGAAATAACTAGCATGGAGCCACGGACTGTTATCATTGAGGATAACTATTCCTTTAATTGAAGCTCTATACTTTTGTACGAAGTTGACCAAGTTTGAGAATTTTGATAGTTGTTATCGGTATGTCAAGGTTCCCACTATTCTTTGCCATGATGTATATTATGCATATGTTTGATAGTATTTGCTTACTCCTCTGTAGGCACTTGAGTTGAATGGTGACGATCTTGCAGGACGTCCAGTGAGGCTTGATTTTGCACGTGAAAGGGGTGCATATACTCCTAATACAGGGTATTGTTTTGATAACATAAATTATTCAAATATTTGTTTCAAACCAGCCATTAGAACTGATTGAAAGTTTATGTGTTCTTTTGCAGCAAAGAGTTTTATCAGAAAGGTGGTAAAAGCCAGGGACAGACTATATTTGTTAAAGGTTTTGATACCTCCCTTGGCCATGATGAGGTAAAAATCCATACAGAGTTGATTTTATATTAAAAATCCATACAGAGTTGACTCATGAAACTCTTTTCTTGATTTTGAATCATTTACAGCTGATATTTTATATAAATAACAGTTAATAAAAGCTTAAAGAATAGTGATATGTTTATTGCAAACAAAGTCAAAGTGGCCTCTTTTCCTGAGCTCATGAACTTCAGCATTGGAGGTGTACACGTACTTAAAAATACGGCTTTATGTGATAGTGAAGTTATGTTTTTATGTAAATGTCACAACAGAAGTTGTGTTTTTATGTCACAAAAGAACTTCTGTATGCTCTAGTGAAGTGAACTTGTGTTTTTATGCAGGTTTGATAACATTACTATCAGACATGATTGCAGACTCATCAAAATAGCTTCATGGAGTCCGAAAATTGTGAAGGATTAATGGTGCAGAGAAGTTGTACACAGTGACTCCGAAAGCTGAAATTTCAGGTCAGTTCACTTCACTTGCCAACCTTGCTTCAACTATTTTGTTGCTTTGAAAGTAAGAAGCTATACATGTTCATGCATTGCAGTATATTTAGAACTTCCCATTATCTTTGTATCAGTTAATATGTCTATAGATTATAGATCTCTGATCTGATCAAGTTTTTGAACATATGTTGTCAAACACACTTAGGTTGTTTACAATGCAAACACACTTTCTGATTTGGTTGAGGAAAAGAAAAAGATGCAGAATTGGCTTGATTACTCCCAGCTTAAGTATTCTAGAAACATATCTAGAAGGCCAACAAGAAAGGTATTGCTTGTTTGTGATCCTATTTTTATTTCAGTCTACTTCTTTACTAGTGACTGGCATTTGTGAAACCTTGCAACTTGCTTGACCGTTGATCTCCTTTTCATATGGATGTCGTTAAGCAGACTGGTTTCCTGGGCCTTTGGGGAGAAAGAGTGGATTCACATCTTACTTTTATGGAGAGTATAAAATGAAAATGAATGTGGACAATGGAGGCTATGCACCCTTGGCAGGCAAGGGTGAATTAGGTATCAATAAATATGCATGGACTGCAGACGGTTGTTAGAAAACTCAATATCCTGCACAAGTATTACATCTATACGTTTTATCCATTTGGATCTACTTAAAACTTATATATGTTTCAAATATTCTTATGTGTCTAAACCTGATGATGTTTAATTTGCAAAGGTGCATGTTCATATTGGAAAACAATGCAAACCCTTAGCAGAAGAACAGTACAGGCAAATATTAGCTGATAACTACTACGGGCAGGGTCATCACTTTTGGTTTGAGTTGGATCATGCCCAAACAGGAGCATTGCTCTTGTTGTTTGAAAAAAAATTTCCGATGTATACTTGTCTGCCTGTTCTGGCTGATAACTGCATTCTTGTCTGCCTGTTCTGGCTGGGTGCTTTCCATCACTCGATATGAGACCCCTTTGTATCACTTTGGATGTGACAATTATTTATTTACTTCTTGTTTGTATTACCTTGTTCTCTCATCAAGGTATTTGATATTTATTCACTTTTGATATTTGTGGTTTTGCAAGATGGAATATTTTGTGAACTGATAGACTTAAAAACCTTGATCCCTTGGGACAAAGAAACAGTAGAAGCCTCCGTCAGAATGACGGGAAAACTACTTGTGAGTGAATTTTTTATCTACAATATTTTTTCTAATTGTAGTTCTTGAATTTTAACCAAACCTCCCTATGTCCAGTTGTTAGGTTAGTCATGAAGCTCCAGTGACTGGAGGTTTTGGAGCCGAAATCTCTGCTTCTATTGCTGAACGCTGCTTCTTGAGGGTAAGTCCAAGACAGTCTTATGACTTGTGTTATTTGTAAGTTTGTATGATGATGGAATGTCATATCATACCCATACCCATACCCGTATCCTAGTTTTTGAAAGTTTGTTGCATCATCGCATCCATACCCATACTAGTATCAATGCAACCCAGGATGATGCTAAATATAAGACGAGGTTGGATAATAGATTGAAGAAGGTGAACCCTGGGGAGGATCAGATTTAAGCAGTGGAGGGGTAAGTCACAAGTGGAAGTGGGGAAGAAGCAACAGGACTAGTGACAAGGGTGAAACAATATTCAAACAAAGGCAAAAATGATGTGCAGCTAGGCACCCCTTTCCAAGCATTTTGGCTACTTTTTTCATATCTTTCCATTCTGTGCTTTTGGTTTAGAGCTCAAAACACTTCATAGTTTGGATTTCTTTCATGATGCTCATTGAATAGTTACAATTCTCATGTTTCTCAACTCAAAAAACCTTTGTGGCATGCATTGCACCATTCTGCCATGTCATACTTGATTGTTTTTGGAGTCCTAACATAATTTTGAGGATCAATATCTCAACGATTAGTCAGTTGCTTGGCTATTGATATGTGATTTTCTTTCCATTTTGTTGGGTTATATGGTCTAGTGCATGTGTGTTTGTGTTTGACATGTTTCTTTTTCTCTGTCAGTCTCAATTGGCTATTTAGCTTTCAGTTATCATATAGTTATTTTGATATGACATTCTATATTTCTTTATTACATATTCGTGCATATTTGGTCGAACTCTGCAGACCTGATGTTTTTAATATTGCCTAATGGTTCTTATTTGGCAGTTGTTGAACATGCCTACCAATTGGGAAATGCATCTCAGAGACAAAATCTATTGTTCGAGTTGTATTCAACAGAGTTTCAGCTGTTCAAGGATTTGGCTTCATCTAAAGAAAAAAGGTTTGCTTCAAGCATTAAGCATATCCATATCTCCTCTTTACATCTGTGCAATCAGCTTAGGCATTTTTCTAAGAACACTGCCAAGATTTAGGCAAAGCTAAGACTCTGTCACTGCTTGGTCCAGTCCTCCTTGCACTTGGGTTCCAGTTGGCAGGGTTATTAGTATTATAAATTGAGGAGTGCACGGTTGCTATTCAAATCAGCAAGAGTAGTACTCAGACTGTCAGACGACACTTCCACACATCATTTTTAGCTAACATTTGCTGTGTAGAACTAGTATAAGCAAGAACAGCAATGGGGCAAAAGAAATCCTTCTCTATCTTAAGCATCTTCAAGTCTAGGAAGTCTCGCGATAGGTATGACATGGGATGGGATGAAGCTGTTAATGTGTGAGAAAAGTACATCCTAGCGATGAAGACAGAGGGCATTGGGTAGCTAAACCAAACATTGACAGGAAAGCTTCAGCCTTCATTGCTAAATTCTATGAAAGTCGTGTGTCAGATCCTGATCGACAAACTGTTCCACCTATGTAAACTTTAATATAGGAGTCCCATTTGTTATGCACTTTTATTGTAATTTTCTTGTAAGTGTGCTCACTAGTTTGTGAATTACAATAATGAAAAAATAATACAAGATTTGTTCACATTCAATCTTAGTTTTTCTGTATTACAGCATATATGGCCTTTTCGGTCTATCTATCCTCTCCTCTCGCTTCTTCCTATCTGGATTTGAAGTACTAATGAACAATGAACAGAATAGATTCAAATACTTTCCTGATTGTCAAGTTAATAACATGCACAGAAGTAGGTTCATTGTTACATTTTAAAAAAAAAAATTTGCCACGGCTTAAAACCGTGGCTAATTATTGCAACGGCTAAAAACCGTGGCTACCTTGCCACGGCTTATAACCGTGGCTAGTACTGGCCACGGCTTAAAACCGTTGCTAAAGCTATTGCAACGGCTTAGAACCGTGGCCATAACTTGCAACGGTTTTAAGCCGTTGCTACTCCTGGCCACAGCTTAGAACCGTGGCTAAGATTGTTGCAACGGTTTATAACCGTGGCTAAATCATCAACCGTCCTCGAGATAAAACCGTTGCTAATATTTTTGCCACGGTTTTTAGCCGTTACTGGGGATTTAGCGACGCCTCTACAGCCCACGGCTCTAAGCCGTGACAATGGGTTACCCCCACGGTTTAGAACCGTTGCTAATGGGTATTTTTGGTGTAGTGAAGTCACAACAATTCCATTTGGGCACTCAAACCTCGGACAATCGGATTGCATCTAAATTGACCTCCAATTGAGCCCATAATGTTACCACGAGGTTTTCCTCTTTGTTAAACATGAAAAAAAAAATATTGCATTAAACTTGTGAATTTTTCATTCTAAACATACCAAAGAAGTTAGAAGTCGAAAAATGTTCATTGGTCACTCAAATTCTTGGATCCTAGATTGCACCTAAATTGACTTCTAATTGAGCCTACAAAGTTACAACAAGCTTTCTCACTTTTTTAAGCATCGCCAAACTTGTTTGTCGAATTAAATGTATGCATTTGTTATTCAAAACACACCCAAGTAGTTGAACTCAAAATATGTTCATTTGGTCACTCAAATGCTTGAATCTCGGATTGCACTCAAATTGGCCTACGATTGAGCATAAATGTTACAAGTTTTCCCTCTTTATTGAGCACAACCAAACTTGCTTGTTGAGTCAATCTAGTTGAATTTGACATTCTAAACATAACTGAATGGTGAGAGTCGAACGAAATCCATTTGATAACTCAAATTCTTGTACTCTTAGATTGCACTCAAATTAGCATTCAAATGAGCCACAACATGACAATAAGCTTTCACAATTTGTAAACACGACCAAACTTTTTTTGTGCATTAAACTTATGGAATTCATCATTCTAAACATACCCAAGTAGTTAGGAGTCAAAATATGTTAATTTGAACTCTCAAATTTTTGGATCTCGGATTGGGCCCAAATTGGCCTCCATTTAAGCCTACAATGTTAAAATGAGCTTTTCCTCTTTGTTAAGCACCACCAAACTTGTTTACCGGGATAAAATCATGCATTTTTACTTCAAAACACCCAAGTAGTTAGAAGTAAAAATATGTTCATTTGGTCACTCAAATGCGTGGATCTCAGATTGCACCCAAATTGGCCTCCAACTGAGCCTAGAACGTTACGAGTTTTCCCTCTTTATTGAACACAATTGTTTGTTGGGTCTAACCAGTTGCATTTGTCATTCTAAACATAATCGAATGGTTAGAATCTAAAGATGGCCATTCGGTCACTCAAATCCTTGGGCTCTCGGATTGCACCCATATTAGCATCCAATTGAGCCTACAACGTTAAAACGAGATTTTCCTCTTTGTAAGGCAAAACTAAACTTTTTTGTTGATTCAAACTTCTTGCGTTTGTCTAAATATAACCAAGTGGTTAGAAGTCAAATGAAGTCCATTTTTGCCATTCAATCCTATTACTCTCGAATTGCACCCATATTAGCATCCAATTGAGCCTACAACGTTAAAACAAGTTTTCCCTCTTTGTTAAGCAAAACTAAACTTGTTTGTTGATTCAAACTTCTTGCATTAGTCCTTCTAAATATAACCAAGTGGTTATAAGTCAAATGAATTCCATTTGGCCACTCAAATTCTATTACTCTCGGATTGCACCCAAATTGGTATCCAATTTGATGTTTTAACGTTAGAATGAGCTATCCCTATTTGTTAACGACAACTAAACTTTTCTACTGAGTCAAACAAGTTGTATTGATCATTTTAAATACAACCAAGAGGTAGAAGTCAAATGAAGTCCATTTGGTCATTCAAATCCTTGGACTTAGGATTGCCTCCAAGTTAGCCTCAAATTGAATCCCGAAACATTAAAACAAGCTTGTCCTATTTGTTAAGCCTAACTAAACTTGTTTGTTGGGTCAAACTTGGTAGATTTCTCATTTAAATATAACCAAATGGTTAGAAGTGAAAACAAATCCATTTGGTCACTCAAATCCTACTATTCTTGGATTGTACCCAAATTGGCCTTCAAATGATCCTACAATGTTAGAACGAGCTTCCCCTCTTTGTTAACCACAACTAAACTTGTTTGCTGAGTCAAACAAGTTGAATTGATCATCTAAATATAACCAAGTGGTTAAAATTCAAATGAAGTACACTTGGTTATTCAAATCCTTGGACTCTGGGATTGCACTCAAATCAGCCTAATTGAACCCGAAACGTTAAAATGAGCATTTCCTTTTTGTTAAGCACAATTAAAACTTGTTTGGTGAGTCACACTTGTTGCATTTTTCATTCTAAACATAACCGATCGGTCAAAAGTCAAAATAAATCCATTTAGTCACTCAAATCCTATTACTCTCGGATTGCACCCAAATTGACCTCCAATGATCCTACAACTTTAGAAATAGCTTTCCCTCTATGTTAAGTCAACTAAACTAGTTTGCTGAGTCAAGCATGTTGCATTTATCATTCTAAACACACCAAGAGGTTAGAAAGTCACAAGAAGTCCATTTGGTTTGTTATTCGGATTGCACCTAAATTGGCCTCCAATTGTGCCTACAACGTTACAACGAGCTTTCCCTCTTTGTTGCGCAAAATAAACTTTTTTTTTATTTAAATTTATTGCATTTTTCATTCTAAACATACCCAAGTGTTTAGAACTCAAATGATGTTTAGTTGGTCACTTAAACCCTTGGATCTCTAATTGCACCCAAATTGGCTTCAAATTGAGCCTACAACGTTACAACAAGCTTTCCTTCTTTGTTTAGAACAACTAAACTTGTTTGCTGAGTATAAATTATTCATTTGTCACTCTAAATATAAACGAATGGTTAGAAGTCAAAAGAAGTCCATTTGGTCACTCAAACCCATTATTCTCGGATTGCACCAAAATTGGTCTCCAATTGATCATACAACGTTGGAACGAGCTTTCCCTCTTTGTTAATAACCACTAAACTAGTTTCCTTAGTCAAACATGTTGCATTTACCATTATAAACATGCCCAAGAAGTCAGAAGTCATAATAAGTCCATTTGTTCAACCAAATCCTTGGACACTCGGATTGCACCTAAATTGGCTTCCAATTGATCTGCCGAGCTTTCCCTCGTTAACAAGAACAAACTTTTTTTTGTTGCATTAAACTTGTGGAATTTTCCATTATAAACATAACCAAGTGGTTAGAAGTCAAAAGATGTTCATTTAGTCACTCAAATTCTTGCATCTCTAATTGCACTCAAATTGGCTTCCAGTTAAGCCAACAGCGTTATAACGAGTTTTCCCTCTTTGTTAAGCACCACCAAACTTGTTTGTCAAATTAAATTTATACATTCAAAATCTAATATTTAAGTTTTGTTATTTTTCGGGACGAAAATTTCCATTCTTGTATTCTTTGGTATATTGGTCAAGTTCAATTACACATTTTTTTGTAAGGTTTTCTACTGAAATCCTTATACCTACTTAATTTTTACTTATATTTTTTGAAAAATTTTGGGGCCCATTCCTTAAGTAGCATAAAGCCTAGCTTGCCTGGGGCCCCCGCTTGTCTTGGGCTGAAACTGTTTGCTTGTTGCAAATTCACAACCTTTTGCTTTCATGCTTCTCACAAAGACACTCATTTTGTAGTAATGGTACACCTTTTTTGATAGGCATCTATCCTGACAAAATCTCTGTCTCTTTGCTCTTCGAGTAAGTCTAATCTGGCTCTCAAAGCTTCATCATTGTCTTCCATCATGAACTCCTCCATTCTGAATGTAGACATTCCTAGTTTTACTGGAACCAACATAGACCAGGGTGAATGGTGTCTCTCTAGTCGAATTCTTTTTTGTGGTATGGTATGACCAAAGGATGCCTGAAAGCTTAGAGATCCAGAGCCCTTTGGTTGCTTCGAGTTTTCTCTTTATTAGTTCCAGGATAGTTTGGTTGGTGACTTCCGCTTGTCCATTGGCCTGGGGTGCCCCGACGCTAAGAATTGGTGACTGATGCCCAGATCGGCTCAAAGTTGCTTGACTTTCTTGCCTTAGAACTGAGTCTCATTATTGCTAACCAGGATTTTCAGCATTCCGAACAAAAAAACAACGGATTTCTAGAGAAAGGTTTTTATTTGATTCTCTCCTATCTTGGAGAGGGGGGCTACTTATACCCATTTGGCAAAGTAGTCGACAGCCACGAATATGAACTTATTCCTCTCAGAGATGGGGAACAAGCCTACAATGTCCTTCCCCCATTGCGTGAAGGGCCACGAGCTGGTCATTGGGACCAGGTTTTGTGCAGGCATATGTGTGTACGGGGTGTTACCTTTGACAATTATCACACTGACGAACCAAGTATTTGACTTCTTACTGCACTTTCGGCAAATAATACCTTAGTGTGAGGGTTTTATGAGCTAGTGTCCTTCCTCAGAGGATGTTCCCACATCTTCCTTCATGGATTTCTCAGAAGACATAGTCTACCTCTTTGGAGGTCAGGTTCCTGAGTAGAGGGTCAGTTGATGATCTCCTGTACAACCTGTCGTTGAGAAGCATGTACCATATCGCTTTGTTTTTCAATTTACGGGCCTCCAGCTTATCTGTTGGGAGGACTCCATTTTTACGTAGCTGATTATGGGGCTCATCTAGCTAGTATCCTGGCTTGTGGAAAAGGTTTTGTGGATTTTTCTTCCTTTAAGGTCGACTTCTCCTAGAACTCTATGAGTGTGTCGGAGTCATCCTTTGCGAACGAGGCCTTTCCGGACAGATCATCAGCTTCCTTGGTTGTCTATCCTGGAACAGCGGCAGAGTAGTATTATCTTAAACACTCTTTTGGCATCAATTGCTTTCCCACAATAGGTCATCATTTGGGGGTCTTCAACATCGAACTCACTATTAACCTGGTTGACCACCACTTGGGAATCGTTGAACACTGTGATTTCTTCAACTCCAATTCCGTTAGTTAGTTTTAGTCCGGCTAAGAGGGCCTCATATTTTTTGATCGATCTCAAGTCATACAGCAAGCGCACGGTTAGCTATTTAGTTAGATAACGGTAAATACGGGTCGAATCCCACAAGGAGAGTTATAAAGTTAGGAAAACTAATCTTCAAATTACTTTTGAAACTTAACCTAATTAGAAAAGAAGTGATTGGTGAAGTGTTAAAAATAAAAATGAAAAGTAAAACTTAAATGTGAGAGTTAGGGCTTTGAGTTTACTGTCATGATTAGATGGCACCATTACGCCACTCTTCGATTAATTTTTTCCAAATTCATTAACCCATCCCAAGGTAGATTTCATCTCACCTTAAGATGGAGAATATGCCATTTTGAGCAATTGATTTCAAACCTAAACTATATTACTAGCCTAAGAATCAAATGTGAATTTAAAAGCATACAAGGAATCCATACTTAAATGAAACACCAAATATCTAACAAATCATAATGAAACTTTGACTAATAATATGTAAACATTGTAAAGAGCTTGTTAAAGAAATGCAAGGATAGAGACTTATCTAATCTTGAGCTTAAGAAGTAGAAGAAGAAAGCGTGAATTGAATTCATATGCTGAAACACAAAACATCTTATTTACCTCATAGGTTCATGATACAACCAAGCTATAGGATCAATCTAACTAAATTTATTTCTCTAATACGTAAAAAATGGTAAGAACTAATCTAAAAGAAAGTCATCTTGGAGCAATCCTCCCATGGGCTCACCCACACCTTAAGGTGGGATGTTAGCCAAACATGGTAAGCTCGAGGCCTTCCCTCCACTTATTATTCTAAACTCTACAAATACTACAACTTCTCTCAATTTGATTACAACTCTTAGGTTTTCTTTCGCCCTCACAAGTATACTCCAAGCATGGGGTATTTATAGGTGAAGAAGTGTGAGATGGTAGAATGGATGATGGAAGAAAATAAGGAAAAGAATATGGTGGAATAAAAGAAGAAAATGATAAGGGAATATGTTTGAGAATGGATGGTGGAATAAGGAAAAGATAAAAGAATATGGTTGAAAAAAATAAGAAAAAATAAGAGAATATGTTGGGGAATGGATGGTGGAGTATTTAGAGAATCCTTTTGGCTAGGATGAAGTTGCTATATGATACCGAGGGTTCGAATCCGTCTCTTTCCGTTTCTTTTGATGACTTGATATTTTCTTTCCAATTCAAAAAAAATATATATATATATAGAGAGAGAGAGAGAGTTCCTTATTTATTTTATCATAGTTGAATATTTGGAATAAAGAAAATCTTAAGAAAATGAAAAAATCAAACAACGATAACTCAAATTAATTTTCTCGAAATCCATAGATGATGATATTTTGTGGGCTTGACTTCATGGACCTTGGACTTGAAAATCTTTGGTAATGCATGTGTAATCTTCCAATGGGCTTTGTTGTTGAATTTAGCCTTACTGTGTCATTTTGTGCATATTTGAGGATTAATACTTGAATTATTGCATTACACAAAATACGCGTAATGAGAGTATTTTATTAGATAATAGAACATAACAAATATAGACTTAGGGGGCTTAAAATGTATATTTATAAGGTTATCAAATTCCCTCAAACCTACATTTTGCTAGTCCTCGAGCAAAAAAAGAATAAAAACTAACTCACTTTTGTAGGAATCCCGATTACATTTAACATATGTAATAAGCCTTTAATCATCTAGGTTTCCCCTAGTGGACGAGTTGTAGTCTTGTAAGGGTTTCCAGAAATAATACCCACAAACATTAATGATACACGGGACTCGAACTCAAAAATTTAGTCAAAAATAAGTATTTCCTTACCTAACCTCGGAGAGTTCTTACTTGAATGTGTAAGCCTCAAGAGATGTATTAATTCCTATAACTTCTTGATCAGTATTAAGTCAATAAGCGACTTCAGTAAGCACTATTCAAAAGACATAGGAATTATTCATTCAAGTTTATATTAAGAGTTTGATCATCTTCTTTATTGCAAATTTCAGTTTTAAAATGGACATATATTTGGATCACATTCTAGAAAATTTGCTTCAACTTCAAATCTCAAAAGGTATATAATCACTCAAAGATTTGGCTATTTTCTCTCAAATGTATGTGAATAAGAAGAAATAATGAATAATAGATAGTTTATATACAAGACAAAAGATCGGAATTTGAGAATATAATAAATATGATCTCAAGAAAGAATATCATCCGCTGATAATGTTGATTCATTTACCACAGTATTTCTTAATTCACCCTCCACACTTCAGCCATATTTTCTTAAGGATCAAAAGATTTTGGCTGGCTTGTAACGGGGCTTAGGAAAGGATGACATTGAAGGTTAAGGACAAACAAAAGTACTTTTGATAAGGTTAGAGGTCTTCTATAAGTGTTGAACTTCATGGATTGACTTAACTCATTTTTTTCTATTAAAGAGCTTTACATCTTCATGGATGTGGAAAACAAGGGCTACTTGGTTTTTTTTTTATTTTGAAATCTTGTACAAAATGGTAATGGAATGTGAAGCTCTTTCTACTCATTTTGGCACTAAGAAGTGTATACCTATCCATTGATCGTGATAAAACTTTCGTTGTTAATCATTCATCTCCAAACTTTCTCAAAAGTGCAAGGGTCGGGAAAAATATAATTAAGTTATTTTGGGGTTATCAATTAGTGGGTTAACAACAAAATTGTTAATATGACAAGCTTCAAACTGGCTCCAATGCTAAACAATACATAAGAAGGTTAAAATGCTCAATATAGGCAAATAATGACTTTTCTTCATTTCCCAAGAATAACATGATTTTTATGCCTTTGGTGAATTTCACTGTAGTGGTATGATTCAACTTTGATGTTTTATTCTCAGTTTTTTATAGAAACAAATAATTATAGAGATCGTGCAAGAAGATAAGGTAGGACTCAAGAAATTCATAATTAGCTTATAACCCTAAAAAGGGAGAAAGGCTAGAAATCTCACAGGGTTCAAGTTTCCACTATTATTCTCATGTTTACCAGATAACTAATCCACTTTTTCAAGTTTAAACAATAACATTGAAGCTAAAACACAACTCTCAAAACAAACTCTTAGAAAACGCCTAGCTTATAACTAGTAAAACTATTGTCTAATATTGACAAACTACTAACTTTCAAAGTTTCAAATCCTACACTCCGAAGCATTTGCAACTAGATTTATGAAAACTAATCTCAGCATGGATAAGTACTCGAGTTACAAAGATCGAATTTTCTTTTTACTTAATAAATTGGACAACCCATATTCAAATGAGACATAAGTTTTGAAACCTCTCCTCCAAACCTAAATCATACATTGTCCTCAGTGTTCTACAATAAGACACTGTGGGTCGAACATGAACAGAAGAAATGGAAAGAGTTTACCATTAAACGTCATGAGTGCTCAAATGACTTTTGTTAAGATCCAAAAGTAAGCTCGAATCAAATCATAGTCAAGTGATTTCTAAAAGTCTAAAAAAATTATTATTTTTTTCACTTGACCTACTATGCACACTAAAATATAAGTCTAAAAATGAATCATACAATAACAACCTAAAAATTTGTAGGTCATACAAAACAAGTGTATATATGACAATAAGATGCAATTGATTTAACATGTCCCACAAGTGATTCCAAGGACACCTCTCAAGAATAAATTCTAATTTTAGCTTAGAAAATGTTTCCTCAAAAGACTGATACAAGTTTAATTTGTCAAAAGGAGCAAAATCAAGTTGTTTGTCTGTGAGAGGTCATGGGTTAGGTAAGGATAGGTCATTGACCATTTTAAGTTCTTCAAAATTTGTTTTACATTTCCCAAAATAAACCTCCAAGGTTTTTTAAACATGTAATTCAAGTCTAAACCCGAGGAACTTCCTAATATTGGGGAGAATGTTAACAATTTCTCAATTTTCATCTCTGTATCGGACATGGTTGTTCCAACACTGGTCAAAAGAGGAATATCACCACATGGTGGCTTAATTGGATCTTCTTTTATGTCAATCTCTAAAGTGTATGTACGATCAATAATAGGTGACACAATAACATCCGTAAACATGGAGTCAACTAAGGAGTGAATAGACAATTCTACAAGCTCACCATGCTTATCAATGTTTTCCTCTTGAACACAAAATTCATGATTCATCCACAATCCTTCTCTATCAGATTGTCTCACATGTTTCATCCACTCATTTTGTTCTACCCAGAGAGCTTGAGAGGTTGATATAGGTAAATCAATATGGCACAATTCATCATATCTCTCACTTTCCTCTAATAAGTTTTCTTCACATTCATCCCTAACATTCATCAATGCATCATTTTGAAGCCTTAAATCCCAAATCTCAGCCAAAAGTTTGTCAGTGGCCTATTGACATTGTTTTGTCTCTCGTATGGACTGACTTAAGGATTGCATATATTAATCTAGGCTCTCTTGGAATGAAGTAGAAATGTCAGTTTTCTCCCATGAGCTAATTGGATATGAAGATAATGTGGATTGCATATTTTGCATGACGTGGTATGGATTGGTCTCTACTGAAGGCATTATAGGACAATTATGCTAAGGCTCATTGTTATGCACATATTGAGAATCAAAGGATGGTGTGGGCGTAATAGGTTCATAACTCCAATTGGGTTGGTGTTGGTTCCAAACTGGTTGGTTTCCATATTCATTTTGTGACAAATGATTGGCATAAGCAAGACTTGATTTTAAGGGTTGATCTTAGTTTGTTGAGGCAAACTAATTTGCCTCGACATTGATGTGATCGTCCCAATGAAAATCCATAACTAAGTGGCTCCTTACACAAGATAAACTCCTTGACACTGAGCTTGAAATCAAAGTTGATTGGATTTTTATTTTTTTGAAAATGATGAAAATCTAATGCAACCTAAGATGATATGACCTAAATTAAATGCAATATGCAAATGCACCACATGACACACAAGCAATCTATTTCTATCAATCCATCTAGCAAGAAACAAGTTGATTATCTTGATTTAAGTGCAAGGGATGATTGATTTTTAAAGCCCAATCTAATTTGAAGTGGAGAATGATTTTTTAGCGCCTCAAAAGTCAATTCTCACCCTAGTTAGATTTTCCCATATGTCTTGAATGTAAGTAAGGAAAACCTCATTGCATAAAAACAAACTCCTTGGACCACCACACTAGGCAGAGATGCGTTCTAGCCAAGTTTTACCCTGTTTGCCTTTGAAGGGAGTCTTTAAGATCCAAGGATTTCTTATGATATTTAATTACAACTTAAATACTTTCAAGAACCCCTGTGTTCCTAATCAAAATAAGATTAGACTTGTGAGAAACCCCGTCGAAGCACCACTCTCTATGCGAAATGATCAGAAATGACAGTGCAGTCACAATGGTCTTTATCGGCGTCGACCAACTGGCAATAGAGCAACCTTACTTCGAAAGAGTTCAATCACAGTCTATTTCTTTTATGAGGTCTTATGAACACTGTTCTAATTGGCTTGAGTTATCTGAGTTCATTTTATCAAATTTTGCCAAGTTTGAACATTTATTGGAGTGATGAGGTGGGTGATCAAGTCCCACACAGTTGCAAATAGCCAGGTCCGCTCTTACGTAGTTTAGCACAGTTCGATATCTTGTAAAATTTTAAACACTAATAAACATTCTAGAAACACTTATTGTAGGAGATTCGAAGTGAGTTGAGAGAGGTACCTCACTTTGTTTCCGGTCTTATCTTGGACCCTATTTTATCTATTACAACTTAATAGTACAAATTTAAATCCTCACAATCACTCAAAGAAAAAAAAATTATTCTACTATGGTCCAAGTGTCTTCATTTTTTCCACTAGATTCACCAACTCTCCTCTTCAAGTATCCTTTCACACAAGTCCTGAAAATTACACCTTAGGAGAGTGAGTAGTAGCTTCAAAACAGAGTATAGAACTGAAAACTCAAAAAAAAAAATCAACTTTGGCAAAACAATGCATTGCTGAAAATTTCCAGAACTGATAGATCGACTTTGAAAATTCGTGCAGAATTCAATACTTGATAAAATTATTATCTACAAATCTCCCTGGATTACTAACAGGCTAAAACTTTCTTAGAAAAAATCTAAAAATTCATTTGGCAGCAAGAAAGTTGCAGAAAGTCGAGTTGAATAAAAAGAAAGTACATCGTCCAGATTGTGTAGATGTTGCCAAATTTTGAATTTTGTGTCAACCATTAATCCAAATTGAAATCCAAAAGATGATCTAGAAACTAGATAAGATTTAAAACATGTTATAATTTGGAAACACACAAAATAGAATTATCAATCGGTAGAAAAATGTTTCTAAACATTTGCCATCTCCAGCAGTCAAATTCAAGCACAAGTAGTCCAACTTTGAAAATTTGTTTCTCACTGGTCTTTAATCCAATTAAGGAATAGAAAGATGTCCGTGAAAGCTCAGATCTTGTATATATACCAAAAAATTTGAAAAAAATAAAACAACAAATGTTATATAGTCTAAAAAAATGCAACCATGAAGATGTTATAGAGTTTCCAGACTACAAATGTTATCAAAACAATGCAAATGCACCTAAACTATGAAAATGAACATAAACTAAACTAAACTAATGATAAACATTCAAAATTGATATTAAAACTATTTTTCCATTGCTCTCACCAACAACGGCACCAAAAACTTGATCGATCTCAAATCATATCGCAAACACATGGTTATCTATTAAGTTAGATAACGGCAAATACGGGTCGAATCCCACAAGGAGAGTTATAAAGTTAAGAAAACTAATCTTCAAATCTCTTTTAAAACTTAACCCAGTTAAAAAATAAATGATTGATGAAGTTTTTAAAATAAAAATGCAAAGTAAAACCTAAATGTGAGAGTTAGGGCTTTGAGTTTACTATCATGATTAGATGGCACCATTAGGCCACTTTTCGATTAATCTTTTCCAAATTCGTTAACACATCCTAAGGTAGATTTTCATCTCACCTTAGGATGGAGATTATGGCATTATGAGGAATTGATTTCAATCCTAAATTATATTACTAACCTAAGAATCAAATGTGAATTTAAAAACATACAAGGAATCCAAACTTAAATGAAAGACCAAATATCTAACAAATCACAATGAAACTTTGACTAATACTATGTAAACATTGTAAGGAGCTTGTTAGATAAATGCAAGGATAGAAACTTATCTAATCTTGAGCTTAAGAAGTATAAGAAAAAAGCATGAATTGAATTCATATGATGAAACACAAAACATCTTACTCACCTCATAGGTTCATGATACAACCAAGCAACAAGATCAATCTAACTAAATTTGTTTCTCTAATACATGAAAATGTTAAGAACTAATCTAAAAGAAAGTCATCTTGGAGCTATCCTCCCATGGGGTCACCCACACCCTAAGGTGGGATGTTAGCCAAACATTGCAAGCTCTAGGCCTTCCCTCCACTTATTACTTTAAACTCTACAAGCCTTCACAAGTATACTCCAAGCATGGGGTATTTATAAGTAAAAAGGTGTGAGATAGTAGAATGGATGGTGGAATAAAAAAAAAATTATGGTGAAATAAAAAAGAATAAAATAAGAAAAAGATAAGGGAATATGTTGGAGAATGGATGGTGAAATAAGGAAAAGATAAAAGAATATGGTGGAATAAAAAAAGAATAAAATCAGAAAAATATAAGAGAATATGTTGGAGAATAGATGGTGTTGTACATAGAGATTTCTTTTGGCTAGGATGAAGTTGTCATGTGGATTTCCAAATCTTAAAATTAATTTTCTCGAGATCCATAGATGATGGTGTTTTGTGGGCTTGACTTCATGGACCTTGGGCTTGAAAATCTTTGGTAATGCACGTGTTATCTTCCAATGGGCTTTATTGTTGAACTTAGCCTTATTGTATAATTTTGTGCGTATTTGATGATTAATACTTGAATTCCTGCATTATACAAAAAATACGCATAATGAGAGCATTTTATTAAATAATAGAACATAATAAATATAGAATTAGGGGCTTAAAATGTATCATTTATAAGGCTATCAATTTTGCTTCATTGTTTACAGCACGAAGCCAAATTTTATAATTTTCTTGAAAGTGGCCCCTTTATGGGTTATAAAGGAGGATCTCGGCTCCGCAACCCTGCAGATTAGATGACTAGTCACATCATAAGATCCATCCCTTTGGGGTGGCTCGGGGTTCTCGTTTCCTTGTTGGGCTTTCAACCTCGGTTTTCCTGTCCCAGTGAACTCGGCGATGAAGTTTGCCAGTGCTTGCCCCTTGATGATCGATCTCGAAGCACAATGGTTGTATAACTATCCTAGCTCCACTGACCATTCTTCCCGATAGCTCTGACTTGTGCAATACCGACCAGAGTGGGTACTCAGTCATGACTGTTATTGAGTGAGCTTGGAAGTAGGGCCTCAGTTTTCTGGAGGAAGTTACCAGCTAAAACTAATTTTTCCATGTTAGGGTAGTTATCCTTCACCCCATTGAACGTTCTATTGACGTAGTAGACGAACTTCTATTTCCCTTTCTATTCCCGAATCAGTGCTGAGCTGACAGCTTGCTCTGAGACTGAAAGGTATAGTTAGAGTGTCTCACCCGTAGTAGCTCAGTGCTTCCCATGTACGCCTTCAAATCTTAGAAGGCATGTTCACACAACTCTCCCCATTGGAATTCTAGGCAGTGCGGTCTAATTCGTTGTTCTCGTACCAATCTCTTTAGTGAACGATTTGAGTGTTTTCTCTTTTCATTAGAGGCTGAAAGTGAAAGCGGTAATCGACATGTCGTTCAACAAAAGTTAGCTCATATTAAAATAAGTGACATACACCCTGAGGGTTTCCCCATGCTTCTACTTGAGGCTTAGCAGATAGTGGGGCCCTTTCATGATTTGTTAACTCCTGATGACCCTGGTGATGAATGTCTTTGCCAGGTCCTGGAACGAGTCGATATATCTCGGTTGGAGAATATGAACCAGGTTAGTGCAGCCTTCTTCAAGTTGGTAGGAAAAGTTTCTACACAAGATGGCTTCCGAACTTTCTTTAAGTGCCATCATATGGTGGTAAGTACGCAGATGATCTGATGTTTCTTCATAGAACTCGAGCTTTGGGGGGAAGATTCTTCGGATGTGGGGCACTCATGATCTCTTTCGAGAATGGAGGGACGGTCAAATCATACAAGACATCAGGATCAGCCGCCCCTAGTCGTAGCGGGTTCTTGGTCATGGCTCTATCTATCTTGGAGGCATGGTCCCCATGATCCTCATATTCTCCTAGGCTCCCCTCTCAGCAAGCTCTTTACTCTTGTACGGTGAGGTTTTTGCCTTCTTGGACATGTTCTTGTGAGTTCTCTTAGGTCTGGGACCTCCCCGAATTTTGGCTGAACTCGGATTGTTGCTATCAATCCTGAGTGAGCATTTTTACCACTCGTGCTAGGTGATCCAAGTGGAGAAAATTTTGACTCCAACGAGGGTTAGCCTCGGCCGCCTTAGTGGCTGGGTCGTGCGGTTGTTCAATTTCCTCAATTGGATTGATTCGGCCATGTGGTTGGGTTTCTCCGACTAGAGCATTGTCTGGCTCAGCATCGTCATTGAGTGTTTGAGATCTGGTGTTGGTGACCATGTCTCGATGATCTGCTTAGCTAGAAAGAACTTTATATGTTCGTTTCGAAGAAAACTTTCGTTCTCCTCACGGATGACGCCAAACTCATGCATCCAAATCCGTTCTTGTTGATCTCGAGCCTGCAAAAATGAACAGCGGTGAGCCAGGAACCACCGTTGTGGTGGCCAAAGGCACTCTGATGCTTAAGTCAAGTAACAGAGTAAGGAAGAATGAAAACTAGATGTAATTAGCAATGTGTATGTATACATTTCTTCTTCCCTTTTCTCACCTTTAGTAGTGAATGTTCCCTCCACAACTGTCCCTACTATTGAAGGGTGATGGAGGGAGGAGATTTTGCCCAGAATATTACATGTGCATGACTGAATCTCTTCAACACGTGGCTCTGTTTAGGACCCTATGTTCAACACTTGGCTCTATTTAGGGAGTGGATCTCTGGCCCATGAGAGCTCAGAGATTTGTGTTCGGGCCTTATTGTTCCGGACCAAGCCCCAAGATCCGTCCCACTTGGTGGCATGACTTGGGCTTGGGCGCCTGGCTTACAGGTTGAACAACAGTTTAAGAATGGGTCCGCTTGGAATCGCCTTGAAGCCTTTATCGTGCTAAGGTTGGCCTACGCCACGTGCACGGTTGTGATCGGGTGACTGTTTGATGTCTCATCAGGTATGATATTTATTTTATATATATATATATATATATATATTTGTACCAATATATTTTATATATACTCTATATATATATATATATATATATATATATATAACGTGGACTCAATACACTATATTTTATGCATTGGTCTAATTATGAAATTTTGGAAGGATTTGAAAATCTAAAGGTGTTTTGTAAAACACCGAAAAAGTGAATAAAACAAATCTAAAGGAACTTAACTACCCTCACATCAGATATGATATTCTCTTTCCTTTGTTCTCTTCTTAACCAAATGGGTTTTTGAAATTCACCAATCCGGGTCGTGAATCATACTGCAAATCGGACATGTGACCAATTCAAAATTTGGGGGGGGGGGGGGGGGGTGTGAGCAAATGGGATATATGTGGTAAGGTAAAAATGACATTGGCTTTCCTTGGTTTTTTTTCTCTTTCTAGTTTATTCGTTTGTTTTTATCTTATGCTAATGTATGATATATTTGGTGTCTATAAAAAAATTTATCCATAAAAACTTACTTCAATGTCCATGAACTACAGTTCAACTACGTCATAACAATCCATAAGCTGAGGGAAGAGCTAACCAATTGTAGATACGACAATGCAATCAACTAGACCCAAGAAAGATCCATAAATATCCAACTTACCCAAAGAAAGCAAGAAAACTAATGAATCTTTAACCACCCAACCCATAATTAAGTAATGAGAAACATGAACCATTATTTTTCAATAGAGACAAATTAAGTAGCGAAAGGAATAAAGACATCATGATTAAAAGTTCACTCACCACAAATGCAAAGAAGTTTATCTAAGATTAGACCTTCGATACCTAGGATCCAATCTCAATGCCTCTTCTTACTCCCTCATTAGAAGCATTCACTTAGAAACTATCAAATAAAAAAATGGATCAACATATAGCAATCCATCGACTAAGTAATGAGAACCAAACTGAAACATACAATGCAATGAAGTAAAACTAAGAAAAAAAACTCAGAATAAAAAGATTAAACATCCTTTTTTTTCTCTTTCCAAATAAAGGACATTCATTATTTTTTGAAGACGATATGCATCAAAAAAGTTTCTTTGCCCGTACAAAAAGCACACATACGAATACAACAATCAAAATGGATAGAATGGAATTGAACTAACAAAAAACAGAATTCAGACTCAAATCACAAACCACTCCCTTCCTAAAGTCACCACTCATACCAAACTAACATCTCTACTCTATCACTTTCGAAAATTGCCAAACAAGTCTGCAAAACCATAACCAGGAAAGTGTTTGCACCATTATGTATAAAATCAAAACTTAAAAGCCTCACCGTTATAAAATGATCACCTAACTCGTGATGAAATCCAATTTGATCCAATCTAAAGTGATTTGTCTCAAAAGCAAACTTCAAATATCAATTTTCAATAAATGGCAAATAAGACATGATCAAAACACTGTCAATTTCATCGAAAAACACCGACCCCTCTTTTCCATTACCTAGCAATATGAAAATCCATATGTGACCCTGCAAATCAAATTTCTACGTAAAACAATCACCAAAGATGTTGAACCAATTGATGAAACATGAAAGATAAAAATCTAACGATGAAGAACCGATTGCTTGAATAGATGTTTCAATCAAAAAAGTTGTTGTGTCCTATTGTTAAGACCAATATCTCATAAACCATGTTCAGTTCATCCTGGCTAATTCCAAATAATGCAAATGAAATCCGGTTTTATGCAATTATATCTACCGTTATGGAAGTCAAAACAAACTCTTTGAAAATCTCAAAAAGTAAAAAATGATGAAATAAATCAATACAGAGCATGCTTGAATCTAAATCCAAAGAGATGTGAAATGAACCTAGAAGTCAGTCAGTTTTAAAAGGAGAAAAGTATATTGAAAGACCACATGGTTGTAATTGACAATCATTAGTGAATAAAGAAGGGAACTTATAACTAAAGCAAATAAGAAAAATAAAAAATATTGTCCCTTGAGCTTTATAACCTTTTTAGTTAAATGTATTTTTTTCCCTAATGTGCCAACAATAATAATAATATTTTATGCAGTTGCACGAAATATACTCATTAAATGTTAAGAGATGTTTAAAAATAACTCAACCTTGAATATATATTTTAATAAAATAAAAAAACATGATAACTGCGAGGAGTTAATGACATACCTAAAAAATGTTCTCTAAAAAAACTAACTCGTGACATACGTGAAAAATATTCTCTCTGAAAAACCTAATTCATGACCAACATGTGCAATATAAAAATTGAAATATTTTGATGGGAAACCATTTCAAACACCTCAAGGAATATTCTTATCATCTGATAGAATAAGTGGAAAAAAATCATTCCAAATAAAACACCAAGAATAATTTTCAATACCGAACACCACTACCGATATTTCAGAAATCTCAATTGCTTCAGCATTCAAATATATTCAAGGATGATTATCACAAATTTGATAATGAAACCACATATATAAAAGTACAAGAGACTTAAGCATTATATGATACCATTGTCGAATCCATCATTCACAACAAAAATCTAATTTGAAATTAGGTATACAATAACTTCCTATGGATAAAGAAGAAAATGTCCTAAAAATATTAAAGAACTAGGAGTCCTCGGTTTTCAACCAGAGTTAATGCCCACAAGCAGGTTCAAAACTAGTTTGGTTTGGGGCAATGAATTTTTTTTTTTGAAAGGCAAGCAGGGTTTTTATAGGATCCCAGAACCCACTAAAGATGTTGCAAGCTGGGTTTGAACCCATGACCTAGTGGTACCATCCGCCAAGCTCTAACCGTTGAGCTGTCATGCCATTGGCAAGGGCCAATGATTTTCAAAATAACATATGCTTATTCCAATAATTATTGTATAACAACAATAAAAGTAAACCTTGTAGCATTGATTTGTATCAATCTTGAGACAATGAGTGACCATGTAAGGGAAAACATGTTTATGCATTATGGAAAGTTAAATATGTGACTACCTACTGAAAATTAAGAAAAAAAATTTATTCTTTGATGAGGAAACAATACTTTTTGGGTTTAGTTCTCATTTTTCAGTCTCTCCGACTAGTCAGCCATCAAATTCATTCATCTATTACCAAATAAAATAAAATAAAATAAAATAAAACCCTTCTATAAATATACCTATATATACATCATGTAAATGGAGATAGTTAGCAAACGAATTATTGAGCATCTACTATATTTCAATCAATTCAAAAACACAAGATATGCAAGGTTTCATTGGTAACAACAAATTCATGGATAACTTACCTAAAAATATGTTCTCTAAGCTACTAAGAAATTTACAAATTAGATGGAAAATACTTTGATTGGAGAAAAAATTTCCCAAACAATGTAAAGAAGAATGATCAATAATGTAACTACATATTATACTAGCTGGAAAAGTTCATATTTTGGTAAATAAAATTTCACATTGTGCTAAAATATATATGTTATTTAAAGGAAATCGGGCATTTCAATTTCTTCATTCTTCTAAAATCATCGTCCATTTCCATTATTGGTACTAGGTTGGCTTTAAATTGATTTACTAGATGCTAAGCGGAGGGTTGTGAATGTTATAGTACTACAAATGACCCTTGTATGGGGTGTGGGAATGGACGTTGAAATGACCAATTATCGTTTGTTAATTATGTATTGTATAAATACTAGTTGGAAAAGCTTATAATGTAGTAACTAAAAGTTCACATTATTGGATTGAACGATGAAATCACCCAATAGATTTGGTTCTTTAGGCTTGTGTGTAAGTACTAGTTTGAAAAGTTCACATTGTAGAAAGACATCAACGTTATTTAAAGGAACTCGGGTATTTCAGTTTCTTCAATATGTTGAAATCATCGTCATTTCCATGTATTGGTTACATGAGTGTTTTTAAATTCATTTACTTGATGCTAGGAGGAGGGTTGTGAATGTTAAATGAACAATGAAATGACATAGTATTGTTGGTTACTTATGCATTGTATAAATACTAGTTGGAAAAGTTCATATTGTGGTAAAAAAAATTCACATTGTGGTTAAGTATATACACTATCTAAAGGATTTTGAGTATTTTAGTTGTTTCATACTTCTGAAATCTTTATTCATTTTCATGTACTGGTTCTGATAGGGCTTTTAAATTGATTTACTTGAGGCTAAGATAAGCTTATGAATATTATAGTGCTACAAGTGACCTTGGTGCCGGTTGTGGGAATGAATGATGAAATGACTGAATATCTTTGGTTACTTATGCATTGTATAAATACAAATCGAAAAAGTTCATATTGTGCTAAAAAAAAGTTCACATTGTGGCAAAATATATACGCTATTTAAAGGAATTGGGTATTTCGATTTCTTCAATCTTATGAAATCATTGTTCATTTCCATGTACTTGTTCTGAAATGGCTTTTAAATTGATTTACTTGATGCTAAGAGGAGGGTTGTGAATGTTATAGTGCTACAAATAACCCTTGTACCAGTTGTTGGAATGAATAATGAATGACATGATAGCTTTGGATGTTTATATGAACATATAAATGTTGTTTGGAAAAGTTCTCATTATTATGAAATATCCACGCTTTTTAAATGAATTTGGGTATTTCGGATACTTTAATATTCAGAAATCATTGTACATTTCCATGGACTAGTTCTATAAGTGTTTTTAAATATTTACTTGATGTTTGGAGGAACGTTATGAATATTATAGTGTTACAAAGGGTCCATGTATCGTTTGTGGGAATGAACGACAAAATTCCCATGTTATTTAAAGAATTCGGGTATTTTGGTTTCTTCAATCTTTTAGATTTTCCATGTAGTGGTTCCAGGAGGGATTTTAAATTGATTTTATTGATATAAAGATGAGGGTTGTGAATGTTACAGTGTTATAGATGACTCCTATACTGGTTGTAGGAAGGAATGATGAAATCACCAGATAGATTAGGTTGCTTATGTGAATGTATAAGTACTAGTATGAAAAGTTCACATTGTGATTAAATATCCATGTTATTTAAAGGAATTCGAGTTATTCGTTTCTTCAATTCTTAAAATCATTTTTTCTGTGTACTTGTTCTGGGAAGGCTTTTAAAATGATTTACTTGATACTAATATGTGGGTTGTGAATGTTATAGTGTTACAAATAACCCTACTATTGGTTGTGGGAATGAACGATGAAATCATCCGATAGATTTGGTTGCTTATCTGAAGGTATAAGGTACTAGTTGGAAAAGTTCAAATTGTAGGAAATATCCATGCTATTTTAAGGATTTCTGGTATTTTGACTTCTTCAATTTTTTAAATCATTGTTCATTTCCAAGTACTAGTTCTGTGAGGGATTTTAAGTTGATTTACTTGATGCTAAGATGACCATTATGAATGTTATAGTGCTAGAAATGACCCTAGCACCAATTGTGGGAATGAACGATGAAATGACCTGATAGCTTTGGCAGCTTATGTGAATTTATAAATACCAATTTGAAAAGTTCACATTGTGGTGAAATATCCAGGATATTTAAAGGAATTCGGGCATTTCGGATACTTCAATATTTTGAAATCATCATACATTTCCATGTACTGGTTCTATAGGTGTTTTCAAAGATTTACTTGATGTTTCAAGGACCATTATGAATATTAGTGTTACAAAAGGTCCATGTACCGGTTGTGGGAAGAACAATGAAATGACCCAATAGTTTTGGCTGCTTATGTGAATGTAAAAGTACTATTTGGATTAGTTCGCACTGTAATGAAATTTCCACCTTATTTAAAGGAATTCGGGTATTTTGGTTTTTTCAATCTTTTAAATTCATTGTTCATTTCCATGCATTTGTTCAGGGAGGGGTTTTAAATTGATTTACATGATGTTAAGATGACGATTGTGAATGCTATAATGTTACAAATGACCCATGTGCTAGTAGTGGGAATGAATAATAAAATCGCCTGATATATTTGATTACTTATGTGAATGTATAAGCACTAGTATGAAATGTTCACATTGTAAGAAATACACACGCTATTTAAAGAAATTCGGGCATTTCGATTTCTTCACTTTTTAAAATCATTGTTTTTTTCCATGTAATGGTTCTGAGAAGGGTTTTAAATTGAATTACTTGATGCTAAGATGAGATTTGTGAATGTTACAGTGTTACAAATGACCCTAGTACGGGTTGTGGGAATGAACGATGAACCACTCGATAGATTTGGTTGCTTATGCGAATGTATAAGTATTATTTGGAAAAGTTCGCACTATAAGGAAATATCCATGCTATTTTAAAGAATTCGGGTATTTTTGTTTCTTCCGTCCTAAATTAGTGTTCATCTCCTTGTATTGGTTCTGGGATTTTTTTAAATTGATGTGTTTTGAAAAATTCGGGTATTTTCGTTTCTTCTATCTTTTAAAATCATTGTTCATCTCCATGTACTGGTTCTGGGAAATCATTATTGTTCATCTCCATGTACTTCTGGGAAATCATTGTTCATCTCCATGTGCTGGTTCTGGGATGGTTTTTAAATCTATGTACTTGATGATAACAGGAGGGTTGTGAATGTTATAGTGCTATAAATGACCCTTATACCAGTTTTTAAAATGACAAATGAAATGAACCCATGACTTTGGTTGTTTATGCGAATTTATAAATACTACTTCGAAAGTTCACGTTGTGGTAAAATATCGACACTTTTAAAGGAATTCAAAAATTTTGGTTTCTTCAATCTCCTGAAATCATCGTTCATTTCCATGTACTAGTTCTATGATGGTTTTTAAATTGACTTACTTGATGTTAAGAAGAAGGTTGTGAATGTTATAGTGCTAGAAATGACCCTTGTACCGATTGAGGAAATTAACGATGAAATGACTGAATATGGTTGGTTACGTATGCAATCTATAAATACTAGTTGGAAAAGTTCATATTGTGGTAAAAAAATTCACATTGTAGTAAAATATTTGCGCTATTTAAAGGAAATCGAGTATTTTGATTTTTTCAATCTTCTAAAATCAACATTTATTTCCATGTACTGGTTCTGAGATGGTTTTAAATTGATTTACTTGATGCTAAAAGGAGGGTTGTGAATGTTATAGTGCTATAAATGATCCTTGTACCGGTTGCGAAAATTAACGATGACATGAACCCATAGCTTTAGTTGCTTATGCGAATTTTTGAAAAGTTCACATTGTCGTGAACTAGCCACGATGTTTACAGGAATTTGGGTATTTCGGTTTCTTGAATCTTTTAAATTCTTTGTTTGTTTCCATGCAATGGTTCTAGGAAAGGTTTTATATTGACTTTAAGATGAAGAATATTGTATTGTTCCAAATGACCCTTGCACTGGTTGTGGGAATGACTAATGAAATCACCCGATAGATTTGATTGCTTGTGCGAATGTGTAAGTACTAGTCTAAAAAATTCACATTGTGATGAAATATCCACACTATTTAAAGGAACTCGGGTGTTTCGGGTTCTTCAATTTTTAAAATCATTTTTCTTTTCCATTTCTATTTTGTGAGGTGTTTAAAATTGATTCACTTGATGCTAAGATGGGGGTTGTGAATGTTTTAGTATTAAAAATGACCATAGTACTAGGAATGAACGATGAAATGACCTGATAGCTTTGCCTGCTTATATGAACTTATAAATAGTAGTTGGAAAAGTTCACATCATGGTGAAATATCCTCGTTATTTATAGGAATTTTGGCATTTTAGTTCCTTCAATATGCTGAAATTATCTTTCATTTTCATGTATTAGTTATGGGATGGTTTTATATTCATTTACTTGATGCTAATATGAGGGTTGAGAATGTTATAGTGTTGCAAATGACCCTTGTACCGATTGCTACAATGATAGATGAAATGACCCCATAGCTTTTGCCGCCTATGTGAATTTATAAATACTACTTTTAAAAGTTCACATTGTGGTGAAATATCTATGTTTTTTAAGGAATTTGGGTATTTCAATTTTTTCAACCTTCTAAAAATCTTCGTTTAATTTCATATACTAGTTCTTTAAGTGGTCTATAAATTTATTTACTTGAATCCCGAAAGAGCATTGTGAATGTTTTATTTCTACAGACCATTATACCTATTTGATGCCAAAAATCGAACATTATCCATGTTGCATGGTTTTCAACAACAATCAAAATAAATTATTATTTTTTTCCTTCTACCTAAATACACTTCAACAATGCATAGTGAAAGTAGGGATTATTGACTACTTCACTTGGATTAGAGGACGATATTTGATTCATAAATTAAAGAATAAAGGGAAGAAATGACATTACAAATAGATGATGAAATGTTGAGAGATGATGTGATTTAAAACATAATTATTAAATAATGAAATAAGATTGAAATGTGGAGAAATCTCAAGGGTACGAGAGTCAACCCATTCCAACATATTGATGTAATAGAATATAATTTCAATTTCTCCCAAATACTCAAATCACATGGTTTTTCAACCTACGTGATTATAGTTGTGGTATTTAAGAAGTAAAAGTCTTTTCATTTCCCTCAAACTTTAAACAAATCATTTGGTTCATTTCAAAAACATTATTGGATTTTGGTTACGTGTTTCATTCGAAAAAACTTAAAAGACATGGAAATAAAGATATTACTTCGAATCAAAAATATTATTCGTCTAACAAATGAAGCCTTATTTTGTAGTACTTTTTATAATTAATTGTTCTACCTTACTTCATAAATGAAAATACAATCTATCAACCTTTATATCTTCATGGGCTCAATATCTTCTCCTTCAGAGGGGAGTATTAGCTCTCCATGAATCATCATCATCATCAAAGCTCATTTTCGATACACTCAGGGTCGGCTACATGTATTTTGGTTCTCCAAGCAATGCGATCTTCCCACATATCCTCACCTAATCCGAGCTCAAGGATGTCATCCTTCACCACCTTTATCCAAGTTTTCAACGGCCATTCCCTCTATCTAACCCTCCACTAACTTGTCAATCTAGACATTTTCTAATTGGCGCCGTGTTTGGTCTCCTCTGCATGTAACCAAACCACGTTAAACGTCATTCTCTAATTTTGTCCTCTAGTTTCATAATTAGCTCTCCATGAATGATTTAAATAAACTAATACATAAAAGAGATAATTGAGAAATAAAAATGAATGAAATGATGACAAGAAATGATTAAATACAAATGAAACTTACTTCAACTTCAATGGAAAATATAGTTGGAATGCAAACTAAAAATTTGCACTTTTCTACACTTTCTCACAAAAAATAAAACCCAAAAAGTTTTTTTATTTATTTATTTTTAACCCTTAACCCTCCCAACCCCATGCCGCTGGCCAATTCGAACCCATGATGTGTGATTTCATCTGCCACACTTTTTCCAACTCAGCTGGTACACCTTTGGCTAAAACCCAAAAAGTAAAAAGCTCCTTGAATGAAAAAAGGGCATCTATTTATAGACCTATGGCATGTGTTTGGATGGTTGAAATGTAACTCATGGTGTTTCACGGTCCAGATTCATTTATGATAAAGAGGATGGTTGGGATTTATTAGGGTTAAGGTTTAAGTGGATCGTTGGATGGATTGTAAAGGAATAAATAAAAAACATCTCAAAAAATTTGAAATTAAATAATTCAAAATTTTTAAAAGTGGTTTTGGACAGATTTTAAGGGAAACTCGTCGTTCCCCACGAATGGCGCCAAACTGATGCATCCAAAAATCGTCCTCCTGCGAGTTTGACCTGCAAAACAATTATTAGAGTGCCAAGGACCACATTTTTGCTGGCCAAAGGCATTCCAATACTTAAGTCAGTAACTCTGTTGGAAGAATGATGTAAATTTTGACAAAACTTAATTAAAGTTGCATACCTATGTCAAATGTTCTCTTTACCTTTTATAATGGTCGCGGTTAACTCTCTGCGTGACTTAAGCATGTGAGGTGCAATGGAATGAGATGTTTCTTATAACAGTCTCCTCCTTAATGGAGATGCATTCGTGGAGGTGTAACTCCCTCCACGGCTCTTTTTTGGTGCAACGTTTCTCTTCTTTATGAGAGAACTCGTATCGGGCCTGGACTCGGGTTTTGATTTGTTTGGGCCTGGATTCGGGCCCTGTTTACGTCTCCTCAGTGGTGAGCCTTGTCTAGGCCTCTATAATTGGCATCATTCTTCCTAGGCTTTATGAGCTGGCCTAATGGATTGAGCGTTATATTCTCGTGATGGGTATTTATGCCACATGTACAGCCTTGATGATCGGTCTATTTTGATGTATCATCAGCTACTCCCCCCAGTTAGTGAGTATGTTCATGTATCCACTAACTGTGTAGCTGTCTTGTAGCTGCTATTTTCTCTCCGGTGTTCCATCCACCTATTCGTTTTGGCGCAATTTCTGAGATTTTGTGCGGTTGTCATCCTTTCGTTGTCCATTCCTATAAAAAAGAGAAGCTTTGTGTATGCTCTGATTTCTTCTGCATCTTTTCATTTTCTGATTGTTAACCTTTTGATTCATTGCCTTCATTCTATAGTCATGTCTAACTTCAAGGTTTTGGGTAGCGATGCCCTCGATGTTTGTGAAGCTTTCTTTACACCAAGAGGGCAACGCACACGACTCTGGACAGCATTTGTCACAACTACTCGTTGCCAAACAATTTGGAAATTGTTCTCCCTGGAGAGGGTGAGAGTCCTTGTCATCCTAGGCAAGGATACATTGCTTTGTATCCTAGTATGTTCCATTCTGGTTTCAAGCTTTGGGCTCCTACTATTGGCTGAGAGTACTTGGATTTGGTTGGTATTTCCCCAGCTCAACCGGTCCCTAATGGTTGGCCCGTATCCCTATGAATGTTAGGGTTTTGCACTCTCTGGTAGGGTTCAACGTGGACCCTAATTACACATGTCGCCTACGTTCTCCTCCCTGCTTTGAGGACCTTCAAAAGGAGTATGTGGGCTGGTCGAGGTTCTGGTTCTATGCCTCTCTTTCTTCCAACCACTTTAGGTTCCTCGGGAATCAGATTCTGCGATCGTTCCGGGAACCTAAGAAGGTTGAGTTTTCACTATATTTGGAATAGCAGGAGTTCTCCTTTCGGTTTTGTGATCTTCCCCGAGTATTAGTGGAAGATTTCCTCACTACGGATGCCATTGTCCGTGATGGTCTGCTTTTACCGAATAGGGCAGGCCTCGCTTCAGAGGTTATTGTTGCACGCGCTGGTGATGTAGGAGTCCCCGCTTCTGCCTCTACTCAAGGTCCTAGGAACACTGGTTCAATTGTTAAGAAAAGTCTCTAGGCCCCTCTCCCCTCTAAGATGACGGTCGTCAGTTCTGGTCGTGTCTCGAAGAGAAAAAAGATTGCTTCCTTTGTCCTTGAATCTGCCAGGACCTCCTCTCATCTCACCTTTCTCCAAAAAGGAAGTCGTGGTTTGGGGGATGATTTTTCTGCCCGTGAGGATGATGAGGTAAACCAAGTTCTCGAGATAAGTAAGAAGGAAGTTTCTTGTCCTCTGGATGACCATGAGAGAAAGTTGGTTACTTCTTATGACTTGTCGACCTCTCGATTGATGAATAACGTGTTATTGAGAACAAAATGCTTCAGCTAGGTGTTTGGTTGTCGAAGAATCCAAAGAGTACTAAGACATTGGATGACTTCAAGTACGATCCATTGGTAGATAATCAAGTTGATGCTCGAGCTCGAGATTACAAGCTTATTGTTTCTTCTGTCATGGTTGGGACTTTGGGATCTCCTGCTGCTCCTTTTGCGACTCGCCCCGCTTCTACTGTCCTAGGTGAGATCTTTTGGCCCTCCGAGGTTGATGTGCAGGACAATGCTCACAGTCTCATTGGCAGTTGTCATGGGCGGTTGGCTAACAAAACTCCTATGCTCGTGCGATAACCGTATCGTCATATTGAAGATGGAAGTCAGCATCTTATGGAGGGGATGACGCAACTTACTTATGCGACCGTCATGGGGTCAGATTGTAAGGCGTCTCGTGACCAGGTTGCGCACGTCGAGCGGAAACTATCAGGATACATATTGGTCATTTCCCATGTTTTCCATCAACTGGATTTGTTGAAGACGTAGTGCACGGAGCATGAGAGGGCCACGGATTATGCACCGGTGTTGTTGAGGGAACTTGAGACATCCGAAATGGAGTTGGGTAGGTTGCGCTCTCGTTTGGAAGTTGTCGAGAAAGAGTTGTTCGACCGATAGGCCAAACGTGACGAGGTTGTTCGTTCCGCCGAAGAATGTTCTGCCAAGCTTAAGGTTGCTACTGTTCGCATCATTCAGCTGAATTTTGAGTTTGTAGATACCAAATCAGCGGTCTCTACGAGACTTGCGGATGTTGACAAGGAGTTAGCGTCAACCCAAGCTGAGTTGTCGATTGTTACCGAGAAGCTTAAGGCAGCGAAAGCCACAGATTTTAAGAGAGTGGTCAAGGATCGCCACGATTTCTTGGATTTCCTGGAAATGCAAGGTTTGGATATGTCCCCATACCGTTGCTTTGCTGAGTAGGAATTTGATGATGTCAAGGAAGTTGTGTCGGATTCAATGGGTGATCCAGATGTAGAGGAGCCTGTTGATCCTATGTTGCTTGAAGACGCTATTCACGACACTGATTCTCCTTCTTAGTTGTTGTTTTCTTCTTCTTTTTTGTAATCTTCTTTTTTAGAAGATAAATGGAAATTTTATTATATCGCATTTTTGTGTCCCGTATATCTAGCTTGTTAGCTATTATTTATGACATTTATGGGAGATTTTTTACTTTGTTTGTCTGAATTTCTATGGGTAGCTTCAATACTCGTCGTTTTAGTCATATAGAAGTTGTAGTTTACTGAATCTTATTTCTCATTCAGATTACGATGTCACACATTACAGTCAACGTAAAAGTCCGGTTCTTATGTCCTGGTACTTCATTACTTCGTGGTTGATCAGGCCCGAAGTTTTTTTTTTATGTTTGACTCGTTCATCTAGCATATGTATTTGTGTTTGCTCAATACTCTAGCCATGCTGAGTGTAACTTGAATCGGTTTTAATTTGACTTTTTGTCCTGATTAAATTCTTGTTGTTCTGAAATTGAGAGCAAAAGATTTTATTGATAATATATTTTCAAGTGATCTACAATCCATGATCGGGGTATCATTTACCAGTCTTTGTCTGCCAACCAGTATGCTCCTGGTGGTTTCACCCTGTCTCCAGCATTAAAAGTTTTGATTCGCACCTTCTTGTTGTAATACCCTGCCATGCGTTGTTGATAGGATGTCATTTTAATCGAGGTTGCTTCTCATTTTTCTTCGAAGAGATCCAACCCGACTCTTAATGCATCGACGTTGTCTTCAGTGCGGAATTCTTTGGTTTGGAATGTTGGCATTCTGATATGTATCAATGCTTCTCTTGTCGAAAGGTGTTTCTCTTGTCGGAGTTTGTTTTGTTGTTCTTTACGCCCAAAGGATACCAGGTAACTCGAATGTCCATAGTGCTTTCGTTGTCTTGAGCCTTCTTTTGATTGCCTCCAAGATTGTCCTGTTAGTGACCCCAGCTTGCCTGTTTGCTTGTGGATGAGCTAGCGCGGAGAAATGTTGTTGGATATTCAGGTTCTCACACAACTCCCTAAAAAAATTTCCTTTAAATTGTCTCCCATTGTCCGTGACGATTACTCTTGTGATCCTGAATCTGCATATGATGTTTCTCTAGAGAAATTACACAACTTGTGCTTCCCCTATCTTTGTGGCTCTACTTCTACCCATTTGGTAAAGTAGTCTACTGAGACGATGAGAAACTTCTTTCTATCGGACGCTAGGAGTGGTCCTACGATGTCCATTCTCCATTGAGCGAATGGCCAGGGGCTGCTCATTGGGGTCAGATTTTGTCCCGGCATGTGTGTGTATGGGGTGAATCTTTGGTACTTATCGCATTTACGAACTAGCTTTTAAGCACCCGCTTGCATCGTTGGCAAATAATAACCTAATGTGAGAGCTTTTTGGGCCAATTTTCTTCTTCCTGGGTGATTACCGCATGTGCTGTGGTGTATTTCCTGTAGGACGTATTCACCATCTTCTGGTGCAAGGCACATTAGTAGTGGGCTCATGGCAGACCTCCTGTATAATTTGTCATTGATCATTGTGTACCTTGCTGCTCAATTTTGTAGTTTCCTGGCTTCCATTTTATCTGTTGGGAGTTCTCCGTTTAAAATATATGCTAGGATTGGAGTTGTCCAGTTGGTTCCTTGGTTTACCGCATGCTTCTTCTTATTGATTTTCAAGTATGGAGCTTCCCTGTATCGTGACGAGTGGGTTGTCATTGTCCTTCGTTGTTGAGGCTTTTTTGCTAGCTTGTCTGCTCTTTTGTTTTTTGTTCGTGCGCATTGTTGAATGGTAGCATTTCGGAAGCCTTCTATCAGCTCTATAGTTTTCTGGTGGTAGGCTTTCATTTCGGCGTCTTTACTTGGAACTCATCGTTTAGTTGATTGACCATAAGATTGGAATCAATAAAGACATTGATGTCCTTTATTCCCAGGTGTTTTGCTAACTGCAACCCTGCTATCACAGCTTCATACTCGACTTCATTATTGGAGGCTTTAAAACTGAATTTTATCGCATTTTGTAATGTGATGCCTTCCAAGTTGTACAAGACTAATCAGGTTCCGCTTACTGCCTCGTTGGACACCCCATCACAACGAGGATCCATCCTTCAGGGATTGGTTCAGGTTGTTCTGTCCTACTTTCCTTATCCTCGTGTTGATTGTTACTTCCTGTGAACTCGGCGATAAAATCCGCTAATGCCTAAGTTTTGATAGCAGTTCTAGGGGCATGGTTGATGTCAAATTGTCTGAGCTATATCGCTCACTTCACCATTCTTCCCAATATGTCTGGTTTGTGTAATACCGATCGAAGCGGTTGTTCGGTCAGAACCGTGATCGGGTGTGCTTGGAAGTATGGTCGCAATTTTCTTGATGACGCGATTAGAGCGAGCGCTAGTTTTTCTAGGGCTGGATAGTTGATCTCTACATCTGCGAGTGTTTTGTTGATGTAGTACACTGGTTTTTGCAACCTTTTTTTCTCGTATCAGTGTTGAACTCACCGCATGGTTAGACACAGATAGCTACAGATACAGTGTTTCTCCTGTGTTTGGTTTTGTTAGCAACTTCGTGCTCCCCATGTATGTCTTAAGGCTTTGAAAGGCTCTTTCGCATTCGTCATTCCATTCGAATTTCTTGTTCCCCTTCAAGATTTTGAAGAAATGTAGACACTTGTTTGATGACCTGGAGATAAATCTGTTTGGAGCTGCTATCCTCCCATTAAGACTTGAACACCTTTTATGTTTGTCGGCGATTACATGTTGAGAAGTGTTTCTATCTGCTTTGGGTCGGCTTCAATTCCTTGTTGGTTGACCATGAACCCGAGGAACTTCCCTAGCTCCACTCCAAAGGTGCATTTATTGGGTTTAGCTTCATTTTGTACTTCCGAAGCTGGGAGAAAGCTTGTTCGAGATCTGTGACATGGTATGTTCTGTGTAAGCTTTTGACGAGCATATTGTGGATGTAAACCTCCATTGTTTTGCCGATCTGATCTCTAAACATCCTATTTACTAGTCGTTGATACGTTGCTCCAACGTTCTTCAATCCAAACAGCATTACTCGATAACAATATGTACCCCTTTCCGTTATGAAAGATTTTTTTCTTGGTCAGAGGGTACATTTGTATTGGATTATGCCCGGAGTACGCGTCCATGAAGCTCAACATTTCGTGTTTGGTAGTTGCATCCACTATTTGATCTATTCGTGGAAGTGGGAAGTTTTCTTTGGGGCAGGCTTTATTTAGATGGGTATAATCCACGCACACCCTCCATTTCCCATTCTTTTTCTTTACTAGTACCATGTTCGCCAACCAATCCGGGTAGTGAGCTTCTCTTTTATCATTACTGCCCTGAGCAGCCGGTGCACTTTTTCGTTTATCGCCTGATTGTGTTCCGGGGCCACCGGTCTTCTTTTTTGTCGAACCGATTTCCTGTCGGGATTCACTTGCAATTTGTTGGAGATGATGGATGGATCTATTCCCACCATGTCCTTCATTGTCCATGCGAAAATTTCTTGGTTATCTTTCAGCGGTTGAATCAGTTCTTTGGCAAGTTCAGGTTAGATCTTTGTGCCAATTCAGACTACCTTTTCTGCTTCGTTGTCTAAGTAGATCTCGACCATTTCTTCTTCCACTTATCGTTGGAGCCATATTGTCAGAGAAATCGAACTCGTTTCATCAAGTTGTTGAGAAGACTCTTCCAATCGCTGTGGTAATTGCTATTTATGGGAAGTCTTTATAGCAGCAAAATGACACTCCCAAGCTGCTAGTTGGTCCCCTTTTATTCTTCCAATGCCATTGTCAGTATGGTACTTCACACATTTGAACATAGTGGAGGATACTAAGCCCATCTTGTGTATACACGGTCTTTCAATTAGCATGTTGTACGCAGCAAGAGCGTCGACGACGAGAAAATCTGTCATTAATACTCGCTGCTTCCCTAGTTCTCCCGCTTCAACTAGTAGTCGGATCATTCCCAGTGGGTTACATTGTTCCCCACTGAAACCTACCATAGACTGATCACTTGGTGAGAGCATCTCAGTGGTGATCGAATTGCATCCTTCAGAAAGCTGTTATGTATAAGAAGTTGGCCGAGCTGCCGGTGTCGACCAATACTCTTTTGATTTCCCATTTAGCTATCATGATCGAAATCACTAAAGCATCATTGTGTGGGAAATTAACCCCATCATCATTTTCATTTGAGAAGGTTAGGGTCTTTTGCATTGCTTTTGCAACGTTGTGTGGATTGTTCTTGGAATCTGATCTTTGTGCATAAGTCTCTGACTATACGCTTCCTGGATCGATTGGATTGTTTTTTTTCCCCTCTCGTGCCATGCAAGATGTAGATTGTTTTTTTTGCTTGTTCCTTTGAAATTATTGTTTCGCCCTCGAGTTCGGCAAATTCTCTGAGTCGTCCTTCTTTGATATGGTGTTCAATTTTGTTTTTTAGGTTGCGACAATCTTTGGTATCGTGGTCGTAATCGTTATGGAAGAGACAGTGTTTGCTCTTGTTCTACTTTTTCGGATCTCTTCTCATCCTTGGCGGCCATTTGACATCTTCTTCTCTTGCCATGGCTTCAAGAATCTCGCTCCGACTCGCTATCAGAGTCGAGAATGTTCTTCTGTACTTAGGTGATAATCACATAATTATAACATTTTTTTTACCTCTTATTATATTTTTGTTAATCCTTGTTTTATTTTATTTTAAATTAATTATTAAATTTTTGTGTTTTTGTAGAATTCGGAGCAATAACGAAGAAATCAAAGAAAAATGCAATGAATAAATCACAGACGGTGACTTTAGAGGAAGTGGAGGTGAGAATAGCCTAAGCCCATAACCTAAACTCAAAACCAAACCCAAAACCAAATCCGTAAACCCAAACCCAATGCCAAACCCAATCAGACCCAAAGCATATTCTCTTAATTATCCAAGATTCTAGTTTGATTTAAGCCTTAAATCACTCATTGAACCCTCCCATTAACTTGTCCAAGTTCATTTTCTTAATTCTCTATAAATACAATAGAAATGAATAAGAAATGGGAAGAAGATAAGGGAAAGAAAAAAATACAGAATACCAAAACCTTTTCTTCACAATTTGTGATTCTCATCTACATCCCAACCAAGCAAAATCACCACCCACAGCCTATCCATCTATGTTTTCTCTCCTTCACTCCACCAAAACAGGGGCGTGACAACCATGTTTCACTTCATCTTCAACCACAGTCACCGGCTGCACCACGCATCACAACAGTGCCATCACGCACGCCGGACAGCTTCCATCTCGACCTCTCTTTCTCGGGCGTCTCCGGACATCATTGTCGGTCGCCGGAAGACCCCATCAGCTCTTGTCGCAATCCATGCTCACCACCAGACAGAAGCAGATCGCCCACAACGTCTTCCTGCCTCTCTCTCTGTTCGAATTGAGGAAGAAAGGTTGGGATACTATTTGCACCCCACCTTATAACTCAGTACCACCACAGAGACTTAAATCAAGTTGACGCTACTGGCACCCAGTAGACCTTGTTGAGAGCACCTCGGCTGAGAAAGATCAGAACTATTTGCACCCACTGGGATCTGCTGAGCCACACTAGACCTGTTCCTGTTTGCACCCTGCTGAATGCTCTATAACACCACAGTGAATTAAGTCTCAAACTCTAGAATTAATTTTATTTTACTTTATTATTCCATGATTAATATTAATTGATTCACGATTTATAATATTTTACTTTCACCTAATATGTCATGCATCTTAGGTTGTTAGAAAAAAATTATGTTATAAATTAAGCATGTTTTAATTGAATAATTAAACTTGTGATTAATTGTGCCCTAAAAAGACAATTAATGCTAGGAGTTTATACATTGCTAGAGTCATTTATTTGAAATTGGAATAATAAGAAAAATTGAATATAATTTCAGGAGCTTGAAAAATATTTTGCAAACTGTGGTTTCCCTCCAACTCTTTTCTTTTATTTATTGTTATTTTTATTACTTTTGTTTAACTCGGATTTTTAAACACTGTAATCCCTATTTTCTCCAAATTAGTTTAGGTAAATTATTAAATTCAATTTAATCCACCTTCCTCGTGGGATCGACCCGTACTTGCCGTTGTCTACCAGTTAGACACCGTGCACTTCCGGTTATTACAAGTGGGTCAAATTAGCCTGTTTATTTAGGCCGGTTAAACCCGCAACAAGTTTTTGGCGCCGTTGCCGGGGAAGGTAGCGGTGTATTGAATTTAAGATTTATTTTCACTAATTTAAAAAAAAATTCAGAAAAAAAAAAAAAAACAAACAAACAAACAAAATTTAATTTTTATTTTGTTAAGTTCTTTTTACACTCATTTCGTGTTATTTGTTTGATTTTGCAGAATACACGCTTCTCAAGGAAATTGGACGATCCTACAAACATCAATCAAATTTTAATTTTAATTTTAAATTTTTTTTATTTTTTGAGGAGAGTTTTAATTTTATTTTCACCTCGTTTTACGAGTGTGTGGTGTAATAATTTTTGTAAACTCTATTGTTTTCCATTTTTAATCACCTAAAAAAAACCCCAAAATTTTCCAAGTCAAAAGAAATTATAGGGAAACAATTTTAATTGTTACCCAATAATATTTTTATGATTTAGAAATCCGACTTCTAAGACCAAGACCAGTAATTTGATTGCATATGCTTGTGTGCTCATTGAAACGGAAAAAAAGAAGTCTGAAATTTTTTTTAATTGTGCTAACTTTTTGTGCAGAACGGAATACGCACACTGTAAGTACTTCTATCACACACAATGTATTAGCGACCCGGGTGCTTTGTGTAATTGTTTGAAATTATGTGATTGGTTGTTTAATTTCTGTAATTGTGGATGCTAAACTTTAGTAATTAATAATAAGCAGACCCAACTTCTAAATAGAAACTGGTGGGACTTGATATCCCCACCTCATCACTCCAGTTGTGTGCAACCAATAGCCAAACATAATTAAAATCAGTTAGCAAGTTAGATAGAGCCATCTTTTAGGTACGGTCACTACAAGAAATCTATCAATTACCAACAAAAAAATTTCTACGAAATTTAATTTCCTTGTTAATATGGTATCATTGGCAACGAAAAAAAAAATTCCTTGCAACAACCATAAACTTGTTACTTTTTTTCAACAAAATATATTTCGTGGGAAACTTTCCTTGTTAAATAGGTGGAGGGAAGCATTCCCTCCAAATCTAATTTCCCGCCGAATTGATTTACCAACAAAAAAAAAATTATAGCCACAAAATACTAGTTCCTCGGTAATTATGACATCATCTAAAATGAAATATTTTGTTGCTAAAGAAGACTAATTTTAACAACAAATTACATTCCTTCCTAACGAATATTAACACTTATTTAGTAAGGAAATATGTTTTCCTAGATAATAATCACATTATTTGTAATGTTTCATTTCGTTGATAATGATTGAGAATTATTTCCATTAATTTTTTCCTTGTTAAAACTCGTTTACTAATTTATAGCAACAAAGTAATTTTTCGTTGAAAATTGTTATACTATTGGCAACATTTTTTATTTTGTTGAAACAATATCTTTTTTTAATGAAATCTCTGTAGCAAGGAAATTAAATTTCATTGATAATTATAACCTTGTTAGTAACAAGTTATTTTCGTTGGTAAAAAGTAATAATTACAATCATGAAAATTTATTTCTTGTTAAAATTCACTAACTATTTTACAGCGACAAATCATTATTTTGTTGGAAATTGGTATACTAATAGCAACGAATAATCAATCATTATTACTTAACCCTTTCAGATAGTCGTTTACTAATTTTTCCTTGTTAAATTAATTACATCTTTACAACAAAAAAAAAAAATACAATTTTGTTGGTAATTGCAACCTTATTGGTAACAACTTTTTTCTTGTTAAAAACTAATAATCATTTCCATGAAAATTTATTTATCACTAAACTTCATTAATTCATTATTGTTTCTTTGGAAATTGTTGTACTATGGCCAACAAATTTATTTATTGGCAATTTTTTTTTTGTTTCATTGCAAAATATTGTACAAGGATAATTCAAGAAATCTAGAGACAAATGTTTTGTTGGTACAAGTTTTTCTCAACTAAAAATGTAATATTTTCAAATGAAGTAAATTTCGTTGATAAAAGCCTTGACTGTAGTATTGTTTAATTGAGGGCATTATGTTCAAATAAATTAAATTATTTTATAAAGATAAAAAAAAATACACTATTAATTAGCTATATGCTTCAGAGTCATTTGTATTAAATGCAAGGCAAAAAGTCTTTTGTGAAAAAACTCAATTGGATTTTTAAAACAAGCTTGAGTGATGATAGTCATCATCACTACACCCATGCTTTCAAATAGAAAAAAATTATGATATTTTTACATAACCCTTTTTATTGAGGATTAGTACAATTAGTTTGATAGGTTTATTATAATTAGAGAGGAATGAGAGAACACTTCTCTGAATAATAGTTTGATTGAAATAATTCCTTGAACAATACATGAAAGCTTCGATACTACCGCCTTCTTAACTCTCACAGATCCCGAAATATTTAGGGAGATGGTGGATACATGGTTTCAAGTTCGAATCACGTATCCAATGGAACGGGTGCTTCCCTCTTCAGAAGGTAATAATGTGGCGTGTTGGCTGTTGAACACGTACCCTTTGTCAATCTGTCATGGCCGGCGGAACAACTCACCAGTAGGCATGCCTGAGTGTGGCCGTCTAGGAGTCAAGCTCGAGGGAGTGGTCAAGGTATCGATCAAAATATATAATAAACTCTTTCAATACTGATCAGTATCGATCAAAATATTTCCAAATTTTGATCAACTCTTTCAATACTGATCAGTATCGATCAAAATATTTCCAAAATTTACACCACCATTTATTTGAGACCTAACACCATAAGCAATGGAATGAATTAATTAGAAATTAATTAAAATACATAATAGTTGTATTTTTTTTAACTACTATGCAGTTAAGAAACCATAAAATAAGTTTTTTAATTTAATTTAAATAATAATATGGTAAGAAAATAGGTTATTAAAAGTGCCAAAATCTAAAATGATATCATGCCATTAGTAAATAATAGACATAATTTTATTGATAAATAAAAATAAAACTATATAAATATATTAAAAAAAATATTCTCTCAAATTTTATTGGGGAAAATAAACTTCTTTCGTTCCCAAACACTTTCTCAAAATTGAGAAGTCTCCCAATTTTCTCAAACACTTTCTCAAACACGTTCTCTCGTTCCCAATTTTCTCAAACACTTTCTCAAAATTGAGAAGTCTCCCAAATCGTGAAGACTCCCAGAGGCTCCCAAATCATGAAGACTCCCAACATCAAAATATTTCTCAAACTTGTGAAGACTCCCAAATCATGAAGACCCCCCAAATTGTGCAAATTGGCAAATCGTGAATGCCTCTTGCAGATCCTCTCATTCCCGCTCGATTTTCCCTCCTTTTTCTCACGAATCAACCTTTATACACTTCTTAAAATATGGGGTATCTCAGTAGATATAACCCTAAACGTCTACATCTTTCCTTCCTTGCCTTTTGCTTAATTGGAGGAAGAACTTGGAGAAGAAGAGATGTGTTGCTGCTGCACTTGTTGGAGAACGATACAACTAGGTATCTATTATTTCTTATTAATCAATTTGATGACTCTTTGAGAACTCTTGATAATGTTGCTGTAGAACTATTACTGTTTGTTTTTTTTTTTTTTTTTTGCTTAACGATACCAAGTTGAACTGTTGGTGTTCTTGATCATTTTATGGTGTTGTTCATGTTCTTCTTACTGGAATTTGATTAATTGGATTGGTGGTAAATGGTTTTGTGAGATTGTGTTCCATTTATCAATGTAGCTTAGCTATTTGAAGAAATGTCTAGCAGGGATTTGTTGTCTGTGCCTATAGCTTTTTTTTTTAGTGCCATTGGTTTGCTAATACTGAAGGTATTTACTGGTTCGATCCAGATAATAACAATCCAGTACTGGAAGGTACCTGGATTAAGTGACTGATGATGGATTTTATTTTAGACAATTTACAATTGTTTTATATGTTTGTAGTTCTTGGTTTAAAATAAATTATGAAGACATATTTGTCGATGTTTTGATGTATACCGTTTCCCGTTAATAATATTGTTTGTTTTTTAAAAAAAAAGTAGTATTAAAGAGGAAATCATGCCAGATGGAATATCATTGCTTTTATTTGGCAAGGAGTGATTCTTGGAGTGCTTCTATGGTTTTTTTAATCACATTAGCCTGGATTTGGCAAGATAATGGGAGTTTTCATGAAGAGAAGATAATATTAAAAAAAAAAAAAAAAGATTATAATTATTGTGGCTGATGCTATTAAACTAAATGAAGAAAGTGAGCAAACATGAAAATAGATATCCATATAAAGTTCGTAACCTTGCTGGTTTTTATCGTACACCATTTGGAGAAAGGATATGATCCTCTTATTCTTTTTATTTTTTATTTTTTTTCTTGCACTACTTATTTTCACTATGTTGACATACACATAATGAGTCTTTTTTTCAACTGACAGAATTGACATTAAAAACAATACCTTGGCCACATTCAGTTTGTTGGAGGACAAGCTCAAACAAATGAATGGATACTTCATTGTGCAATGATTTAATCAACTTATATTGAAACATGCTTTTACGGTCTGGGAAAACATCAATGATCCTTGAACGATAGTATGTGCCTTTTGGACGCTGTCAACTTTAGATGTGTTGCACTCCCACAGTTGCTATGATATAGTTGCTATGATATACAGATCATGTAGTGTAAGCTATTAGATTGAGTTTTGTTTATCAACTATAAAATGGTATGATGATGTGTTTTGGATTATTGAATAATAGTTATCTGATAAGAAGTATCTATCGTATATCAAATGTTGGACCTGTAGACAATGGGGATCAACTTTAATCTCAATAGTTGATATACTTCTTGTGATGCAGAAGTTGTGGGGATTCTCTTGGTCCTCCTTTTCATCCTTGCAGCTTGTCTATCCTGTCTAACAACCTATCTTGTCTAACAACCTGATATCTATCTTACATATGACTTTGTTGAAAACTATGTAAATATTCTACTTTCAATCGTCAAGTTGTTTAAGACAAATTCAGGCAATTTTCGACTATCCACGTGTGTGTTGATCACACATTGTCTTTCAATAGAATAAACTTTTCCCCATATTATCATATTTATGCGAAGAAAACTCTCCCCTTCTCCCCTCCATTATCCTATTTATGCGTGTGACAGAAGTTGCACGTGAAAATAGACAGAAAGCGAAAATTAGAATCCAAACATTCATAAAAATGCAAAAGCAAAAGGAATATATTTCCTGTCTTATGGTAGTTGGGATGCCTTTGGATAAAGCTTTTGTTTTCAAATCACATGAGTTCAAAAGCAAAGGGTTGGAGATTAGGGGTGGATCTTGGGTGGTCAAGAAGAATACAGTGATGATCTGACCCTGCCAAATCAAAGAGATTCTTGGAACAGTCCAAAATGATCAGTCCAATCTGTAGGAGACAAACCTATCCAGCGTGCAAATGGTGTGTGTGTGGTGTCGGGTGTTTCTATCGTTTACCAGGCAAATCTACCCCCTTTTAGAACAAAATCCACCAAAGCAAAGTCATTGATAAAGGAGTTGAAGTTTCTGATGTGAGCAGACCTACTATTTTTTTATTTTTTTATTTTGAAACCAAAACATAACATAAATAAAGGTTCAAAATCAATTATGTGGTTTGAACTAGATCTCTAACATTACAAACTCTGTCCTACAACTCAAGTCATGCTACAAGCTACAATTTCGGTGCAAAAAACTGATGAATCCGCGCTGAACAATGCAGGCCAATTTGTCCTTCATCAATTTTAAAACATATTCTCTTCAGTAACTATCCCAATACATCAGTGACCAGGTAGTTTTGCACTATTTTCTGCCAGAAACATGGATTCAATGATAAACAAGCCTAAATTCAGTTTTCCACCTAGGACGATAATCTTATAAGCATCAAAGAAGTCCATTATTTTACCTCTTCTTTTTCTCTGTCACCAAACCATCAGACTGCGATTTTGCATCTTTCTTTGATACCTTCTTACTTGAATGAAAATTTGCATATTTCTTTGATACATTTTCACTGGATGGTTCTTCAGCCTTTCTTTTATTTGAGCGAACTAAGGATGAGAGTTCGAGCTTTTGTTTCTTTTTGGAAACATCATTAAGCTTCAAGGATGTATTTTTCTCAGATGAAATTTGTACTTGCTGAGCCTTTTTCTTAATTGACCGAACCAATGACGAGAGTTCATACTTCTCTTTCTTTGAAGATCCGTTGTCTGGCTGCAATTGGTCATCTCTCTTTGGTATGGTGTCCTCTGTTGACAATGGAGCTTGCCTAGCCATATTTATTGGTTCACTATGGGTGGTTTCTTCCCAGACACCATTACGTTGTTTTCGCCGAGCAAAAGCTGCACTCTTATATTGTGGATCGGTGGGGTCCAATGCATAGAGAGATGACTTGTTCATAACTGCAAATCGCGGGTCATCTTCATAATCAACAGCAGGTAGTTTGTCCTCAATTGGTTCCTCTGTCCCCTTTTTACTTTTACTCTTTTTAGGTTTCAAGTTATATCCTTTCAGATTGCTTTCAGCAGCTTGGTCATCAGCAAACAGTAACTCAAGTTCTGCTCTACTCACTTCTTGTTCTTTTGTCAGCTTCTTGTTCCTGTTTGTTTCTACGATCACTCTTCCCAGCTTTACTGCTTTTGACAGAAGGTTCTTCCATAAAGAAGTCATCAGACTGTTCAGGTGCTTCGATATCACTATTGCCACTCTCATCCTATGACAAGTCCTTACCCCTGTTCTTCTTCATCTTCCTCTTCTCTTGCCTCTTTCGAGCAGACCTACTACGGCCATTCTTGTCATCTAAGTCTTTTATGGGATTAAAAAAATCTCCTCCAAAGACTCGGGGAACATTCCAATAACCTGAAATTCTTCCCAGAAATGAAGTCTACCAGTGGAATCAGCAGCAGGACCCTAAATATTTGAAAGCATCCAATCAAAGTCATCCCAAGTGCTATGAAACTTAAGAGAAAGGGAGAAGGCACCCGATATAAACCAGTTCTATTTTCTTGAAAAAACAAGTCCAGATACGTGAGGACGACTTCCTGAAACATAAGAGAATAAACTAACCAACAGTATAAAAAGCTGTGAAAATGATTAAGATTTTTTATAAGAGTATATTTATGCAATTTTATTGTCGTGTTTCTCTAGCTAATTTTTCTTTATTAATCTTTGGAAACCAAAGGCATTTTTTGGTTGTAAAGATAAAGTTAATAAAAACCATGATAAGGATTAGCTATTTTTTATCCCCCCATTAATAAATTCATGTATATATATATATATATATTTTTTTTTTAGAGATGGACAAAAGTTGGATGAAAGAGAAAAATAAGTTATTATAATTATTTTTATTGTATTTTGTTCATTTGTTGTTGAAAACATATATTAGTATTCAATTTGTTGTTTATTACTTTGCAGGATAAGTTTGAAATTGATATAAGTGATCCTCATGTTATTCTCACTATTGATGACATGATTCAACATCGCCTATCTGATTATCGGTCAGACTTATACAAACATTATAAGAAGTTTGATACACGTGAGGAAGCACTTCAGAATGCACCATTAGAAGTTACGATTGATGAATGGAAAGTCCTCTGTGAACGATTTAGTTCAGAGAAATTTCAGGTAATCTATATATCTTATATAAATTATCAATTTTAAATGATAAAGCTAAATAGGCATATTCTTATAGACTACAAATCCTTACATATAATTCCATTATATTGTTTAACGTTGTACACAGAAAAGAAGCAAAATAAATTCTCAAAATAAGAAAAATGCTGAATTGCCTCATACCTCAGGTTCCAAGTCATTTGTTCGAAATCTATATGATAAGGTAAGATTCTTAATTGCGTTAATTTTTATCATATCTTATATCACATATCATTCATTACAATGTGTTATAACTGCGCAGCGAAATCCAGAGACTGGCCAAGTTCCTAGTGAGATAGATCATTACAAGAATGTACATTGTCGAAAAACGGGAGAATGGGTTCACGTGTCAGCGGAGGCTAATTGGGTAAGAAATTGACTAGAAATTAAATTATATAGGCGCTTAAGTTGTATCTTATCAGCTTTTAATTGTGTTATCACAGCAAAATATGGAGCTAATGCGCAATGAACCAACACCAGATGGTACTAAAAGGAGTGAATTGGAGATCATGATTGAGGTCTTTGGGACAAAATCAGGATATGTACGTGGGCTAGGGCATGGAGCCAAACTCATGGTAACCGCTAGATCAAGCTCCAAACGTAGTTTAATAGAGGTAAGTGCTAGTCGTAGAGTTGAGAATGCTGAAAAAGAGAATCAACAATTACGTAAACGAGTAGATGAGTTGACAGATGAAATAAGGATGAAACAAACTACGATGGAGACGGAGTTATCTAAACGGGTGGACCAAATGCAAAAGGACCAACAGAATCAGATACAAAATATGTTTCAAAATTTCATGTCAGGACATACGCAGCTGTCTGGAGCCTCGCGTCATTCACGGTAATGTTTATTTTTTCCAAGTCAAGTAAATTTTATTTTCATTATGTTTTGCTTCTTAATATTTGTTTGTCAAGAACATGGCAAACAAATACTATGAAGCATTTGAGTAGTTTAATTGTGAAACATCTAAGTAGTATTTGTTAGTCGTTTAATTGTGAAGCATTTGAGTAGTTTAATTGTGAAGCATTTGAGTAGTATCTAAGTAGTATGAGTAGTATCTGTTAGAATCTGAGTAGTTTAACTGTGAAGCCACCTTTGCTCTCTTGTGTGGTAGTATTTGACAAGGTGGGACTCAAAGATTGAAAGGGTTCTTGAACCCATCTTTCGTGTTAGCTTTATTTCCTAGAATTATGGAATGGGATTCTCAATGAGATATAGATTACAAGATATAGACAGATTGAAAGGAGGCTGAGATTATTTTCCCCGAAAATAACACTAACAAAAGATATTATCTCAAACAAAAAGAACCTCCTCCCAACAGCTTACATAACCCTTGAATCGGACACCTTGGCACTCCATAAACACCCTACACCAGCTGAATAACAAACTTTTGATTTCTAAGATACAAACATGCATGTAACTCTCTTTTTTCTCAATGAGTTTTCTATCCCATTCCAACAATAGTTTCACTGCATTGCAAAATATTCTTTGTTAAAATTCTAGGAAAAACTTATCAGATGTCTGAACCAGTTAGCCAGACATTAATGGTATGCCAAGGGTCATCTATTTGGCAATCCATTGGCTAGGTGCTGGATAAAGGGGTCTGTACTTTTTCAACTGTTACAGGAGAATGGAAGACTGTCTTGTGCTTTACTGCTTTTACATCACAAATTTTCAGTTTGCTTTTCTAGGTTATTTCTTGCTGATGCAAGCAACTCATTCCTGCAGCAATTCTTTATGTCTGTTGCGCAGTGCAGATATATCTGGTTTCATTCATGCATAAGATGCTTGCTTTGGATTCATATACTTATTCCGTGCAGATATATACTTATTCATGCATAAGATGCTTATTCATGCATATATATCTGGTTTCATATACTTATTCCGTGCAGATATATATTTGGATTCATATACTTATTTCATGCAGATATATATCTGGTTTCATTCAGTGCAGATATATACTTATTCATGCATAAGATGCTTGTTGATTTGTGTGCTATTGTGTACTGATTTGTGTGCTGATCTCTGAAGCATAGTCTTGTTGTTGTATGACAAGACTATTGTGTGCTGATTTGTGGAGTATGACAGCATAGTCTTATGCTATTTGTGTGTTGTATTGTGTGCTGATTTGTGAAACATAGTCTTGTTGCTGTATGACAGCAACTTTGACAGTGGGCTAGACTACCAACATCCATGTCAAACCTATAGTCACAATCATATACTTAATGAATACAGTCGTTTCTTATAACCTATAGCCAGAGTAATTTAAGCGTAGTCATATAACCTATATGGTTGTGTCCTATATAGTTGAAAAAGAACACTATAAGAGTATTATATAGTGTCTTATAAGAGTATTATAGTGTCCTATATGAATACTACCATAACTATAAGAGTATTCATACTATATGGTAGTATTCATATATGGTACTATATAGTGTTCTATATACTAATTTAAGCGTGTCCTATATAGTGTTCATATATATATATATATATACTATGCATAAGGATATATGGTAGTGTTCTATATATATGGTAGTGTTCTATATACTATGCATAAGGATATAGTCTTATGTAATCCAACATGCTTACAATATGATTACCATATCTTTTGGTTGATTGAAAGATTGTTTTATTTTCAGAGATGAGAGCAATATTAATGGAGTCGAGGAGAGCGACAATGATGAGAACCACTAGAAAAGATATTATTGTTTGAAGAAACTACACCTCGAAGTCACCTGGCTACTCAACCAAGTTGTGGGTGTTGTTTAGCATGCATATGCCGAAGAACTTTTGAATTCCACTATGACGGAATTAATATTTACTTGATTTTTAGAAATTATTTATTGAATTTTAATTGATACGAAGTTTGTAGGATTGTTAGTTGAGCTTAAAGATTGTTTTGATGATTATATTGTTAGACTTAATTTTCAAGATTTGTTCTATGACAGATTCGGTTAATTTTTGCATAAGATTGTTGATAAAATATCTAATGTTGATTGAAGAGTAGTCAACAATTTGGCGACAAAAAATTGAAGGAAAATTTATAACCAAATCATTCCTTGATTAAAGTAGTTTAACATGTTTTTTAAAGACAATTTTCCTGGGTATAAAACCAACAATTTGTCATGGTATTAAACTATTTCTGACGAAAACTATGTTGGTATTCATTAAATTTTCCTACAAAATTTTCTTGGAAAATGTTCAACTATTTGTTGTTTATCCTAAGCCTTTTTCAAGGAACATTTCATGGTTAAATATATTATACATTTATCAAGGAATAATGTTTTCTTGATGAAAGTATATTGTTTAGCTACAAAATTGTGTTTCCTTGGTATATATGCTTATGTGTTTATCAACAATTTGTTTTTCTTGGTATAGGTAAATACCTCTTCCCACAAAAATCACCCTTGGATTTACGAACCCTTTTCTGCAACAAAATGAATCGTTGGTAAAGATGTTTGATTTTTAACAACGAATTTCCTTGGTAATTACTAACGATACCTATGAAAACTTTCGTTGATATACATGCATTTTACCAACGAAAAAGTTCTATGATAAAGGTTGTTACCTTTGCCAACGCCAATTTTCCTTGATGATTTTAAGATTTTTCAAGAAAAAATTCATAGGTAAATAAAATAGTTTTTGCAACAAACAATTTGTTGGTAAATACATTTGATTTTTACCAACGAATTTCCTTGGTAGTTGTTAGTATTACCAACAAAATATTTCCTTGACTTAGCATCCCTTTTAGCAACAAAAACTGTAATTCCTTGGCAAATACCTTTAGCTACGGGGATGCCTCCAGGAACCCACCAACGAATTTTTTCCTTGTTAAAAATATTTTTCAACAAAATTTTGAACTTTGTCAAGGATATTTTTTCTTGAAAAATGCCTTAATTGTTGTAGTGGGTGTTCATAGGACAACCAAGACCAAGGTGAATCCAATAATTTTTGTGTTGACCAAAGCTAAAAGTGACGATGGGTTTAATCATTCAATGAACTGCGAGAGGCCACTGCCACAAGGGTAATTTACCCGGTACGTCGAGTCATAAGTAAGCTACGATCCACAAGAAGAATTGGTGTAACTAACAGTTTTGAGTTAGGAACACAAGCCTCAAGTGTACATTTAAAATCACATCGTTCTCACATCTATTGGCTTACAGAGCGGTAGCACAAGGAAGTACTTAATTGGACCATTTTGACCTCCTTCTTTTGTGCGATAATCCGGTTTCTTTGAAACAAAACTCCAGCCTACTGATTTTGAACTTTGTGGTGTAAAGTATACACTCTTAAGATCATCTTGTAGCACCCATTGCTCTGATATAAAGATTACATAAGAAATAATCTGTCCCCCAAAGATAAAAAGATAATTAATCTCAAAAACATTGATTGCTTAGGGAGGCATTTTTTCTTGTGCATCAATTGGTTGCTGATTGTGTTTGAGTCTATGCGTGATCTTTTTTAAGGTTAGTAAACATTTCAAACCTCACTTGGTGTAGACCTGTTTATGCGTCTTTGGGAACTGGATTCGAGAGGTAGACTAATTCGAGAGGATCCTGTAGAGTTGTCTGAAGTCCCCATTGACCGTCTAGAATCTTTCTCCTTGTCGAGTGAGACCACTGAAATGGCTGGGGAGAGAGCATTTAAGGATAATTTCTCTCCACGTTCCAATAACACCCCATCTTGCATTGTCTTACCCCAGACCACTGCAAGTAGCTTTGAGCTAAAACCATCAATTATCCACCTTTTGCCTTCCTTTTATGGTCTAGAAAAAGAGGATCCCTATCTTCATGTCAAAGAGTTTCTTGACATTTGTGCTACTCTGAAATATCCCAATTTTTCTGATGATTCAGTTCGTCTTAGGTTGTTCCCCTTTTCTTTAAAAGATAGGGCGAAGTCATGGTTAAACTCCTTAGAAACTGGAACCATCGACACTTGGGATGCCCTATCAGGAAAAGTTTTGACAAATTATTTTCCTATTCAAAAAACAAATGCCATCCGAAGAGATATATCTAATTTTCAATAGAAAGAGGGTGAGCATTTCTATGAATGTTGGGAAAGATTCAATGAACTCATTGCTAGGTGTCCCCATCACGGCTTTGAAAAGTGGCGCTTGGTTCAATACTTTCAAGACGCGTTAACCCCTCAAAATCGTCGAATGATTGACGCCACTAGTGGTGGGTCACTTATGAAGATGAGTGCTAATGAGATTTGGGAATTCTTTATAGCTATTTCTGAAAATTCTCAACAATGGGATTATTCAAGAAAAGACTCGGATAGGCGAAAGGGTGGTTTGTATGAAATAAGGGATACATCATCTACTCCTCATCTTCCTCCTTCTTCAATGTTGGAAGCAGTTGTAATGAAAATGGCACAGAAGATTGATGCATATCTGGAAAAGTCTCAGCCATCAGTCCAAACCAATGTTCCATCCGAGGTTTGTGCTGCATGTTCAAGTTCTAGTCATTCCACATCAGACTGTCACTTGAAAAATGAGTACCCTGCTTATTTTGCTGAGCAAGTCAATGCATTCAATACCTTTAGGCAATCTGGTTATAATCCACACTCAAATTTTTACAATCCAGGTTTAGCCAAACACCCTAATCTCTCATGGGCCCATGGTCAACATCAAGGAGGCCCAGTTGTTATCCCTCAAGCTCCTCGAGCTCCAATTCCTGCTAATAGGCTTCAATTCAATCAAGATGTACCTCCCTCTAACACTCAGAGTTTACAGGATACAGTGAACCAATTTATGCAGAAAACGGGAACCATGCTCGAACAGAACTCTCAGGCTATCACCGAACTAAGAGCTACTTCTCAACAACAATCTCAAGCCATCCAAAAGCTTGAGATGACTGTGAGTCAAATAGCAAAATCCTTTCCTGAAAGAGAAGCAGGAAAATTCCCTGGTCAACCCATTCAAAATCCTAAGGGCCAATTTGAAATAGGCAGTACATCTCAGCCACGCAATGAAGATGTCAAATCTATCATCACCCTTAGGAGTGGAAAACAAGTTGACAACCAAATTAGAATGCCTAATTTGATTGATCCTGAATCACAATCCATGCCAAAGCAAGTCACACCTCCATCTGAGAAGGAGGCTGATAAAGCCTCATCTTCTCAAGAGGATCATCATCTTGACTCTGATCCCACCAAGGCATCCTATATGCCTAGAGCACCATTTCCATCGCGGTTAGTTCCGGCGAAAAAAAGGAACAAATGCCAACGATATAATGGAAATTTTTAAACAAGTTCAAATCAATATTCCATTACTCGAGGCCATTAAGCAAGTTCCCTCTTATGCCAAGTTTTTGAAGGATTTGTGTACACAAAAGCGAAAACTAAATGTGCACAAAAGAGCCTTCCTAACTGAGCAAGTCAGCTCCATCCTTCAACACAAAATCCCACCTAAGTAAAGAGATCTTGGTTGCCCGACTATTTCATGTGTGATTGGTGATCATATGATTGGGAATGCACTGTTAGATTTAGGGGCAAGTGTTAATCTATTGCCATATTCAGTATATGTGCAATTGGGTCTTGGTGAGTTGAAACCAACTCAAGTGACACTGCAATTGGCAGACAGATCTGTCCCAGTCCCCCGCGGTGTGATAGAGGATGTGATCATTAAGGTTGACAAATTTTATTTCCCTGTGGACTTCATAATCCTTGACACACAACCTGTTCACAATCCCTCTAGTCACATTCCAGTTATTTTGGGTCGTCCATTTTTTGCCACATCCAATGTTATCATTAACTGCCGAAATGGAATCATGAAATTATCATTTGGTAACATGACCGTCGAACTCAACGTATTCAATGTAAGTCAACAACCTCCCGAGTCTGAGGATTCCTTTGAGGTTAACATGATTGAGAGTTTGGCGGAACATTCATTTCCTCAATTTAATGATCCTTTAGAGGTTTGTTTGACTCATTTTAATTTAGACTTCGATATTAATGATTCCATCAGGGAAGTCAATGCTTTGCTTGACTCTACCCCTATAATGGAAACCAGTTATAAATGGAAGCCTAGGTTCCAACCTCTTCCACTCAGTAAGTCAAAACAAGTCCCTTCCGTTGAAAAACCACCCAAGCTCGACCTAAAAGTATTATCTGACAACCTCAAGTAGGCATTTTTAGGTGTTGACAATACCTTACCTGTTATTATTTCATCTGCATTGACTGAAGAATAGGAAAGAAAATTGTTAGATGTTTTAAAAGAACATAAAACAGCACTTGGGTGGACTATCGCGGATATTAAAGGAATAAGTCCAATCGTTTGCATGCATCGCATTCATATCGAAGATAATGCCAAAGTATCGCGTGAAATGCAATGTAGACTTAATCCTAATCTAAAGGAAGTTGTCCGAGCCGAAGTGCTCAAATTGTTGGATGTGGGTATAATCTACCCAATTTCGGATAGTCCTTGGGTCAGTCCTGTTCAAGAATGACAAGAATGAATTAGTACCAACCCGCATGACCACGGGGTGGCGAGTATGTATTGATTACCGTAAGTTGAACTTGGTCACAAGGAATGATCACTTTCCTCTTCCTTTCATTGATCAGATGCTTGAAAGGTTAGCCGGACATGATTATTATTGTTTTTTTTATGGGTATTCCGGTTATAACCAAATCCCCATTGCACCCGAGGATCAAGAGAAGACCACATTCACTTGTCCCTTTGGTACTTTCGCATATCGGAGAATGCCCTTTGGATTGTGTAACGCACCCGCTACTTTTCAGCGGTGCATGCTTAGTGTTTTTTTCGATATGGTTGAGAGGTTCCTCGAGGTGTTTATGGATGATTTCTCAGTATTTGGTGATTCATTTGATGAATGTCTACATCATTTAACTTTAGTGTTAAATAGATGTGTGGAGAAAAATCTTGTCTTAAATTGGGAGAAATGTCATTTTATGGTACGACAGAGCATTGTTCTTGAACATGTAATTTCACACAAGGGAATTGAAGTCGACAAAGCCAAAATTGATTTAATTTCGAGTCTTCCACCTCCAAAGACGGTTAAGGAAATTAGATCTTTTCTAGGCCATGCTGGATTTTATTGGAGATTCATCAAAGACTTTAGCAAAATCGCTCGTCCTTTTATGCAATTTACTTGCTAAAGATGCGGTTTTTGTTTTTGATGAAGATTGTTTGAAAGCTTTTGAGAAGCTTAAACAATTATTGACTTCAGCTCCAATCATCCAATCTCCTAATTGGAACTTTCCCTTTGAGCTTATGTGTGATGCTTCCGACTTTGCACTCGGAGCTGTCCTAGGACAACGATTGAACAAAAAGCCACATGTCATTTATTATGCTAGTAGAACTCTACAAGACGCACAGCTTAATTAATCCACCACTGAGAAAGAGTTATTAGCTGTAGTCTTTGCTCTAGACAAATTTCGGTCTTACCTTATAGGATCCAAAGTAATTATTTTTACTGATCATGCGGCGTTAAAGTATCTTTTCTCTAAAAAAAAGTTGTTAAACCTCGCTTAATTCGATGGGTCCTATTGCTACAAGAGTTTGATATTGACATTTGGGACAAGAAAGGTTCGAAAAACGTTGTAGCTGACCATTTATCTAGATTTCTGGTAGAGTCATCTAGCGAATATTTACCATTGAATGAGTCATTTCCTGATGAGCAATTATTTGCTCTCTCCCAATTACCTTGGTATGCAGATATCGTGAACTATCTTGTTACAGGTCAACTTCCTTTTAAGTAGTCTAAACACGATAGATACAAATTTCTTGCTGAGGTTAGACATTTCTTCTGGGATGATCCATACTTGTTCAAGTATTGTCCTGACCAGGTTATCAGGAGATGTGTTCCTGAGAGTGAATTTCACAGCATCATCTCATTTTGTCATGAGAAAGCTTGTGGTGGTCATTTTAGCTCTAGAAAGACAGCTGCAAAGGTTTTGCAGAGTGGATTTTATTGGCCTACCCTTTTTCGAGATACTCATGCCTTTTGCATCATTTGTGATCGATGCCAACGAATGGGTTCCATTTTTTGTCGCAAGATGATGCCCCTTACTAATATTCTTGTGGTTGAAATTTTTGATGCTTGGGGTATTGATTTCATGGGACCATTCCCGCCTTCGTTTGGCAATCTTTTCATCCTTGTTGCTGTGGATTATGTGTCCAAATGGGTAGAAGCGATACCATGTAAAACGAATGACCACAGGGTTGTGGTAAGATTCTTGAAAGATAATATCTTTTCCCGTTTTGGTATTCCGCGTGCCATTATAAGTGACGGTGGTTCTCATTTTTGCAATAGACCGTTCGAGCTATTAGTAAAAAAAATACTCCATCACTCATAAAGTTGGCACCCCCTATCATCCACAAACAAGTGGGAAAGTTGAGATTTCCAATCGGGAGATTAAAAACATTCTAGAGAAGACAATCAGACCAGATCGTAAAGACTGATCTCAACGTCTTAGTGATGCTCTCTGGGCTTATAGAACAACATTTAAGACCCCGATTGGAATGTCTCCATATAGGCTTGTTTTTGGAAAAGCATGTCATTTGCTTGTGGAATTGGAACATCGTGCATATTGGGCCATCAAGACGTTCAATTTTGATATGGTCAAGGCTGGATCACATCGTAAGCTTCAACTTAATGAGTTGGAACAGATCCGAAATGATGCGTACCACAATGCCAAAATCTACAAAGAACGAACGAAGATATTTCATGATAAATCCATTCTTCGTAAGTCCTTTGAACCGTCTCAAAAAGTTTTGTTGTTCAACTCTCGGTTACGACTTTTTCCTGAAAAGTTGAAATCTCGGTGGTCTGGACCTTATATTGTGAAAGCAGTGTTCTCAGATGGAGCTGTGGAGATCGTTAACCCTAAGGATGGCAATGTATTTAAGGTAAATGGTCAACGACTTAAGCCATTCTTAGAGTTACCTCGATTAGAAGTCGAGGTTGATGTAATTCTATTAGAGGACTCTGTGTATCAGAATTGAGGATCTTTTGGGTTTTGTCGAGCTGATGACGTTAAACCAAGCGCTACTGGGAGGCAGCCCACCTTTTATTGTAAGAGTGCATGTTGAGTGTGTATTTTATCTATTTCTATTAACTAATCCACAATTTTTTTGTCTCTGAGCTCTCATCGGTGGATTACTTGTGGAAATTGGTAAAATCTTCACCACGGTAATATTGTTCTAAGCTCCTCTCATGTACTTATTTCATTCATTTGTAAGAATTATTTTGTTAAACATTGAGTACAATGTTTGGGGGTAGGGTTCATGAGTCGGTGAATTTTTCGTAGTGTTTTCTTTTCTTATTCTTAATAAAAAAAAATTGTGCTTTTCTGTCAAGAAAACTTGGTATTTTGCGATTATGAAAATGGATTTTAAATGTTTTATGCTCAAGAAAATGCAAGCCAACTTGACATATTGGTATATTGATAAAGACTGAAAGTTTAGTATGATCCTTAAGTTAGATCTAGTTCATAAGATTTTTCAACTCGATTATCTTTGCACCATGAGCCATGTTAGCATAACTTGAAGTTGATGAGTGAAGTATATACTAGAAAACCTTAGAATATTAGTGGAGACTTAACCCTGAAAGTTTTGAACCTTTCTATTTTTTCGAGGGTTATACATAAACTCTGATTTTTCTTGAGTCCGTATTATCTCGTTGATGATCTCATTATTCTCATTTTTCTGATCAATTGCTTTGGGAATGACATCAAAATTGAATTATTACACTAGAACTTCTTGGCTTATTCAATTGAGATGTCATAATACTGACCCAAATTTGGGAAATGATCTAGGCATTTTTTTTTCCTTTTCTTTCTTTAGACCATTAACTAGCATTTTAACTTACCCATAACATTAACCTTTTTGTAGCCTTTTGAGCCTTAGAATAACTTTTATTTGTTAACCCATTAACCTTTACCCAACTTTTCTGGGAATGTGTATGGATGGATATACTTGGTGTAAAAAGGGCATTAAAGAGCAAAATATGAGATATTTCATAAATCCTCTATGTGAAAAAAAAAATGATTCCTCAATGAGGATTAAGATGTGAGAATGAAGAAAAATTTGATGGTGCGCAACATTGGTTTATTCTTGACAGCCCTAATTGTTCGTGAATGGGTGTATACATTCTTAGAAATTTTTGTTAGAATCCTTTGACATTCCTTATTAACCATTACCCAAGCCCCGTTACAACCCAACAAAGTCTTAGTTGATCTTAGGTAAAGGTTGGTTGCGTAGATGTGGAGATTTAATAACCAAGACCTATTGTGTTTGATTCAACATTCCCAAAAGTAATTTATATTCCTGTCCATGAGATCATGTTCATTCCATTCTTGAAAAGTTCATTCTTCATTATACTATATGTGAGATGATTGTTTTCCATTATTTAGTCTTTCCTCACATATAAACTGAGTGAAATACCAAATCTCTTAGTGTTTTATTGTGAGTGACATGAGAGGTTTGAAGTCAAAACAAACTTTCTACAGGAGATTTAGTCATTATTTTACTTTGAAATGAAAAGTTATGTTGATAGTGTTTTTCACACACACACATTGGGTTGAGGATGATTATGAATTTTTTCTAACTTTTGGAGAATATTAAATTATTTGGAGATTTGTTGATACACGAAAATGACACTGTTGGTTTCTTGCATATCTTGAAGTTTTAAAATAAACACTGTTTGACCAAGTTTTGTTGAGTCGGTAATGTTTGTGGGTAACATTTTCTGGAAACCCTCACGAGACTATAACTCGTCCCCTAGAGGTAATCTAGGGGTTCAAAGCCTTGTTGCACGTTTTCAAAGGTAAGTGCAATCGACGATGCCTGCGAAAGTAAGTTAGGATTTTCTTTTCGGTTTTCTTCTTTGTTTTGCTCGAGGACTAGCAAAATATAGGCTTGGGGGTATTTGATAATCACATAATTATAACATTTTTTTACCTCTTATTATATTTTTGTTAATCCTTGTTTTATTTTATTTTATTTTAAATTAATTATTAAATTTTTGTGTTTTTGTAGAATTCGGAGCAATAACGAAGAAATCAAAGAAAAATGCAATGAATAAATCACAGACGGTGACTTCAGAGGAAGTGGAGGTGAGAATAGCCTAAGCCCATAACCTAAGCTCGAAACCAAACCCAAAACCAAATCCGTAAACCCAAACCCAATGCCAAACCCAATCAAACCCAAAGCATATTCTCTTAATTATCCAAGATTCTAGTTTGATTTAAGCCTTAAATCACTCATTGAACCCTCCCATTAACTTGTCCAAGTTCATTTTCTTAATTCTCTATAAATACAATAGAAATGAATAAGAAAGGGGAAGAAGAGAAGGGAAAGAAAAAAATACAGAATACCAAAACCTCTTCTTCACAATTTGTGATTCTCATCACTAGGGGTGGGCAAACGGGTCGAGGAACCACGGATCCAAACCGAACCGGACCGTTTTACTCCAAACGGTTCGGTTCTGATTTTTAAAAATGTGAAACGATTCGATTCGGTTCGGTTCTGAACCGTTCTTAAACGATTCGGTTCCGGTTCCTAATTTTTTTTTTCAAACGGTTCGGTTCCGATCCGTTTCGAACCGAATATATATACCCAAGTAACCCAACCCATTACTTTAGTTTCTAACCCTAACTAAGTTTTCCTCTCCTCTCCTCTCATTTCATTTTTGATTTCTCTCATTTCTCCACAACGAAGAGTCGAAGAGCTCTTCGCCTCTTCTCTCATTTTTCCACAACCACGAGCAGGCAGCACAGCACTCGCAAGCAAAAAAGCCAAAATCTTCCTGAGTTCCTGTCGTTCCTGATGCAAAAAAGAAAGCTACTCTCTCTGTCTCTGTCTCGAGAAGAAGCAGCAGCAGCAGATGGCGGAGACGATGAAGATGAATGGTTCTTGGGCGGAGGTAGAGGTGGAGTCGGAGACGATGAATGGTTCTGATTCTTAGGCGGAGGCAGAGGTGGAGACGGAGACGATGAAGTGACTGGTTCTGGTTCTGATTCTGATTCTTTTCCTATGGAGTGCGCCGATCCTTCCTCTTCAGATCTACTCCTTCCTCTTCAGATTGATGATGGAGTGTGCCTTCCTCTTCAGATCTACTCCTTCCTCTTTTGTTGATCCATGATGGATGATGATTTCTGTTGATGGATGATAGATGATGATTTATGTTGATCGATGATGGATGATGATGGATCGATAATGAAGATGATGGATCGATGATTTCTGTTGATCGATGATGGAAGATGATTTCTTTTGATCGATGATGGATGATGGATCGATGATGATTTATGTTGATCGATGATGGATCTATGGTGAGGAGATCTTATGGATCGATGATGGATTGTTTGATCGATCAATGATGATCTCTTATGGATCAATGATGATTTCTGATTTTCTGTTGTATGCTTTTGTATGATATGTTTAATCTGTATTATGGATCTGTTCATCAAATTTATTTTTCTGTTTTTTTTTTTTTTTGGAAGGCAATTTTTTCTTGATTCAATTGGAACCGTTTGGAACCAGAACCAAACCGTTTAGAACGGTTCGAGTTAGGTTCGGTTCCAATTATCAAAATGAAAGGATCTGGACCGGACCGAATCCGTTTAAATGTAAACGGTTCGAGTTAGGTTCCTCCAAATTTGGAACCGATCTGGACTGTGCCCACCCCTACTCATCACCATCCCAACCAAGCAAAATCACCACCCACAGCCTGTCCATCTCTGTTTTCTCTCCTTCACTCCACCAAAACAGGAGTGTGACAACCCTGTTTCACTTCATCTTCAACCACCGTCACCGGCTGCACCACGCACCACCACGCATCGCAACAGTGCCATCACGCACGCCGGACAACTTCCATCTCGGCCTCTCTTTCTCGGACGTCTCTGGACATCATTGCCGGTCGCTGGAAGACCACATCAGCTCTTGTCGCAATCCCTGCTCACCACCAGATAGAAGCAGATCGCCCACAGCGTCTTCCCGCCTCTCTCTCTATTCGAATTGAGAAAGAAAGGGTTGGGGTACTATTTGCACCCCACCTTATAACTCAGTACCACCACAGAGACTTAAATCAAGTTGACGCTACTGGCACCCAGTGGACCTTGTTGAGAGCACCTCGGCTGAGAAAGATCAGAACTATTTGCACCCACTGGGATCTGCTGAGCCACACTGGACATGTTCCTGTTTGCACCCTGCTGAATGCTCTGTAACACCACAGTGAATTAAGTCTCAAACTCTAGAATTAATTTCATTTTACTTTATTATTCCATGATTAATATTAATTGATTCGCGATTTATAATATTTTACTTTCACCTAATATGTCATGCATCTTAGGTTGTTATAAAAATATTATGTTATAAATCAAGCATGTTTTAATTGAATAATTAAACTTGTGATTAATTGTTCCCTAAAAAGACAATTAATGCTAGGAGTTTATACATTGCTCGAGTCATTTATTTGAAATTGGAATAATACGAAAATTTGAATATAATTTTAGGAGCTTGAAAAATATTTGGCAAATTGTGGTTTCCCTCCAACTCTTTTCTTTTATTTATCGTTATTTTTATTACTTTTGTTTAACTCGGATTTTTAAACACTGTAACCCCCATTTTCTCCAAATTAGTTTAGGTAAATTATTAAATTCAATTTAATCCACCTTCCTCGTGGGATCGACCCGTACTTGTCGTTGTCTACCAGTTAGACACCGTGCACTTGCGGTTATTACAAGTGGATCAAATTAGCCTATTTATTTAGGCCGGTTAAACCCGCAACATTAGGCTTCTTCAGTTGTAGGCTTTCGGACGTCCCTTGATTGCACTTGGAGCTATTGTTAGCCTAGTGTCTCTTAAGTTGGGTGTTTCTTCTCGAAAGTTGTTGTCCTACAGGTCTCGGATGATCTCTTGTCTATCGTCTTGATCACGCTGTTCATTTGAGCCATAAGCATCAACACTCGGGGATTCAAGGGGATTCCCTATGATGTCAGATATGTCTGAACAATTACATGTTGGAGCTTTTTTCCAGTAGGTATGGTTATTTCGATGGTCGTATTTGGATCAGTATTGTGTATCATGTCGTATCTCTTATCGACAGAAGAAAATTCGTCGTTCCCCATGAACGGCGCCAAATTGATGCGTCCAGAAATCATCTTCCTGTGAGTTTGACATGCAAAACAATTGTTAGACTGCCAAAGACCACCTTTTTAGTGGCCGAATGCACTCTGTTGGAAAAAGGATGTAAATCTGAACAAAACTCATTTAAAGTTGCATGCTTGGGTCAAATGTTCTCTTTACCTTTTATAATGGTCGCGGTTAACTCTTTGCGTGACTTAAGCATGTGAGACGCAACGGAAGGAAATGTTTCTTGTAACGGTCTCCTCCTTAATGGAGATGCTTTCGTGGAGGCGCGACTCCCTCCACGACTCTTTTTTGGTGCAACGTTTCTCTTTTTTATGAGAGAACTCATATCGGGCCTGGGCTCGGGCTCTGATTCATTTGGGCCTAGATTCGGGCCCTGTTTACGTCTCCTCAGTGGTGGGCCTTGTCTGGGCCTCTATAATTGGCCTCATCTTCCTAGGCTTTATGAGCTGGCTCAATAGATAGGGCGTTGTATTCTCGTGATGGGTCTTTATGCCACATGTACGGCAGTGATGATCGGTATATTTTGATGTATCATCAAATGTTATAGTGTTATAAATGTCCCTAGTACCGGTTGTGGGGAATGAACAATGAAATGACCCAATAGTTTTGGTTACTTATTCAAATTTAGAAATACTACATTGAAAAGTTCGCATTGTCATGAAACAGCCAAGTTGTTTAAGGGAATTCAAATATTTCGGTTTCTTCAATCTTTTAAATTCATTGTTCATTTCCATGTACCGGTTCTAGGAGGGATCTTAAATTGACTTACTTGATGTTAAAATGAGGGTTGTGAATGTTATAATGTTTTAGTGTTACAAATGACCCTTATACTAGTGTGTAAAGATTAAATCACCAATTAGATTTGATTGCTTATGTGAATGTATAAGTACTAGTCTAAAAATTCCGCATTGTGATGAAATATTCGCGATTTTTATAGGAAATCGGGTGTTTCGATTTCTTCAATTTTTAAAATTATTTTTTTTCCATGTACTGATTCTAGGAAGGGTTTTAAATTGATTTTCTTGATGGTAAAATGAGGGTTATGAATGTTATCGTGTTACAAATGACCCTAGTATTAGTTTGTGGGAATGAACGATGAAATCACCTAATAAATTTGGTTGGTTATGTGAATGTATAACTACTAGTTGGAAAAAGTTCACATTGTAGAGAAATATCCACCCTATTTTAAGGAATTTGGGTATTTCGATTTCTTCAATATTTTAAAATCATTGTTTATTTCCAAGTACTGGTTCTGGGAGGGCTTTTAAATTTATTTACTTGATGGTAAGTTGAGCGTTGTGAATGTTATCGTGCTACAAGTGACCATTGTGTAGGTTCTGGGAATGAATGATGAAATGACTAAATATCGTTGGTTACTTATGCATTGTACAAATACTTGTTGGAAAAGTTCATATTGTGGTAAATAAAAGTTTACATTATGGTAAAATGTATTTTTTATTTAAAGAAATTTGGGTATTTCGATTTCTTCATTCTTTTGAAATCATCGTTCATTTTCATATACTAGTTTTGGGTTAGTTTTAAATTGATTTACTTGGTGCTAAGAAGAGGGGTGTGAATGTTATAGTGCTACAAATGACCCTTCTATGGGTGGTGGGAGTGAACGATGAAATGACCGAATATTGTTGGTTAGTCATGTAGTGAATAAATACTAGTTGGAAAAACACATATTGTGGTAAATAAAAGTTCACATTGTCTTAAAATATATACACTATTTAAACTAATTTGGGGATTTTGGTTTGTCAATCTTCTGAAATCATCGTTCATTTCCATGTACTGGTTCTGGGATGGCTTTAGATTGCTTTAAATTGATTAACTTGATGCTAAGGGTAGGGTTGTGAATGTTGTAGTGCTACAAATGACCTTTGTATTGGTTGTTGGACTGAACAATGAAATCACCCGATAGATTTGGTTGCTTATGCAAATGATTAAGTACTAGTTGCAAAAGTTCACATTGAAGGGAAATTTCAATGTTATTTAAAAAATAAAATGGGTATTTTGGTTTATTCAATATGCTGAAATCATCGTTCATTTCCATGTATTGGTTCCATGAGTGTTTTTTAATTTATTTACTTGATGTTAAGAGGAGGGTTATGAATGTTCTAGTGCTACAAGTGACCCTGGTACTGGTTGTGGGAATAAACAATGAAATGACCAAATATCATTGGTTACTTATACATTGCACAAATACTAGTTTGGATAAGTTCATATTGGGGTAAAAAAAATCATATTGTGGTAAAAAAATATATAACTATTTAAGGAATTTTAGTATTTCAGTTTCTTCAATCTTAGTTCATTTCCATGTACTGGTTTTGAGAGAGCTTTTAAATTGATTTACTTGATGTAAGAAGCGCATTGCGAATGTAATAATGCTAAAAGTGACCATTGTGTCAGTGTAAACAATGAAATGACCCAATATCCTTAGTTACTAATGATTTGTATTGATACTAGTCGGAAAAGTTCATATTGCACTAAACAAAAGTTCACAATGTAGTAAAATATATACACTATTTAAAGAAGTTCAGGGATTTTGGTTTATTCAATCTTTTGGAATCTTGGTTCATTTATATGTAATTGTTCTGGAATGGCTTTTAAATTGATTTACTTAATGCTAAGAGGAGGGTCGTTAATGTTATAGTGTTACAAATGACCTTTGGACCAGTTGTGGGACTGACAATGAAATGAAAGAATATCGATTGTTACTCGTGCAAATATATAATTACTTGCTTGAAACGTTTACATTGTGGTGAAATATTTGCGTTATTTAAAAGAATTTTGTTATTTTGGTTTCTTCAATCTATTGGAATCATTGCATATTTCCATGTACTAGATCTTTGAGGGGAATTAAATTTATATACTTGGTGCTAGGTGCTAGGTGCTAGGTGGCAGGTTGTGAATGTTATAATCCCACAAATGTACCTTATATAAGTTTGTGTAAGTGAACAATTAAGACCCAATAGCATTGGATGCATATGCTATGTAAAAATATTAGTTGGAAAACTTCACGTTATAGTGAAATATCCACACAATTTAAAAGAATTTTGGTAATTAGGTTTCTTCATATTCTAAAATCATCGTTCATATTCATGTATTGGTTCTATATGGTTTTTAAATTGATTTACATGATACTAACAAAGGGTTGTAAATGTTATAATTCTACAAATGACCCTTGTACAGATTTGAGAATGACCAGTGAAATGACCCCATAGATTGGTTGTTTATGTGAATGTATAAATACTATTTGGAAAAATTCACATTGTGGTGAAATATCTAAGCTATTAAAAAAATAGATTATTGTGGTTCTACAATCTTCTGAAATAATCGTTCATTTCTATTTACCAGTTCTAGGATGGTTTTTAAATTGACTTACTTGATGTGAAGAAGAGGGTTGGGAATGTTATAGTGCAATAAATGACCCTTATACCGATTGGGAATGACTGATGAAATCATCCAATCAATTTGATAGCTTAAGCGAATGTATAAGTACTAGTCTTAAAAGTTCACACTTTAATGAAATATCCACACTATTTAAAGGAACTCGGGTGTTTCAGTTTCTGTAATTTTTAAAATCATTATTCCTTTCCATGTATTGATTTTAGGATGGGTTTAAATTGATCTACTTGATGCTAAGATGAGGGTTGTGAATGTTATAGTTTTAGAAATAACCCTAATACTAGTTGTGGGAATGAACAGTGAAATCACCTGATAGATTTGGTTGCTTATGCAAATGTATATGTACTAGTTGAAAAAGTTCACATTGTAGGAAAATATCCACATTTTAAGGAATTCAAATTTATTTTTTTTCGATCCCTTAAAATCATTGTTCATTTTCAAGTACTGGTTCTGGGAGGGCTTTCAAATTGATTTACTTGATGCTAAGTTGAGCATTTTGAATGTTACAGTGCTACGAGTGACCTTTTTGCCGATTGTGGGAATGAATGAGGAAATGACCGAATATCGTTGGTTACATATGCATTGCATAAGTACTAGTTGGAAAGGATCACATTGTTTTAAAAAAATTCACATTGTGGTAAAATATGTGTTATTTAAAGGAATTCGGGTATTTCAGGTTCTTCAATCTTTTAAAGATATTGTTCATTAACATGTACTAGTTCTTGTAGTGGTTTTTAATTTATTTACTTGATGTTAAGTAGAGGGTTATAAATGTTATAATACTATAAATGACCCTTGTACAATATGCAGGAATGAACAATGAAATGACCCAATATGTTGATGCTATGTAGAAATACTAGTTGGGAAAAGTTCAAGGTGTGGTGAATTATATTCGATTTTTAATGAACTTGGATATTTTTATCTGCAATCTTCTTAAATCATCGTTCATTTTCATATACTTTTTCTTGGAGTGTTTGTAATTCATTTATGTGATACTGGGAGGATGATTTTGAATGTTATATGTTACAAGTGATCGATGAAATGACATGATAATTTTGCCTGCTTATGTGAATGTTTGAATACTACTTAGAAAAGTTCATATTGTGGTAATATCTGATAAGTTTATAAATGAGGCATTTTTTCCCCTAAAAATATTATTGCCAAGTCCAATTATCTAATAAAAATATTTAATTACATGTATTTTGTTGAAATTCAAGCACTAATCTTAAATCATACTCAAAGTGGCGCAATAAGGCTAAGTTCAACAATTAGAAAACTCATTGGAAGTTCACACATGCATTATCAAATACTTTATTTTCAACCAAGACCTATGAAGAAAAGCCTAAAAAGCACCACCGTCTACGGATCTTGAGAAAATCAACATGATAAACTTTATCATAGCCAAAAATATCTCTACAAATTTTAAAAGTGTTAAATCAAACTCCAATATTTATTCTCACATTTTTATTCATTCCCTTATTTGCATAAGTCACATCCAAGTCTTTTTTTTTATTTCACTCCATCACGTTTACCCTTTTTCCATATTTCACTCTACCTTCCACATGTATATTTTGCTATTCTCATTCATAAACAACTTCCCATAATTTCATCAAGTCCATGTGCATACTCAAAATACAAATCACCCCATTATCCCTGTACAACTTCACATTATCCATATAATAATTTCACCATTCTTCACCTATAAAAACACCATGCTTAGAGTTCATGAAACACTTTTTTTGGATAAGAGGAAAAAATAGAGTTTGAGATTTAGATCTTGTAATATTTTAGTTACTCTTAGTTGGTTTAGTAGTTATGTTTAAATACATGAGTGACTTAGGCTTTACCATGAGTAGCTAAACTATACCTTAGGGTGTAGATGAGACCTAAGAAAAGATGATCCAAAAATGATTTTCTTGAGTGATATCTTTCCATTTCCATGTATTAGAAAATGGTTAGTTAGATTGACTTTGTAGGTTGGTTATGTCATGAATCAATGAAGTGAGTTAGATGTCTTGTGTGTCAATTTGAATTCAATTCATGTTTTCTTCTTCCATATTTCAAAATCAAAGTTGTATAATTGTCTATCCGTACATTTCTCTAAGAAGCCAAGCTTTTATGTTTATATATTATTAGTCTAAGTTTCACCATAATTTGTTAGATATTAGGTGTTTCATCTAGCTAGACGAATTCATTATATGCTTTTGAATCTTATTTGATTCTTAGCTTAGTAGTACAACTTAGGCTTGGAAAAATTTGCTCACATTATTATATCTCTCATCCTAAAGTGAAACGAGAGTCTACCTTATGATGTGCTAGTGAAATAGGAAATGTTGAACTCAAAAGTGACCAAAGGAAGCTATCAATCCATGGTGGTAATCCCTAAAGCCGTAAGATATTCTCTTAAATTATCATGTTAGATAGATTTATATTGTTGTATTATTTTAGGATTTGTTATCACAAATCTTTGTTCGACTAGGCTAAGTATTATAAGTTGATTTACAAAATTGGTTTCAAACATTAGCCCTCCTTGTGGGATTCTACCCTTACTCGCTAGTTTCTAACTCAACAATAGATAACTGTGCACTTGCGGAAAATTTTGAGATCAAACAAGTTTTTGGCGTTGTTGCCGAGGACGGCAAAGGAAAACAAGTTTTCAAAGTAGACTTTTAATTTTTATTACTAGTGCAATTTAAGTGCATGTTCATCATTTAGGTTTATTTTTAATCATGTAGGAGCTAATTTAATTTGGAAATTCATAAACATAAACATCAAGTTTTGGGATGATCCATACCTTTTCAAGTATTGTTCTGACCAAGTCATTAGGAGATGTGTTCTCGAGAGTGATCAACAAAAGTTTCTCTCATTTTGCCATAACCACACATGTGAAGGCCATTTTGGTTCAAGGAAAACCTTTGCAAAGATCTTACAGTGTGGTTTTATTGGCCTACCTTGTTTAGAGTCATCTGATTGTTGCCAACGCTTAGAAAGTATAGGGCATAGGAACATGATGCTTCTCAACCCAATCTTCAAAGTTGAGATTTTTTATGTACATGGTATAGATTTCATAGTTCATTTTTCAAACTCCTATGGCAGTGAGTATATTCTTGAGGCAATAGACTATATGTCTAAATGGGTGGAAACAAAAGCATGTAGAACAAATGATCATAAGGTTATGATCATTTTAAAGGAGATTTTGCTCGTTTCAGCTCAACTCGTGCTATTACACACTTATGTAATCGTGTCTTTGAGAGAGTAATGAAACACTATTGCATCACTTATAAGGAGGCTACACCTTATCACCCACAAACTAGTGGCCAAGTTGAGGTTTCAATAGGGAAATTAAAACGTATCCTAGATAAAACAATCAACCCTTCGAGAAACGATTTGTCTCTCGAATTGACTGATGTTTTATAGGCATACCGCACAACATTCAAAACCCCTATTAGAATGTCTCCATACCGCTTAGTTTATGGCAAAACATGCATCTTCCAGTTGAGCTTGAACACAAAACTAATTGGGCAATTAAGAAGTTGAACTTTGAGCATGACAAGGTTGGAACCCATTGAAAATCCAACTTGTTGAGTTGGACGAGATTAGAAATGATGCATATGAGTGTGCTAAAAAGTACAAAGATCGAATGAAGACAATCCACAACAAAATGATTTTGAAAAAGGAGTTACTCCTGGCCAACATGTTTTGTTGTATAACTCTCGTTTGCATCTCCTTCTTGGTAAGTTAAGATCTCGATGGTTCGGACCATTTAAGGATCGAACAGTTTTTCCACACAGAGCCATCGAAATTGAGATAATGGATTATGGTAGTGTTTTCAAAGTAAATGGTCATCGATTAAAACCATTCCTCGAGTACAGGAGTCAAGAAGTTGAGGAGATCCTTTTTTAAGATCTTGTGAATCAGGATTAGGTTGCATTCACTTGAGCACCAAGGCACTTTGGTAATCCCTTTCCTTTCCTTATTGTTTCTCATCAGTTCTGAGTTGATTCACGGTGTCTTACTTTAGAACATTAAGGACAATTTCAATTCAGGGTTGGTGGTATTTCAAATTCAATGGTATCTTTTAACATTGGTCCTAAAAATAGCTCATGTATATTTTACCATCAGCAAGGAATCTCATAAGCAATTAATGTAGAAGGAGTTGAGCCAAAAATTAAATTTTCAACCTTATTTTTATCATAGAAGATCTCTTTCTCAAAAACACCTTTTTATCCGTATCCTTCATTATTTACCCTTATCCTAAGCCCCATTACAACCTAATCAAAATCCTAGTCTGATCTTTAGAAATGTTTAACCAGAATATGGAGGGTAAACTAAGAAAAATTGTTGTGAATGAAGTCAACATCATCAATAGATGATATTCTTTCTTGATATCGTATCTTCTCAACTCTTGGTTTTCTATCATTTGCTTAGAATGTGAAGTGTCTCAAATCCTTACCATTTTATTCATATACATTGAGAGAATTAGTCGAATCTCAGAGTGATTCATTCTGAGCTATTATATTGTCTTGTGAGATTCAAAGTCAAAACAATTCTTCTGTAACTAATCTTGAGATAGATCCACTTTAAACTGAAATCTGTAACAAATTTGCTAGTAAACACACTCTTAGGAGGTGTATTCAATTAAAGATTTTAGTGGATATGAAGGATTTTAAAAGATTTCAAAGGATTTTACAAAATTCACATGGATTTTACAGGATTCTTATGGATTTCTAAGGATTCTTATGAATTTGTTATTAGTCATAGGAAGCCATGAAAGAACACCACCTACTGAAATCATTGCTTGGGACATGCTCTGCTGAAATCAGTTCCTCGCCCAATTCATCCAATTTTCAATAGATCTGGATGGCTTTTAGATGAGATCAATCTCTAGACAGAAAAACATGGACTTTTGCATCAACTTCTACCCAACTACACCCAAACTTATTTTTATACCTTTATAGCTTTACTAGACATTATTGTCCTGACCTTAGCAACATCTTCTCACATCCCTTTAGCAGCATAAATATTGGATAATAATATATAAGTCGATTTCTTTTGGGGTTCAGGCTCGAAGAATTCCCTTGCAACCCTTTATCTCATTTCCACATTTGCATGTTTGCAACTCATCCAACTTTGTCCCAATTTTGATTACAAGATAATGAATCTCCTTGTAATTTTTTTTCTTTCTAATAGGAATGTTAGCAATCCAATGGATTTGGAGCAAAAAACGAAAGAAAATTTTCTAAAAAAGCTTTCATACTTCATTATTACAGTAATGCTTAGGATGCTAGAGCATGAGAATTCCTTAAACCAAAAACCTGAGAAGCTAATTAAAGATAATGACATTTATAGTAAGAATCAACCAAAGTGTTGCAAATGGCAAGTGTTGATCCATCACCCAATTTAACAATATGGGCATGAATCTGAATGACAATATTCTTCATGGTGGTACTCCTTCCCTTCCTAATCATATTCCTTGCTTATGTACCTTTTGCTTGCAATCAACTCAAAGCTATTGGGCACTGACATTGGGTTTGATCGGAGGGGTAGATTAGTAAAAAGAGGATGATGGGTTCAATTGAGATTGATATGGGGGTGTTTGTTGATCTTCGTCATAAAGAACAAGAACCCTAAAAGAAGAGAGAGATGAAGGGGAGAGAAAGGGAGGGGAAGGAGAGACAGAAGCCAATACAATTGTTGCTAAATAATACCACCATTTCTACTAAAGGGGACCACCAATCCCTTACTTTCTGAAGGGAACCTCCACTCGTAGGAACCTCCACGAGGGTGAAGGAGAAAAAACATGGGAGAAGAAGAAAAGATGAGAAAGAAGAAAAAAAAACAGAGATAAAAAATAAGAAGTCAGAAGGAAAAATAGAGGAGACAAACAAAAAAAACAGAGATGATGAGAAGAGAAGACAAGAATAAGAGAAAATAAGAGGAAGAGAATGAGAAGAAGAAAAACAAGAACAAAGAATAAGAGAAAGTATGAGTGGTGGTGTGGCCAACGATGGTAGGGCGTGGTGGTGTGGTGGTGTGGCCGGAAGTGGTAGGGGGAGGTGGTGTTGCTCCTGTGAAGAGAAGGTGGTGGTGTCCTTCAGGAGATCCAAAAAAAGTGGGGTGGTGGTGTCCTTCAGTGGAAATGGTGGTGTTATTTAGCACAACTAATACAAATCCGTTGAAATATGAGGGGGGGAGGTTGGATTTGGAATGATTCTTGTTATTTATACTTTTCACTCCCAAATCCTTCAAAATCCACAACTTTAACAAATCTATTATTTCTTGAATACCCCCTGATTTTGGTGGACTTTTGAAAAACATGAATTGAATACCCCCCTGGTTTTGATGGATTTTAAAACAATCATTTTAAATCCATATTGAATACCCCTGGATTTGGATGAATTATTTCAAAAACTTAATTGAATACCCTTGGACTTTAAAATCCTTCAACATCCTTCACAGTCCTTAATTGAATACACTCCCTTAATGTAAACTTGAATGACAATCTTTGGCTTATGTAAAACACTTACTAATGTCTATTATCGACTTAATACTAGCCAAATAGGTAAAAAGAATTTGTCATTTATTTCTTGAGCAATTGGGTACGAACTCTCTCAGGAAAAATAAAGAAAGGATTTCACAAATATTGGGTAGTGTCTTGAATGCTAAGTATCACTGATGTTTGTGTGTATCATCTCTGAAAACCCTCATGAGACTGTAACTCATCCATTAGGGAAAACCTAGAGGTTTAAAGTTTTGTTGCATAGGCTAAATATAATCCTGATTCCTAAGAAAGTAAGTTAGGTTTTAGTCTTTATTTTATTTTCTTTTATTCGAAAACTAGCAAAATGTAGGTTTGGAGGGATTTGATAAGCATATAAATGAGACATTCTATGTCCCTAAATATACAGCTAAGTCCGATTATATAATAAAAATATTTCGTTATGTGTACTTTGTGTATTTTGTAGAAATTCAAGCATTAATCACAAATCACACACAAAGTGGCACAATAAGGCTAAGTTTAACAACTAGAAAGCTCATTGGAAATTTACACATGCATTGTCAAAAACCAAAGTTTTTCAAGCCCAATATCCATGAAGTTAAGCATCAAAGCACTATTATCTACGGATCTCGAGAAAATTAACATGGAGAATTAGGCATTCACATGGCCAACTTTATCATAGCTAAAAATACTACAAACTCAAAAGTGTTAAGTCAAACCTCCACTATCCATTCTCACATTTTTTAAGCATTCCTTTATTTGCATTATTCACATCTAAGTCACATTTCATTATTTCATTCCATCACTTTTACCTTTTTCCCATATTTTACTTAACCTTTATTCTGATTCATAAACAACTCCCATTAATTTCTTCAAGCCCATGTGCATGCTCAAAATACAAACCACCACATTATCGTTACACATCTTTACATTATCCATATAATAATCTCACCCTTCTTCACTTATAAATAACCCATGCTTGGAGTTCATGAGACATTTTTTTGGAGAAGATATATATCGAGATTTAAATCTTGTAAGGTTTTAGTTTCTTTTAGTTATTTTAGTAATTCTGTTTAAAACCATGAATGAGTTAGGGACTGCCATGAGTGGCTAAACTACACCTTAGGGTGTGGATGAACCCCATGGGAGGATGATTCCAAAATGATCGTATTGAGTGATATCTTTCCATTTCCATATATTAAAGAAACATTCTCAGTTAGATTGACTTTGTAGGTTGGTTATGTCATGAATCAATGAATTGAGTTAGATGTCTTGTGTGTCATGTTTGAAATCAATTCATGTTTTCTTCTTCTATCTTTCAAGTTCAAAGTTAAATAATTGTCTATCCATGCATTTCTCTAACAAGACAAAACTTTTATATTTGTATGTTACATGATTTGTTAGATATTAGGTGTTTAATCTAGCTAGATGAGTTCATTTTATGCTTTTAAATCTTATTTAATGTTTTGCTTGGTTTTATAACTTAGGCTAAGAACAAGTGGCTCACATTGTTATATCTCTCATCCTAAAGTGAGACTGGAATCTACCTTAGGATGTGGTAGTGAAATAGGAAAGGTTGAGCTCGAGTGGCCAAAGGGAGTTATCAATCCATGGTGGAGGTCCCTACAGCCCTAAGATAAATTTTCATCTTAGATAAATTTACATTTTGGTTCAATTTTAAGATTTTTCATCACAAATCTTTATTCTAACTAGGTTTGATTTACAAAATTGGTTTTCAAATATTGGACCTCCTTGTGAGATTCGACCTATACTTGCCGGTTTCTAACTCAATAGACACTCATGCACTTGCAATAAAATTGGAGATCAATCAATATCCCCACTATCTAAAAGAATTTGAGTATTTCAGTTTCTTCAATATTCTAAATTATCACTTATTTCCTTGTACTGGATCTTTGAGGGGTTTAAAATTTATTTACTTGGTGCTAGGAGGAAGGTTGTTAATGTTATAGTACTACAAATGACCCCTTGTATAGGTTGTGCGAATGAACGATGAACTAACCCGATAGCTTTGGATTCTTATGCTATGTAAAAATACTAGTTGAAAAAATTAACATTATAGTGATATTCACATTATTTAAATAAATAATTTCAGTTTCTTCAATCTGCTGAAATCATCGTTAATTTTCATATATTGGTTATGGAATGGTTTTTAAAATGATTTATGTAACGACCCGATCCGCACAGTAAGATATTGTCCGCTTTGGGCCCAATCGGCCCGCACGGCTTTAAAAGGCCTCTTACTATGGGGATCCAACCTCGCACATATATAGCACATAACCATCCCGCACCCAGGCGATGTGGGACTATGATCCCCCTTGGTAGCTAGCCCAACCCCTCTTGGGATCCACGGGCCTGTTGGGCCTATTGGGCTCCAACCCTCACCCTCACCCTCCCCCTCAGGTCCGCCCACACAAGGGTCTCACAGTCCACCCCCCTTAAGGCCCAACGTCCACGTTGCCCGAGGGCCCACCTCCACGTGGCACACTTCCGGCTGGGTCAGGCTCTGATACCATTCTGTAACGACCCGATCCGCACAGTAAGATATTGTCCGCTTTGGGCCCAACCGGCCCGCACGGCTTTAAAATGACTCTTCCCAAAAATTGGCATCTATAGAGGATAGAGCCTCTTGAAAACTAAGGGGATCCTCTTCGACTGAAAAGACATAGTAATCGGGGCCAAAGTTTTTAGAAGTTCGTTTTCGTTTACTTCTTCTTGGCTCATATTCTGTGGCTTTATCAGTTTCATTAACCCTGATCAAGGGTACGTTATTTGAGGATGTACCCCCACTATTCCTTGAAACAAAAGGAAATTTATCTTCATAAAAGTCAACGTCGTTTGATTCTATAATAACTTGATCTTTAATATTATAGAATCTATAAGCTTTGATGTTCATGGCATATCCTATGAATACACATTCATATGCCCTACTAGCAAGCTTGTTCCTTTTAGGATCAGTAATTCTAACATAAGCTAAACAACCCCAAGTTTTCAAATAAGACAAGTTTGGTTGTCTATTTTTCAGAATCTCATATGGGGATGTTTTACTTTTCGATTTGGGGACTCTATTTAACACATAACAGACTGTCAAGATGATTTCTCCCCACCAGTGCGATGCAGCACCGGAGTTAAGCATTATGGCAACTACTAACTCGGTAAGAGTTTTATTTTTCCTTTCACCTTTGCCATTCATCTCAGGAGAATATGGTGCAGTTGTTTCATGAATAATTCCTTGAGAATTATAGAACTCTACGAAAGTACTGCTATCATATTCAGTGCCTCTATCACTCCTAAGTCTCTTAATCTTTCTATTATATTGATTTTCAACTTCAGTCAAAAATAATTTAAACATGTCAAAGGCATCACTTTTATTTTTCATTAAGTAAACAAAAGTATAATCAGAACAGTCATCAATAAACGTAATAAAATAACGTTTTCCATTTCTAGTCAAGATACCATCAAGTTCACATATATCTGAGTGTATCAAATCTAAAGGTTCAGATTCTCTAACTACAGATTTATGTGGTGTTTTGGTTATCTTAGCTTGACTACAATAGTTGCACTTTTCAAAATCATTTAAGGACAATTTTGGAATTAGTCCTAAGTTACTCATGTTTTTAATAATACGTTTATTAACATAACAAAGTCTAGCATGCCAGATATTAAAAGTGCACAACATGTAAGCAGAACTAGAAATTTTATTCGCTTTAACATTTAACTTAAACATTCCATCAGTAGCATACCCTTTCCCCACAAATACATTATTCTTTGTGATGGTATATAAATCAACCCCTATAATTTGAGTAAACCCAGCCTTGTTCAGAAGAAAACCAGATACTAGATTCTTTCTCATCTCTGGAGTATGCAAGACGTCTTTCAGGATAACTGTCTTTCCAGATGTAAACTTCAGTTCTACTGTTCCAGTTCCAGCAACTATAGTGGAGTGGGAATCACCCAACAACACTTTCTTGTCCTCAGCTTCAGAATAGGACTTGAACATTTCTCGATCATAGCAGACATGTCGAGAAGCACCAGTGTCGACCCACCATCCCTCGGATCCACCAACAAAATTGATCTCAGAGATCATGGCAATAAGTTGGTCTTCGGTTAGGTTCGCCTGAGGTGCAGGGCGAGATCCATTCCGGCAGTTCCTGGCCATATGCCCTGGCCTACCACAGGTGTAGCAAAGGAACTGTGCTGAATCATTCTTGGCGGGATGTTTCTGTCCATTCTGATTTCGCGGAGGATTCTGATTCTGATGGTTGCGGTTCTGATTGTTCCGGTTCTGCTGGTTCCGATTCTGATGGTTCCGGTTTTTATTGTTATTCTGATTTTTCATTGTCTTTCCATTGGGTTTCAGAGAAACAGGGGTAGACTTCTTATGGTTTGAAATAATCAGAACTTCCTCTTTCTGATCTTGTTTCCTGGCTTCCTCCTCAATACGAAGTCGGGTTATCAGGCTTTCTAGGGAAAACTCTTTAGTTTTATGCCTAAGGACATTCTTAAAATCTTTCCAGCTAGGGGGCAATTTGTCTATCACAACAGCTACTTGAAATTGCTCATCTAAAGTCATTCCCTCAGATATAATTTCATGAGCAATTTTTTGAAGCTCGTGTGATTGGGTTTCCACAGACTTATCATCAGTCATTTGAAATTTCAGATAGCGACTGACAGCATATTTCTTTGTTCCAGCCTCCTCAGTGTCATATTTCTTTCTAAGGGATTCCCAAATATCTTTTGCAGTTTGTTCAGAACAGTAATAATCATAAAGATCACCAGACAGACCATTCAGGATAAAATTTTTACATAAAAAATCATTTTCAATCCAACGGTCTAAATCTTTAGTTTGGGTTTCAGTAGGTTCAGCAGGCATTGTTGTTTTTTACTGAAGTTGAAAATCAATATAATAGAAAGATTAAGAGACTTAGAAGTGATAGAGGCACTGAATATGATAGCAGTACTTTCGTAGAGTTCTATAATTCTCAAGGAATTATTCATGAAACAACTGCACCATATTCTCCTGAGATGAATGGCAAAGCTGAAAGGAAAAATAGAACTCTTACCGAGTTAGTAGTTGCCATAATGCTTAACTCCGGTGCTGCATCGCACTGGTGGGGAGAAATCATCTTGACAGTCTGTTATGTGTTAAATAGAGTCCCCAAATCGAAAAGTAAAACATCCCCATATGAGATTCTGAAAAATAGACAACCAAACCTGTCTTATTTGAAAACTTGGGGTTGTTTAGCTTATGTTAGAATTCCTGATCCTAAAAGGAACAAGCTTGCTAGTAGGGCATATGAATGTGTATTCATAGGATATGCCATGAACAACAAAGCTTATAGATTCTATAATATTAAAGATCAAGTTATTATAGAATCAAACGACGTTGACTTTTATGAAGATAAATTTCCTTTTGTTTCAAGGAATAGTGGGGGTACATCCTCAAATAACGTACCCTTGATCAGGGTTAATGAAACTGATAAAGCCACAGAATCTGAGTCAAGAAGAAGTAAACGAAAACGAACTTCTAAAAACTTTGGCCCCGATTACTATATCTTTTCAGTCGAAGAGGATCCCCTTAGTTTTCAAGAGGCTCTATCCTCTATAGATGCCAATTTTTGGGAAGAGGCCTTTTAAAGCCGTGCGGGCCGGTTGGGCCCAAAGCGGACAATATCTTACTGTGTGGATCAGGTCGTTACAGAATGGTATCAGAGCCTGACCCAGCCGGAAGTGTGCCACGTGGAGGTGGGCCCTCGGGCAACGTGAACGTTGGGCCTTAAGGGGGGTGGACTGTGAGACCCTTGTGTGGGCGGACCTGAGGGTGAGGGTTGGAGCCCAATAGGCCCAACAGGCTCGTGGATCCCAAGAGGGGTTGGGCTAGCTACCAAGGGGGATCATAGTCTCACATCGCCTGGGTGCGGGATGGTTATGTGCTATATATGTGCGAGGTTGGATCCCCATAGTAAGATGCCTTTTAAAGCCGTGCGGGCCGATTGGGCCCAAAGCGGACAATATCTTACTGTCCGGATCGGGTCGTTACAATTTACTTGACGCAAAATGGATGGTTGGGAATGTTGTTGTGCAACAAATGACTCTTATACTGATAGTGGGATTGAATGATGAAAGGAACCGATTGATTTGGTTGCTCGAATGTATAAATACTATTTAGAAGAGTTCAAATTGTTGTGAAATATCTACGCTTTTAAAGGAATTCAAGTATTTTGATTTCTTTAATCTTCTGAAATCATCGTTAATTTCCACTTACTAGTTCTGGGATGGTTTTTAAATTGATTTACTTGATGTTAAAGAAAAGATGTGAATTTTATGGTGCTACAAATAACCTTTGCACCAGTTTTACAAATGAATGGTGAAATGACCAAATATCGTTAGTTACTTGTGCATTATATAAATGCTAGTTGGAGAAGTTCACATTGCGTTAAGAAAAATTACATTGTGATAAATTATATGTTATTTAAAGGAAGAGATTTTTAGATACCCCCTCCTCTAATTCACAATTAGGGATACCCCATTAAAGATGACTAATTAGACTTGGATCGACATATTTTGGTAGGGTCATATATTTTGTGAGCGAAATTCCAATCACGTGAGCACATTTCTGCTCCAAAATTTCACCATTATATAGTATAGATAAGTACACATCCGAGGTGTAGTAAAGTACCCAAAACACCTCAATGACAATACACATCTCGAGGAAGAAATTGTGGCACAGATTAAAACTAAAAAACCTTCTTTATTCTCCGGCAAACATCCCTTCCAAACCACCTGCCCTCAACTCTCAGACACAGACCCCCTCTCTTTGAGATTCACAAATTTCCTCATTCGATACCATAACGAACTCGATCGATCCCAATCACCAATCCAAAATCCAATCCTTCATTGCCTTCTAAAAGCCCTAATTAGTAATCCTCGCAGCACTGAAGAATGGGAAGACCCTTGCAGTGGTTATGAGTTGCTAAGAAACTCGAAAAACATTTACAAGGACTAGAGAAACAACGATTTTGGTGGTGCTTGGTGGCAGTTTAGGACCGCCATGGTGGAGCGTGAAGGCAAAAAACCAGATAAAGGAACAATTCATTCGGGATGTTGTAGTCCGCATGGGTTCTTCCATCCTCGAGTTGCTTGCCTGCGAGATCAGTCGTCGCTGGTCGGTTGGCATCCCTTCTTTATCCTGGATCTACGCCTTCATGTTTTCAGTCGTATCAGACGATTTGACCTCCAAGGTTATTGTCTCCCTTATTGGGTTTTCACGAAGATCTGCATGTTCACTTGTTGCTCGCAAAAAAAGTTATGGTGTCTCTCATTTGTTTATCTGAAACAGTGAGGGGGAAGGAAACAGTAAATGGCTGGTTGGTGGTTGGATTAGCAAAAGCAGGGAGGAAAAAAGGTGAATGTTGAAGATGAAATGGGGAAAATGGGTTTGGGTTTAGTGGTGGTGGTAGTGGCTCGCTGATAGGAAATGGTTCTATTCCAGGTTGGTGGATGGGGACGATTTCAGTAGGTGGAGTGGGAGGTGTTTGCCAAAGAAGAAGATGGTTTTTCTTCCCTTTAATTTGTGCCACTCATTCTGTTTGGAGACTTCTATTACCATTAATGGGTATTGAGGCCTTTATTGTGGCTCGAGATGTGTCCTTATCTATAAATGTATATTGGTGATTTTTTTAGCAGAAGTGTGATCATCACGTGATGAGCACTTTATTCACAAAAATACCAAAATATTTCAATCCAGGGGGATAAATTTAACTAGCCATCTTGGGGGGTCCCTAATTGCGTGGGTTTTTCTATAATCTCTTAAAGGAATTTGGTATTTAGGTTTCTTCAATATTTTTAAACCATCGTTCATTTTCATATACTGGTTCTAGGATGGTTTTTATATTGATTTACTTGATATTAAGAAGAGGGTTGTGAATGTTACAATGCTACAAATGACCCTTGTACCAGTTGCGAATATGAATGATGAATTGACTCAATAGTTTCAATTGCTTATACAAATTCATTAATACTAGTTGGAAGAGCTCACAATATGGTTAAATAACCATCCACACTATATAAAGGAATTTCGAGATTTCAATTTCTTCAGTCATTTAAAATTATTGTTCGTCTCCGTAAAATGGTTTTGGGAGAGGTTTTTTATATTTTTATTTTTAATTTTTTAACCATATCTTTATTCAATATCAAAAATGATTTATTGTATGTTCGAGGGTACGTTACAACTTTACCCGAATCAAAACATTTGAAAAATTAAAGAATTAACACTAGAAAAACTAACATAGCAAAAAGGCTACCAATTGAAGCCCGCGCTATAAAAATCACACGAAAAATTTTCACTGCCCTTCAAGACCTTAAGGTCTACCCAAACACGCAAAAATCTGCCATAAGAACCAGAGTGGAATACAAGGCATATACATGTTCTCTTCCAGCAAAAATTCTGCAACCAATCACCGTTAGCAATTTGATTTGAAAATTTTCTGTCAATTGTAAATATATGTTGTATGGTTTTTATCCAAGTACACCAGCCCCGCAAATTGCCATGGATCAATCTCTGTACTTATTATTACGTTTCTTAGTTCTAGAGGATCCGCAAGGACTAAGTCTAAAGTCTTTTGTGCAGGCGTTTGGAAAGCTCTTAGCAGCCGATTATCTTGCAATATCTTCACTTGACAAACCTGGCTCATGTTCCTCTTTAGAGACCTCATAGTGTTCTTGACCCAACGTATTTCTTATTCTCAATTTTTTTTCTTTTCAAATATGTAATTTAAAAGTATGCAATCTTCCTTGAACCTGACAGAGTTCTTGACCTGATAGTGTTCTCTCTCCCTTTGTTTAAATCTAACTTATTTGTATCAATCTCTTGTTCGTTTTCCTCAAATGATATTGGAATCACAGAGATGCCATGCTTCGACTGAAACCGAACAACACTAGGCGCTGATGCTTGCTGTTTAGTCGCCACCTCCATATGAACCATTAGGGGTGCAACTTTTGTTTCTTTTCCTCTCCCAGCAATAGGAGGCGTACCAACCTGTCTCGTTTGTTCAAAAGAATCTGCCACCTCATCCTCACCAAGTTTCAAATCATCACGTTGCATGCCTAAAATCAGACCTTTCTCCTCACTGATTGCCTAAATGGATGTTCTATTTTTACCTGACACGCTATCCTACTTTATAGACCTCATCGATGGCAGCTCTTTCAACGCCTTCATACATGCATGCTCCTTTTTAACAGCTACCTGGACAACTAAAGATTTATGCCCTGATCGCTCTAGTATATTGCAGCCAGCTAGTAAGACATTTTCTTCCCTGTGTCTATTGCTTCTTCGATCACTTCCAACCTCATTTGGAGCATTATTTAGACGGTGACCATCCTCTGCTCCTTCACTATTTTTATTCCTTTCTACACTACTCACTACCACGGACAGGTCTGTCCACAAAGCCACTGAATCAGAGTCCAAAAACTTTGTTTTTCTTCCAGAAACAAAGTTGTTAGACTCTGTTTTACTAGCTGAAAGCGAGTTGTTAGGCGTTGTTTTCCTCCAAGAAACAGAGTTGTTAGACTCTATTTTTCCAGCTGAATAAGGTTCCAAACTCGCTGAAACAAATTTCAAAATATGTTTTTTGTTTCTTGATTTATCATGCGTCATAAGAGCTCTCACCGTTTCACTAATAGTGTAACCGGCCTCGACCAACCCTTCCCGGTCGTTTTCTTCAATTTCCTTGCCACTTTCACCAATCAAATCTATATCATCATCAATTTTATTTTGTTCAACAGGGGAGGTGTCTTGTTCATGGCCTGAAACCGCATCATCCTCCGTTGGAGCATCCACTAGAGCTGCATATTCGTTCGCCAAGTTAATTGTTAAAGACTCTTCACTAATAGGCTTTTTCCCTTCTTTTTTTATTTCAATGGCTTGACTATTTTTTGCCCCGCTCATACCAATATCTACGTTTGCATTTTCGGTTTTTTAATGACCGGAACATAAACTTGTCTGACAGCTTTAGACTCCGCTTTGTTTCTCTCAACTTTTTCCTTTTTCCCCGATGGGATTTTGGGCGCCTTTTCTTTCTTACCAAGTAGCCTCCTACAATAGGCATCCTGATGTCCAATCATCACACAATGTTCACAATATTTGAACCCCGGATAGTCAATTTTCTGCCAGGAAACCTTTGTTATTCGTCCTATCTATCCAAACTCTTGAATGAAGTTTTTCAGCCAAGTTCATCTTAAAGCATATTCGGGCAGCCCCTGGGCATGTTAGGCACCTAGTATGGTCATCCATGTGAAGGAAACCTCTGAAGAAGTCACTTATCGCTTACAAGATTGGTGGCTAAAAAAGATGTAATGGTAGATTTGGCAACTCAACCCATAACGGAACCGATACCAGATCACATTTCAAACTAAAACCATCATACTAGCGGAAAGCTTTGAACCTGACTCCTCGTATTAGGAACGGATCCCGTGAAAGAACTTTCTTCGCTTTTGTCTTAGATTGTAGCCTCACAATAATATGGCGCGGATCGAGTAAACCCATCGAAAAGTCCCCCATTATTCCCCATGTTCTATGAATGGAATCACGAGTAGCTTCCAACGTAGGCCGGTAACTTGAAAACTTTAGGACTATGACATATTTTTTCATGAAAGATTCTCCTTGAAACTCATCCGTAGCGGTAATGCCAATGGCTGGATCTCCCTCTTTTTGAAACCAAGTACTTTCTACTAGTGTCTCGTTGATTTCCTTCGCATGAATCTTACCAAGAATTTGAGCAAAGGAAGGTTTAGGCATCTCAACCCTGCTGCCCCCAGCCCAGCCAAAGGAGGAACCTCCTTGACGGTTGGAGGAGCCGCCATGAGGAAGATGAGCTCGCCTTAGAACCAACGGTCTTGGTCGAGCCTAAACGAGATCGCACGACCATGTTATGTCCTATGCCGCAAGTCGATAATGCCCCTCACTCAAAGTCGCTACTCTATAATCCCCTAGCCATAGTTCTCCCCATTGATATGCTATCTCCAATCTTTTAATTTATTTACTTGATGCTAAAAGGAAGGTTGTGAATGTTATAGAGCTACAAATGACTGTTGTACCGGTTGTGGGCCGATATTTTTGGCTGCTTATGTGAATGTATAAACATTAGTTGGAAAAGTTTAAATTGTGGTGAAATGTCTATACATTTTATAGAAATTCGGGTATATCGATTTCTTCAATATTCTGAAATCGTCATTAATTTCCATGTATTGGATTTATGAGGGTTTTAAATTTTATATACTTGATGTTAGGAAGAGGGTTGTGAATGTTATTTTCTACAAATGCCCCTTGCACTAGTTGTGGGAATGAACGATGAAATGACTGAATAATGATTGGTTCTTATGCATATGTATACTAGTTAGAAACGTTCACATTGTGGTAAAATATCCACACTATTTAAAGGAATTAGTGTATTTCGTTTTCTTCAATCTACTAAATTAATCGTTCATTTGCATGTACTGGTTCAAGAAATATTTTTAAATTCATTTACTTGATGTTATGAGGAAGGTTATAAATGTTATAGTACTATAAATGATCATTGTATATGTCGGAATGAATGGTGAAATGACCTGATAGCTTTGGATGCTTATGCTATATACAAATACTAGTCGAAAAAATTAACATTATGGTGAAATATCCATGTTATTTAAAAGAATCGGGTATTTCAATTTCTTCAATCTACTGAAATCATCGTTCATTTTCATGTATTGGTTTTGAGATGATTTTTTAAATTGATTTATTTGATGCTAAGACGAGGGTTGTGAATATTATAGTGTTACAAATGACCTTTGTACCGATTGTGGGAATAAACGATGAAATGACCCGATATCTTTGGCTATTTATGCGAATGTATAAATAATAGTTGGAAATTTTTACATTGTGGTAAAATATCCACACTATATAAAGGAATTCAAGTATTTCAGTTTCTTCAATTTTTTAAATTATTGTTCATTTCCATACACTAGTTTTGGGAAAAGTTTTTAATTTATTTACTTGATGCTAAAAGGAGGGTTGTGAATGTTATAGGGCTACAAGTGACCCTTGTATCGGTTGTCGGCCGATATCTTTGGATGCTTATGTGAATATATAAATACTAGTTGGAAAAGTTCAAATTATGGTAAAATGTCTATGCATTTTACAAAAATTTGAGTTTTCGGTTTCTTCAATATTTTGAAATCATCATTTATTTTCATGTACTGGATTTATAAGGGGTTTTTCAATTTATTTACTTGATACTAGGAAAAATTAACATTATAGTAAATTATCCACGTTATATAAAGAAATCGAGTATTTCAATTTCTTGAATCTGCTGAAATCATCGTTCATTTCCATGTATTGTTTCTGAGATGTTTTTTAAATTGATTTATTTGATGCTAAGTTGAGGGTTGTGTATGTTATAGTGTTACAAATGACCATTGTACCGGTTGTGGGAATAAACGATGAAATGACCCGATACCTTTGGGTTCTTTTATGAATGTATAAATATTAGTTAGAAAAATCACATTGTGGTAAAATGTCCATGTTGTTTAAAAGAATTTGTTATTTCAATCTTCTTAAATCATCGTTCATTTTCATGCACTGGTTATATGAGGGTTTTTTAAATTATTTACTTGATGCTAGGAGTATGGTTGTGAATGTTATAGTGCTATAATGAGTTAATGACCCTTGTACCTGTTGTGGGAATGAACGATAAAATGGCTGAATAATGTTAGTTATTTATACATTGTATAAATACTAGTTGGAAAAGTTCACATTGTGGTAAAAAAGGTAAAATATATACGCTATTTAAAGGAATTTGGGTATTTCGATTTCTTCAATCTTCTGAAATAATCGTTCATTTTCATGTACTGGATGTTTCAAGGTTTTTAAATTTATTTACTTGGTGCTCGGAGGAGGGTTGTAAATGTTGTAGTGTTATAAATATTTACAACTTTCTTAGTTGATAAATTTTTTTCTTTATTTCTTAATTGATATCTTTGATATTATTTAATTTTTCTTTGTGTTTAATTATCTTTCCTATTCCATCGTTAACTGAAACATAGGTCTACCAAAAGCATAGATTTCTTTTCAAGTTCTAGTTCTTCTTTGCAAAATAACCTCATTATATATTAATATGGAATTTTGTTTCACATATAAAAAAAATTGATCTTGTAGGTGGTGGAGGAAGGCACGACACTTATTTGTTTATCGATATGTCATAGGTGAAGCAATTGATATAACCATAGCTCGAAGACATGACACTACAGCGATCCAAGTAGAGATGTAAGCATTAGGGCTAAACATGATTATTCAAAAGGGAAAAGTAATCATACACCCAGATGCAGTAGAGGATATTTGATATCCTATTGCGATTCCAACGTTGCTAATGTTAAGTGGAGTATAATACAAATCTTTTGTCTTCCACCATACAAGGTACTCTTCACTCTTTTGACTTTTTTTTAGATAGTTAACTTTGTTTGGTTTTGAGTGATTGTTCATCCTGTTCCTCTTAAAAATGCCCCTCATATGGCTCGCTAGATTGATCAAGACCTGATGATTATTTTTATATTGCTAATTTCATTATTCTCGAGTTTATACTATATTTTGCATTAGTAGTTTGATGTGGATTATCATGTCAAGACAAAGAATATGGACAGTGAGTTATAGTTGAGGTGTGAAATGACATGATTCAATTTCAATTCCCTTTCATAATCCTTCTTCATTGAAACCTACTAGGGTAACAAAAAATCATGGTTAGACTTTCTTCTTTTATCTTCTTATTTTCTTTTTCATGGATTTACGACAAAGCAACCATGGTAAGAGGAAAAAACATCAAGGGTTGATTACAAGCAGAAAGGGCAAGTTAAGAATATTGGCATCGAGTAAAATGTAAAAGGTGCAGCGTAATCTCATTAGCCATGATTTTTGTTTTCTTCTTTGACCCACTTCTTACTCTTAGATTGGTTGTCGAAGCTGTGAGTTTTAAAACCATATCTTTCCCCCACACTTTTGTAAGGTATAATTTTTCTTAAAAATATTTCCCCGTTTGCATTACATTAGTGTAGTAATTTATTTTTAATTAAGACTACAAAATTCATTTTCTCTAGAGGTGATTAATGAAGCCTAGTGATGGGCTTTAAGTTATTTGAAGTAGTTTGATGGAGATAGTTGTCCAGTGTATTGGTTGTTGTGGTAGAATGTTTGTGTTAAACATTTATTCAGTGCATGGGGTTCTCAAAAGTTTGTGTAATTGCATTTATAGGATTATAGATAGTATTTCTTGAATTGCACCTCCGTGTTTATGATTGAAAAGATAAATTAGGACTTATTACCTGAAATACAGTTTCAACATGAATGAATTGGAAGAAAAAAAAACTTATTAATTCTTAATCTTATGGTCTAATCCATTTGTGATCTAACTCAAATAGTTTAGAGTCACCTTTATTTGAATTTTGAGTTTTTTGTTCAAGGGCTAACGTGATTTTTATGGGTTAATGCATTTATATGCTAAAGTTTTTATAGCAAAACATGCTATTCTTTACAACTATAATTAGGGGTGTTCAATTATAACATTTTTCATTGTACTTTTTGTGTGTTATTTTTATTTTTTTTATCTTTGCCAGTTTAAGTGTTTCTTTTTAGCACTACTGCCCCTTTAAGGATTTTGGATTTTGCTATAGTTGCCTCTTGCACAAATTTGTAAGCACGTCATGCTTGGTTTGATAAATACAAATGTTTTCACAATAGTTCACACAATATTATTGGTCAGATCTTTAAAGAGAATTTATTGTTTGCCTATTTGGCTTATTTTCTTTAGGTATTTATGTGAGTATGTATTAACTGAGGCTTGGGAGTTTAGTGTTAATGTGATTTTGATTCTTTTTAGGTTCTTGAACTTGCTGGAAACCTTGCAAGAATACTAAAAAAAAAAAAAAAATTTAATAATAATAAACCCACAATTACAACTAGTTTGCAAAGGTCTGCCATATATTTATTTACATTCTTGACAGGGAAGAGCATATTTGGGTTTCTCAACATATCTTGATTTATTTGTTTATTTGGTGGGGGGATACCCTTATTTGTATTTATGGAGTTTTGATCAAATATATCACATATAAAGATATAATAATTCAAGAGTTATATTAGTTTTTGGAGAATTCTTAAGTGCACCGGTTAAGTGCCTGGTATCTTGTCTGGTGGCTATCAGGCACCGTAGGGTTGCATCGAGATAAGTGATAACACTTATCTCGATACAATCCTACGGTGCCTGGTAGCACCAGGCAAGATACCAGTGCACTGTAGTATTACTCTTAGTTTTTATTCTTTTTTATGTACTCCAAACAGAGAAATGTGATTTCTCGAAATATATCAAAATTTCACAAAATATTTCATATTCTAGATTTAATTAAATATTTTTCAAAATCCAAAATATTTACTTTTTCTCATGGGAATTTCGGTAAGAAAAATATAAAATTTTCAATTTTCGTATATTTTACCCTGTTATAATGTTATTTTAGTATCAACAGTTTGTTACGTGAGTGATTCTTATGTAACATGTAGTCTGTATGACACTATGAGTCATGTGAGTTTTTTACGTAGTATTTAAGAGTTTAAAATGCATAACTTATATTGTTAAATTTGAAATTACAGCCGATTTTTTTGTTTTTTTTACACAAAACAAAATATTTCTTAAAATCAGGAGATCGAAATTAACTCGAAAAACGAAAACACAGTCCTTATTCCAAACAATGCCTTCCATATACTTGAGATTTTTTTAAAAAATAAAACTTTTATCTCCTCGGATAAGATATAAAATGGGAGAAAGATGATTTATAATTGTAAGAACACAAATGTTGAGTTGGAAACAAAACTTGGCAAGATTGTTTCATCGTGTCCAAAATCAGTGCATGTGTTAGCATATAATTGTTTGGTTGGATAACTCAACAAAGTATACTTGTAGCGGTAAATTAAATCAGAATTAAAATAATCCCTGTAACTAGAATAATCAGAATCATTTAGCAAAAATTAAATCATTTAGTAAGGTCAAATAATTTATTTGTTACGGAAAAACAACCTTTTTCTTTGAGCAAGATTTTTTTTGTTCTTTCAATCAATACCACTTAGTCACTCACGAATCTCTCTATAGAAACCGTCATATGTCTAATAAATCTTATAATAAAAGATGTTAAAAACCAACTAGGGTGGATGCGCTCTACGTGCGTGGATATCTAATTCTTTTTTTAAGGGCCTATGTAAAACTTATAAATAATTAGAGAACTTCAAATAAATTATTATATTAGAGACTTAAATATAATTAATCAATGTTTCAGATGAATTGATTTTGATTGTAAAAATATGAAATGTGAATGACAAAATGGAAAATAAAAAAAGTTAGTTGCAAGGAGCTTAGATATAATATCTCAATGTTTAAGAGGCTTGAAATAAATTATGTTAGGAGCTTAGATATAATATCTCAATGTTTTAGTTGCAATTGATTGGGGGGCTTGAAATAAATTATGTTAGGAGCTTAGATATAATATCTCAATGTTTAAGAGGGGTTAGTTTGGATTGTAAAAATTATGAATGTGAAAGTCAAAATGGAAAAATAAAATAAAAATTGATGTAATGACTTATTTATAATTTATAAATAATTGGAGAGCTTTAAATAAATTATGTCAGAGGCTTAGATACAATTATTTAATATTGAGAGGAGTTGGGTTTGATTATAAATAATCTAAATTTGGGAGGAAAAATTATAAAAGAAATGTAATAGTGTTACCACCTTTTTTTTTTTTTTTTTTTTTTTATAAATATTATAAAGTTTGAAGAACATCGTCGAAAACTAAAAATTAAGTTGAAGACAAATGTGTAATAGTGATTTAATTAAAAAGACACAAATACTCCGAACACTCTTCGTTGATACGTGATACTAAAAACGTAAGTTGAAGACAAATAGGCTTCATACTAAGAATAGAGGATAACAGGTGTTATAAGCAGTGTTCTAAAAATCGCTAGGCGCTGGGCGGGCGGCGAGCAGGTGCCTAGCGCCCAAGGGCCTAGGCGGTCTTAGGTTTTGTATTATAACTTTAATAATTTACAAAAGTTAAGCATAATACCTTATCAATTACATCCAATTTAATGCCAATATACATATGCAAAATTTAAAAACATGAAAAATTAACAATCGTGAACAAAATTTATTAAAACTCAAATGACTGAAGTTGGTCATGATGGGTACTTTATATAAATTTGAATTTGTGTACTCTTTTATTTTTCTTCAAATTGCATGAATAACCTCAATTATGTTTGATAAAATCTACATTAGTAAAATTGGTACCGGCAGATCATTTGAGAATTCCATTAAGTAATCATCATTTGCTACATTTAGACATATACTGATTAAAAAATAATTAAATAGTTTATTTCTAAAAAATAGGAAAGAAAAATAAAATAAGAACACAATCAGCTTTATTAAAAAATAAAAAAATTAAAAAAAAAATAAAAAAAATCGCCCAGACCGCCTAGACCCGGCCTAGATCCCGCCTAGACCCGCCCAGACTGCCCAAAACCGCCCAGACTGCCCGCCTAGCCATTAATCTGGGCGATTTTCCACCTTCTAGCACCTAGGCCGATTTTTAGAACACTGATTATAAGTAGTACAGAAGGGATGACATGTGCATATTAAAAAAATAACATAAATTAAGGAAATTCTAGCTGGCCTGGGAAAAACCAGCGAGGTTCCAAAAGGTTGTTAAAGAGGGGGCAAAAGTGTAAATTCGCCCCCCGACAGCAACCTCACTAGTTTCCCATGCCAGGAAGAATTACCCATAAATTATATTAAAAACCCGTGTTGAGCACGTGCTCGAAAGCTAGTAAAATGCCCTAGAATCCGAAATTCCGCCCAATTATTATTACACGGTTCTTGTTCTGATTAGGAGATATCGAGTCTCGTCTCGTCTCTCGCTTCATTTCACAGTCTCCCTTTCTCCCTCGCTCCACCGCTCAAAACAAACCCTCGCTCGCTCCATCGATCGATCGATCGATCAATCCACTTTACCTCCATTTCATTTCGCTGCGCCTCGTAAAATACTCAATTAGGGTTTTCAGTAGTAGCGCCACTGGAGGCGGTTCTTCCTCAGCAAAGTGAGTCTGCAGTCAGATGATTGTGGGTTTCCGAGTCGGGGTGATCAACCGTCTCGATTTCGTCTCCTGATGGAGGGAGGTATCTTCTCTCACACGCTTTTTTCTCCAATCCTTCTTGCTCTCGTCTTTAATTCCAACTGTCAACTTGGTTTTGGGAAATTAGGGTTTTTGAAGACTTCATGTTAAGCTTATTGTTTAGGAAACACTAATTTCAGTTCAGAGATGTCAACTTTTTAACGCTTTCGTATTGTTTCTTTCTCTTCTAAACTCAACTCCTTAGGTTAGACCCTCAGTGAATTAGTAAGTTGGAAAGGGTGTAGATTCATTAGGATCACAACTAGTGTTAAAATGAAATGCAAACTGATTGTTTTGCATCTCGTAACAAAAAAAGTGCACGCTCATTGTCAAACAACTAAGTAGATCAAAATGAGACATACCAGTAATTACATAACATCACATACTGATATACATATATACTCCTCCCTTTTGAGAAAGATTATGTAACAACATATTGATAAATAACACATACTAATATGGAAAAAAGAAATGGCTGTACAGGCCAGGGAAAAGAAGATAAAAACGAGAAGAAAATGATCAAGAGAAGAGAGCTTGAGAGGAGAGAAAAATAATAATGAGAAAAAAAAAGAATAATTGAATTATAAAAAATAGATTTAATAGTTTGTCAATAGAGGGGACAAGAAGAGAGGATAAATGAAGAAGAAAGAAGAGGCAAGAAGAAAAAGGAGGCAACTCAAAAAGAAAAAGAACGCATTAAAAATTTTGGACATGCCTGTAGGGTGCATCTTATCTACCCATGCACGCCTTGGTTTACTCAAGGCACCTTAGCTGCATGTCTTAACAACAATGGGCCTTGTGCATTTTGGTTAGTCTAATTTGACTAATTTCTAAATGACAATGGAGCACCAGTGTTAATTTTAATTTCAATTTTCTGTTTATTCTATTTCTTCTTTCCTTCTTACCATTTCAGGGATAAACCCATGGATTATGAAGACGATGATTTTCAAAGCCAAAGTTTTCAGTTAGCGGGTGAAGAGAACATCAATTTTTCTTCAGACTTACAGTCGTATACCCTTCCTAAGTTTGATTTGGATGACAGCCTTCAAGTCCACCTAAGGTTTGATAGTTTGGTTGAATCAGAGGTTTTGCTGGGCATCCAAAGCCAAGAAAACCAGTGGGTTAGAGATTTCTCAAGGGAAAGTAGTGGGTTAGATTTTAGTTCAAGTGCGGCCGAGTCATGCTCCATTTCAAGATGTAACAATGTTTGGTCCGAGGCTACATCATTGGAATCTGTTGATTTGTTACTGAAATCTGTTGGGCAGGATGAGATGATAATTGAGAAAGCTAGCATGGAGGGGTCAAATGTCTGTGATGGGGTGAATAACTTAACCAATCAAACAACACCAAATTTGAACCAGGATGGTTCTTTGCAATCTAAAATAGAGAATGCTGCAAGCATTGGTTCCGCATTACCACCTGCTAAATGTTCTGCAAGCTTTACTAAGTTGGGTAAAGATGCCATCAATGTGCTTCCTCAGTTTGACGTTACCATTCAGAGTTATGTGGGTGAAAAATCTGGGAATGGGAGTTCAAATGAAACGAATCCATGCTATGTTGGGGAAAAATGTAATTTAGAAGTCTCAAAGAGAAGTCCATGTACTGTCGAGAAATGCAGTGAAACAGAACAGAAGGAAGGGATCCCTTTGGTTGATATGTGTGAGAGAAATGAGATAGGGGATGTTCCCTTTGCTTCTGAGAATTCAGATACTCGTTCGCAATATTCTGCTGCAAAATTTGGGAACTCGATTGATCAGCACGTCCCATTGCAGGCTGGAGATCGCGAAAAAGATGATTCTGAAAAAGTGGGAGATCATTGGGATGATAGTGAAGAATCTCAAATGAACAGTCAAAATTATGAAAAAAGCGCTGTTCAGATGAGTGCTAATGGCGTGGAAAATGAAGCCAGTTTGGCTCTGAAGGCTGATTCTATGGGACAGATGAGAAAAGTGAGTGGTGGGGCTGCAAGTTCTCACAGTAATGTCCAGATCATGAAATGGGTGGATGTTGGGGATCGGATCAGAAGAAATGTGGAAGGGAAGGTAGTAGAAGGGGATAATAGTTCAGTTGCACATTCTTGTGACATCGATTCAAGGGCTGCTGGAAATGTTTCTGTTTGTGTGCAAAAGTTGCATTCAGAGCATATAAAACAGATCCTTAGTAGTTGTGAATCTCCAGGGAAGGAAGGGGACTTGTTAAAATATGATGGTCAAAAGATGGGCGTTGGAGCATCTTTAAGTGATAGTGGAATATCATCCATTAAAGAAAAAACACTTTCTCATGATCAAGGCAATCAGTCCAGTCATTCTCACGTGTACGGTTCATCCAGCCGGGTGGGGAACTTGTGCTTGTCAAGTGACATAATTCCCAAGTCACAAACAGTTGAATGCAAAGATAGTGCTGATTGCAGGGGAACCCTTGTTATGGACTTTGATATGGAGCCTCATAGCTCGCCTCCTCTTGAGTCCGTGCGAAAGTGTGCTCAACTTTTAACAGAGATTGAGTCAAGTGAGCTTCACATTAGCCATCCTGGTGTTCATTCTCTTGCAAAAGAAAATGATATTAAAAGCTCACCTTCTCGTTCAGTTAATGTGGAAATTGATATTGATAATTCAACAAGAATGGATGAGAGGTCTCACTTTGATGGTTTGGGAGTCCATAGTGCAGAGTTAGCTGCCAAGGATCATATCTCATCTCATATTCTGACTGAGCCTATGCAAAAAATTGACAAAAGTGTAACAGAGACAAGGTTGATTGATGTTCCCTCTAGTAATTCTGATGTTTCATCTCATGAAAAGGAAAATGTAACTGAAAGGCTACCTGCTGATTCAGTCAATGCAGAAAATACAATTGATGATTTATTTGTGATGGATAAGAGGGCCCAAGGTGATCGTTTGGGAATCCATAGTGGAACTGGTGAGGAGGCTCAGGTCTCGTCTCGTATTCAGGTTGAGTCTATGCCGAAATGTGATCAAATTTTAATAGACGTAGGGATGAGTGATGTTCACATCAGCAGTACTGATGTTTACGTTTCCTGTAATGAAAATGAAAGGTTGCTTACTGATTCAGTTGATGTTGATAGTTCAGTTGTGGTGGATAAGAGGGGAAATACCTCATCTTATCAGGCAGTCAGTGGTATATCAGGTATATATTTGAATTCTATTTATAAACATTGAATATTAACAAGAGCAAATTTAATGTTGCTCTATTTTTGGCAGATTCAACTGGAATTGCCGCCAAGGTTGTTGATGCAGCACTAGACAACAACTTCGACCATTTCTCGCATGGCAATATTGCCAAGAAAGAAGTTATTTTAGGTAAAGACGATGGAAGATTAAACTTACCTGTGGAGGATTCAATTTTCTTGATCATAAAGGAAGAAACAGTAAAGGGTCCATGTTATCCAGCAGCAAGGGAGACCTCACAGATGTCGAACAAGTCCATCCTTCATAATGATCTTAAGAAAGGTTCAGTTTGTGATGATCCTGAAGGGGTGCTGACTAAGAATGTTTACCAGTCTTCATCTTCCGTCGTTGTTACTAACTTGAACCAAGATGCATGTCAGTCACTTGTAGCTGACAGATCTGTAAAACAGTTTCTGAAAGGGGCAGAAGAATGTTCTGTTATCCATGATTTTCCAACAAAGGAAAATGAAGGCTCTGAAGTATTCAAGGAAAATGAAGGACCATCTAAAGCAGTTTCAGGTACTTAACATTGTGGATGTCTAAAGTTGACATTGTCAATAATGATATATTTCGTTATGTGATTGTTATTTGTATTACCAATTCATCACAAGGTTTGTGGTTAGCATTATGAGTTTTATCCAAGGATGCACGGACATGTATACGACGCATTGACTCGACAATTTTTGAAAACTAGGACTCGGCAACACATCATACTTTTTTATTAAAAAAGTAATGAGTATAAACACTAATCCAATAAAGAAAGAATTTAAATAGAAAAGAAAAAAAGAGAAGTATGAAAATGAAAATTAAGTTTGTTGCAATTAGAAAAAAATAGATAAAATGAAGAAGTAAAATGTTAAAAAATAAGAGTTACAAAAGTGGAGAATAAGATGTCTCTCTATTGAGAAAATGTAGAATAGAGAAGAAGTAGAGGAGAGAAGAAGTAAAAATAAGGGGAGAAAAAGTAAAAATTCTGGGTTATCGGAGTTGTGTCTGACACGTTAACCACATTAACCATGTGTATACACTTTTGACACATTGACCACGTGTTGGTGTCGGATACGTGTTTCACATTGTTGCAACAATTTTTCTAAAGAGCTCGTGCTTCCTAGGTTTTATCTTATCATTTAATTAGGTAAATTACGAGTGTGTTACTTGTGCCTACAAGCTCTCCCTTGTTTATGAATTTTATCTCTTGAAAGAATGGAGATCCCGCGTTTATGAGTTTTGTCTCTTGGAAGGATCGAGATCATCGTAGGTGTAGGGGAATATATGTATTATGAGCAAGGAACTATTTATATAACAAAAGGCAGAAATCAGCGAGGAAAAAAGAACTCTACTACTATAACCCAAAATTCTTTCAAGTACACACCCACCCATTTGTTTCAGGTTTCAAATTACCTCATAAATAACTGATGTCGTGCATTCTTCTCATATTGTGTGGAGTCCGAATGTTTCTAACCTGATGTAGGAGATTTGGACACTTCTGTAAAGAACCTTATATCTTTCATTGACAGAACTTAGTGACTAATTTATTACTTCTTGTTACATGGAACTTTTCTTTAACAAAGAAGTATCTTGTTTGTCAGTGTTATATCCCAAAATGATCTCATTTTACTATACCTCTAATTACTTTAGTTATTTTTTACAATATTATGCTGATTTTGCCTTCTTATTGATGTAAACTTTCCAGCCCCTTCATTCATATTGCCCAATTTCTTCATTTGAGCATACTTTTATTTTTGTTTGTTATTAAATTTCCTTGTCATTTTGTAGTATGTTCAGTTGGCTGTAAGAAGTCCTCATGTACCATCATTAGTCCTCATGTGTGCTCCGTGTTAAAATGGTTCTTTTGTGATTTCCTTGTACTTGTTAGGTAACTGCTATTCTTCGCATTTTTATATCGGTAAGTTCAATTAATGGCCAATTCAATTTTGGTTTTTTCGTTTTTCATCTTGTTCGATTGATATGTACTAGTTATCGCATACTACTTACTAACTGTAATGGATTCTGTTTACTAAAACTAACTCTCTGGCACATCCTTACCAATTTCTATATGTATGGATAATTAATATGAAATGGTGGATCAATGTTAGTTAGTTACATTTTCTCATCTCTGCTTCTGATTGCACAGTTTCTAGCATTGTTCAATTTTTGAGTAAATGACCTTTAAGGTTGTTCTTTAGCAATACAGACCAATTGCTTCTGATTGCACAGTTTCTAGCATTGTTCAATTTTTGAGTAAATGACCTTTAAGGTTGTTCTTTAGCAATACAGACCAATTTATTGTCCAAACGGCAAATGTTTTAAAGTAGGATATAAAACGGATTAGGGTTGACCCGAGATCTGAACTCATATTTAGATGATATGGATGAAGATTTAGGAAATGGGATTAACCTGGTTTCATTTATTATGAAACTAGTTTGGACGAATATTGGTTGATCTCGTATTATTATCTTTTATGGAATGTGGTTCAAGATCGTATATTCATAGTAGTGCGGTTAATTTTAATTGTAGAGGGTTTACAGTCAACCATTCTTGTGTGAATTAAGAATTGGAACTTGTGAGAATCTCAAACCCATGAGAACTTGGCTTTGAAATAGAGGTCCAAAATCCATCTGAGGAGTATATGGAAGGAAAGGAATCTTTAAGATTTTGTTGGGAGAAATGGAGTATTTTGGTGATTAAAAAGATGCTTTGGATAAATGGGCGATTTTATAATCGAACTTATGGATGTATCCTTCGACGCTTTCACATTCCTTTGGTACAATTGTGCAATTTAGTGATGTTTGCTAAATGTATTTTCTTTTGTTGTGAGTTTCTCGGAGACAATTCCCCCCCCTATTCTTGTATCCTTCCCACATTTTTTTTTTTTTAAAAGAAAGACTTGTTTTTCCTAAAAAGGTCGATCCTCTGGATTCGTCTTGACCCGACCCATATTCTTTTGAGACGGGTGACAAAAGGAATTGAGTCGTACATGGTATCATCCCTTTCATTGTAGTTAAGGCGTTGAGGTGGATGGGCCTGAAAATGCGTGAGGTGTGAGGCGAGGCGAGGCGGACGCCTCAGTGAAGTGAATTGGTCTTAACATTTTTTAAAGATTTTTTTATAATCAATTGATACATATTAGCATAGTAGTATACATCATCATTTTGATAAGTATCATAAACAAATATGTACAAAAAGTGACACAACTATCTAGAATCGAAATGGAAATATAATAAAGTTGTATAGTATAGCGAAAAGATGCACTACATAAGTGTTAAGTAACTCGCGAACATCCACTAAATTATTAAAAATTAATAATCTTGAAAGAATAGAAACTTGAGCATTTGTTAAAAGAAATTGTTGGAATGGTTGGTAAAAAAATTCACAAGTATAATCACTACTGGTATTTCAAAAGCATAAAAATCATTGAACTATACTATGAAAAATCAAGATTGATGTTGATCACAGACTAATCAAAATATGATGTGTTTTCTCAAAAAAATAATAAAAGATGCGACATATTTATCAAAATTTAAAAACGTTTTATCTTGTTTTTATCATATTTATCAAATATTACACCAAAAAACATAAAATCCTATTATAGAGTGGGTTGCAACATCTTTTTGCTGCAATTGGGCTTCAAATGGGCTGTAAATGGTCTGCAATTTGGCTGGTTGCAATTAATTTTTTAGTTAAGGCGGCGAGGCGGACGCCTCATTTCACCACACCGCATTGTCTCACTTTTAGGCGGAATTATGTAAAAATGCCTTGAGGCGCCTCAGCGATCGCCTTGACTACGCTTATCCCTTTTAAAAGTTTGTCACATCTTTTTACTATATTGAACCCCTCTGAGCATGTGTTTGTCTTCATGTTTTTGTCTTCATGTCAGACATGCCCTCATCTCTCTCCATTCCCCTTTTCCTTCTCTGCTACCGATTACCTTCGTTGCCTCTTTTACCTTTCCATTATTTCTCGCGCGGTCATGTTAGTTGGATTTTACAAATAAGTCAAATAGTGAAAATCTTTCGTTTGTATCTATCGATGAGATTTGTTTAAGAGAGAATAAAAAGAAATACCATAATCAACAGTTTTTTAGGAGTTTACATGTTTTGTAACTTTACTAATGGTTGGTTACAATACCTGTCTTTCCATATTTCCCTTCATCCTACTTGAAGCATAAGCTTTGTTAAGGCATAATGACATTGTGGTCAGGCGATGATCGAGGTGAAGTGAGAAACCTGCCCCAAGTAAAAGGCAACAAGTCAATGTTTAAAAAATATTGTAGCCAAAGCTCTCACCTAGGGTAGGGCTAGGCGGTGAGGTCAAGTATAATCTGACTTGGCGTCCCTGCAATATGTAGGCCAGTGGTTTCGTATCATTGAGTCCTCCCCTTTTTTGTTAATATGTATATATATATATATTATTCATTATAGTGTTTTGCTGAATAAAAAATAAAATAAAGTTCTCTACATAGTTTCTCATCTATGGAGCTGAATTTATGTTGAAAAGGCGAGGTGCTGCCACGGGGAAGTCTTCTTTGGAAGGGGAGAGTCTTAGATTATTTTAGGGGTGGGCAATGTCGGTTCGGTTCGGTTTTGAGCCCCAAACCGATTTCGAATCAATTTCATTCGGTTTGCCCAAAATTCAAACCGAAACTGAATTTCGTATTTGTAAACAGATGAATTCGGTTGAACCGAATTTCGGATCGGTTCGGTTTGGTTGGGCCGAAATTTCAGGCTCAAGCATTTGAAAGACTTTCATTAAAACATGTCCAATTTTTTTACATACCCAATTTTTAGCCAAAAATTGAAAACTTTGAGAGAATGGGGTGATTCAGTGCAACAGGGTGTACTACAGTGCATTTGTTGTACTAATCAGGTATTGACACCTACCTATTATTTAGTTATATATATATCTAATTAATCGGTCGGTTCGGTTATAAATCGATCGGTTCAAAATCGTAAACCGATTTCGAACCGTTTATAATCGGTTCGGTTTAAATTATTTTCTTTCTACTCATATTTCGGTTCGGTTACCGAACCGAATTTGAAAATCGGTTCGGTCGTTTAATCGAATTTAAATCGATTTTTGCCCACCCCTAGATTATTTTACTTATTATATTTCTGATGACGTTGAAGTGTAAACGGAGTTAGGTTTTTATTTTAATTTCCAAAATACCTAGGAGTGTGTTAGAAATCTTTGTTTTCTTCCACCTCGACTAAGGTATGGCACAACAATGCTTCCAGGCTTTGGGTAAGGCACTTTAAAAGAAAATGGAGCATTTTTGGTATCCCAAATAACATGTGATCCTATCGTTCAATCCGCATTTGTTGAAATCAATTTGTTCATATTTTCAAGTTTAACTAAGTTATAACCTTTTGAATGGAAGGAATTCATAGATTTTACTGGCTATTATAAAGGTTGGAGTTTTATTCCAGGTTTCATAATCATAGTTGTCAAGGTCATCTGTCAATCTTACCAAAGTCATCTGAATTGTGCAGAATGTTGATTCTGTAAAACCCTCGTAGATGTTTTTTCTTTAAGTGTTGGTAAAACCCTCGTAGATGTTTTTTCTTTAAGTGTTGGATGTTGAATCATGTTGTAGGTGTCTTTTTAGAGGTTGGAGAAGCAAATTGTCTTCTTCAACCTCGAGAGTTTTCTTTCTTAATCTAATTTATGTGGTCTTATGGGTGTCATCTGATGCTTGAAATAATCTTGTTTTTGGAGTTTGTAATTACCCCAATAATTACGCCACTTCCCTCTCGCCCCTTCTCATTTCTTTAACTCACGTAGCTAGATGTTGCTGTTGCAACCTTGCAAGGATTGAACTAGCCCTGGAAGAAAGTCTCACTCGTCCACACCTCTATGCGGTGTGCTTGTTTATTTAAACAATTGTTACATAAAATCTTAAACCCATATACATGTGATTCATTTTGTCTTGGCTAGTTAATTAGTCTTTTGTTATGGTATTTAATTATAGCTTATTTAATTAACGTAGTGATAAATCATACCAAGTGAAACATTATGCCTAGTGTGACACTGCAAACAAAATGGAAGGCAATCCCCTGCTTTGATTTCCTTATTATTAATTTTATGTGTGATCTTATATACGACTCCCAAGTCTTCTCATTTTCTTTCCAAGAGGAATACAATTTTTTTCACCCACAATAGGAAGTGTTGTTCATAGCCGATTATTTCACCAATGGTCTGTGCATTGTAGTTAAAACATTGAGGCGGACGGGCCTGAAAAGTCTCGAGGCGGATGACTCAGTGAAGTGAGGCAGTCTTAACATTTTTTAAAGATTTATTTATAATAGATTGAAACATATTCAGCATGGTAGTATACATCATAAGTATCATAAGCAAATATGTATAAAAAGTAACACAATTACCTATAATCAAAATGGAAATTTAATAAAGTTGTATAACATAACAAAAAGATGCAGTACACAAGTGTCAAGTAACTTGCAAACATCCACTAAATTATTAAAAATCAATAATCTTAAAAGAATAGAAATTTGAGCATTTTTAGAAGAAATTGTTGGAATGGTTGGTGAAAGTCCACAATTATGATTACTATTCAAAAGCATAAAAATCATTGAATTATGCTACGAAATTCAAGATTGATGTTGATCATTGACTGATCAAAACATCATATGTTGTCTCAAAAAAATGATAAATAAAAGTTTGACAAATTTATTAAAACTTAACAACATTTGATTTTGTTTTTATCAAATTTATCTAATATTACACTAAGAAACATAAAACCCTATTATAGAGTCGATTGCAACCTCTTTTCTGCAATTGGGCTTGGGTGCAACTATTTTTTGGGCTGAGTCGGGGTGGATGCCTCATTTCACTGCACCGCATTGCCTTACTTTGAGACGGAATTGAGTAAAAACGCCTTGAGCCTCAGGCGCTCCTAGGCGGTCACCTTGACTACGTTGGGTCTGTGTATGTGAAAACTAAACCTTAGACTATATAGTGGGTGTCATGCCGGAGTGTCTATGCTTCCTAGCAAATAAGCCAACCAGCCTGTTGGGAGTGCTATCAATGTTTGATTTTTTTCAGGGTAACAAACACGTAATAGCTAGAGTCTCATTTCTGGAGCATGCTACCAAGCAATGCATCTAATGGATGCAGGAAATATTTGCTGTATAGGATTCTGTTCTACCTCTAGGCTTGAGCTTAGGTCTTGTTGGCCTGTCTGTTTCTGGAGCATGTTCCATCGCCACCTCCTTGAAAAGTGTGACAATGTGAATTTTGTGGCATTTGTGACAAAGTGAATTTTGTTAGCTAGAAAGTACTTATTTTCAGTGTTACATAGATCAATCTCTTTGACTGTCCTTTCCTTGCTCTGCTCTGTCTGGTTACTGACGGTTCTAACTAATTTGTGAATGTGCTTGTTATTTTGATTATGATGGAGGATGTGAAACTTTGAAATCCAGTCAGATATTTAAGTTGCATCTTATGCTCTCCTCTCATTGCAGGTGATCCTTTAAATGGATGTGAGTGTTCAACTTGCCCTGAAACTGTTAATAAAGGTTATGTTGAAGTTAATGCCTTGGATGTTGGAAGCAACAGTCCAAATTCCAATGAACGTAGTTGTGGTTCGCCAACTATCATTAGTTGCTGTGAAGCGTCTCAAAGTGAAAAAGAGCATCACGAGGGAGGCACGGGATCCTTTGATCAAGTAACTTTGGATGCTGGTCATAGCAAACAGGAAGCAAATGAAGCTAGATACACTGCTACTGATTCCAAAGAGAATGATACACCTGGAGATGACAAAAGCTTCACTTTTAAGGTCAGCTCAAGACCAGATGTATCTGAAAGAGAAACTGGTAAAGGATGGAAACCATTTCCAGAAATTCAGCCTTTCAGCAATCCTCAGGTATGTTTTCTTCTTCTTCCTCCGTTTTTTTTTTTGCTTGGGAACCATTTGTTTATTTCCTTTTAATTCTGAGTTGTTAACTGCTTTTCAAAATATTTATTTAGTATTTTGTGTGTTATGCTCCTGTTTCATTCTACTTGAAAAAAAAAAGACTTTGAATCCTTTGCAACATCTGATTTATTTCAATAAATCCTCGGACTCTACTAAAATTTGAGTCTTTGTAATATAAAACTTTATATGTTTAATGAATTTCTCTATGGAATTTCTCAGATATCTGGTGTGAATGGTGTATATAATGGCCCAAAAAGTGATGTTGAGGAAAAGGCTAGGGTAGTGGCTGCCCAGGGAACTGACATGGAGCCTTCAGGGGGAATACCACTTAAAGAAACTCTACCTCAAAAGAAAGAAAAGCAACAAGTAGTCAAGGAGATCATTGATCAAATTGCCATTGTTTCAAATAACAAAGATCAAGTTGGTGATGTCGCTAAATCTAGTGCTCCTGATTTTGCTGAAAACCGTGTTACTGAAGTTGGGAAAATAGTCTCTTTTGAGGTCAGCACACTGGCCAATTTGTCTCGAGGGGATACTTTCAAGAAATCAAATCTATTCACTAGTGTCCAACCTTATGAATTTCCTAAGGTATGTTTTCAGGGTGTTTATAGCTTGTTGGAATAGGAACAAAATGTTACTTGTTTGCCTGATGTTTATAAAGCTTGTTGGCAAGCAGACTGTAGAGATGTCTTCAACATCTAGTTCCCTTGCGGTGCAAGAAGATGCTCGTGAACTTCCTCGGTCATCTGGTGCAAAACATGCACGCAGAAGCCCAAAGGGAAATGTTCAAGACAAGATGAGGTTATCATCAAGCAAAATATCTGACAGGGAAAATGTTAAAGGAGGGAAGGTTCTCAAAGAGAAGACTACCATGAAGCAGACAAAAGAAAGAGGAAGCAACTCATCAATTGTGCCCACTACTTCACGTGGGGGTATGAGTCACATTGTGCAAGCAGAAGGGAGTCTAAGAACATTTGCTGGTGTACCTATTCAAACGTCTAATCTGCTGAGTACATCACCTTCTTCTGCGGCTTTTCGACAGCCTTTTACAGATTTTCAGCAAGTGCAATTGCGTGCTCAGATCTTTGTTTATGGATCTTTAATGTAAGTCTCTATTACTAGCATCCCAAATTATCCATCAATCTGGTCAGTGTTCGGTGCAAAATCAATAAAAAAATAAAAATAAATAAATAAATAAAAATAAAAGCATTATGAGGCTTGTCTCCATATCTATCACATAAGCAGCTTCAGCGAAACTGCTTACTGTTTCATTTGACAAGTTGCTAGAACTTATCCCCCTTTATTGATTGGTTTATATGGTGAAGTTTGTGTGGTGTTGCATGTTGATGGCTTGTTTGAAAATTCTTGTGGACTTTCCTGGACTTTCTTGAGTTGTTAAGCTCTACAATTTCCAGATATGGTTGGCAGTCAATCCCTAGTGGATGACAACCAACATTGAGCTATTTTAAAAATTGTCCAGAGCGATTTTTATTATATATTTGTTCCTTCTCAGAACTACCCTTTTAGTAATTATTTGAAAAAACTCCTAGGGTTGATTGTTTTGAGTGATTTCAAATTTAAAGGACTGATGCAACATTTTTTTATATTATCATGTTGTTCACATGTGGAGAATGATGCAAAAAGACAGATAAACCAAGTAAAAAACTCTACGTTGGCATAAGGATCGGCGTTTTTGACTTTGTCCTACAATTATTTCTTGTTTTAACTGCTCAGATTTTGTCTTGCCTTTAATGTTCTTGGTCATTGTTGTCCACCATTCAAAGTCTTTCCGTCGTTAAAACAATATCTCCAAATTCGATAATGATGCTTCAAAAGGGGTGGGGGGTCATCATTCTACAAGTCGCGCCGAGGCAGGGTTTGTACATCAATGCAGTTATTTTCAACGATTTTTGTTGTTGTTTGTTTGACAAATTAATTTTCATTTATTGTGTTCAAAAACCACCATATGAAGTTCAAAATCCAAAGCACCAGCATGAGGGTTCATGCATTTACCTTTAGTTTATATTTATAATATAACACTCTTGTTTCAATCTCTATGATTTCTTTTAATTCAAAACACCAACTGAATCCGAGTTCTCCTTTTTTCGATCCCCATTATGTTGAAATTGGTTGGGGGAGGTCCATTGTGCATGATAAATGTGTAATTGTAGACTCGTGCATGATAAATGTGTAATTGTAGACTCTCACTGAATTGTGCTAGACAACTGTATAATTTGTGGTATCTCATTTAAATTTCAGTTTTTTGTTGTAAATTCTCATTCAAGGGTTTTTGAACTTTGTTACAGTCAAGGAACACTACCTGACGAGGCATGTATGATAGCAGCTTTTGGAGAGTCTGGTCTGAATTCTTCACCAATTATTTGATTGTTTTTACTTGTAATTTCTTTGTTGCTTCTCTTAATTAGTGTCTTATAATTCTCATTTGTGGTTGAAAACTAGATAATGGAAGGAGGTCATGGGAGAATGTGTGGCGTGCTGCTGTGGAAAAGCATCACAATCAGAAATCACCCCTCAGTAAGCTCCAGTGTTCCTCGCACTTAGTTTCTACTTTGTAGTGTATGCTGTGTCATAAAAGATTCACTGTTTCTGTTGTGGTTGAGTATTATATTGATTAACGAGTTGAGGTTTGCAGGTGCAAGAGTCATTGATCAAGCAACAAGACAAAGTGTTCGTCAAAGTGAGACTGAAGGCACGCCTCATGGAGCTGCTAGCAAGGGTCCTTCACCCATGATAAATACCCTAATGCCTCTTTCGTCCCCGGCATGGACTGTTTCTACACCTTCCCGTGATGGATTGCCATTAAATCACAATCCTGTGGGGGCACTTGTGGATTTTCATAATCATAAACCACTTATTTCCATACAGCCTTATCAGTCTCCACATTTCAGGCAATTCTTAGGAAATACCACTCAGCTTTCCCAGGCCCCTTCTCCTGGCACCTGGGTTGTTACCCCTCCAACTGTTGCAGCTGAAGTGGGTGCCAAATGCACTGCATTGCCAATTTCAGAAACAATTCGTGTAACCGCTGTCCGGGAATCATCTGTATCACATCCTTCAGGGCTTAACCATGGCTTTCCTAGTCCTTTTCCTAGGGGGCCTTCAAGTGGCTCTGCAGCTACAACTTCACTGATGGAGGTGAAACGGACAACATCATCACCCAGCATGGATTCTTTTGGTGAGGCAAAGCATAGGAAGAAAAAGAGTGTGGCTAATGAGAAACCGGGCCCAATATCTTCTCACATTCAGTCTCAGCCGGATCTGGTTTCTGGTCCTGTCCATTCACCAACGTCTTTGCACATTACATCTCCCATTACTGCTGTATCTGAAGTTGTTTCTACAAGTTTTACCTCACCCGGTTTGCCCGTTTCTTCAACAAATTACCTGATAACTGGGGTTCGAGATACAATACAGAGGTTTGGCTTCTCTGAGGAGATGTATAGTAAAACTGAGTTGGCTAAGAAACAGGCAGAAGATGCTGCCGCCCTTGCTTCCTCTGCAGCTAGGCACAGCCACAGCTTATGGAGTCAGTTAGCTAGTGAGAAGAGTTCTGGAGTTGCTCCTAGTATTGAAGCTAAACTGTCTTCTTTAGCAGTAGCTGTAGCTGCTGCAGCATCTGTTGCAAAGGCGGCAGCAGCAGCTGCTAAGGTTGCATCTGATGCAGCACTTCAAGCTACACTGATGGCTGATGAGGCCTTGGTTATTAGCAGATGTGGGGACCCTACTATTGAATCTTCTATTCAAGATAGTGTGAAGAAAATGGGGAGGGTCACACCTGCATCAATCTTGAAAGGAATGGATAGATCTGACAATCCAGATTTAGTTCTTGTTGCTGCAAGGGAGGCTGCTCGGAAAAGGGTTGAAACTACGTCAGCTGCTGCAAAACGAGCTGAGAATCTAGATGCAATACTGAAGGCTGCACAAATTGCAGCTGAATCTGTGTCCCAGGCAGGTACCATTATTGCGATGGGTGAGCCTTTACCGTTGACACTAAGGGAGTTGATCAATGCTGGTCCAGAGGGTTATTGGAAAATGCAACAAATGTCATCTACACAGCTCCTTAAATCAAATCCTACAAGAACAAACAAATCTATCGGAGGCGATGTCGAAGAGGGTCTTGAAAAACATGTCCAGAAAGAAAAAAATGATTCCCAAGACCAAGTGAAGGTGCCTCATTCTAAAGAGGTTTCTAAGGATTCAGTGGAGAACCCCTTGTTACTAGTCAATTGCACACACTCTGAAAATGACTCAATGGTTGAAAATGATTCTAAAATGTCCACTTCAGCAGAAACTACTGAACTTATTCCTGAATCTCAGAATGTGTTAACAAATGACAAAGACATCAAGGAAGGTTCCCTTGTCGAGGTCTGTCGCCCAAACTCGATAATCTACTTGTTGGTTACATTACTTACCAGTCTTGTAACTCTGATTGAGTTTATACCATACAAATTGGAATGCTTCCATATGTGGTGAAAGATGTCTCTTTGTTTTCTATTTTATGGTTTGCATTGAAGTGTTATTTGATGAACTACCATCAGTGTTATGAAATGTAATTTCCTCTTATTTGATCTAGATTTCTCTGTAATATGGTTTACAACACCTCTGTATTTTTTATTTCTTTGTAGTGAATTTTATTTACATAATAGTCTTTTTGATACTTGTTAGGTTCTTTCCGATGGCGAAGGTCTTAAAAGGGCTTGGGTTTCAGCAAAAGTTCTAAGTTTGAAGGACCGGGAAGCTTATGTGTGTTACACTGAACATGTACCAAATCAAGGTGAGTCATATAGGCTAGTGCACCATGCACTTATAATAGCTTGGAAATACAAGTGATCAGTGAGGTGGCTTACTCACAAATTTTATGTATGTATTTATTTGCAGAACACTGTTATGCTGGTACTCACAGGAGATAATGTAAATAAACTATAATATTATTTACTGGTCATTCGAACAATATTGAATGATTTGAAAAACATAAATATATTCAAATTCGACATGTAGGTCAAATGCTATTATGCTTTTACGTTTTAATGCTAAAAAGTGTGGTACTTCCTTTCTGTGTCATGTGTGCACCAATTGCTAGACTCATTTTCTCTATAGGCCTTCGTTTGTCCAAGCGCTAAGCTACAGTAAATCACCATTATGTTCTCCGTGTTTATTCTACCTTTTGGTATACAAGCCTCAGTGTACATGGCTGAGGTTAGAACCTTAAGGTTCAGGATCACTAGGTCTACCTTAGCCTTGAGGCCTGGTCATTTACAGCTTTGGCAGTTGACAATCACTTTTGAGGTTAAATTTTTTTGTTGAGAAGCATGTAGATCGATGTTACTTCTAGCAAAGTATAAAAGCATGAACAACATATGGTTGATGAGCCATTTGGTTTAGCTTGAATTGCAAATGGCTTTTACCCCTATTTTATAGCATACGCAAATTTCACAATTTAATGAGGTAGGCAGCAATTTTTAGTTATAAATTTGTAATATATGATAGAAGGAAGTAAACAAAATGTGGATTTTTTTTTACATTATTTGAAATTAAAATTGTATTATTCATTTTAAACAAGGTACTAGGACTAATGCAGTGTATATATGTGTTTTATGAAAATCAAAGAAAAAGGTAATGTATTATTTAAGCGAACCAAAGAAGCCTCAGTTGCCTTTTCTAGTGCCATATGGTTCGCAGACCGGGATATGTTTAGGCCAACGACATTCTCAAATTGGGTATATATGTGTTTTTTGCTGATTATGCCAATTTGGGTCCACATAGACTAGACTATGAAATAATCCATGTTTCCTGGCACCTGCAGTTTATATTTTCTTTTAGTTCAATGTTAGTAACATCAATTTTTTGCGATATGTGAACTGTATCCAACTCACAAGTCACAATGTTCTGAATTGGTTTTAAACATTTTAAACAGGATCTGGTCAGCTTATTGAGTGGGTATCACTTGAAGGTAAAGATGGTAAACCTCCCAGAGTACGCTCTGCACATCCGCTGAGTATCATGAAAAATGAAAGGACAAAAAAGAGACGTAGAGTAGCTACGGGTGATTACACTTGGTCTGTCGGTGATAAGGTCGATGCATGGATACACTATGGGTGAGCTGTATCCTCTGTACTGACTTTTCTCTTTAAGCGTCTTCTTCCTTTTCATTTGGTTTACAAATTTGCGACTAACTTCGTGCTTGAAATGTTATTTATTTCTTAATTTATTTGTTTATTGTCTATAATATTTTAGTCGCTGCAATAACTATATTGTTTAGTTGAAAAAGTTGGAAATTGAATTGCATATACAACTATTGAGGCAGATGAAGTGTTCTTTTGCAATATTATCCTCATCCTGAGCATGTTAAATGTCACAAATCGCGTCAACACTTGAACCATAGATGTTGTCTATGCTGGTCTTTCTTTTATATTATTTAAGACAAAAGGTGCGAGTTTCTAAGAATCTACATAAACCAGACTTGTACTGCTATAGACTAGACCTGTAAAGCTTATATGTGCATTTGACTATATAATAACTAATTTATATTCCGAGCACACCATCCAAAGTAGAATGACTAGTGGATACTGTCAATTTGTCCAAATCGGGATTTTGAATGCATAATTGGAGATTCTCAAGTCATTATCCGCCCTTATATGATTACGTACAATACACATGTGCACGATATGGGAGTGGGATCCACTGTTCCACATGTTCAAGTCATCCACAACGTGTTTTCTTCGCTAGACTTCTATATATGCTATTATCTTTTTTGAGTGTTTGTCATGTTGGTTTAAGGATTGCGTTTGCCACGCCGCAAGTTATTTCCTAGCAATGGAGATTCATTCATTGACAATATAATCAACAATTATTATTATGTTTATATTTTGCAATTAAAGACTCAGAGTATTGTCACAGTTTTGGACTTGGTTCACAAATAGGTTTACAAACCAATAAATGAAAAAGTGACCTTACAACACAAACCTATAAATCCGGTTCATTATTCTTCCAATCTTCTTCTCGCATCGGTGCCTTTCCTCTTGCCATTGCACGATCTTGAGCTGCATTATTGTAGTTGTTTGAGCTTGAAGTAGCTGCTTCGTTTGCATTGAAATTTTTTTTTATAGAAAATCATGATAGAATCAGATCATCAGTAATTAACAATTGAACCAACAAGTAGCTGCCAATCTACCTCTTGGCTGGATCAATAAATGTTTGGATTTCTATGATTATTTTCTAGCAGGGATTATTGAATATCAAAATCTTATTACGCAGAATCCTATATTTTTGGAACGCGTTGAAGGAGTGGGCTTTATTAGTAGAGAGGAAGCAATAAATTAGGGCTTATTCGGACCCATGCTACGAGCTTTCAGAATTCCATGAGATCTTCGTAAAGTTGATCATTATGAGTGTTATGACGAGAAATCAACTTCTACAGAAAATCATGATAAAATCGGACCATCAATAATTAACAATTGAACCAACATAATCCATTATCAACACCAACAGAAATTTAGGTTCATATTCAAAGTCCATTATAATATCATCTTCTCTCAACTAGTTTTGCATACATATCAAGGCCTCCATTGAGGCAAGAGTTAATGAACTCCTAAATGAATCTTTTTACTCTTACCATCTATGCTAAAAGCATTTTAGAAGCAACAATGGAGACTTGAATAACAAAGATGTCCTTGGCAATTAAGGCCTACATTGGATTGGCAAGCAACCATCTTCCACCATTGCAAAATGTCAAATACTTCTCGCATTATCGGCCAATTTCTCTGTAGAGGACTCACTTTCTACTCTGTATTGCTAGTAGATTGATCAGCTTTTGTTCCTATAGCCAAAATGTGATCTTTAAGATATCGAACAATCTCATGTAAGATCACTGTCTCATCAGTTTGTTTCACATGTTTAGTCCAATTTATCACATATGCCATCCCTGTTATTAAACTAACCTTGCTAATCTCATCCACTCTTTGCCTCATTCTGTTGTTGTTTTTTATATTCTTACGAACTTTGTCCACTCCATACTCTTCATAAAGCTGAAACATGTCTTTGATTTCACACCACTGCAAATCTTCAATCAATAATTGGGTGACATGCTTAAGTTTGAACCTTGGATCCAATGCAAAATTCAATTATGAAGGGGTTTAAGTCTTTAAGAAAATCAAAATACCTATTGTATTTGGTTTTATAACTGCCCAATTTCAGCCATGGACTTATCAGTCTTTGATTGCAAACCAGTGACAATTGTTTCTTTCATTTGGACAATATCATAGAATGTGGTGTGGATAGTTGGGTGGAGGGAAGCACTAACCCTAAGGGTTACCTCGTAAAAAAAACTTAAGGGAAATAACGAAAGCCTGACATGCATCCCAATCAACTTCACAAGGTGGCCCAATCTTCTTATCCCTTTAGCCTAACATACATCCCAGTCAACTTCACAATGTGGCCCAACCTTCATATCCCTTTTTTGTACTATGACATTGCGGTCCTTATCAAACTCTTGGGTTATTGAAATAGGCTATCTAAACAAACTAGCCCCTTATAACCAATATTCTCTCTAGCCACAACCTTCCCAAATATTCCAATCAATATCCTATCTTGCCACAACCTTGCTAAATAACTCCAACCTGTTAGGGGAACTCAAAGTGTTTCTAATGGCTAGGATGCTAGGGTTTAGCTTTTTTAACCCGCTATCAACAGTAAGGTTGGTAATGTGAGCCACACATCTTACATGCGTGTGTTTTCCTCCTAAAACAGTTTGTGAATTCTCACAGCTCACACCTCCAATCCTACCTTATTTGCAGAAGCATTGCCTACTATTAGGGTAAGCACCTTAGTTATCCCCCAATCATTCAAACACTTTTCTATGAGATTAGGACTAATCACCCCTTGATGATTGGTAATTACACAAAAGTTCAAGATCTTTTGTGCAATTTCCGACCAGAATCAATAAAATGGCCAGTTAACACCATGTAGTTATTGTTTTGCACACTTGTCCATGTATCAATGGTGAGACAAACCCTATGGGAAGCCAACTTTCCCAGCTACGTACATGTCTAAGAAGGTCCGAACCAGAGTTCTTCTAGATGAGATTTTAAACAAAAGGCATGTTTGTCCTACAAAATTTCCTAAAAGCCCTTTTTCAACAAAATTGAATGGCAATCCATGAAGCACTACCTTCTCAACACAAGCCTCCATAATTTCCTTCTGATTAAAACCCTTAAGGTGAGCTAAAACCCTTAAGGTGAGCTGGTTGTAATCACCCTTATCCCAAGTTGATACTTTCTGTTATTACAAGTCGGCATTCGCAGATATCACTTACACAACTTAGGGATATTTTTTAGCCCACTAGTTCAATTAGAACCATTTTCCCTAGCATAATCCCTTCGGCCCTTAGGATAATATTTGTATTTAGCTTTCTCTTTGTACACAACCATTGTAGTTAAGGTATTGAGGCCGAGGCGAGGCGAGGCGGACGGGCATGAAAACGCGTGAGGCGTAAGGCGAGGCAAATGCCTCGAGGTGGTCTTAACATTTTTTAAAGATTTTTTTTATAATAAATTGAAACATCAACATAGTAGTATAGATCATCATTTTGATAAGTATCATTAACAAATATGTACAAAAAGTGCCAACTACCTAAAATCAAAATGAAAATATAATAAAGTTGTATAGCATAGCGAAAAGATGCACTACATAAGTGTCAAGTAACTTGCAAACATCCACTAAATTAGTGAAAATTAATAATCTTGAAAAAATAGAAACTTGAGAATATTGAGCATTTGTTATAAGAAATTGTTGGAATGATTAGTAAAAATTCATAAGTGTGATCACTATTGGTATTTCAAAAGCATAAAAATCATTGAACTACGTTATGAAAAAGCAAGATTGATGTTGATCACAGACTCATAAAAAATGATATGTTTTCTCCAAAAAATAGTTAAAAAAGGTGTTGGACAAATTTGTCAAAACTTAAAAACGTTTTATCTTGTTTTTATCAAATATTACACTAAGAAACATAAAACCCTATTATAGAGTGGACTGTAAATGGGTTGCAATTGGGCTGCAAATGGGTTGCAATTGGGTTGGCTGCAACTATTTTTGGGCTAATGTGGTTGAGGCAGGGGGAGGCGAACGCTTCATTTCATTGCACTGCATTGCCTCACTTTGAGGCGGAATTCTGTAAAAAAAACGCTTTGAGGCGTGCCTAGGCGGTCGCCTTCACTACACTGTACACAACTACATCCCCAAATTGCCCAATTCATTTTTAACTTTCTTAAAACTCCTAACCCAAGGGTAACAAAATTCTTCCAAACATCTAATCTATACACCCTAGGTTGCAACCTAGTGGAAGATCGTAGAAGATACTTTGACCAACCTTGGTAGGTTGTTGGATATCACTGGAGTAGTTTGTAGGTGCTGGTGGTGGTGGTGTCGTATGTCATTGAGGTGGAGTTGGTTGTGGGTGCCTAGGCGGAAATGGTGAGGTTCTACTTTACGATGTAGCCTTGCTAGTGCCTTTGGATTTGGTTATCGCGATGCTTTCCCTACACAAAACATATCAAATATAAAAAAAGTAAAATGAAATTTAGACAATTTAGTAACAAAAGATTTAGCAACCCAACTCCTTGTACTGTAGTTCGTATGAAAAGTAAACCGAAAGTGAAAACCAATATAAAAGTTTGTCCAATATAAATTTGTACAATACTATCTATAACTTCCTTGGCCCTCCTTCACTGTCAACAACACCAACAAGACTAAACCAATATTCCAAAACTCAAAAAACCCAAAATAATGCATCAAAACCGAATACACGGAGAGACAAAATCATTGTTAATCAGTATACAAACAGTTAATCAATGCAACCAATCTTTGATACTTGGTCATCAACAATTTGAGAGAGTTTTTGATATAAACATAAAATCAAACAAAGATTTCCAAAAAAAACCAAACCCTACACAGAACTCTAATTGAAAGCATAATAGCTGCCGATTCTATAACAAAAGGGAACCAAATAAAAAAAAACCCTAACTAGCATAAAACCACTCTAAAAGCAAACGACTCAACCCAAGATCTAACAAACACATCATGATATCAATGACAACCAATCATCTACCAAAACAAAGAGTTTCTATGGCAGATTCATTGAGATTAACAAGTTTCACATCAAACAAACATCCAATCAACACCAAAATCGAAACTTTAAGCAATAACGGATAACCAATTGTTCAATAAAAGTGAAAGTGAACACAGGTATACGATAGAAATAAAAGATGAAAGAGAGGTCGAGAAATCGAACCCGCAGAGTGATGGAGGTCTTGGACGACTATCAACTGCAACTATTGTGGAGTGCTCGACCGCTTGAGAGCTTTAGAAAGGAAGATGAGAGAACTATAGACTCCTTATTCCTTGAGGCGGCAGAGAAAGAAAAAAAAACCTAGCTCTGTAATCGTGTTTGCAAAAAGTTTGGGTTTACAAAATGAGTTGGGCTTTGGTTTGGTTTGGGTTTGCTAGTAACCGAGACGGTCCGGGATTGAATTTGTGGAACTGGTTTCCCAGTTCCAACTAGTCTGGGATTGGGATCGGAATGAAAATGGTAGGAACCGATTTGGACCGAGATTCTTGCCCATCCCTAGTGTACCTGCCTTGATGCATGTGTTTAGGTTAGGGGTGTTTAATTGATTCTTGAAAACCGACCAAACCGAACCGAAATATAACCGAAAAAGCCCGAACCGAGAAAAATCGAAACCGAACATTAGAAAACCGAACCCTTCCTTTTCTCTTGTTTTTAATCCCCCTAACCATTTCTCTCTCTTATTTAATCCTCCACCAACCCACTCATATTTAACTTCTCACCCCATTCAAATGCACCCCACGTCCTCTCACCATCTCTCTTAACTCTCATTTTCTCCTTTTTTTTAATGCCCTATTCATAGAAAGAGTTGAAAAAACTTATCTTCTTTATCTCATTTAAGCCCCACCCACGTCTCCCCACCTACTCAACTTTTCTCTTTTTACTAATGTCCTCTTTTCTCTTTTTTAACTCTCTTTATCTTTCTTTACATCCAACCACTTGCAAGTTGAGGAGGAAAGACATTTTGACTCAATCTTGTTGAAGAAAATCAAACTTTTCACTTGCTTGCTTGCAGTAAATATGAGCAATGGTGATGACGACAACTTCAACACTTCTGATTTGATAAAAAAAAAAAAGTTCTTGCAGGATGAAATTATGAGACTGGTGGAATCGTCATCGAAGGTTTCAGTCTTGTTCAGATCATCACATGGGTGTGGTGGAGATAGATTAAGATGCAAACAGTGCAGTTATGATAATAGTATGATATTATAGTATTGTGTATATGTAAGACATGACATTTTTTTTTTAATCTTATGGAATTATCAAGAGAAATAGGCAAGAAAAAATTGAAAGAATTATCTATAAATGAATAGTTGGAGCCTTGAAACTCTCTGTGTTTATCTAGCATTTGCTTTCCCTTTACTGCTTCCCCTTCTCTCTCTTTTATTTTATTTGTACTCTCTATGTCTTTGGGTTTTCCTCCATTGCAAACCAAACTTCATTTCCTTCTTTCCAATCTTTGTAGCTTCGATTTATTCCTTTTGTGCTAGAGCCAACTCGGTTGTTTGTAGCAGCAGAAAAAAAAAAAAAAAGATCGGTTCGGTTTTGGTTATTTATTTGATGAATGTGGATGCCGAACCGAATCGAAAACCGAATTCTTGGTTTGGTTCGGTTTTGGTCCAACTTCGAACCGATTAACACCCCTAGTTTAGGTATTCCAAATTAAGATTTGTGATTTCAGTTTGACTTTTAAACGAACGACTAAGGATCATATCCAGTTCGGACAATGCATTTCATTTCAATTTCTGGATAACATATGATGCAGTTAGAAATGTAGGAGTAACTATTTGACCAAGTGCATTCTTTAGTCTTCACTACTTATGTGCTTCAGTAATTGTTGCATGCATTCCCTTTTTTGTATGGTTTTGAAAAGCAAGTATTGTCTTATGATGCTTACGGTTGTCTTAATAGCATGGTTTGTTTAATATGCAGTTGGCGGGAAGGAGTTATTACTGCAAAGAGCAATGAAGATGAAACAAATTTAACTGTTTGTTTTCCAGGTTTGTTTTTCCAGGTTTTTTATTTTATTTTTTGTATTGAATTTCCACTTATCGATACAGTTATATGAATAGATGTGCCTAGCCCAAAAGTGCTTTCAAAATGGTGTGCATAATGTTGGGAAAAGTGATTGTTTTGTTATTTACCCTTTATAGACCAAGGAGATTCATTAGTTGTCAAAGCTTGGGACCTTCGACCATCTCTAATTTGGGAGGATGGCCAATGGATCCAGTGGTACCGTTCTTCAGAAAATGGTTTCCACCCCTTCCAGGTAAGGGTGCCTTTTGTCGTGTCATCTGTGTATGATAGCATTTCATATGATTCAATTTGAATCTCAGTAGTTATCCAAATTTTCAGGGTGAGACTCCAATAGGGAAGCCACCCAAGAGGAGCAGGCTTGGACCTGAAGTTGATCCTGCAATTGAGGAAAGAGGAAGGCAGGTGTCAGACAACCTGATGATGGATGAACCAAGAAAACCTGAAGCGTCAAAACCACTGGTGCTGACATCAAAGGAAAAAGTTTTTACTGTTGGGAAGAACAATGACGGGGAGAAAAGGTCTGATGCACTCAAAACAAAACACACTGGTATGCAGAAGGAAGGTTCTGGAGTAATTATTGGTGTTCCTAAGCCTGGAAAGAAAAGGAAATTTATGGAAGTCAGCAAACATTATACTGCAGGCAGTAAAATTGATAAAGGGACTGATTCGATTAAGATTGCTGAGTTCTTGATACCGCAAGATTCAGCTTCTCGTGGATGGAAAACTCATTTTAAGAATGTTTCCAAGGGAAAAAGGGTTGTTGAACCCAAGGGTAAGGTAATTAGCTCAGGAAAAATAGGTAGAAATACGACGGACAAGGGTGATAATTTAACCTCTGTTCCTGAATCAAAGCACGGCGTTGTACGTGATCATTTATCAAATGTCAGAGTCTCTGCTAGCCATGATGGGAGCATCCAGCAAAAGCAGATGGAAGTTGGTCACGTTCCCAACAATAGCAAAACAGCCACAGGAGCAACATCATTCTCTTCATTTAATGTTGCAACACATACTTTTTCCTCCAGGATGAAATCGTCTTCAGCTGTTGCAACTGACCCAAAGGGTAAAAGGAAAGCTGCACCTTCAGGTATGAAATCAATCAGAAATGTTCAAAAGGATGCATATCATAATGATGATCCCGGACAACCATTGCCAAATCCTGTTGAGCCAAGGAGATCAAATCGCAGAATTCAGCCAACATCAAGGGTAAAATATTTTGTTGTTTTAAACTTTCTTCTACTGTATATCCTGTCTATCCATATTTTGCGTACTTTGGTCGCAACTGCATCATCTGGCAGTATCACAATTCATACTCTGTCAAGGATATTTTGCATAATACCTAATGGTGCCAAATCTTAATGAAACATATTTACATTCATCCGTTGTTTGTCTATCAACTTTGAAATGCTGGAATTAGCTTACAGATAATCTTATAGAATAATCTAGAGCTTATCCTTGCAGATTACCAATGTAAGTACAATGTCCCAGGTACTTCTAACGGTTGTTACAAGCTCATCAATAACCCATGAAATTTGGGTTTAACTCGACCCAGATCCTATATTAAATATTTAAATCCATAGAGTTATTAGTTGAACTATATGTATTTGTCTCACTGCTGTGGAATTCCCTGTTCTTTTCAATCAACACAACTGCAAGTTAAAATGGAGGGTGCATATTGGCTTATAAACATGCATGTATGTGCATACTTATTTCAGCAGCCTGGGGTTCAGGTCCACACTTGATAAAATAATTGATTCAGGACCATGAACAGTATTTGATAGCATGTTGAGTCATGTAGACCTTTTAGAAAAAAACAAAGATTGTGAGCATAGGAACTGTTAACTTGTTTCTTTATTCGTCTATATTGTTGTTTTTGCGTGTGAAAGTAACCCATGGTTCGTGTTTTCTGCAGCTGCTAGAAGGATTACAGAGCTCCTTGACCATTTCGAAGATTCCTGCTGTCTCGCATGAGAAGGGTACAAAAGCCCACCCGAGGAGCTCATCTTGAAAGGGATAGAATCTTGAACATGGCTATGTTTATTTTTCTCTCACAGGTGGGACAGTGTCTGTTGTAGAAAGTGTTGTAACCAAGAATATGGAGTATACCCTAGGTACAAGTATCTCTTTCCAGGAATGCTGAACAAAACATCAATGCTGCACCATGATATGCACTCACCCTTCGAATCGCACTATCTCACCTTTTATTGTTTCTTCCACCACTTCTTATGGGTAGTTTTGGTTCTTCAAAGCGCCGTTGATTCCAAGTCATAGCAGGGAGTCGCTATGGTACAGAGGAGTTACTGTGTAATTCAGTGATATGAAAGATGTAGATTGTAAATATTGTTTTAGGAGCTTTAGGCGCGAGAGGAAAATAAAACTCTAGTTCTATCCCGAGAAAGATGTAATGTGTCATGAAGGTATTGCTGATTATTTGGGTACATGTGTCTGAAACCAATTGATCTTACACTCATATTATGTTAAGACTATTTGGTAAATGGCGTGGGCCTGATTTATGTGTTATTTGCTTGATCATGCACACAAGCATCTCCAGTGCATACAGAAAAGTGTCAAAAAAATAATTTTGGTTAAAAGCCTACGGCATACTTAAATTAATAACAACATTTACAATATTGGTGTAATAACGTTTACAATATTGGTGTTCTGCTGCAGCAGTTAAATTATTAGCCTCAAAATTGAGGTCTTTACATATAAATTTACATTCCCAAGTTTTGTGCAAATTTAAGTCTCCTAATATTACTAATAAGAGGTTGTCACAACCAAACCATGACAGTATTAAGCTAAAAAAGGTCTCTTTGCAAAACGGAGCCCGAGTCTTCCAAAACTAATCATATGTGCCATTGTTGAGCTTGGAGCAAAAGTAGGGTTGCCTCTGTTGCATGACATTATGCCATAGGGTTGTTGAGCATATTTCCTAAAATCGGGAATGCTACTTGGGCCAAAATATTACCATGCATGTTTAGAAGAATCAAAGAAACTAACATAAATAACAATCACAGAGTTTGGAGCCACATTGGGCGAGAGTGGTCGCTACTGGGTTGATCTGGAGAATTGGTAACAATCTATTGGGTGGAGGGATGTTTTTGTGTGTTTGTTTTGGTTGTTACCAAAATTTGGTGTAAGGAATGGATCATAATGTTGAGATTCCCAGTCTCGAAACCAAATATTCTAGTGGGAGAGCTCTAGTGGTAAACCATTGTTTATGCCAGTTAAACCAAATGTGGTGAAAGGAAGTTAGGAACAACTGTGGGCAAAATCGGGTTTTTTTAGAAAATGCAGTTGTTACGAATCTGCTAAATTGTTTGGATCACTGCAGTGAATTGAGAGAGCATCTCATATTTTGTACTTGGATGTGTTTTAGCTATGTCCCATATAAAAGTGAAAAATAAATAGATGGAGGGTGTGCTAAAATTATCATTGAACCGGAATAGGGAAAAGTTGCCACCATTGGTTAATAATGGGGCAGAGGAAGAAAATGTGAGTAGCATCTTCTGTGTGGTTTTGGAAGAAGATACATCTTTCATCAATAGGCGTGTGCGCCTAACCAAGTTTGTCAGGGAATGAATGACATTTTGACTGATTTTCAAGAGTAGAAACAATGCTCGAGGAGGTGCTTTGATTATCTATAAATCTTTAAGTTGTTTAGCAAGTATATAGTGAGAAGAGGGGGATGGGAGGTGGAGCTTTCAAGCTGATCACTAGTGAACGACTGTGTGACACTTTTAACTGAAAATATTCATTTCTTGTCAAACATCCATACTAGTTTATCGAGACAATCCGAGGCCCTGACTGAAATATTGATAATGTCCTTGGCCACAGGGTCAAGGAAGAAGGAGTTGATTAGTCTCATATTCCACTATATTTCCTGAGGAGATGAGGTATTCGACAACTCATGAATAGATTGGGGTAAGTGAGGAGTCAGAAATATAGGTAGACACGGTGCAAGGACGAAGCTAGGTTTGACCCAACAATCCTTTCAAAGATCAATTTGATTGCCAGACAAAATATGCCAAATGAGCCTGCTTTTCATTTTAGAGAGTGTGAGATTCCCTCTCCAAGCAAAAGAGGCAATGTCAAGTGCTTTTGAAAACTGGAACAAACTTTTTTTTGTTAAAGTATAAAGCTCTGAGTTGAGGGCTTGCTTCATATTTTTGCCGTTAAGGTATGATTTTTATTCCTTGAAGAATGAATGTTGAGGCCTCTGAGGTATCAAAACAGAGGATATGCAGTCCCAAATACACATGTTTGGCTTTGCTCTCCACCGTGTCGTTTCACCAAAAATTACGAGCAAGATGATCCAGTTTAGCAGTTTAGTGGTGACGGCACAGGGAAGGAGGAAAGATTGGATTGTGTAAACTGGTATCGAGTTCAAAACAACCTTTACCATAACTTTTCTATCAGTCTGGGAGAGGACATTGGATTTCCAGCTCGAGAATTTAGTGTTGACCAACTGGAAGTCATTAGATTTTTTCTTTGACAACAATAAAGGTGACTCAAGATATTTGTCCTTGGGGTTATACAGTTTGGATTCCAAGATTTTATTGATCATTTTAGAGTGTCTCGCATGGACATTACAACCATAAAAAACCAAAGATTTATCATAATTCACCCCTTAACCAAAGGCTAAACAATATTGTCGGAGTATGTCTTTGAATGTATGGGCTTCTGTCAAGGAGGTGCGACAAAAAAAACATAAGATCATCGGCATACAGTAAATGGATGGAAAATGCCTTCTGATCTTGATCCATTGGATAAGGTCATCATGTTCCGCTCAAGAAAGTAGATGGGAAAGAGCTTAAACCGTAACAATAAAAAAATATGGGGAGAGTGGGTCCCCTTGTCTAATACCTCTAGTTGGTTTGATGGCTGGGAGTAGAAACTTATTAAGTAAGACTTGCATGGAAGATGTGGAGATGCACTGTTTAATCATTTAGATCCATCCCATCGCAAATCCTAATTGTTTGAAGATGTCAAGCCGAAATGACCATTCTAATCTATCATAGGCTTTGGCCATATCAATTTTGACAGCCCTCCATCCTTGTTTCTCTTTGCGGCCATGTTTCATTTAAAAAAAAGTTTCATGTGCTACACTAACATTGTCCGCAATAGAGCGCCTTTTGAAGAAAAAAAACACTTTGATTGGGGGAGATAATATTATCCAACAAAGATTTTATCCGATTGGTCATAAATTTGGAGATAACCTTGTAGATCACATTGCTACCCATGTTGTTTTGGGTTGCAAGCCAACACTTTCTAATGTAACACCTTCCAACGTAATAAAAAATAATGCTTTTGTAGGGTTGTAACTTTGGTGAGCCACCTTGAACCCAACCCGAAATTTTTGGCTCATGGCTATTTGAAGTTAGGATTTGAGCTACCTGTTACCAAAGATCTCAAACGATAATTGACATTTTGTAATGAAAAATTGAAGATTCTCAACCATTTTAATCAGGAACAACTTAAGTGGCCAATGCAAACCCAAGCAGCACCACTCCTATTGAATTTCGGTCCCATTTCACCTAATCAATTAGGGGGTAACTGTTGGAATTGTTGACTTTACTAACACAACAGACTTAATGCAACAAATTTACCAGCCATCTACTAGCTCATTAATGTAGCTTATTCTACCATGCACCTACTAGCCACCCACTAACTCATTTACTACATCTTATCTTCAATAACTTTGTACATCTACTAATAGAGACAATTCTAGTTGTGTAATAAGCATGAACTTAGAAATCAAAATACAAAGATCTTTCTTCTTTTCTTCTTCCAGAGCCTGATATTCATTGACATGGTATCAGAGCACCCTTAAATTTCATTTATCTTACAAGCCTTTATTGCTGTCACAACCTATAGTGTTGTATTTTTCAATTGAAGCCTTCATTGCTTCAAATATTATATGTCTTGTTCTCCCTGTTGTTCCTGATTCTTTTCTATCTTCTTAATTTACTACACAATGTCAGGAAAAAGACAGAAAAATCAAAAACTCAGAATGAATCTGCTCCAATCAATCAGAATTCAAATGAGCTGCAAAATATCCAAACAACTTATAGATTAACAGGGAATAACTATTTGAAGTGGTCACAACTTGTTAGCACTTTTCTCAAAGGAAAAGGGAAGTTGAACCACTTGCTAGGAGCTCGTCCTCAGAAGGATGAAACTGGTTTTAAGGCCTGGAAGGAGAAGGACTCTATGTTGATGTCTTGGCTATGGAATTCAATGGAGCCAGAGATCAGTGATACTTGTATGTTCTTGCCTATAACAAAGGATATTTGGGAATTGTCCAGCAGACTTATTCAAAAGTGAATGATGCAGCACAAGTGTATGATGTTAAGATTAAAACATCAGCTGCAAGACAAGGTAATAAAAGTGTTATTGAGTATGCAAACTTGTTGAAAAATCTGTGGCAGGAAATAGATCATTACAGGTGCATTGAGATGAAATGCGGTTCAGATGCAGCAACCCTAAAAAAAATTCATAGAGAAAGATCGAGTCTATGATTTTTTGGCAGGGCTAAATGTTGAATTTGAGCAGGTCAGGGTGCAAATCCTTGGGAAAAAGGAGTTGCCATCTTTAAATGAGGCCATTTCTATGGTTAGAATTGAATAGAGCAGACGAGGAGTGATGCTTGAGGCGCTGCCATCTAAGGGATCAACTATGCTTTCTGATGGAAACAGAAAGTTGAGCATGGATCAAATTGCATAGCCAAATTTCAAGAAGTTACATGGAAAACCACCTAGTCGAGATTGGAATCGTAAAGGAGGACATGATATGAACTCAAACCAGGCACATCTTGCAGAGGCCCATACCTCTTATGGAGAGACTCATGTGACTAATGAGTTTAAGTAGGAAGAGATAGATTACGCAGCTTATTGAGCTCTCTAACACAAGACAAGGTTGTTGGGAGTTGTTCCTTGGTGCGGGCAGGTGGAGTCATCTAGTTCTCAAGTATTTAATGCCTCGGATAAGTCTTCTTCAAACTCCTGGGTCATTGACTCAGGAGCAACCAACTCGTTTTGGTCATTCTTCTTTTAGGACTTTACAAGTTATGTTTCCAACTTTGTTTAAGGGACTTGATATTCAAACTTTTCAGTGTGATGTTTGTCAGTTTGCTAAACACAAACGAGTTTCATTTCCAGTTAATAATAAAAGATGTTCAAAACCTTTTCATTTGATTCATAGTGATGTTTGAGTTCCCTCTAGAGTTTCTAATATTTCTGGTACAAAATGGTTTGTGTCCTTTATAGATGATTGTATTCGAGTTTCATGGGTATATCTTCTAAAGCAAAAATCTGATGTGATCCTATTTTCCATGCAATGGTTCAAAATCAATTTGGTGTGAAAATAGAAAATTTTAGTTTTGATAATGCCACTGATTATTTTAATCAAAACTTATCACCATATTTTCTAAAAGAAGGAATCATTCATGAGTTTTCATGTGTTCACACACCCCAACAAAATGGGGTGGCGAAAAGGAAAAATAGACACATTATGGACACTACCCGAGCCCTATTGTTTCAGAATTCAGTTTCAAAATCCTATTGGGGGGAAGCAGTTTTCACTTCCATTTATCTCATAAACAGGTTGGTTACTCCCGTCCTCGACTCAAAATCGCCAATATATCTTCTCACACAGTTTTTTCCAAACTTTAATACTTCTAGCTCTATATCTCCTTGAGTATTCGGCTGTACTTCCTTTGTTCACATCCAGAGCCCTCTCAAAAGTAAGTTAGACCTTAGAGCCATTAAGTGCATTTTTGTTGGATATTCATCCACACAAAAAGGTTATAAATGTTACCATCCACCTACAAAAAAAATTTATATGTCAGCTGATGTTACCTTTCATAAAACCAAGCCATTCTACACCCAGCCTTATCTTCAAGGGGGGAGTTTATTGGAAGATAAGCTCGATGTTTCCTTAAACTTCAACCCTTTACACCTACCTGCCTCAGTTCCAACATCAATTACCGAACCTAAAACAATGTCTACTTGTCCTGAAACCAACCCTAAAACTGAACCTAACCAGTCACAAAATAACCTACACCTCGAGTCACTAAATGATCATACAACTACAGGTATTTCAGGGTTGGATACTACAAGGTTCTCACAGGTGTACTCAAGACAAAACAAGTCATCATTTGTACCACAACAAGCTCCATCATCGGATCCTAATATTGGCACTAAGGTAACTCTTTCCTCTTCAGATTTGCTATTGCTATTAGAAAAGGAACCCGTGAATGCACCAAAAAAACCCTTTATCCCATCTCTAATTTTGTAGCTTTTGATAAGTTTTCAACATCCCATAAAAGCTTTCTCGTGAGTCTTAATACCACCCCAACAGACTTATCCGAGGCATTATCTAATGAGAATTTAAGACAAGCTATGTAGGTGGAAATGAAGGCTTTGGAGAAGAACATGACATGGGAGATAGTTGATTTGCCTAAGGGGAAGAAGCCAGTTGGTTGCAAATGGGTCTTAACAGTGAAGTATAGAGCTGATGGAACTCTTTAACGATACAAGGCAAGGTTAGTAGCTAAAGGTTATACTCAAACTTGTGACATTGATCATCAAGAAACCTTTGCACCTATGGCCAAGATGAACAAGGTAAGAGTATTGTTATCTCTAGTTGCAAACTTTAATTTGCCTCTTCAACAATTTGATGTGAATAATGCATTTCTACACGGAGATCTAGGCAAAGAAATTTATATGCGGATACCACCAGGTTATGGGGGAACATTGGAATCTAACAAGGCTTGTAGATTAAGGAAAACTCTTTATGGTTTGAAACAGTCTCCTAGGGCGTGGTTTGGGAGATTTGCAAAAGTGTTGCTGAAGTCATGGTACAAACATAGTCAAGGTGATCATACTTTGTTTATCAAACATTCTCAAGATAGGAAGGTAATTGTTCTCCTTGTATATGTTGATGACATCATTATAACAGGTGATGATGAGACAGAAAGGGAGAGGTCTGTTTAGCCAAAGAGTTTGAGATTAAGGAGTTGGGAAGGCTGAAATATGTTTGAAGTAGTACATTCACAACAAGGTATATTTATCTCTCAGCAAAAATATGTGACGGATTTGTTGAAAGAAACAGGAAAGCTAGGATGTAAACCAACAATTGTTCCTGTTGATCCAAGTCAGAAACTTGGTGAGGCACCTGAGGATGTTAAAGTGGACTGAGAGATGTACCACATACTAGTTGGGAAGTTAATTTACCTCACACACACAACACTAAATATAGCTTATGTTGTTAGTATGGCCAGTCAGTTTTAAGAAGTTCATTTGCGAGCTGCACACCAGATTTTACACTATGTGAAATGCAGTCCAGGCAAAGGTGTTTTGTTTAAAAGGAACTCAGGTTTGGTTTTGGAAGCATACACAGATGCTGATTATGATGGATCAGTAGTGGATAGAATGTCAACATCTGGCTATTGTACTTTCATTGGAGGAAATCTAGACATGGAGAAGTAAGAAGCAAAATGTGGTAGCTAGATCAAGTGCAAAAGCCGAGTTCAGAGCAATGACATTAGGCATTTGTGAACTACTTTGGTTGAAGATTATTTTGGGCGATTTGAAAATCAAGAGGAGTGGACCAATGCGACTTTATTGTGATAACAAGTCAGCTATCAGTATTGCACATAATCCTGTGCAACATGATAGAACAAAGCACACTGAAATTGACAAAATTTTTATTAAGGAAAAATTGGATAGTGGACTGGTTTGTACTCCTTATGTCTCTACTACTACAGGACAATTGGTTGATATACTAACTAAAGGGCTAAGCAGCAAGGCCTTTCATGCATAATTTCCAAGCTGGGAGTGCAAAATATTTATTCACCAGCTTGAGGGGGAGTGTTGGAATTGTTGACTTTACTGACACAACAAACCAGCCACCTACTAGCTCATTAATGTAGTTTATTCTATCAGCCACCTAGTGGCCACCCACTAACTCATTTACTACATCTTTTTATCTTCAATGACTTTGTACATCTATAAGTAGAGACAATTCTAGTTGTGTAATAAGAGCTTTGCTAAATGTCGAGGGATTGAGCGAGGAAACCAGCGAGGGAAATGAGGTGGAGGGGGTGGAAACCGTCCACCCCCCTCGAGATGTGCGAGCGAAAAGTCAACGCTCACATCTCGAGGGGGGTGGACGGTTTCCACCCCCTCCACCTCATTTCCCTCGCTCAATCCCTCGACATTTAGAATTTCTGGTGTAATAAACATGAACTCAGAAATTAGAATACAAAGATCTTTCTTCTTTTCTTCTTCCAAAGCGTGATATTCATTGACAGTAACATATAACTTGTGTTCAAGTAGTTATGCAAATATGGTCCACTACAAGATGTGAAACAACTTCAATAAAAAAAAGTCGATTAGGATTTGTGCTTTATGCAAATGGTCATTTGACAACTTTAAAGTATGTTTTTGTAGTCCACCTGAATGCAATGCACGAGAGTTGAATGTATACCAAATATGGATGCTATACTCAACATCCTTACTCGCGTGCGCGGCTTGTTGAAATTAGAGAATTTGGAGGGCGCGAATAGCAATTTCATTGAAAGTGTGTAGAAAATGATAATAATCAGTTTTTGGTGGGTTAAATAGGGACACCCACCAACCACGGCATGGCATCCACAGAATCAAATCTCTGAAAGCAGGTCTGGTGTCACATGAACACTTCATCCACTCCTCCTCTTCACCTCTCCTCTGTTTCTCTCCACAAAGATTTACAAAACCCTCACAAAGCTCGTCAATGGAGAAACAAACCCACCAACACCTTCTGCTCCACCTCCACAACCCAACAAGAAACACTCTTAGCCAAAAACGATCTCCTTTCATTGATTTCAGACGAACAGAGAGGCGTCAAAACCCAGGGCAACCCTTCAAAGCAATCCAAAATCATTAAAGCAATTGAAGCAATGGAGGTTCTTGGAAAGGGTTCTACAACAACTGATTCTTCTCTGTCTGCCACTTGGAGGATGCTTTGGACAACAGAAAAGGAGCAACTTTTCATCATAAACAACGCCAATTTCTTTGGAACAGAAACAGGGGACGTTTTACAGGTTATTGATGTTGAAAACAAGGTCTTGAACAATGTCATCACTTTTCCTCCTTCCGGAGTCTTCTTCGTAAGATCCAACATCGAAATCGCTTCACCCCAGAGAGTAAATTTCAAGTAAGTTGGGTGTTTTGGTCACTTTCTTTCAGAATTATTAGAGTGTTTGTTTTTTAATATTTACTTTCTGGTTTTCTTGGCAGATTTACAAGTGCAGTTTTGCGCGGAAAGGATTGGGAGTTTCCATTGCCCCCATTTGGACAAGGATGGTAAGTTAATCTCTATTTATAATCAAGTATGAAAAACAAATGTTTTAAGTATTTTTTTGCTTCTTAATGTAATCAAGGATGGTAAGTTTACAGGAATTGACCACATCGGTTAAGGCTCCGACTTACAGCATCCAAGTTTTCATATCAGAATCTGAATCCGCAAAATGTGATTGGATATGACTACGGTTTCTTTACAAAACCTTAAAACCCTTTCTAAGAATGTGGGATGTTTATTCTTGCTTCCTAGTCTAATCAGGGATTGTGCTGGGTTAAAATGAATATAGTTTTCCTTTCATATGTGTATACTTCAATTATTGATAACCTTTATCTAAGAGGCTTTCTAATGATTTCTTTCTAGTCCTATGCTTCTCTCTAAGTAGTAGCATTAGTTGCTTGGTATTGCTCGATGCGTGCAAATGCAATGCACTTTCATGTGTAAACATATAAATGTGTGTAATCATGATACAGGTTTGAAAACATATTCATAGACAACGAGATCCGAGTTGCAAAGGACATCCGAGGAGACTATCTTGTTGTTGATCGTGCTCCTTATAGTTGGAAAGAATGACGTACATGTTGTTTCACCTCATAATGAATATATTTTCTTTTCATCTTCTGTAACATTCTCAGTGGTCTAATGTATTATATAATTCAAGCTATATGTTTAATTGGTCCAACAAGCTCTCTTCCCAATTTCACGACAGTCGTGTTCTTCCGCTTCTTCAACATCAATGTCTTCTTAGTCTTTTCCCTTTCTTCCATTGCTTATAACGAGCTCCAAACCCAAGTTCGCACTTCATAAAAATAAGAAACTCTTTGAATGCTTCCATAACCACTGCTATTCAATTGAAAAGTGACGAGGATACAATAAAGCTCACCAAATTTCAGAAAATTCAAAGTAAAACAATGTAAAATGAATGCAACAAATTTTCCAAGACTGAGGATAAAGTACTGTAATGCCCGTGTTAGAACCTACATCAAACAAAATGCTTTCGCCATTATAAGTATACATGATTATTCAGAAAATGCTTTCGCCATTATAAGTATAGTCAACCACCACCATCTCCAATGTTACCACTACAATAGTTGCCAATTCACAATACAAACATTTTATCATTTGAATATTATTTTCCACGACAAGATCAAACAACGAGAGAAATTTTAGGGAAAATAAAATTTCTACTTTAATCATTTTTTCCTGTAATATATATATATTTTTTACATAAAACAAACATTTTGAACTATATTTCTAATAAATTATGGGTTATTTAACTTCTCTCCTTATACAACCAGTTTAGCTTTTAAACCCTAACTTTGTCCAGTCATCTTTTTAGACCCAATTTCAATTATAGATAAATAGTAGCTCTGTGCCTTTGACTAATGAAGCAAAAAGACTAACATGCCCCTCTTTTATTTCTAATGAAAATTTTCACACTGCCCACTCAAATATATACAAATTCGTAATACCCCCTTATCCTCCTCAAGATCTTAAAACACATCTCAAAATAAAAATTAAAAATGATGGATTTAATTTTCTTAAGTACATGGTGTATATTAAAAAAAGAATCTCGAGGAAAATAAAATTGCATGTTTTAGATGCACATCTTGATGATATTTTATGGTCCATATTAAACATTTTAAATTATGGAACTCTAAGGCAAAATTAATTGTGTTGATACTTTAGAGCAATATTACAAAATTCACTTATTTTGTCTCGTTAGGTGGGTTTAACATTTATTTTGCCTCGGTATGTGTGCTACAAAATTAATTATTTGAAAAATCATTTTCATCTAGACCATTTATTTTACGTCAAGGAGCATTTCAAAATATGCACCAGTTTATGCCACCTAGAGATGGGTGTTTAAAAAAATTAATATAAGCGGGTTAGTATAGTAGTACTGTTTAATAATATTGTAATCGGGCTATTAAATAAAACTCATAATAGTTAGGGCATTATTAGCCAATTACGATTAGGTTAGTTTTGCAAATAAGGCAAAGCATTGATCGTTGTTCTTTGGTTGATTGAAGACAAAATATTTATTTTCTTATTTTTTTTTTAATTAGGGATTATATAATTTAGCTTAGATCTAGTTTAGTTGTAGCTGAACTCTTGTCATTTTTAAAGTGTAAATTAACAACCATTAATTTTGCCTCAATATGTGTGTATGAAATATGGACATTTGTTCAGGATAAATGTTTTTAGGATATCAAGGTAAAGGAAGGGGTATGTATAATTTGTACAAATTTGAGGGGCAATATGAAAATTTTGCATTAGATGTAGGGGAGGGGCATGGAAGTATTTTTTACCTTATTAGTCAAAGTTAATAACTTACTATTCACCCAAATTGAAACTGGTCTAAAAACAATGCTAGAAAAGGTTGGTGTGTGCAAACACTAAATTGGTCGTAAATTGTAATAGGGGTGGGCATTCCATCCCGCGATCCCGTTCTCGTCCCGATCCCGTTCCGTCCCGATTTTTTCGGGTCTTAATGGGATTGAATAATTTCATCCCGATCCCGTCCCGTCCCGATCTAGAATGGGATGGGATGGGATGAAGATTTTCAATCCCGCCAATCTCGTCCCGTCCCGAACTAATTTATTAATATTAATTATTAATATTTTTATTTAATTATTTATTTTAGATCCCAAGATGAACACCAAAATATAGGATATGAAGGTTGACTGGAATGAACCTCTGGTTGTGAAGGTCCATGTTCCACAATATCGTTGATAAAAAAAATTACAAAAACTACTCAGCACACCAAAATTGGAACTATTTTTGCTGGCAGCGCAGGTTATGATTCGTGAAGAACTAGATTCAGCTCATGGGCACTTTTGGCAAGCAATCCACCTCTCCTGAAAACAAAATTTTAAAAAATATCCATATGTCATACTAGAAAATCTTCTTGATCAGATATAAAACCTAAGTTTCCACCCTAAATTTAAGATTCACATGACAGTGTGCAGTTCAATATGTGGCTTATATACTATTTCGATAATATAGACACAATGGCTATCAAGAAACAATGTCATCAGATCTGGAGCTGCATTTAGTGCTTGGATAGCTTCCATTAGAAACAAATTTGAATGAACACTATCTAATTAAACAGTTCATATATTGTAAAGCATAAATCATTCAATTATTATTGATTCTTAACAGACCACGGGAAAACAATATTCAAAGTTTAGCATCCCCAGTGCTTGCATTTTGTTTAAGCTGATCCCGTCCCGTCCCGTCCCGATCCCGTATGAACGGGATGGGATAGGGATGAGTATATCTCGTCCCATCCCGTCCCGTGCCCACCCCTAAATTGTAATACTAGAGGAAAAAAGTCAAATAGCCCTAAAATTATCAAGTTAGCTATAATAGGAGGACGATTCTTGCTTTTTCAAGAAATAGGTGGAATGCAATGATTTAAGTTAAATACCTTATCTTATACATGATTATAATTTATGTTGGATTTTTTTCCGAAGGATTAGGGAATTGGTTTTTTAACAAATTGTTCACGTTGGACCAATCTTTCCAACGTTACATCCCATGTATTCCTGATTTTGTGGCAACAAATCTAGTAGGGTTTTGAGCTTGATGGGAAAATTAGAGTTTGAGTTCGAAAAGACAATGGCTGAAGGTATGTTTCGATCACTTTTATTTTTCCGCATTGATCTAATTGCTTGTTGAGTTTGTGTAAAACATGATTAAATCCATTTAAATTCTTACATTTTGTATTAGAGCCTTGATCAATACCTCTGCCTTGTGTTTTTTCTTTCAAAGAATTCTCTGGGAAACTCTGTTTTTATTTTTCGAAACTCTTATCGAATTAAAAACTCTTTTTTATGTTTGTTTTTATGTGCAATGAAATAAGAAATCATTAAGAATATGGATCTCCAATGATTCTATGATTTGGAACGTTATTTTGTTCTCCAAAATACCAAGAAAACATTGGGTTTTCACTTCAGGTCGAAACGACCCGGCTCAAGGTTGAAGATGACACTATTGGATCACTGTGTGAATAGAAAATTTGAAATGCAAAACTTCATTTTGCAATCAAAACAGTTTTCCAAGTCCAGCCCATATTGGCTTCAAAACAATTTTTCAAGCCCAGCCCATGTTGATTTCAGACCCAGCAAATGTTAATTGTGCAAATTTTCAGCCCATGTTGATCATCTAATGTATGCAAATTTTAGTTATAATAATTATTTGATCATACTGATTTGCATTATTTAATTATATTATGTTTGGTGCTAAATTTATGAGAACATTTTAGTGCATAATACATGTTGTACTTTTAATTATAGTTAAATTATTCAATAGGCAATTGTTCTCATGATGCATTAATTTTATTTTTAAAAATTTAATGTCTAGTGATCCATATAAATTTTATTAATTAAAGATTATATGTTATGCTTCGTTTAGGATCACATAAAGATTTATAGACATTATTTGTAATTAATTATACTTAATATAATAAATTTTGTCCCCACAAGAATTTTTATTATATTTGTATAATTATAAAATATCAAATTATTTTTCATAATCTACCCACAAGAATTATGGATTAGAATATGATTTGATAGTTTTATCATAAGGTTTATGGTAGAATATCAAATTATTCTCATAATATACCCACTAAATTATGAATTAAGTACATAATTTGATAATTATTTTATATGGCATGTTTGAATCTACTTGAATTAAAAAATTTAGCCCGCATGCAATTTTTATGTCATTAAATTCAATTTTAGCATGATTTACATTAGTAGTAAAGCATGAAATTTATTTAGGCCTCAATTCTAATAAGCATGTATTTTGAATTATATGCAGCAAGTCAAACTGCAAAATCTTATATTCGTTGTCATATTCCCGAACTTAAGGGTGATAACTTTAAAACATGGAAGAATAAATTTTTGCTCTATTTAGGGTGGATGGACATTGATTATGCAATTAGGAAAGACGAACCACCTGCAGCTACTAATACCAACATTTCAGAGAACATTGCACTTTATGAACGATGAGAGCGATCTAATCGTCTAAGTGTGATGTTCATAAAGATTAAAATATCTGCTGGTATACGTGGTTCGGTCGACCAGCATGAGAAGTGATGATACATAACCGGTCACACCCCTGAGCCATACACGTGTAATGATGATCTCAATGAACTACAGACCCCAACATCAGCCCAATGATGATCCGGCCCAAGCGGTTCTAAGCCCGCTCACTTCAGTCTGCCAGGCTGACCCAGATTCTTACAGCATGCTAGGCCCACACGTCTCACAACTATCCTCAATACCCATAAACCCTCCTTAGGTAAGTATCTCGAGGATCAGCTTCGAATGGGTAACTACAACTGCTTTCCGCTTCCAACTAGGAAGCAAACACCAAAGTATCTTCCACACAGGAAAACTCCCTTCTATGGATTGCTCTTGAATTGGGAACCATCTCCCACGTATCTAGGAGCACAGAGCTAACATGAAACTTCCCTCCTACAGCACGACTCCTAATTAGATAGGGATCTCCACGAATATCTCTTTCCTAAACTACGTCTATGATGGTCTAGTTGAACCAGGACTCCTTGCACTATAAATAAGACATGAGGTTGGTAAGCTAAGGGACGCTACAAATTTCCTGTTACAACATTACACATTCCTCAGAGCCCTGTTTGACTTTAGCATCAGAGTGTCATCGACCACCACAACGGTGGTCTATGGCTCACATGTGTTACTTGTGCAAGTCAACAGGTTAGCAGGAACCGAGTCAGAGCAAGGAGCGAAAAATGAAAGCATCAGTTTGGCGTCGTCCGTGGGGACGACATAGATCATAATTTTACACTAATCGTCATCTCCTATCAAAACCCAAAGAGATCGTGACCACTAGGTCACGCGACAATGAAGAACAAGGGGACGCATCCAATGCTCAGGTCGTCCTTGTACCGCCCCTTTCAGTAGCTCATGTCATGAGCGAGCATCCAATTCACGGTCCTGCGCCGACGACAACACCATTGAACCCCGAATAAGATGAACGATCTCTTTTCATGCACCATGCTTTGTCTATAATTAAGGCGCTCAGATCAGTAAAACAAATGCCCGACGAGACACTAGAGACGTATCTAACCCGCTTTAACAATGAGTTAACCATCGTCCATACGTGCAACGATACAACTGTTATTTCAGCCTTCATTAACGGTTTGCGGAGAGGAAAGTTTTACAACTTTCTAATGCTAGACCCTTCGGCGAACATGACATACCTGACAAAGCAAACACAAAACTTCATCGCCGTGAGAGCGGAACAGAGAAGAACCGAACCCGGGGTGCCATCGGTCAACATAATACATGTGCTTCACGGAGCGCATTCCGAGTCCAAGCTATCCAACAGGTCCAAAAAAATGGCTATACGAGATATAAGGATCCAAGCGATACATGGCGAACAGCCGATGCAACATGGTCGGAAGCAAGGCCCATCTGCGCCTCTGGTATTTACGGATAAGGATTTCCAGCCCATACGACGCCCTGGTGGTGAAAGTTTCCTTGGCAGGTTGGGAGGTAAGAAGGTCCCAGGTCGATACCGCGAGCTCGATGAATGTCTTTTTCCTCCGTACGCTCCGCAACATGCAGCTATACGAAACAACATTAAGTTCTAATGGTCATCCGGTGATCGACTTTAGTGGTGAAAAACGGTTCTCCGTGGGAAAGATACAACTGACAATAGCAGCGGGAGAACAACCAACTCATAAAACTCTGTATCAGGAGTTCGTAGTAATTGAAATGCCTTCGGCGTACAATGCGGTTTTGGGAAGACCCTGGATACACTAGATGGGAGCGGCAATCTCCACCATGCATCAGTGCATCAAATACCCAACGAATCAAACGGTCGGTACATTGAGAGGAGATCAGTTAGCGGCCAGGGAATGCCAATACATGGTGATTTTGCCACCCGACAATCCTCAACAAGCAGTCAATCCAACGGCTAAAACTACCCTCAGTTCAACCCGAAGCATCAAAGAAGAACGACTAGCACCAGGTAATGAGGCACCGGTAAGCCCTTAAGGCCGACCCAATGCCGGACAACTAGAGGAAGAAACTGTTACGGCCTACCTCGACAACTCTCAAAACAATAAGGCCATTCAGATTGGTTCCCGCCTAAGCAAGGTAGTGGCGAAGCAACTCACGGAGCTGCTACAGCATAACCATGACATTTTCGCCTGGACCATGCGCGATATGGTTGGGATCGATCCGTTGATAATCACTTATCACCTTGAAGTTGACCTTTCGAAAAAAACCGTCAGACAGAAGAAAAGGCCCGTGGCTTTCGAAAGGAACGCGGTCATAAACGAGGAAGTACAACGTCTACTCGACGCAGACATGATCAAGGAAGCGTGATACCTCGACTGGCTGGCAAACACCATTTTGATAAAAAAAAAAAGAAAAAGAGAAGTGGAGAGTGTGCGTAGACTACACTGACCTAAACAAAGCCTGCCCAAAGAATAACTTTCCACTCCCTCGCATAGATCAGATCGTAGACGCCACTTCGGGACACGACCTATTCAACTTTATGGACGCCTATTCAGGCTATAATTCAAATATTGATGCATCCCCAGATCAAGAGAAAACCTCTTTTGTGATCGAATGAGGAATATACTACGATAGAGTAATGCTATTCAGCCTGAAAAATGCTTGAGCTACTTACCAACGATTGGTCAATCGAATGTCAAAAAACAAATCGGTAGAAATATGGAAGTATACATCGATGACATGCTGGTCAAGAGTCTTCGCGGCCACGACCACATACAAGAACTTTCTGAAGCATTTGACCAACTTAGAAAATACCAGATGAAACTCAACCCACAAAAGTGCACATTTGGAGTCGAGTCTGGGAAATTCTTAGGCTATATAGTGAGCAAAAGAGGAATCGAGGCCGATCCTAAACAAATTCAAAACTTTCTAGACATGAAATCTCTTACCAATATCAGAGCCTGACTGGGAGGGTAGCAGCACTCAACAAATTTATTTCAAAGTCGTTCGAAAAATGCCTCACATTCTCCAAGATACTAAGAGGGAGCAAAGGATTTTCATGGAACGAGGAATACGAACAAACCTTTCACAACCTGAAACGATATGTGGGGAGTCGAGAGCTACTCTCAAAGCCCGCGATAGGTGAAACACTATACTTGTACCCATCTGTTTCAAAACACACTGTAAGTTCGACCCTCGTATGAGATGACCAAGGAACCCAGAGGCCAGTATACTACACCAACAATACATTCGTAGAAACGGAAACACACTACCTGAACCTGGAAAAGTTGGCTCTGGCGCTGGTCGTATCCTCCAGAAAATTGAGGCCCTATTTTCAGGCCCACTCTATAACAATCCTAACCAAACATCCAATCCTCTCGGTATTACATAAACCCAAGCTATCTGGAAGGATGGTGAAATGATCGATAGAACTCGGGACTTTGACATAAACTACGCTCCAAGAACCGCCATCAAATCCCGGGCACTCGCGGACTTCATCGTTGAATTCACTGCCAGAGAAGAACCGATGATAGACTACCAACTCACAGAATCAGATGTCCCAACATGGACCCTTCGCTGCGACGGATCTTCAACTGATAGGGCGAGCGTAGCAAATATCACACTCCACTCCCCCAGCGGCTTCACCCTTGAAAAGACAGTCAGATTCGGTTTCCCTGCATTAAATAACAAGGTCGAATACGAAACACTCATGTCAGGCGTGAAGCTAGCCTTAGGGATCGGCATAGATCGCCTAACAACATACAACGACTCAAGACTAGTAGTCAACCAGGTCAAAGGAGATTTCAATAGCAAAGATCCTCGCATGATAGCCTATCGCAACAAGGTACTTGGCTTAATGGGCAAATTCAAGAGCTGCCAGCTCACACAGTGCCCCCAAGACGACAACAAAAGAGCTGACAAGCTAGCAAAAGAAGCTTCGGCCTTCAATGAAGACTCCAGCGACCTCATTGAATATCAAGAGAAATCAAGCCTCTCCGAGGAAGAACACAGAGATATCTGCGGCACGGAAACACAGCTCAATTGGATGACTCTGATACTAAAGTATATAGCGACCGGGGCCCTACCAATCGAGAAGGTTGAAGCACGAAGACTTAAAAACATAGTCACAATGTACACTCTCTTGAACGATAAGTTATACAGGAGGTCTGTCACAAAGCCCTTGCTCCGATGCCTATCGCCTTCAGAGGCAAGCCAAGTCTTGGGAGACATCCACAGCGGTATAGGTGGAAATCATCCAGGCGGGAAAACCCTCGCCCATAAGGCCCTGACTCTAGGGTATTATTGGCCAACCATGCAGTGAGACGCTAAAGACATTGTCCGCATGTGCGACAAATGCTAAAGGTTCGCATCGTACACCCATATGCCAGCTCAGCCACTAATCCCAATGACAGGTCCATGACCGTTCGGGCAATGGGGAATGGACATCATGGGTCGCTTTCGGCGTCGGCTGACAAAAAATTTCTCCTTGTCGCTGTCGACTACTTCACCAAGTGGGTCGAAGTCGAACCCCTATCCAAAATAGGGCAGGTCCAGATAAAAAAATTCATATGGGCCAACATCGTTTGTAGATTTGGCATCCCCAGAGTATTGGTCAATGACAACGGAACCCAGTTTGAAGGTAACAAGGTCAAAGAACTGTGCAAAAGTTTGGGAGTCAAGCACCATTTCTCCTCGCCGAGACACCCCCAAACCAATGGCCAAGCGAAAATTCCAACTGGAGGATCCTAGAAGCCATCAAAAGAAAATTCGATGCAGCTAAAGGAAAATGGATTCCAGAGCTACCAGGAATACTCTGGGCATATAGAACAACTAAAAGAATTCCTACCAAAGAGACCATTCGCTCTAACATACGGGTCAGAAGCTATGGTTTTGGTAGAACTCGAGGTGCCAACCTTCTGGCCGGAAGAGTTTAGACCAAACGACAACGACGAAGCCTTGCGCATGAGACTAGACCTCATCGACGAAAAAGGGGATCTAGCATCCGCCAAAATAGTCTCCTACCAACAACAAATGGCGCAATACTACAAAAAGAAGGTCAAGCCACACAAATTCAAGGTAGGAGATTGGATACTTAGGAAAACCCAGCAAAACACCAAAGAAGCCGGGACAGAAAAGCTAAATCCGAACTAGGAAGGACCCTATAGAGTTGTCAAAGTCAATAGATTGGGAACATATTGGCTGAAAGATGCCAACGGCGATGGGCTTAAACGACCATGGAATGTAGAATATCTCAACAAATATTATCAATGAAATATTTTGCTTTTACCAAAATTTCCACTGTTGTCCGTTACAACCCTCCATTAGCCCGGCTATGACCAAACTCGAATATCAACCCAAGCCTAGTTCGCTCGATGCGGATCACGATGGTGGAGGAAGTGGGAGTATAGTCGGCGCTGGTTCGCTGATGACGACGACTCGCCAAGGGATCATTACTCTCAATGCAGACAATGATCGCTGAACTTGCCAGGTAAGCCCAGTCAGTTCACGACTGATGTCGACAATTTCTGGTGCCCAAAGCCTAATTCGCTTCGCGCGGAGGAAGTGAGAGTCAAGTCAGCGCTGATCCGCTGATAACGACGACTCGCCAAGGGATCATTACTCTCAATGCAAACAATGATCGTCGAACTTGCCAGGTAAGCCCAGTCAGTTCGCCACTGATAATGACGACTTCTAGTGCCCAAAGCCTAATTCGCTTCGCGCAGATCACGATGGCGGAGAAAGTGAGAATCTAGTCAGTGCTGGTCCACTGATGACAAGGATTCGCCAAGGGATAATTACTCTCAATGCAGACAATGATCGTTGAACTTGACAGGTAAGCCTAATCAATTTGCGACTGATAATGACGACTTCTGGTGCCCAAAGCCTAATCCGCTTCGCGCGGATCACGATGCAGAAGAAGTGGAGTCTAGTCAGCGCTGGTCAGCTGATGACGAAGACTCGCCAAGGGATCATTACTCTCAATACAGACAATGATCGCCAAACTTACCAGATAAGCCCAATCAGTTCGTGACTGATAATGACGACTTTTGGTGCCCAAAGCCTAATCTGCTTCACGCGGATCACGATGATAGAGGAAGTGGAAGTCTAGTCAGCGTTGGTCCGTTGATGACGATGACTCCCCAAGGAATCACTACTCTCAATGCAGACAATGATCGCTGAACTTGCCAGGTAAGTTCAGTCAGTTTGCGATCGATGGCGACGGCTTTCGGTTCACGAGACCTGATCCGCTTGACGCAAATCACATAGGTTGGAGGAATAAAGAGCAGAAGTCAGTGCTAGTCCACTAATGCTTAATGAGTCGTTACAGACAATGACTGAGAAAACTTGGTCAACCTATAACCAGCAATGGTTTATGTTGGTTGAACCCTAACCTTTAACAGAACAACCTAAAACAACAATATATTTCGACTGACGAAGATAAGCATTCCACCTAGCGGTCAAAAACTCCACGGTCTACAAAGCGATTAAAGTAAACATGACTATATGAGACAAAAACAACACTTTCATTCAAAAACATATCTATCTATTCTGTCCGAGAGACAACATTACAATCATTCTATGGAAAAGCATATTCCTCATCAGTAAGCCTCGCGGAACCCTCTTCTCTATTGATCGGTTCGAAAGAAACCCTCTTGTAGCGAGCGAAATCAAGATCAATACCGGGATGCTCCTCCCCAATCAGCTCCAGGAGCTCCAATCTACCACGAACAACCTCAGACGAGATAAAGGGTTTCCTGCCTGACACATCGAAGTCCATCGCTCCCAACAGAGCCTCATAATGCGAACGCTCATCTGCCAGCAACCGTTCCGCCTCCAGAGCGCGGCGAAACCCCTCATCAACTACGCCAGTTGCAGACAAGGAAGGCAATCTGTACTTTCCCTCCTTGAGCAGTCACGTACATATTAATGTCACGCGTCGCTCAAGACAAACGCTTCGAGTCCAATCATCACGATGGTACAATTGTCTTTTCAAAAAATCAGTGGACCCACTTAATGCCCCCACTGACCCGGGGGGGGGAGTAGCCGATGATACATAAAAATGGTCACACCCCTGAGATGTACACGTGTCATGATGATCTCGAGGAACTACAATCCCCAACATCAGCCTAATGATGATCCTGCCCAAGCGGTTCTAAGCCCGCTCACTTCAGTCCGCCAGGCGAACCCGAACTCTCACAGCACGCTAGGCCCACACGTCTCACAACTATCCTCCATAGCCATAAACCCTCCTTAGGCAAGTATCTCGAGGATCAGCTTCTGACGAACAACTATAACTGCTCCCCGGTTCCAACTAGGAAACAAACATCAGAGTATCTTCCACACAGGGAAACTCCCTTCTACGGATTGCTCTTGGATTGGGAACTATCTTTCACGTATCTAGGAGCACATAGCTAACATGAAACTTCCCTCCTACAACATGACTCCTAATTAGAGAAGGATCTCTACGAAGATCTCATCCCTAAACTACGCCTGTGATGGCCTGGTTGAACTAGGACTCATTGCACTATAAATAAGACATGAGGTTGGTAAGCTAAGGGACACTACAAATTCCCTGTTACAACATTACACCTTCCTCATATCCCCGTCTGATTTTAGCATCGGAGTGTCATCAGCCACCACAACAGTGGTCCGTGGCTCACGTGTGCTACTTGTGCAGGTCAACAGGTCAGCAAGAACTAGGTCAGAGCAGGGAGCAAAAAATGACAGCATCAAGAAGGTTCATGATTTGCTAAAGGCCATAGATGATCAATTCGTCATTTCAGATAAGGCACTTGCAAGCCCCATAATCATGAAGTTATCTTCCATGAGGCTTACCGCTGTGAAAGGTGTGCGCAAGCACATCATGCAGATAAGGGACATTACGACTCAATTAAAAATCTCGAGGTTGAGATGTCGAAATCCTTTCTGGTGCACTATATCATGAATACTCTCCTGCCACAATACATGCCTTTTAAAATCTTGTACAACACACATAAAGACAAATGGTCAATTAATGAACTCATGACCATGTGTGTTCAAGAAGAAGGGAGGCTCGTAATGGAACTGGGAGAAAATGCAATGCTGACAACACGGGGAAATGACAAAGCTCAAGCCAATAAGAAGGGGAAAGGTAAAATACCTCCCTAAGCTAATATTAAGAAGGAATCTTTGTGTTTCTTCTCTAAAAATAAGGGACACGTGAAGAAGGAATGCGCTAAATTTCATAAATGGCTTGAGAAGAAGGGTAATACAATCTCATTTGTTTGTTATGAATCTAATATGGTTGAAGTTATTTATAACACATGGTGGATTGATTCTGGTTCTACAATCCATATTTCAAATACCTTGCAGGATATGCGAAACCTAAGGAAGCCAGTGGGAAATGAGTAAAGCATCTATTCAGAAAACAAGATGCATTCACATGTGGAGGCTATTGGAACTTGCAATTTAGTTTTAAGTAGTGGTTTTATTTTAACTTTGGAAAATAAATTTTATATTCCACGTTTCTCTAGAAATCTGATTTCAGTTTCAAGTCTTGTACCTTTGGGTTATTCCTTTAATTGTTCACAAACATCATTCAGTTTATTTTATAATTTTGATCTTGTTGCGAATGGTACATTGTCTTATGGTATTTTCTCTATTGATTTAAAAAAATGATACCACTTATAACGCTATGCATGTTCACACTACTATTAAACTATGTGTTATGAATGAGGATTCCTCTAATTTATGGCACTGAAGATTGGGACATATGTCCATAGAGCGAATTAAGAGATTAGTAAATGATGGGGGTACTTAGTACTCTTGATTTTTTCTGATTTTGAAACTTGTGTGGACCGCATTAAGGGAAATTAGACCAACAAATCAAATAAAGATGCCAAAAGGAGTTCGGACATATTAGAGATCATACATACCGATATATGTAGTAGTCCAGACATGGACTCACAAAGTCAAAGATACTTCATCTCTTTTATAGATGATTATTCACGATACATGTTTCTTTACTTACTTCATAACAAGAACGAGGCATTAGATGCCTGTAAGATCTGTAAGGCTGAAGTATAGAAGCAATGAATGAAGCAAATTAAAATCGTGAGATCAAATAGAGGTGGAGAATATTATGGGAGATACATAGAATGGACATGCTCAAGGTTCGTTTGCAAAGTAATGCGGGTAGCAAATTAAGACCATGAGATCAGATAGAAGTGGAGAATATTATGGGAGATACATAGAGGACGGACAAGCTCATGGTCCGTTTGCAAAGTTTCTTCAAGAGAATGGGATCGTTTCCCAATACACCGTGCCTGATTCACCATACCAGAATGGTGTGGCAGAAAGAAGAAACCAAACGTTATTGGACATGGTGAGGAGTATGCAAAGCAGTTCCAATCTTCCTAAATCCGTGTGGATTGAAGCACTTAAGACGACAATGTACATATTGAACCGAGTTCCAACCAAGGCTATTCCCAAAACGCCATTCGAGTTATTGAAAGGTTGGAAAATGATTTTGCGACATGTGCGCGTTTGGGGATGCCCATCTGAAGTAAGAATTTATAATCCACAAGAGAAGAAGCTGGACCCAAGGACCATTAGTGGGTATTTCATTGGATATGCTGAAAGGTCTGAAGGGTATATATTTTATTGTCCATCCCACAACATTAGGATTGTGGAATCAAGAAATGCAAAGTTTCTTGAAAATGACTTGATCAGTGGGAGCGATCAAACCAGAAACATAGTTTCTGAAAATGATCATTCAGAATCTCACCCTTCCACCTCAAGTGATAGATTGATCATTGTTCACATCACCCCTCAAGTACAAATTGATGTTGAACGACCAATAATTGAAGTTCCAAAAGCTGCTGACAACATTCCAGTAGATCACGTAGTTCAAGAATTGCCAAGAACTTTTGAACCACATACTTCTCAGGGAGATAATGGTACAACATTGAGAAGATCTACTAGAACAAAGAGATCAGCAATCCCTAGTGATTTTGTTGTGTATCTACAAAAATCTGACTACAACATTGGAGCCGAAAATGATCCCAAGTCCTTTTCACAAGCCATAAGTTGCAAGGGATCAGAATTATGGAACAATGCCATGAAAGAAGAGATGAATTCTATGAAGAGTAATGGAGTCTGAGATCTTGTTGAGTTGCCCAATGGTGCAAAAGCCATTGGATGCAAATGGGTCTTTAAAACAAAGAAATACTCATTGGGCAACATTGAGAGATACAAGGAGACTCGTTGTTAAGGGATTCACTCAAAAGGAAGAAATCGATTACACTGAGACCTTCTCTCCTGTGTCTAAGAAAGATTCCATGCACATCATTTTGGCATTAGTAGCCCATTTTGACTAGAGTTGCAACAAATGGATGTGAAAACGACATTTCTCAATGGAGAGCTAAACGAAGAGGTTTACATGAAACAACCTAAAGGATTCCCCTTTAGTGAAAGTGCATTTGGTTTGCAAGCTCAAGAAATCCATATATGGTTTAAAACAAGCATCCCGTCAATGGTATTTTAAATTCCATGATGTAATTTCTTCATTCGGATTTGTAGAAAACGTCATGGATCAATGTATATACCAAAAGGTCAGTGGGAGTATGATTTATTTTCTTGTTTTATACGTGGATGACATTCTTCTTGCGACCAATGATAAGGGTTTGTTGCATGAGGTGAAACAATTTCTCTCTAAAAACTTTGACATGAAGGACATGGGTGAGGCATCTTATGTCATTGGCATTAAGATCCATAGAGATGGATTTAAAGGCATCTTAGGTCTATCTCAAGAAACATATATCAATAAAGTTTTAGAGAGATTTCAGATGAAAGATTGTTCACCAAGTGTAGCTCCCATTGTGAAGGGTGATAGGTTCAATTTGAACCAATGCCCGAAAACTGATTTTGAAAGGGAACAAATGAAGAACATTCCATATGCTTCTGCTGTTGGATCAGGTTTGTACCAGACCTGACGATGCATTTGCTATAGGAATGTTGGGACGATATTAGAGTGATCCAGGAACAAACCACTGGAAAACTGCATAGAAAGTAATGAGGTACCTTCAAGGAACCAAAAGTTACGTGCTAATGTATAGACGAATGAAAAATCTGGAAGTAATTGGCTACTCCGAGTCAGACTTTGCTGGCTGTGTTGATTCATGCAAATCAACATTAGGATATATATTTATGATGGCCAGTGGAACTATATCTTGGAAGAGTGCTAAACAAACCTTGGTTGCTACTTCCACGATGGAAGCTAAATTTGTTTCATGTTTTGAGGCTACTTCACATGGTGTATGGTTAAAGAGTTTCATATCCGGCCTTAGAATCATGGATTTTATTTCTAGGTCATTGAGAATGTATTGCGACAATTTAGCTGTTGTCTTTATGGCTAAAAAAACCAAAAGTGGTAGTTGAAGCAAACACATCGACATCAAGTATCTAGCCATAAGAGAACGTGTTAAGGATAAGAAAGTCATCATTGAGCATGTCAGTACTGATTTGATGATCGCTGATCCTTTGACTAAGGGCATGCCACCGTTAAAATTCAAGGGTCATGTAGTGAATATGGGACTTGGTTCCATTATGTAATTTTTCGTTGTATGGACAACGTTATCTTATGGGATTCTTATTTATTGTGATATTTTCTCATATTTGTGTGCACTTCAATTTGTTTTGAGAAAATTCATTTGTATAGGACCAAAGAATAAACATAGGGTTTGTTCATTAAGTAAAGTTGTCATATATAGAATAATACTTGAGAAATTAAATTCAATGTAATACATGGACAGTAATACTCGTTATTAGAGGACTTATCGGCATGATTCGTGTATTGTTTCTTAAGGATTGTGTTGAATGGGATTAAGTTTAGACATTAGGTTAAACGTATGGACCAAGTGGGAGAATGTTGGATTTTTTTTCCGAAAGATTAGGGAATTGGTTTTTCAACAAATGGTCCATGTTGAACCAGTCTTTCCAACTTCCGTACGGTTACAGCCCATGTACATGATTTTGTGGCAACAAATCTAGTAGTGGTTTTGAGTTTGATGGGAATTCTGTTATTAATATTGTATTTGGTCCCTAAATTCTCTCACTTGAAAATTAGGATTAGGATTATTTGCTTCCTCAAAACTCGGGACGTGAAAATTTAACAACAGAAACATTAAATAAATAAATAAATTAACATCAACAAAAATTCTAACCAGGTTAAGTCCTTGGAGATTTCGTCCTACAAGTAAACCTCTCATATCGTTGTCTCAATGACTTTCTAACCAATGAAAGGCTAAATGGTTACATTCTAATAAGAACGTACCTAAGAAACGAAACTTATTTGGGTCAACGAGGTAGCTGGTATGAGTAAATCTCAATCTTCATAAATAACAAAATGACACTCAAAGACTTGTAGATCCTCAATGAGACAAACATTGCATAGTAATAAGTTTATCATGCTTAAAATATACATTTATTTTACGAAGGTTGAACATGATAAGTCCGACCTGCAGAACTTGTTAGTAGACTTACCATCCTGCACGAAACGTTTAGAAACAAATGGTTAAAATTTATGAGTTATCAATCCTCATAAATGCAATTTATTTTCAAACAAAGATACAAATCATAGTCATAATAGACTACTATTAAAATATCAACAAAACACATTTTCTACATTTAGGAATACATATAGTTCTCATTCAATGGTCGAATGAGCATTTAGTTTCTTCCCTAAAGGAAATCATGCACATACACAAAAATCTCATTTTTTTCCACAATCGCACTACCCTCCTTGTGTCGAACACACCTCACTCAAGTGTGCATCTGTTGCCTTCGAAACCACTTGGAGCATACATGACCCAAATGGGGTGTCACATCGAGTGTCATGTCATCTCACCCGAAGTTCGATACATGGCAAGTATTTCCTAAATACTACACGTACTACCGAACTCACATGGAATGACGTACTCGATATGCAAACAAGTCTGCATACCAAAATTATATCACACGTATAAAAACAAGTTTGTATACTAAAATAAATTTTTTTTTCACATTTTTTTCGGAGTCGTGGAAAAGAGCATAAAAAAATCAATTAAACTTCAAACCTCTTTTACGGTGGCACTTTGTTAACCATAACAAATCAACCACAATATTCATCCCTTCTATTGGGAAAACAAATAACATTTTGATAAATAATAAATCTCAAGTTATAGACTTCACAACATCACGCACAAGTCACTTATATCACACGTCGAATAAAACTCACACTTATAATGCTAACCGTACACATATTGTTATAAAATGATTAAACTCTATTAATAAACAGACAATAAAGTTATATACATTACAATAACACTAATCATCAAGCGAATTGGCAATCCCACATACCCCTACAACATGCTTAATTAATAGCAACATTTACATAAAAACTAAACTTAATTTACAAACATTCATATACATTTAGCCACCTCAGATCTACTCTAACCACATAATTAATTTACAACCAAGCATGTACAAAAAATTAATTTAACAATAACATCTATCACAAAATTATCAATTACTCTAAGGCAGTCATGTATTGTATTTTTTTTGTATAGCAAAAAATAGCGATAATTACTCACAAATTTGGAGGCGACGAATCAAGTTTCCGTAAAGCCAATGAAAAATCTCCATACACACCAAATGCGAATACGTGCACACAAATCCCAAATCCCAAGTCGCAATAAAAATATGAAAATTCAGCCTAAAATCGAACCCGCGTGTTCAAACACGTACATGCGCATACACAAAACCATGCGCTTAGCACGCTTCTTCTTCTCCTTCTATTTTTCTTTCTTTTGTTTTTATTTCTTTGTGCTCTATTGTATTTGTTTTTCTTGGCTCACTCACGTGCTTCACCTCTTTCACAGAGTGTCTTGCATTTCTAGTCTAGGTAGTAAGGTTCTCCTTTTGAAGAAAAGAAAGCAGTGATGATCCCATCATATTTGATTTTTCGAAAATTTTAGAGAGCCCAGCCCCTAGCGCCAGGAAGGCTATTTGGTTGTGTGTTTGTGTTTGATTGATGGAAAATTCTAAGGTGCACTGGTACTTTGCCTGGTGTTGTGCCTGGTGGTATCAGGGCACCGTAGATGTACCTTGAGATAGGAGTTAACTCAACATTAATTCCTATCTCGAGGTACATCTACGGTGCCTGGTACCACCAGGCAAGGTACTAGTGCACCGTAGCATCACTCTCGATTGATAGACTACAAAGATGAAGGATAATAAGGCTCCATAGCGCTAGGCCTCGCTCTCTAGACCCATTCTTGATTTTTCTCACAAAGAAACCCTACTATTTATTTAGCAAAAATAAAAAAGAAACCCTACTAGCTATCCAGCCTAATGAAACAATGGTTAAATTCAAAATAAAAATATTAGCTCAAGCCCAACCCAATAAAAATAACACAAGTTTATAAATTAACTCCATATTTTTATTATATTTAGCAACTGCAAACAAAACAATTTTTTTTGAAATTATATAAAATTTTAGTATATAGATTAATAAAAAAAATATTTATATTTATTTAATTAGGCAGGTATTACAATATATACACATCAAAAAAATATCGTCCCGAGATTTGAAAGGTAAGGGAGTCATGTGAACTTTGAATAAAATATAAAAATACAATTGACAAACGAAATTAAGTTTTAGAAATACATTTTCAGATAAGAAATTATTCAAATCTTGTACTCATAGAAAATGTTCACATCATGCAAAGCCACACAACAAACATGCAGAGACACAAGGCTGCTAGATGCATATATCCATATTATTTTTACAAAAACACAAAAATAATAAATTGAAATTTTATTTACAAAATTATTTATCATGGTCATTGAAAATGTACGAGTGTTACAATATATTCACCTCAAAAGAATCTCGTCCCGAGATTTGGTAAAGGTGGGTTACTAGGTAATTTATTCTACAATAAGCTAAGAAATTATTGAATGAAACACTAAAGTCTAAATAATAAACCACTCTAGAATCAATATTACAATTCAGAGTGGTGTTTTAGTATTCATTGCTGACTGGGACAAACAAAATGGTTGAGATAAAAAGGGCTAGGATTGAGAGTTTGGAAGATGTTGAGGGTTGAGATTCATTCTCTGTAATGGCATGTTTGCAATTATAAAAATGTGGAAGGGTAAATAAAATGAAAAAAATTGTGAAATTTTTTAGTGGAATATGCATGTGGCGGAGAGAAATTTTTATGTTTTCTTTTTTCTCAAAATGAAAATTGAAATAACTATTTTCGTAGTTGTCGGATTTTGATAAACTTAATATCGTTGAAATGAATTTTTGAAGATCTTTCCATCGAAACCTATGATCAAAAGAAGTGCTAAAAATTTAAATATATATTTTATTATTAAAAACGTACAATGCATTTCTCGCCATTAGTATTTTTCAAATTTTTTCAGAGGCACGAAAATAACTTCTCAGGGTATATTCAAACAAAGAACTCGGATTCTAATAAAACTAATGATCAATACAGGCACTACAATTCAAAATTTTATTTTTTATTATTAAAAAACTTCTAATACCTTTTACGTCATTAATATTTTTCAATTTCATACCAGAAAAAAAACTGAGAAGGTCATCTTGATGCACATTTAAACAAAAACATTAAGCTTAATGTTTTGGAGAATTATAATTGGGGGAGACTTACTTTAGATGTTTGAATTTTTTTACCGCAACTGATTCAAATTTTGAGTGAGTCTAACCCTAAAGTATATAGTATATAGTTGTACTTTAGAATGTGTTTGCACTTCAAAACTGATAGTGAGGATGGTGGTGGGGGTGTCCAAGACGAGTTATTTAGCCAAAAAAAAAAAAAAAAACCTTTGTACTTTGTGGAAGTGCCAACGGCACGAGTATTATACTAATCTATATTACAAATCAGAATGGTGTTTTAAGGAATTAGAGATAAAAGATGACTATGATTGAAAGTTGAGAAATATGTTAATGGTTGACATTCATTTCCTATAATGGCATACTTGTGAGTATAACACAACTATAAGGGCAAAGATAATAAAAATGGTGAAAAAAGTTTGTGGAATGTACATGTGGAGGGGAGAGAATTTTGTGTGTTTTTTCTCAAAATTAAAATTGTAATAACTATTTACTTGGTTGCCGAATTTTGGTAAACTTCATATCGTTGGAATGCATATTTGAAGATATTTCCAGTGAAACCAATGATAAAAACAAATGCTAAAAATTTAAAATTTATATTTTATTTCTAAATAATGTATAATGCATTTCGTGTCATTAGTATTTTCAAATAAATTAAAAGGGTCGGTCATCCCATGAAAAAAAAAATGAGACAGATATCTTAATGAACATTTAAACAAAAATCTTGAACTTCATGTTATGGCGAATTCAAAGTTTACGGGAGAATTCACTCCCGGCTTCCAACCGAATCAAATTTTGACCGAGTCTAGCCCTAAAATTTATATTATATATATATTTTTACCTTAGAATAGGCTTGCACTCCAAAACTGATTGAGGGCGAAATTGGGGACGTGGTTAAGTACATTCCCTAAATAACTATCGAAAAAAATGAACAAAAATGTGAAAAGGTTGGTGGAATGCATGTGGCGGAGAGATTCATTTTGTGTGTTTTAATGCAAATCGTCATAACTATCTACTTAGTTGTCGAATTTTAGTAAACTTGGTATGGTTGAAATGCATTTTTGAATATCTTTCAAATGAAACTAATCATTAATACAAATGCTTAGAGTTTTAAATATGCATTTCACGCCTTATGCATTTAAAAAAAAATTGTAATCTAATGCACTTCATGTCATACGTATTTTCAATATTAAGAAACATAGAGAGGGTATGGGAGTGTGTTTGGCTGAAATTTATGTTTACATAGGACTGAAATGCCCTAGGCCAAAGTTAAGTGCCGAAGGCACGGGGAATATCCTAGTTATATTACAATTCAGAGTGGTGTTTGAGGTTAGAGATAAATGACAGCTGAGATTTATCCAAATATAATAAACTAACGGATCGTATAGAACTTAAAACATCAAGAGTGCATGGGTTCGATTCTCATACCCAACATTTTGATATTTATTTATTTTTCTTCAATTATTGATGGTGGTGATTAAACATGTAAGTATGAAGGATGAAAACTTAAGGATTATCATGTTTTGACAAGTTTTAAACTTTTATCGTGCCAACGACACGGGGAATAGTATATATAACCCTTTTTAAGAAACAAACCACACATCACATGGACAAACAAATAGCTCATGCCAATGCCCATAACTTCATGAAGACAATCATACAAAGATATATTATAAAATTTAATAAGTATTAAAAATTACGGGGTGCTATAATTTCTCCCCATTCAAATCGAAACACATTCTTCTCATCTATCTCAAAATCAAAACAACATTTCTCCCCATTCAAAATCGATTTCGACTCCTTCTCTTGGTTCGATTGCTTCATCCCTTCTCGCAAAACGAACAAGCAAAATATTCTCTCTCACATCTTCCATTTTCTTGGTTCGATTGCTTTTGCAACCCCTCGGATCCATTCTTCACTTCGTCTCAGATTTCTACTCCAAAGCTTCTTAAACGAGCTTTCAAGTTATTCATTTCTTGCAAAAAAATTCAAAACTTTAGCAAATTTGTTAACATTTTGTTAACTTCTTCTATTGTAGAATTTATTTGTTCTCTTCTTGATTGTTCTATTTGTTAACAAGCTTTCAAAAAGGATAATTTAATGCGACAATGCGAAATTTTCAGAAAAAACAAAGTAATCTCATGGAAACTTCAGAAAAAATTTCAAAAATATTTTCAATCACAAAAACAAAGTAAACTTCAGAAAAAATTTCAAAAATCACAAAGAAAAACTACTGCTCGCATTGTCTCAAGCGGACAGTAAAAAAATTTGGTAAAAATTTTATGTTCGCCCAGAACAATGAAAGTTTTTGCAAAAGCCTCGCATTGTTCTAGGTGAGATTTTTTAGGTTTTTGCAAAAAACTCGGTTGTTCTGGGCAAAGAGGGAATTTTTCAGCAAAATGTTTCAGACAAATTTGCATGACTTTAGGAAAATGATCATAACTTTCTCATTTGAAAACATTTTCAAGTGACTCAAATTGTGTTTATTTGAAAACTCAAAGTACTACAATTTTTGTGTTTTGATCAGCTTGAGAATCGGTTTCGATCGAGCACATAAGTTGGTGAAAGTTAGGGACAATATCCCGTTTTCATTGCGAGAAGGATTTGTGCGACTTTAGTAGAATGACCATAACTTGCTCATTTCAAAACATTTTCAATTGATTCAAGTTGTGTTTATTAGATAAATCAGAGTACTACAATTTTGTGTCTTAATCAACTTGAGAACCGGTCTATATCGAGCACATAAGTTGGCCAAAATTCAGGTACAATATCCCGTTTTCATTGCGAGACAGATTTGTGCGAGTTCAGTAAAATGACCATAACTTGCTCATTTCAACACATTTTTAAGTGATTCAAGTTGTGTTTATTAGATAACTCAGAGTACTATAATTTTCATTTGTTTTATAAGCTTGAGAATCGATCTAAGTTGAGGATTTAAATTGGTCGAAAGTTACCCTTTTTTTTTCAAAAACACTTTTTTGGGCGGTGTGGGTTAGTAGGAAAAAAAAGTACATGGTGGTGTGAGACAATACTTTTGGTGGTGTAGAGTAGTCGTTGCCAATTTGGTGGCAGGTACAGATGGGATTAGTCCCACAGTCAAACTATAGGTGGCATAGGTTTGGTGGGTTGGCCTGTCCAAATGTCCAATTTCAACCCAATACATCAATGGATCTGGCTTGCTTCCTCAACCGAAACACATGTTAATGACTCTCGCCTAGACCTTAATTGGCTCAGTTACGAGTTGGGTTATGGCGGTTAAAAGTTTAGAAGGCCTAATCCGGATCTAACCGTGTATTAAAACTCTCAACTCAAATCCTTAGACACGTTTTTTAGAAAGAGAATTTTAGTGTTGACTCACGTACTTTCAAATTTTTTCGTGATGACTTGTGATATTTTTAGTGGCGACTTGTATTTATTTATTTATTTATTTTTCTATATTTTTAATTATGTTATAAATGTAAGAGTTACATGGTATTTAAACTTCACTTAATGTGTTGAATAGGTTCATTTACTTACATCTTATTTTTTTCACATATTTCATACCCTCAAAATTTATTATATATGTTTCATGTATCCTCGAATAGTTACGTTTTCTTACACATTGAAATTTTTCTTAAAATCAGGAGACAAAAATTAACTCAACTAACAAAATCATAATATTTGGTTATGACTGATGATGTTTACAGTCCCATGTCAGTAATATTTGAAGGAAGCCTACTGCACTACTCATGCGAATTTTTGGTTGCAACTCCAGGGTGACTTCAAACAATCTGAACAGTTATAACGATTCTTTCCCCTAAATGAATAATGTTGGTTGTCTTCAACCTGATTTTACTTCCCCATTTTGCCTTCATAACTTAATTTTATTAACATTTTAAACTAACCCCACCCAAACATTATATAATTATACCTAATCCCTAATAATATTTATTTTAAGCTTCCAATTATGTATAAACTATAAATAAGACATTATATTATTTTAAACCTCCTATATTATTCATGAATTTAATTTCCCTATTTTATTGCATTTTAAAAAAACTTAAACTTAATATATTAATTTAAACCGTTTAATATTTAAGGGTGTGTGAATAGCATGCGTAGCGCACACAAAATTAAATTCAAAATATTTTTGTTAGACTAGTTTTCAAATCAACAATCTAATTTTTACAAATTGATAATTAATCACTGCACAATTCACTTGATAAAACACAAAAAGAATCACACATCTGACACGTACTCAAACTAGAGTATGCCTCATGCCGTTGACACTCCATATAATTTTATTTTTCCTAAATATTTTGTACTGAATACCCTTTTCACTATATACTTTAAGGTAAAAATATATATTATAAATTTTAGAGTTAAACTCAGTAAAATTTGAATCAGTTGGGAAAAAAATTTAAACGCCAAGAATGAGTTTTTCCCCAATCTTTGAATTCACCAAAATATGAAGTTTAGAGTTTTTGTTTAAATGTGCATTAAGATGTCCGACGCATTTTTTTCGTATGATCTGCCCGTCTCATTGCTTTGAAAAATATTAAAAACATGAAATACTTTATATGTTTTTTAATTATAGAATTTATATTTTTAAAATTTTAGCGCTTGTGTTGATCATTGATTTTAAAAAAATGCATTTCAACGATATTAACTTTAGCAAAATCCGATAACGATGTAGATAGTTACGATAATTTTTATTTTGCTAAAAGCAAAATACAATATTTTCTCTTTCCGCCACATGTACATTCCACCAACTTTTTTCAAATGTTTTTCATTATTTTTGCCCTTCTACATGTTTTATATTTACAAATATGCCATCATGGAAAATTAATCTCAACCCTCAAATTCAATACATTCCCAACTTTTAATCCTAACAATCTTTTATCTCTAATTCTTTCGATTTGACATTGTCCCCATCAGCAATGAATAGTAAATTACCACTCTGAATTGTAATTAGATATAGAATATATAGATAGACAATATATAAAATTTAAGTATTAGCATTATTTCATTTTTTGTGTCAATCAACAACTTGCTCAATGCATAGTGTGTTGTAAAAGAGAGTCTAAAAGTAAATGGCAGATTTGATAGCAATTCTTTTGTTCTTCCTAGGAGGCTGATAGGACAAGTGAATGATAACTATATGTAAGTTCTTTTTGTTGCCTTCAATGGAGTCTATCTGTAAGTTTTATGATTTGCTTATTTTAACTGCTTTCTCAGTTGTATTTCTTTTAGAATGCTAGCTGTTTGTTCATTCCCATTACTTTACTTTTACTTGATTATCAAATCGGACCTTTGTTATTCACCTAATTGCCTTCAATAATTTCGTCAATCGGAGACTGTAGGATTTTTTTTTGTTTTTAGCGGTCAAGATATATATAAATATAAGTGCTGATATTTGTGCGCTATCGAAAAAAAAAGTAGATAAATTTTTAATTTTGAAATATCGTTATTTCCTTGTAGGTTCTCATGTGATATGTGTTGTTATGGAAAGACTTCTTCATCACATATCTCATTTGCATTATAGAATTTGGGTTGCAGAACAATAGTGGGGAGGCAGGGGGAGTACTGGTGGAATTGATAAATTGGATTTTATCTATATGAGAAAATGAAAAATAAATTAGCTAGGAAACTTATAGTAATTGCAATTTGTGGTATAAAACACATGCTATGGTATTTTCTCATTTCCCATAAAGTGCATGTCTTTCATCACAAATCTATATTACAATTCAGAGTGGTGTTTCAATATTCATTGCTAATTGGGACAAAGGAATTTGAGATAAAAGATGGTCAGGAATGAAAATTGAGAAATATGTTGAGGGTTGAGATTAATTTTCTATAATGACATGTTTACGAATATAAAACATGTAGAATGTTACAAAAAATGATAAAAATTATGAAAATAATTGATGAAATGTACATGTGGCGGAGATAGAAAGTATAGTTTTTTTTTTCAAAATACAAAAATTATCATAACTATCTATGTATTTGTCAGATTTTGGTAAACTTTGTATCATTGAAATGCAATTCTGAATATCTTTCTAACAAAACCAATGATCAATATAAATACTTAAAATTTCATGCCTATGTATAATATTATTATTAAAATATGTAAGCATTTTTAATATTTTCATGCCTAAGTGTAATTTTTTTTTAAAAACACAGACAAACATTTTAATGAACATTCAAACAAAGACCACAGACATTCAATCGGTTCTAATTTTAACCGAGTTTGAATTTTAAAAATTAGTTTACATTATAAAATATGATTATTTTTTATGAAATTGATTCACGACAATGGTGGGGATGGTATCCAATAGGGGTGGGCAAACGAGTCGAGGAACCAGGGATTCAAATCGGACCGGACCGTTTTGCTCTAAATGGTCTGATTTTTAAATTTGTAATTTAGATACGATCGGGATCCGGTATAAAATGGTTCGAGCCCATTTACAATTATTTAAAATGAAAATTTCCAGTTCCAACCCGTTTTAATGACATTGTACACATGTCTTAATATTAGTGGAGGTTATAAAATGTAATCCTAAAATGGAAAAAAGTAAACACCGCAACAAATACCTCATCTTCTATATTTCTCTGCCGTCTCTCTTTCACTTCTCTTCATTTACATATCTTCTCTTTCTCTTTTACTCACTGTAAACTGTAAAGAGTCTCCACTCTCCACCACCGTCGGTCCATTTTTTCCAAACAAATAGCTTCGTCTTGATTCAGTATTTCGCAACTTAACTCTCATCTTCCTCTTGACTCAATTGATCCTTTCATCTTCGATGAAACCCTAAAAGCAAACCAGTCTAGTCCTTTTGAAACACTTTCCACTCATTCCCCCCCCCCCCCCCCACTCTTCACACTCACATAAAGGGCTTCCTCCTCTTTATCTCTCTATCAATTCTCAACCCAACTCTTCTGTATGTCCGATTGTTCTAGAGAGAATCCCTCGTTCAACTATTGTTCCATTGTTTCTTCACTGAATATCTTGTTCAAATTTCCTCATACAATTCAAGTGCCTACAATATTTCTCAAAGAAGAATAACCACTCGCTTTCACTAAACATACATAGAGAGCTGCAGTGGCAATCACTATCTCTCACTATGAACCACGACGCGGATCTCAGCACCAATTATGTAAGTCGCCCTCTCTTCCTCTATTTCCAATTCATCCATCCTATTTGAGATTCTAAAATTTAATTTTTTAGGGCTTCTCTCAAATCTCCATTCGAAATCGTGCTTCAGCGGGGCTAGCGTGGATTGCTTCCGCTTGAGAGAGATATCCAACCTTTTTTTTCATGATTGATTGCTAGCTTTTGTTGTGAAGCTTTTTTACTTTCTTCTGAATTCTTCATTGTGGAATTGAGAGGAGGTAGGGTATTGTAAGTCCTTCTAATACACTTGAGTCGATAGCAGAAGGTCATTATCTTTTGTCATAAGTTGTCCCTTCCCCCATTACAGAAGCTGCTAATCAAGAAGATAATGTTCTTCCATGCTTAAGTTCATTACTTTCAACTGATTTTAAATATCAGGTAATTAAGGAACATACTTTCAATGGTGTTGTACATATTTTCAATGGTGTTGTACATATTTTTGTATTGTTAATTGATTTTAAATATCAAATACATACTTTCAACAAAACAAATTACTTCCAGTGGTGTTGTACAATATATTCACTGATCATACAGAGTGGGAACAAGTGTCCCCGTTTTTGAGAAATTTGTTGAATTCCTTGTAGCTAGTTGCTGAATTTGCACCTTGTTGCTGAATTTGGTTGTAGAATAAAAGTGTCCATGTTACAATTTCATGTTTAGTTACAAACTTACGATTGTATCTTGAACAAATTCAAAATGAAAAAAATGAAAAATAAATTTATGTGTAATTTGGAACCGTAGGAACCGGACTGTTCCAAATGGTTCGAGTTAGGTTCGGTCCTAATGTTCAAAATGAGGTATCCGAATTACACCAGGTCCACTAATTTTAAACAGTTCGAGTCAGGTTCCTCAAATTTTGGAACCGATCGGACCGTGCCCACCCCTAATTTAGTGCATAATAACAACAAAAAAATGTATGTGGAGTGCCAACGACACGTGTAATATGCTAGCACCATACATGTGATAGTTCAGATACACTCAATATCTAACTTAAGTTCACCACTTTACTTTTATTTTCATCATAAACAAGACTTTCACCTGGCATTAAGACAAATAAGATGAATCGTGAGATTATTCATCTTCGGTCACAAAAAATTTAAACATAGTGAGCTCATCTTTATCCTCAATCAAGGCGACATGCGTTTAAGTTTGAATTCTCATAATGCTCAGACTGTCTCATCTCTATAAATCACACATTCATAAAGGTGATTGCCTATGTGAGAGGGTCAATGAATCTGTCTGACATACCTTTTATATCATGCACTAAGCATGTATCGTGCGTATATGCTTTTAACAAAACATTAGCAATATTAGGCATTAACTGAATAACAAACTTATTATTATTCATCTGTGAACATTATATTGAAAAAAAAGAAAAATATATATATGCGATGATTGTTCATAATTGACAATCACTTATCAACATCTCAATAACCCGAGAGTTCTAATATGACCATTAAATATGTCTCTAGGAATCGGTTTTAAATGGACCTGCTACCATCTTATGCATAGATATATATTTCACGTTCACTTCTTTCGTGTAATCACGTCTCTAACAAAATTTTATTTGGTACCTATATGTTTGGTCAAAGAGTGATATTTAGGATCTTTTGTGAAAGTTATGGTTGTGTCTGGCTATCATAGTATACTAAGACTATATTTGCAACATCTTTCTTAAACCCCAAGTGATTAAATAATTTTTTTAAGCCAGATCACCTCTTGCATTGCAGCAGAGAATGTTACAAACTCAACTTCCATTGTGGATAATGCTATTTGTTTCTTACTGCTTCAAGAAATGACAGCAGTAAGAAAACATAACCAAAGGTAAATCTCCTCCCGAATTAGCATCAATATAGCTTTCAAGATGCAAATAATTTCCTCCATATCACAATATGTAATCCGCAGTACCTCTTAAATACACCAAAATCCTCTTGATTGTTTTCCAATGAATTGGACCTGGATATGATTGATATCTGCTTGCCATTTCAATTGCAAAACATATATCCGCTTGTACACGTCATGTAACACCCTATGTGGGCGGGCTCCAAGGCTGGCAACTCCGTGTGTGGGCGGGCTCAAAGGCTGGCAGGCTACTATGTGTGGGCGGGTTTAGAGGCTGGCAGATTACTAAGGGGTTATAGTCCTACATCGCCTGGGTGAGGGAAGGATATGCGCTATATATGTACGAGTTTGGATCCACATGACACAACGCGTTTTAAAGCCGTGCGGGTAGTTCGGTTGGGCTTAGAGCGGACAATATTGTATTATGTGGATCAGGTCGTGACAGAATGGTATCAGAGCCGGACTTAGCCGGAAGTCTGCCAACGAGGACGTTGGGCCCTGAGGGGGGTTGATTGTAACACCCTATGTGGGCAGGCTCTGAGACTGGCAGACTGCCATGTGTGGGCGGGCTTAGAGACTGGAAAGCTACTAGGGGGTTATAGTCCCACATCACCTAAGTGAGGGAAGGATATGTGCTATATATGTATGAGTTTAGATCCACATGACACAACATGTTTTAAAGCTGTGCGGGAAGTTAGGTTGGGCCCAGAGCAGACAATATTGTATCATGTGGATCGGGACGTGACACATCATAACGTACATAAGGCTCTCAAGTGCATCGGAATAAGGAACTCTACTCAATATTTCCTTTTCATAATGGATGCCTTGCATCAGTTCGTGGAATATAATTTTTTTCTTTGTTAATTTTTAGTAAAAATGATTTTGCTAACAAATTGTAGGCCCTATGATATCTGCCATAAATTCTTTAAAGTAGGGTCTGTGAAGTATTGGGGGCATGTTTTTGCCTTGACATTAATGTAAAGGTTTTAGAATTTTATTAGCTTAAAATTTCCCAAAGTTTCAAAATTTGGTGAGCATGATCACTTCAATGATGATATATACCTTACCAAATTTAGACTTACAAAATTAGATAGACAAAAAGAAGAACTAATAGAGCAAACAAGAGCACTAGATTATGAACATCTACACATACCATGGTGTAGGGTGTAAATCAACATCAACTGATCCATAAGGAATTCATTTCATATTTTAACCTAATCATTTATTTCAGGCACACTATTTTCTGTTAGTAAGAATGAACTATAAGTTGATAGATATGTAAAGAATTGTATTGTAATATTAAATTGTTGTATTGATTCATTGTTGAATACAAGCTTATAAAACTAACTTTGACCTAACCTTGTGGAGATAGGAAACCTAAGACTTCTATTCTATTCTGATTTTTCTAACATATCCTATTCTGTAACACTTTCCTATTTTATAACATAGGTAAACTTCTATTATTTAACACTCCCCCGCAAGCTGGACATGTAGACGCAGACGAAATGTGCAGCTTGGAGGAAACTTTGAAGTCCAATTTGGTGAAGAAATCATGACTGTCGAGTGAAGTTGCTAATGGTTTAACTCGAGGCATCATGATTGTCGAATTCTGGATGATTCCTGTATGAAGAAATCATGACTCAATTCGAGTCAACACAGATTTTGGATCATTCCTGTATGAAGAAATTTGGATTCAATTCGAGTCTTGGTATTTCTCAATTCTAGTCAACACAGATTTTGGTAGTAACCAAAGATGGTGGGTGTGAATAGCGGAGTGAAAGAGATTCAAATTTATTTCTTTTCCCTCCATTTCTTCGTCTTCTCTGCCGTGTGATCTGATGTGCGACCGAACATGTGACAAAGAGAGAGAGGACGAGTGAAAGATCGTGTGGTCTACATTTGTTTGGGTGTTGCTGTCGTGTGCACCAGAGAGAGACGCTGTTGTTATTTGTTGAGTTGAAAACTTTTTTTGGTGGTACTGAGTAAAGCTTGGGGTGCCAATAGCCCAGAGCTTTATAATAGTTTGAAGAAATTTTTTCTTATTTTCTTATTTCCTTCTTCTTCTCAGACTTGAAGAAAAGCTCAGATTTCCCTTATCTTTCAGCGGCGATGACGACCAAGGCGAGAAGAAGAAGCCCTAGACGTTGTCTTTGTCCGAGTTCACGGCGGAGCTTCAGCAGGCGGTGGTGTAAAGGGGGTGACGTTCGTGATCGACTTTTGATGATGATTGATCAGTGATCGACTCTATTGATGACGAGATCGATCAACTCTATTGATGACGAGATCGATCAACTCTATTGTTGGTCTAATAACGAGATCGACAAGGTCGATTGTTCTGAGATGGACAGATCGAAGTGCTCGATCGATGTTCGATGATGTCTCGAGTGTTGGACAAATCGAAGTGCTCGATCAATGATCGATCACGTTTCGAGTGTTGGGAGACTCTAAAGATCTCTGTTGATCAAGATCAAGATGAAGACGTCTTCGTTGATGATGGATCCGATGATGATCGGTGTTGATGATGATAATGAATTGATCGGTGATGATTGATCAATGATTCCGTTGGTGATGGACTGGATTGGTCGGTGATTGCAACGATATTGATCGGTGATTGTGATGTTGATGGATCTGATGATGATTGATCAGTGATGATGTTCTGATCGACAATGTTGATGATGATCGACGAGATCGACGATGATGTTGATTGTACTGAGATTGATGTTGTTTCTATTGTATGCATTATTGATCCAATTTTATGTTGTACAACCTCCAAGGTTACAAACTTGATGCCATGGGGCAGTGACAACTGAAACTTATCATTTTAATAAGGATTGCTTCCACCATGAGTGCTCAAGCTTGTAGACCCCATGAAGGTCGAGTGCGTACCAACTGTCACTAAGGTGAAGGTGTTCTTTTCTATCAAATGGCGCTCTATACGCAAGTCCCTTGCTGAGATGATTGTTAGTTCTAACTCAGCATCCTGGGGGTTCTTCTCCATCTGCTCTTATACACAAGGTATTGAGAAGAGCAGAAGAAGAACAAAAAACAAGAAGAATTTTTCTTGAGTTGTTTTGATTGATGATTTGTTGTTTTGCTGTTTGTCGCGTGTGATGGCGAGAGAGTCTCACCACCGCTGATAGCGGTGACGTTGATTGGTGGCAATGAGTTTGTTTGCGGAAGCGGTGGCGAACGAGGTTGTGGCTCGCAATGTGGTCTATTATGATGTTGTTGAATTGATTGAGGTAAGCTATTACTACTGTCTTCCCTTCCCCGCCTCTTACGTCTAGGTAGACGTCGGAGGCGGGGAAGCGCTTGGTTCCCCGGAGTTTTAGGTCAACTAAGAACCTTGCTCTGATACTATGTAAAGAATTGTATTGTAATATTAAATTGTTGTATTGATTCATTGTTGAATACAAACTTATAAAACTAACTCTGACCAAACCTTGTGGAGATAGGAAACCTAAGACTTATATTCTGACTTTCATAACATATCCTATTCTGTAACACTTTCCTATTTTGTAACATAGATAGACTTCTATTCTTTAACAAGATATGATACTTCATTTTTGCGTGGAGTTTGGATTGCTACACAATGGTGCAGTGCACACAATTCAGACTCTTTAAAAAGGTGATTTCTGTTTATTCTTCGTCATTATTCAATTGGCTATTAATGATTTTATTTTAGATGTGAATAAGCATTCAAGAAAAAAAAATGTGAATATCATATTTGGTTAATAATACAACTGAACCAAGATTCATAAGAGCATCTCCGGTGGAGAGCTCAATCTCAAGCTAAAAAAAGTGAATCAATTTGAGGTTGAGGGTGAGTGTATTCCAATGGGCCATTTAACAAAATCTAAAAAAAGTGGATCAAAAGTAAAAAAAATTTAGGGGGGGAGGGAACCAATTTTATACTATTTGTTGTTAAAATAAGGTCAAATTAGTTAGACACATTGAACAGTTATGCGAGTGTAGAATTCTTTTGATTGTGTTGCCCCGACCAAATTTGCCTTACCCATACCATTTTCTAGCAATGGTTTGAGCTCAAACAATCCATTGTGCTTTGAACTTTTCATTGTAGCATGAAAATTTACTCTCAAAGCTCAAACAATTGTCATATTTAGCTTTTGAACTTCCCCATTGGAGATGCTTGAACTGATCTCTTCTTTGTCGATCCTACATATAGATGTATAGCAGCACAATGCTTTTATGATGGGTGTGGATGGAAATGCCATACAACATATGGGCATCTCTTTGAATAATTGCTCATGTACTATAGAGAGTAAAAACAATAAAAATTGGTATCTTCAATGCACCAAGAAAGGATGTCATTATACCAACTGTACAACAGTACAAGTGCGTAAACAGTGTATTTTGCAGTTGAACATGGTGCATACCAGGTCAGTGCAGATTTTTATTTCTATATACTCAACAAGTGTTCAGTTCTTTACTGTTATCATCATTTTTCCAGAGAGTTGAAGATCTACTATAGCAATCCCTAGCTACATTCTCTCAAATCTTAGAGAAGTTGCAATTAATGTCGATATAGCATGTGGATGGTATAATATTGAAGGTGGGGTGATCTGTTGTTCTTCATTGAATTGCAAAAATATAATATCATGGATTGGGATGAAGACCACAAAAAGTGGATCCCAGATATGTGAACACTGAATTGTGTTGGCTGTCATTCTCATTCCCCACTGACACTCACTTTGCTTCATAAAGTTTATTTGCTTAAGATCATATTTTTGAAGGTTTTATTAAATGGTCAAACTCATGTGGACTCACATTCTCTATCACATTTCTCATTTTTAGATGGTTTTTATAAGGTCAATGGGAGTGCACTCATATACATTTTTAGTAACCCCCATTAGTTTCTTATTAAAAGGCTTGTTTTGGAAAGGAAAGAAATGGGTTTAAAGGGGTATGTTCTTCTGTGATATTCCATCAGTTAATGACACGACTTTTTAATGCTAGTCACATGGGCTAGTCGTTAGGGGTGGGCACGAGACGGGATGGGACGAGATATATCCATCCCTATCCCATCCCGTTCATACGGGATCGAGACGGGACGGAATGGAAAAAATCTCATCCCATCTCAAACGGGTTCGGGACGGGACGGGATCAGCGTGCTGCCTGTGACTGCTGCAAAGATTATCATCATATAAGAGCGTGAAAAATAACTTTCTTATAATTAGATATAGATGTGACATGCAAATATAAGGGTAGCCACTAAATCCCCTAACAATGAAGTCGAGTGAGCTGACTTTTAGAAAATAACATGATAAATGGGACCCACTAAGAGTATTGTGTCGCTGTGATGGCTTTCCAACTGATTTTACAATTTCATTACTGTGGGAAACAAAATTCATGTTTCCTTGACAAAATGACATTTCATCTTTTGTTAGGGAAGAAATATAGACCTATTGGTGATGCTCTAACATATTCATAATGGTTTACTATCAATACATATATTGTAATTAAATAAAATTATTTTTACAGTCCGGGGCATCTCAAAATTTTGGCTCCGCCCCTGAATGTTCCATTCTGAATATGTATTACTCAGTTAATTGTTATTTTTCATCTTCACCTGGGTATTATCAATATTTGGAAGTTAAATAATTGGAGCCACTTTTATTGGGAATCCAAGCAACAGTCTGCTATTTTTCTCTTGCTTAATGAATATTTATTTCTTGAAGTAACATTTCTGTTACCACTGCAAACACCATGAGTTTCTGTCAGTCATCTGTAAGTTTATATGAATAAAAATAAATAAATAAATAAAAATATTAATAATAAATATTAAAAAATTAGCTCGGGACGGGACGGGATTGGCGGGATTGAAAATCTTCATCCCATCCCATCCCATTCTAGATCGGGACGGGACGGGACGAGATGCAATTATTCAATCCCATTAAGACCCGAAAAAATCGGGACGGAACAGGATCAGGACGAAATCGGGATCGCGGGATGGGATGCCCACCCCTACTAGTCACTATTCTCGAGTCCACATTTAGTGGACAGTTGGTTGTGGGTACATTGTCTAATTTTGTTAAGGGGACCACGAGTTCACCATCAATGGATGTGGTTCAGGCAGTGTTGTAAGTAGAGGGAGAAACACACCAATGTTGTCTTTCTCAAAGTTGTAAAAAACGAGGGTTCATGAAAAATTCAATTGATTTGGAAATATAAGGGGAGAAAGATGGTATGCATTAGTTAGGGTCACAAAAAACAAAAAAAAAAAAAAAAAAAAAAAAATCAAAGGTTAGGGTCACAAACCTCATTTTTTATGGCCTTTAGCTTTCCTTTGAAAGCAACATAAAGACTTTTAAGAGGGTTTGCTCTCATGGAAGACTCAATAGTGCAATGGTGATGAGGGAATCCACTCAGCCTTTCAGTCAGGAGCTTTGCTACAGAGCGAGGGAGGGAGCGAGGGAAAAGGGGCGAGGGATGGGTGGTAACCACCCATCCGCCTCGAGATAAGTGCATCGAATTGGAGATGCGCAATGGCGCTTATCTCGAGGCGGATGGGTGGCTACCACCCATCCCTCGCTCCCTCCCTCGTTCCCTCCCTCGACCCCTAGAATTTTTCTTCAGTCAGTCACCGAGACAATGTGCGGTAGAGAGGTTTTTGGAAAATTCTAGGGGTCGAGGGAGGGAACGAGGGAGGGAGCGAGGGATGGGTGAAAGCCATCCATCCGCCTCGAGATGAGCGTTATTGCACATCTCAAATTTGATGCGCTCATCTCGAGGCAGATGGGTGGTTACCACCCATCCCTCGCCCCCTTTCCCTCGCTCCCTCCCTCGCTCTGTAGCAAAGCTCGTGGTTTTTGTGAGGTATGTGAAGGTCCCCCTTCTTTGTTTCCTTGCCAACTAGCCACAAATGTTGTCTCGCGTGTACGACACATGCAATACTACTATTGGTCAATAAGGGCCCCCCCTCCCCCAAGACCTACCTAATTTTAAATTCTCTTTCCTTGTTAATTGGTTGCAATTGCAAATGCAATCATTTATATTGGTTGTGATTTGATTTGTTGATATTCCCTCTTGAATCTTCTTCACCTTTAGGCTAGGCAGACACATTTCTCTTCTTTTTATAAAGTAGACTGAATTTGTTTATTAGAGAAATTTACAAAATTTTCTTCCTCTCTGTTGGTTCCGTTGCGGTTGTGCTAGGACTAGTGGTATAGTCTTGAAGAAACTCTGATATCCTGTCTCCTTAGGCAGACTATGAAGTTGGTTGTTGTTGAGTTTCTTTCTTCGATGATGCGATTCTCAATTTAGTAAAATCATAAAAACACTTTCACAATCCATTTTAGCTCCCAACTAAAAAGTTTCTTAAAAGTGAAGCTATTTCTTGCACAATCTATATTTGTTTTCTTCATCTTACATTTTAACATGGGCATATTAATAGAAAGTTGTTTACTTGATGCAGGATGGATTGCATTAACTAGTTTACTCTTGAGAAGTAAAGAAACTAGCTTTAAGAAAAAGAAGTCTTAAAAAATCACAAATTAAAGTATGGATAGTTATCACAAAAAAGTGGATTAGATTGAAAAAAAAAAAAAAATTATAGCCAGAAATTTAGTAAACTAACCAAAAGCTACAATGTTGGTAAATATAACAAAAAAAAAAAAAAAGGAAATGAGAAATTGGGGGACATAATTATTTGGTTTGATTTGTATCAAATTTGAGAGCCTAGAAGAATCGTATCCAAAAGCAGTACTCAATCGCGGTCAGGTTAGTGATATATTTGAGCATCCGGAGTTTGTTTTATGTGATGTAAGTGTAACATAGTCATGAAAAATTATTAAAAAAAATTGGCTGGTGCGACTTGGAGGGTAGCATGTGAAAATGGATGTGTGTGAATAGAATTGCGATTCTCCTTCCTTTGCAAGTTATTTTACATATACAAGTAAAGTGGGTAGTGGGGTTTTGTGGGAAAACAAACGGAATTAGCAAAAGCGGCGCCGATACATTAGTTAACTACTTGTCCCTAATCTCCTTCCCCTTATAAACCGCTAGAAAGTGGACTGGACTGGACTGGACTGGACGGCACAGGCACACCAATCACAAAACCGAAACTCTCGCTCTCCCCACCCGATATTTTCAACAATTTATCTGTAACAGTTACGAAAACAACCTCTTTCTACACACACGACACACTCACTCACTCACGCCCTCCCACTCTTTCCATTTAATAACCTCTCCGCTCTTCCTGTTTCTACATTTCCTCTTCTGTTACAAAAATCTCTCTCTCTCTGAGATTTTGTGCACAGATCCTTCACTTCAATTGGATCTCGTCTTTGTTTTCGTTCAAGATCATTTGCTTTTCCGGTCCTCAGAAGCTCTGTTTGTAAATGTAGATTTGCACATTTAATTAGGTTTTTTTTTTTTTTTTGAATGTCTATCAAGGCTCGAATTTGGAGATCCATGGTAGGGAGTAAAGGGAGGAGGCTGAGTTTGAATGATCTCAATCACTTGTCTCCGAATCTCCCTCCTCTTTTACATCCTCACAACCACTTGTGCTGGATTCTCCACAGGAAGAAGCCCATCTCAACTTCTCTTATATGTGGCTTGATGCTTTTTGCTTTGGGCTTAATTTCCCTCTTCACTGGACACATCGCCTCCAACCTCGACAATTACAGCTTCTTGAAGGAAGTCTTGGCCACCAGACTGGTATGCTTACGTTTTTCTTTTTCAAATGTAGTAATATTTTTAGTCTTCTTTTTCACTCAATTTCTTGGTTTTCTATCGGTCTTTTAAGGACTTCTCCTGCGCTTGTTACATTTGAGATGCTTGAAAATGGAAATTTTGTAATTTGACTAAAATGCATTCACAAATTGCTTACCGGGGGTGTTTGTTTTTATAGCTTCTTAATCTAATCATGAGGTCTGGCTTTTGCAAGTCTAACACATTTCTCCGTAAATTTAGACCTCTGGCAAAAACAAACAACTTCTAGTTATTGTGTTGGTCGATTTGAAAATTTTACATGGAAGACAGATCTCTTAGATATTTTATCTGGATTTTTTTTTTCTTTTTCTAATGGGGAGTAATAATATTAAAAAAAATGATTCTAATGTGGAGATCATGATTTAAGAAGAAATTTGATGCTTGTGTGCGGACCAGGAGGTCAAGGTTTTGATTTGACAATTTTATATTTCCAAGGGATGCCGTTGGGTGAGGGTGATTTGGTAGTCCTTGAGTTTTGGGCCTTGGCTAAGGTCTTGTATGTTTTCCCTACCCCCAATTGCAGACTCCATCAGTGCATCAATTTGTTAAGGTCATTGTGGAACTAGCTTCTGGTGGAGCTGGGTGAGGATTAAGAGTGACATTCAACTTGAAACTAGGTTTCTTCTAGTTACATAGCCGCCTTTGCTGATTTAAAATATTCTTATTTAATAAAATTTTGAATCTTTCCTCAAAATTATGCTAATCTATTTTCAGAACTATGGGCTGGGGAAGTAACTTCACTTTTTATTTTTTTATTTTTTATTTTATTTTTATTCATGATTCAGTTACAATGTATAGAGATTTACGTTATTTATAAGAATGCTCCTAAGAAAAAATTGATCATTTATGCTTATCCTTTTCTAGTTGGTTGTTTCTTAGAATTTTTCATAGGCCATATGGTTTATAAATATATGGATTCTACAATTTGTAGTACCCATTTCAGAATAATTCAGTTCTCGAGAAACGTAAGTTGGAAAGAGTCCATTTGTAATCCTATATGGGAGTTGAATTCACAGGTTCTAACTGTGCATGAGAATGAACTGATAAATCAAAGAATCTGATGCATGCATAAATCTTCCTTGTTTTCACCATTTTTTGAGGTTATTATACTTCAGTATGAAATTATAATTAGTTTAGCTTTTAACTCTAGCAATGCAACACTCGTGTCTTGTTTAAGTAACACTTCATTCTAATACTACAGAAAATCAAGTAATAAGCAAACTAATTCCCTTGCACATATAAGCTATGAAGTTAAAATGGGTAACACACCCATAACGGTCCAGGAGTATTATAGGTTATAACGGGATATAACGGAATAATTTTTTAAATATATTTTTAATACCCTCACAAAATATTAATGTATTATAGAATCAAAAAAGTAAATCATGTTCATAATATTAAAAATTCAAAATTATCAAAACATTAATAAAAAACATAATCCCTTAGTATGAGAGTGAGATCGCAACAAAGAGTGCGATCGATTCTTTGTTTTCTTCCCTTCTTCTTCTTTCTTCTTCTTCTTCTTCTTCTTCTTCTTCTTCTCTGTCAATCAGTAAGGTCTTGTTCTCTGTCGATTGGTGACGGCGAGTTTTACTCTTTTCCTATGAGTCTAGAGTTTCGGTTCGATCAAGAATGAAATTGGTGATCTATTTATTTATTTTTTATGTATTAGAACAAAACGTTAAAACGGCGTTATTGAAAAAAAACTTTATCTCAATAACAACCATACAACGCCGTTATATCGGAGCCATGGTACCAAAACGTGATAATGTCATAACGTAACGGTTCACTCCCGTTAAGCGTTATATTGGAGTTATAATGTTGTTTTAACTGCACAACATACAAGTATCATTGAGTATGGGAAGCCGACATATTACCAAAGGCTAAAGATTTCCAATGTAACAATTAGTAAAACAAGGGAGAAGTAATTGGATGCCCATCCTCAACGACACTTTTCTCTGTCTTTTCTTTCCTCCTTTGTTTCCTGTTCCCTTTTCTCTTCTTTTCCTTTCCCTGTTTTTCTTGAGAATTCAATTATATGCAAACAAAAATATAGCAAATGGAGAGAGATGCGTAACTGTGGATGTATTAGAATACCATAAATCCCTACACTGTGGATAATTTTATATTGACTAGAGTCTAGAGCAAATTATGTTTTGTTTCTCGAATCATTTGGTCACTCCTTTTCAGTTTCAAATCGGACCACCTTTCCACCATTACCTTCTCTGAAAAAAAAATGTTCGACGCACCTGATTCTTTAACTAGGTAGTTATTCTTAGGCAAAGCTAAAATTAGCGAATCTTTATGTTTGGCTCAGAGCAAGCATCTCGAATTACAAACATAATTACAAACATTGAACTTTTACTTGATTTTCTCTATGTTTGATTCTGTTTTCTTATTTTGCTTGTCATAATTATTTGAAAGGTTTTAGTTTTTCTTGTTACAAGTTATAACATTCTTTTTCAGTTCTTGTATAAAATATTAGTGATTACTAATAGAGAAAAGGCTCACTGATTTGAAATCGTTCCAGGAGAGGAGCCGCCCACCTATTAATATATGGCATTCAAAGGCTTCAAAGTTCTACCATGGATGTAGCGCTCGAGGTCCACATTTTGCTCGTAAGTTATTTTGGAAACCTTTTAATATTATTTTTTCTTGCTGAAGAAGATTTCTATTTTTTTTTTACTGTTATTACAGAAGGGCAACACTATAATCATTAAGTAATATATATATATATATATATATTTTATTTCTGTTAGAGAGTCATTTTCAGCACCTATTATGTAAATGCATGTTTCCTACAACAATATTTAGGTCCTATTTGTACCATGCTATAATTTAGTCTACCAATGATTCCCTTGTATTCATCTAATCATCTGCAAGGTTCTGAGGTGTTCAACATGCTTTCTTTTTTCCAAAACAATTTGCATTGCTCTGTTGTGGATCATGTCAAAGTTGGGAATGACTTGGTTTATAATACTATATTGGTAGGTAAGCCTTATTTATTGGTAAGCCTTATTTATAACTGCACAACATACAAGCCTCATTTATAATACTATATATTGGTAAGCCTTATTTATTGGTTTATAACACTATATTAGGAATGACTTGGTTTATTGGTAGGTAAGCCTTATTTATAATACTATATTGCCAGCCCTCTCATTGTATTGATTTATATGACAAAGACTATTAGTTGAACTGTAATTGGTGATCATGTTTAGTTCAGATTGGCTTTGTTGTCACTAGCTTCTTCCAAGTGGAGTAGGGTTTTGAACACTATTTTGGAGAAAGTCAATGCTTAGGTAGCATCGTCTATTTAGTCAGAGGTATTCCTAATTCACCACATAATCTTCCAAACAAAAAGGAGGAGAAGGTTTGTTTACCCCAACCTTGTGTCATGCTTGCATTGTGGATGAAGTACATCATCTTCTTGAATTAGGCCATCACTGGAGTTTAAAAGAAATTTCTGGTGTACATGCATTTAGTTATCTGATTTCTGTAAGCGCTTCATATTGGCTCAAAGATAGGGAGCATGTTTTATTCTGTTTAGTGGATGTTGTGATTGTAGTGTAACTGTAGAATCCCTTGTCAGTCAATGACCACACATGTAAGCAAAAGATTCAGTAAAATGAGGAATCAATCCAAGGAGATGGTAGACTGAATAGGTTGCATAATGGTGTTTAGGTCCAAAAGTGATGATTTTCCTTGAGTGTTCACTGCAGATTAAGATGTCCCTGGTAATTCTATAGTCTCACCAAAAATAGCATATTTTCCTGAATCCCCCCCTTCACCCCTCCCTCCAGATCTGACCGTTATTGCAGAGCAATTTGTGGAAATCATCAATCACTAGACTAAGCAAGCCTTGATACCGAAGGCTCTCCTAAAAATAAAATAGTTTCTCAAACTCCCCCTTCCCACTTGGTGTGGTCATCATGGACACAGGAGAATTATGACCATTTGAAATTCATTTCCAGCTGGTCGACCAGCATGAGAAAGCCAGGTGAGCTAATGTTCGATTTTCGAACCACTGAATTGATTGATGATTTTGTCCCAACTAATTGAAGTTCTCCTCCCAGATAATTGAGGACTGAAGCCACTCCAAGAATGAGTTACAGGAGGCATGAACATGAAAATCTGACAGGGTTAGCATCCGTAATTGCTTAACCAACGTAAATGAGATTAGTCAGTGGTCAATGGATTTTTCCTCCTGACCATAAAGCACACAGTGGTTGGGGAGGAGGATCTCTCTTCTGTTAATATTATCAACTGTAAAAATTCTGCAATGCAACACAGCGCAAAACAAAAATGTGGCTCTGGGAGGCACCTCTTTCATCCAAATGAAAGAATGGACCTTGTTGATTCTCATTAGGAGGTGTGAGGAAGAGGGCCATAACTCCTTGTACCAATATCGGACAAAAAACAAAACAAAATCTTTACCCTTCCATAGCTACTTGTCGGGTTCCAAGTCAAGAGATACTATCAGTGGTTTAAAAAAAGGTTAACCATTTGAGGAATTTCCCAATTATTGAGATTCCTTTTCAACTGAAAGTTCCAGCTGCCTCAGTTGCTATACCAAAAGTCTTTAATTTTCCTTTCTTATTAAGGGCTGCATTGAAATAGCAGGGAAGGAGTCCTTAAGAGAGTGGTCACCAATCCACCTTTGATCCCAAAAGTTGATCATTTCACCATTATGAACTTCAAAAGTAATGCTAGAGTGAGCAAGGTGTTCTAATTTCATAATCCCTTTCCATAAAGAGCACTCATAAGAAGAGGAAGGCTCCTTAGTAAACCAATCCAATTGGGATGCACTATATTTTTCTGCATTGGTTCTTCTAGAAAATTCATCCGTTTGTGTATCAAATCTCCAAATCCATTTGAGTAAAAGGGCTTTGTTGAATTCTCAAATTCTCTTGAGACCAAGACCTCCTCTGGAGCCAATGGGGGTACTAGCTCAACTGGTAGACTTTTGGCGGATGGTATCACATGTCCAGGGTTCAAGACTCCCTGCCGGCGGCATTTAGGGTCAGAGGGGCTAAGGATTTAAAAAAAAAACCTGTAGATTTTGATTTGCAGATTTGCTTCCAATTGAGCAAATGAAACTTTTTTCAGAAGAAGAGGACCCTGGAAGAAGCTTCTCATACATCTTTCAATTCTATCACCAACAGAAGCCGGAATCACACACAATGACATCATGTGAACATAAATGGATGCAATGGTGCTCTGGATGAGGGTAGCTCTACCAGCCTTTGAGATATATTTCTTTTCCAAGTGCTTAAACTGCCTTTGGCTGCCTGTGAGAACCACCTTTCTTTGAAGAAAAGTTCCTATTCTTTCAGCCTTTTTTATAATTTTGATCAACAAGAACGTGCGAACCTATTCTTTCAGTGTTTAAATCAATGCTGCAAACACTGCTGCATTTGAGGAATAGGACAGGGGGTTTAAAAAGTAATAGTTACACATTCTCATTTGATTGCCTTTAATGCTTTTGAGAACACTGGAATATTGTTAAATGTCCAATAATCATCAGCAATGAAATTTAAAGAAGAAAGTTCGGAGTGATTTTGCTCTATGAAAAATTGTAGAAGAAACAACCTTAACACTTCTCTTCATCACTCCACCAATGTCTCTGATTACTTTCTGCTTTTATGTAAAATATAGATGCTGTGCCTGAGAACGCATCTAATGGGTACTTGCTTATTGCAACAAGTGGAGGATTGAATCAACAAAGAACAGGGGTAACTGAATCATTCTTCTTACTCATATATCTTTGTTCAAAGCATGCCCAACAAAAGTTGGTATATTCAATGTATATGTATCTATATATCCCCGAGAATATGGGAAATGGGCTTTGATGATGATGATGATGATATGTATCGAGTATAATATAGTTGTTGTTGTTGTTGTCTCTGTTTTGTTCATCTATAAAAAGTAATGTTTAAAGGCAGAGAACAAATGTTTAAATCGGTTTGGCTATGGAATGGTCATCCTAGTATTAGCATGTATTATGTGAGGAATTTTCAGCTGTTAATGCCTGAAACGACTTTATTTTATTACCTATAGATTGTGATTAATCAACATTTTAAAAAAATCGTTCAAAAGTCACTCAGCCAATTCCATCACCTAATCATAATACAAAAATGATTCACTTGGAGAAACACTTGATAATCTCTTTTGATGAATAGTTTTCCATGACAATTTTTAATAGGGAAAAGTTTTGTCTCTGCAATCACAAGTTGGTTGCTCTGTCATGAACTATCAAAATCTTACTAAGGTAACTCCATTGTTAAAGAATTAAAGATGCAAAATAAGTGATATCTACATGATACTTAGACGAACATTGAGATTAAGGTCTTAGGATTGCGTCTTGCCGTTAGTGATGGCATTTGGTTTAGCGTGTAAAACTAACTTTTGGGATATGTGTCATCCCTTTTAAACCTTTCTCACAACCTATTAAGACAAAAATTAGCTTTTATTTTGCATCTAGGCTCTAGTTGATATGCTATAAATGCTGAAGAATTTAGTTTCCATATGTATTAGTGTATGACGCAACACTTTATGGCTGCTTAGTAGTGTTTAAATATAACCATTGTGAAATTCAATGAGTATTAGATGTGTCTGCATAATTCATTTTAGTATATGCTAATTATTTAAAATTTATTATTATTATTATTATTATTATTATTACTATTATTATTGTATGTATAATCAACATATTTGATATCTTGTAAACGCCATTACTAGAAATAGTATAATATGAGCTTTTTGACATGTGTCAAAATCCATGTTTGAGTTTGTGGGGGAGGTGGAAGCAGTAGGACGGGTTAGCTATGCAAAATAATTCAATACATTTTAAGCGTGCATAAAATGCAATATTTTATTGAAGAAAATGCAGGGTCTTGAAAAAAAAATCATTTACTAAATCCTAAAAAGTGGTACCAAGTGACGAATATCATGACTGAACTGTAAACTAATAGATTTTCATTGTTGATGACATACAACAAGTCAAGGTTCTTAAAATCGCTAGGCGATAGGGGCGGCGAGCAGAAGAGTAGCGCCCAGAGGTTCAAACGTTTTTTTATTATTATTATAATTTATAAAGTTAAGCATAATAGCATATAAATTACTTCCAATTCAATGCTACGATGAATATGTCAAATGCATAAACAATAGTCTTGATTTTTTAATTTTTTTCGAACTGGAAATTTTTTTTTTTAAAACCTGTCTGGGCGTTTCCTAGTTGCCTAGAACGTTTTTTAGAACAAAGCAACAAGTGTAGCCTCAGAGTGAATCAAGTGGAATAGTGGTTCTAACTAATCAAAGTTAGTTTTATGAAGTCGTATGTTTGACTCACTATCCAATATTCATAATATAGTTGATTCAATCTAAGGCTATGTTGTCTAAAGTTGCACAACTGCGGTTTGCCTCGCAAAGGAGTTGTTTAAGCGTTTCACCTCATTTTTAGAACACTTCAAAATGCCTTAGTATTTTGGGCGCCGCAATGCTTCATCTAGCGTACTATCAAGTGCTCGTGACTCATAAAGTTTGTTAGTTTTATTGATTTATTTTATATTAAGTGAAATATTAAGTGAATTTAACAAATGTGAAACCTACTATTTTATTACAAAGAAAACAATGTAATTATGAACAACTTTATTATTCATATCGCGGCTCCACCATGACTCTTGGGACGATTAAGGTACCTCGTCCCAATCCGTGTCGCTCCTCCATCAACATAGTTCTAAGAGTTTCTCAAAAAATAATCTTTTATAGCTGAATCATCTAGTTGAGCACCAGAGTTTATTTTTCGTAGTTCGTTAATGGAAATAATTAGACGAATTTCTTTTGCTAGGGTATTTGTCATCAACATCAGAATTATTTTGTCTTATTTTTTAACTTAATCTTTTATAAGGTTAATTTAACATGGGAAGGTTATACGATACTTCCGTTTGTTCCTTCTTTTTTCGCTTGCATCGGTGCAATTGATTTGCTTCCATTATACTTCCCATTTTCAAAGTATAAGTTTGCTTGCTTAACCGATGAATACACAAACACCAAAATTGAAGAAATCTCATGCTCTTTAGATTTAAATTCTATCTTCATTAATTAATTAATCATTGCATTATATAATTAGTAGTTAGAAACCCTAAGTATGCTTTCTAAAAGTAAAATAAAGCAAAACCTTAATCTGAATGGATATGTGCACTTTCCAATGTATTCTAGACCTCTAGGCCCCTGTTTCGGTAACTAGGGAAAAAGCTAATCTTCAGGAATTTGTTGAGCCGCGACATTAACTTCATGTTCTATGCCATTGAAAAGGAGAAGAGTTCCTTTTCCCTTGAGTGTATTTATTCTCCACGACTAAATTTTTTTAGATAAGCAATAGGTGTATTTGGGTCCAGTTTCTTACTTTACTAAGCATAATTGTGAATGTCAAATATGCTAAAGAATGTAAAACCGTAAGGATGCTGCTAATTTTCCATCAATTTGAAATGAAGACATAGAAGCAAAAATTCTTTCAGCATATTTATTTAAAACTGATTGGATATAGTTAGCATTTCCCAGTCTTTAACAGCCTACCAAGTCTTCAAGGATTCAATATGAGAATGACTCCATGCCTGACACAATCAATCTAGAACACGTCCTACATATTAATTTAATACTAAGTGACTAGATAACTCTATGCTAAACATATGTTGTTATGCGCTTTGATCTTGGACAAAATCCATTGTTTAAACAATAGCTTCCGTGGTGGTCCCAGGAACTTCACATTTTTTGAGGTGAAGAATGATAGAAATGTATAAATTGTTGTATCATTTGTGTTTCTTGTACATCTCCAGCTTCTAGTAATTCAAGCCATTCATTATTGCTGTCCCAATTTTCAAATTAAGGATGATTACTTTGACTTTCTATATTGGGCTCACTATTCTTTGTCAACGCTTAGATAACTGATGCAGTAGTTGTTGCACGGATTCTGAATGCCACATTAGTTGTACCTGAGCTGGATCATCATTCTTTCTGGAAAGATGATAGGTTGGTTTATTTCAGCGGCTTTCTCTATCAGTAGTTACATTTGCCACAATAATCTTTCTTTGACAGATATTGCCCTTGATCTGCAGTGACTTCTACGACATCTTTGATGTTGAGTGGTTCATCTCCTCAGTTGCAAAGGATGTAAAAGTTGTGAAAAGAGTCCCTGATAAAGTAATGAGATCTATGGAAAAACCTCCATACACAATGCGTGTACCAAGAAAATCTACTGCCGAAGATTATCTAGATCAAGTGTTGCCTATTCTCCTAAGGAGACGTGTAAGTACCAATACCTTATATAGTGTTTTGCTCTTACGTAAGCCCACTTTCAACCCAAGTCTATGGTATTGCCACCTACAAAATCACTAACTAAATAAGACTGCACCTCTGGAATTTGTGACTTTATTATGTCTGTGTGTGTTTCCCGAATAATTACACACAATAACTGTCCAAGATATTGAGCAGAACTACTTACGCACGATCAATATACATGGCATCAAACTCATGATCAAACTAGTGATCACTATTTAGAGTAATTCCTTAACAATTTTTTTTTCTTTCCCGAACATATCTAGACATTGTTTATCTTTATATACTTATTAAGATTATAAAGATAACACTTTTATTCACTTCCATGTGTTATCACATTGAAGCGACCCAGCTGGACCATGTTATATGTATTTAGAATAGTAAAGACAGGTCACATGCTCACTTATTTGAGTAACTTTCTTTCGTGAACTAAGGTTGCATTTCGTATCAATGTGGAGATCTATATGGGAATATCCTCAAATATTCATTTTTTCACATTTTCAAATGTATATATAAGGCATTGACATTTGTAAAAATGATTCGTACCTTGTTTTCTAAATCTAGCAAACTCTTTTCTTATGGGTGGGTTGAGAATTTGACTTCTCATGGAGTACACAGCAAGGATTTCCTATAAATGGGTTTTACAAATCTGAATGGCTTGCATATACTTGTCTGAAAGTGAAACATTTAAGGGTTTTCATGTGAAAAAATTCCAATTGCTGCCAAAAAGAGACTAACGGCTGTTCTTTAACTGTCTTAAGCATAAAATGTGCTTCATTTTCATGTCATCTTTATCCATTGATTTAGGCTTAAGCATAAAATTCTCGTTGCAAAATGAGTCGAGTGATTCCATGTTCGCTTTACACTTTCTGCAGGTTGTGCAGTTGACAAAGTTTGATTACAGACTTTCTAGCGATCTTGACGAAGAACTACAAAGACTGCGTTGCAGGGTGAACTATCATGCTTTAAGATTCACAACACCTATTCAAAGACTTGGTCAAAAATTGGTGATGAAAATGAGAGGGATGACAAGGCGTTTTATTGCAGTTCACTTGAGGTATCATTTTTGTCCTTGCAAAAATGAATTTGAGTCGGTACTTCAAAAACTGATCTTCTTTGAGAAAACTTGATCTTGAGATGATAGAGACCCACATTTGCATTTCATTCAGGGTATAAAGTTGTTTGGTTTTCTATCGTAAACTTAACCCAAATCTGAAATGGTGGATCAGAATCATAAATTTGAATTAAAAAGAATTTGAATATGTGGCAACATCAATGATTTTACAAGGACCCAGATCCAAATCTAGTATGTATTGCAGTTTATTGGAAAAGTTATGGTCATCACTAGTAATTTGATAAAACAGTAATGAATCGAAATTTGATCTCAAAACCCGTTAGCTTTGTATGATAGTTCATATTTTTATCAACAAATTCATCCTAAACTATAAATGATTGGAAAAGTTTCTTGATCTGGGTTCATATTCAGAGTTGGCTTTCACATGGTTGGACCTGCTTTCAACAAATGAGATCCGAGTTGGATTGATAAATAATTGAGATTTCAGTGCATGGATCTATCAAGATCTGTTTCTGATTCTCTTCATTTTGTGTTTCAAACATGAAAAGAAGTTCATGTAAAGGAAGCAAATATTTATTTCATTGATGCCCTCCTGTCTGGCTTTTTTGTTTATGAGCAACTTATTTGGAATTCTTTTCAAAGTAGGCTAGCGATTCAACTCATATTAGATGACCACTAATCAACAACTGCTAATCTAGCTCGACACACTTATTAAAACATAAATATTGGAATAAATAAATATATATGCTTTGATCTTAGAGAACAAAGTAGAGCATCATTTTGAAAGGAAAGCATACTGTATATTCCGGCTAAACCACAATCAATTGAAGGCTAAGTTTGCCGCAGTTCATTGATTTGATATAACAATTGACGAGAATAATTTACCTGCTAAGGGTATTTCTCTTAGAAATTAACACAGAGAATTCTACCTCTCAGTAGGAAAAGCAAAAAAAAAATAAAAAAAATAAAAATAAAAATAGGAGCTATTGTACTTCAAGATATTGGTAAGGGATTGTCAAACATTGATTAAAGAAAAAGGAAAAAAAAAGCCAATAGTGAGAAAGACATTCACTAGTCACCATACAAGAAAGTCATGAAGACTTGAGTAAAAAAAGTTCCCGACTGAACATGAAGTCCTACATACACAAATAACCTATACCATGCCGGTTGTGTGAGCCCATAGACATAGGAATGGCTTCGTTTAGAGAAATAGATGTTGAGTTGATCTTTCTGTAGCTTCAAAGATCCTTGCATTCATCTCTTTCCACAACATCCATAAGATGGCCCTGGGTATCCTACATTACAACCAACTTCTCCTATGATTAAGCACTCCTAAACTGCAATCTTTGATCCAATTGTGAAGATAGATTGATAGATTGGATTGCTAGAGCCTTCAGAAACATATCAAATGTCCTGAAAAGCCATTATCTTCTGCACTTGATAATTAAATCTATTAGGCTTTAATAAAACCCTTATTTTTCATTGTCTGAAGCATTACACTTTGAACAAATTGTAGGTTTGAACCTGATATGCTTGCATTTTCGGGTTGTTACTATGGTGGAGGTGACAAAGAGAGAAATGAGCTGAGTGCAATCAGGAAACAGTGGCCAACACTACCTGTGAGATTGATATGATTTGTTATTCATCTTTATATTTTTTATTTTATTTTTAGGGTGTGTTTGGTTGCATGGAATCTTCTTCTAGGGGAATCCATGAGGGACCGCCTACATTTAAGCTAAATTGAGATAACACTCATCATCCACCATTAGATTTTGTGATCAATGGTAGGAACGGATGTCACATGAACATGAGAATCCCACTGCTTACTCTGTCGAAAGCATATGATTCTCATGTTAATGACACTTCCATTCCCACCATTGATATAAAAATCTAGATTGGGTGATGAGTGTTCCTTAATTTAGCTTAAATGTTGGTAGTTCCCTCATGCGTTTCCATGGAATAAGATTCCCCGCAACCAAACACACCCTTATATCCATGGAACAACTTGTTGCATTACATTATCAGATGATTGTTAGATCTTTCCCGTTTTGAATTGTAATACATTTTCTTTCAACTTTACAGGATATGAGTCCCGAGGGAGAGCGGAAACGTGGGAAATGTCCACTCACTCCTTATGAAGTGGGTTTAATGCTGAGGGCACTTGGTTTCAAAAATGATTCTTATCTTTATGTAGCATCTGGAGAAATATATGGTGGAGAGCGGACTCTGCAACCACTAAGAGGCCTCTTCCCAAATTTTTTCACCAAAGAGATGCTGGCTGGAGATGAGCTGAATTCTTTTCTCCCTTACTCGTCTCGCCTGGCAGCCATTGACTATATTGTCTGTGACAAAAGTGATGTGTTTGTCACCAATAACAATGGGAACATGGCAAAGATTCTTGCTGGTAGGAGGTAAGGACTCTAACATCGTATGAGGCCATTCTTATAGAGGCAATCTGATAAAACTCTCATCTCGTTACTGAATTGTGTAGATTTATCAGATATGCAGTTGCTCATTTCTAAAATTCATCGTTCCAATAAATCTACACAAGACTTAAGGGCAACAATACAGGACATTCAAGGGTGTGTTAATGGTGAACACGAAGTCATATTGTAAACCTAACTTAACAACATCCCCAACTTCATTTGACCTCGTTTTTGCAAGGAAGGTAGTCAAAGGATTAATCATTAAGAGAAAACGAAAAGTAAAATCAAAATTCAAACTTCAAAATCATGAATATATATATATATATATATATATATATCATCACAAGTTCACAACCTAGTGTAATGCGCTTTTTTTGGTCCATCTTAATTCTATTTTAAATTGTCTTAAGCAATTAATGTAACGACCCACTCTTGTGCCCCGATATTTGTCCCCACTTGACTATCCTCACAGAGGTGTGGGGTTTTAACTCAAATCAATCATTCAAGAAAATAGTCCTGGTGAGGATTGAACCAAAGTGTCAGTATTTGTTGCTTGAGCTGAAAAGAACCTCATTGTCAAAGAGTGCAAGTCCACATGTAAAAATCTCTTCTCAAAAGGAGCAACCATCTCCACTCGATGGGATAGGTGCCTTTCTTGAACCCCACTCTCCTACTCACATTGAGATTCGGGGTGTCACAATTAAGATATTTTCAAATATGGAGTTGGTCCAACTGATCATTTTTTGTAATCCAAGGTTTCATTGAGTTTGCCAAGACTTCTAAATGATAAATTGGGCCAGTATACAACACTTTCATGTTGTATATGAAGTGAAGAAGGCATTTCTGTCACCACACAACCAGTGAGTGAAAGTACAACCTTGTAATGGGAAACTGCTTTCTTTTTGTTTATTTATTTTCCTCTTCAGGCCATGTAATTTCATGCGCCTGATAAAATTTGGGATGTGTTTGCTGGAGTTAAGACATTTAATGAGATTGCATCTTAATTTAAGGCAGCTGAGGCCAGTGTAGGGAGGCATGAACCTTTTCACCTTGCATCTCCTTTTATTTTATTTTAAACATTTAATTATTGATTCTTAGTAGTTTATTATTATTATTATTATTTTGGTTTACATAATACAAAAATACTCATTTTTAGTTATTTACATTTTTATTTATTTATTTTATGGACGAACAAGGTTGTTAATGGATCCCTAAACCATTTAAACTCCTTTAGCAGAGTCCAAACCCTAGACTTATGATACCATTCAACACAAGTCTTAGCTGATGTAGCATCCATTCTTTAATTTTGTATGCTTCCCACTTGTTTATTTGTTCCATTCAAAGAAACAGGGACCCTTTTTCTTGTTGATAGATATTGCAAGTGGCTAATATGCTCTAGTTAAACTGGTTGTTATCTAATACTTAGATGGTTATGCAATTGTAATTTTGCTAGTTTCCGACTTGTATTTGCTATTGTCTTCTCAGTTGGGTTCTACTGAGTTTTGTTATTGTTGCAATTGTATGACAAACGTGCTCAATTCATTTTTTTTATTAATTCTTTTGAAAATATATAAAAAGAAAAAAAGGTCACTGTGCTTTGTGTAGTCTTTGCTTTATGGAGTAAGATTGTGCGCCTTGCTTGCACTAACCTCCCGAATAGTTCTAAATACGTCACTTTCCTTTAAAAGTTAAATTACTTTAAATTATTCATTTTGCTTTAGTTGATCCTTCAAGCCATGATAAACAGGATCACTGGTAGGGGTTGAGGCAAGGTGTGAGGCACCGAGGTCTGCCACTATGGCATTGGCGAGGAGAGGAGTTGCTGCAGTGGACGTTTTAGAGGGTAGAGATTTTAGTGTAGTAACCTCCACGTTGACTAGTGTATGACCTGCGGCGCTCTAAGACTAGGGCGGGGCGCTTTAAAGTAAAAATAGAACCTTTAGAGCCTTGGCGGATCCCCCGACAATACTGTTGGTGCGCTTTTTTCTGTAACCTTCACAAGTTCATGAACATGATTCAGTCTAAAAGGTCAGTTCCTACCTATTTGTTTGAATAGGTATCATGATTCATGACAATATGGGAAGGTGTTGTGTAGTGGGTGTTAAGGGCATGTACAAAGAAATTGTTGATGAGATTTGCACTGTCATATGGAAGTTAGCATCCTGGGTAGAATGCACCATAGGTTGTGGATCATGTGCATTTAGTTGATAGAGGTCATGAGGTGTGGGTAATAACTGGGACTGATATCAGTATTGTTGTTGAATTGCTCAATTTAGGGAGGGCGTTTGTAAGGGGAAGATTTGTGTTATCAAATGCTACCCTAGGCTAAGCTTAAGCAGCTGCTGCTTTGGTGTGATACACAACTTGGTACCTTGTCCAACATAATAATACAATGGTTATGCTATCATGTGCCTAGGCTAGCTTAGCAATTGCCCATTGGCAGTATCACCCAACATCTCAACTGCTTCGTCTCAATCTGTGGATGTGTTGTTGTGCTCCTCGAGCACAAATCATTTCTCTTATTCTTCCCTTCGTGTTCTTTTCTATTGTTCTATTTTTTCTTCCCTTCTCTTTTGAGATTACTAGAATCATTGTTTGCATTGTACATTTTTTCCTTCATTCCTGAGATACATCCGACATTTTCATTTATTGATGAGCAAGAAGACGACATGGATAAGAGTATGAAGGTGGAAGTGAAGAGGATGTTGAGGAGGGTGAAATTTGTAATACATATTTTTAAATCATTTTATTGGGTATAGTAGCCTAGATATCTTTTAGGGGGACCTTAACTTCCAGCTGGCCTAGGCGGTCATTAGGCATGATGCTACAATGGAGCTCGTCATATCGCCTCATGCCTCAAACTGCCCAGGTGGAGATGTAGGTAGTTTTGGTGTGGGTGGTTAGTTCTTTGTGGATCTTGATCATTTTTTAGTGGGTTTCTGGGCTATTCCCATTGTATACTTATCTATTTTCTGTAAAGCGTTTTGAACAAGTTTAGTATCTTTTCTTAGAGGAATAAAAAATATATATAGAAAAGGGTGCAATTTGTAGAATGACAGTTTAAACACATCCTCGAATTTTTCTCAATATTGAATTTATTCATAATGATATATGGATCTCTTGTTGCTTCTGTGTACATTGTGATCAGATCACTAACTGTTTCATCTAGCTTTTCTTGGTCATCCTATATCTTGCCAACGTATTTATTCTTTATTTCATGATTTGGATAAAAGGAGGTACATGGGGCACAAGAGAACAATCAGGCCTAATGCAAAGAGACTGAGCGCAATTTTCATGGCGCGGCAAGAGATGGACTGGGATACATTTGCCAGAAAGGTAAGATCATGCCAAAGAGGTTTCATGGGGGAGCCTGATGAGATGAGAGCTGGAAGAGGCGAGTTCCATGAGTACCCATCCTCGTGCATATGCAAAAGAGAAGGTTATAATGATGACAGTGATCAGACCAATGTAGAGAGTATGTTGCAGAGACTAAGCACTGTAGGTATGCGCAAAAATCAGCGACTTCGTTCGTATCGGTGAGAAAGTGCAGTCATTATTTTTGTTGCGAAGATTCTCTTCTTTTTGGGCAATTGAACACTTCTTCCTGCAAGACTGAGCTCACTGATGACATCAAGGGGAATGTGTATTTTCATTTTCACTTGCGTTTTGCCACCACAGATTTGGACCGTCTCAGGATAAAAAAGAAAGCTCTGAGAGAAAGTGGCTTCACCAATGGTTCTGATTGACACGTGATATGATGGTGTACAGGTGCGCTTTAACATTTTTGTAATATAGAAAGCTTTTGATTTTTTTTGTTAATTTTTTTTTTTTTTTTTTTGGGCGGGGAGACCAACATTGTCTTGATGGTAGTTCTGTTTAGTTATTTTTGTAGTGACAAGGTTTTCGATCACATAAGTGTTGTGAGCCGTTTTATTTATGAAAAGATTGGTAGCGCTCTTTAGTTATTTTATCAATTACAGACCATCTCCATATGTACCTGAATTAACTGTTTACATTCATTTGGAGTACAATGAGTCTTGCAATTGTTAGTCTTTTGAGTGATTTCTTCCCGGCCTGGTCTTGCTGCCTGGACCCTCTTGGGCACGTGCGCATGGAGGGTCCTAGGCACGTGCTTGGTTAGAGAAAAGAGGGGAGAAATAGACAATCCTCTACATTAGGTTTCTATGTAACCAAACAAAAAAAAACAAAACAAAAAAAAAAACGGAGAAACCTTCACAACCCTTTCTTAGCAACGCCGTGGACCTTCACCTCCAAGAGAAATCATCAACGACTTCCACCTCCACCTGCAAGAGAAATCAACAACGACCTCCACCTCCACCTCCAAGAGAAATCATCAACGACCTCAACTTCGACCTCCATCTCAACCAAGCAAAGCAAGATAAAGGTACGAACTTAGATTTGAGAAATCCCATTCAAAATCGTTTCTTTTTCACCATTTTTCACCATTGTATTTCTTCCAAAAATACTAGCTAGTACAAACTCAGATTTGTTTGTTGGTTGTCCAAAAATTTTCCAAGAAATTGTTCCTTAAGCATGTCTATAGTATCTTGCAATGTTTTTAAAAATTGTCTAAGAAATTTGTTTCGATTGATTTGGCAATCGATTTTTTGCTTTGCTTTTCAGAAAAAAAAAATATAAATTTTCAGATTATACTTTTGACTGATTATAAACGCTTTGTAATGGAATGGATTGATTATAAATTTTCTGATTTGGCAATTGAGTAATTATAAATTTTCAAAAAAATATTCCTTATTTGTTGATTTGGCTTTAAAATGTAGGGATGACATTCAAAGCATACGTTGTGTATCGTAGTCGTAAACTCGGAGTATACTTGGACTGGCCAGGATGTTTGTATGAGGTATCAGGGTATAGTGGTGCCTTGTATAAGGAGTTTATGTCAGTTGTCGAAGCATACGAGGCATATAACTTGTGAGTTCGTTCAGAAGAGGCGAGAAAAGACAGGGAGGCAGAAAACAACATTGAAGATGTGAAAGTTAATGATCGGGTTTTTTACGGTAAAGATCGTGTTTTTGACGGTCAAGCCGATAAAATAAATGTTCGAAGAAATGACACCCAAGGGAACAACGATCCTTGGGCTTTTACGAGGGACTTAATCAACACTTAATTAGTAATAATTATTATGATACTTGTATTGTTTTTCTTAAAGCTCTTGGGAGAATGATGTGTAATGTAATATGTACATAAATATGTAATATGTTTTAGATTTGGTAATCCAATCAATTTGTATTTCCAAGCCCCCCATTGCTTTATTTTGAGAGATAGCTCTCAATCTGATACACTGAATTGCTAACATGAAATTGTTGTTATTGAAATTGCTAAGATGAAGATACATTGAATCTGATACACTGAATTGAAATTCCAAGTACGTGCTATGCCTTACAACTGAATTGAAATTTCAAATAGGAGCCTGCGAAGCTGTGAGCCATTCGAAATCACTCAAATTTTTTTATTTTTTATTTTTTTCATTTTCTCTTTGGTGCCAAAAAAAAGTTGCTGATGAATTTACATTTAGACCAATTGCAGAGAAAAATCACAGGAACCCTGAAACGAGCTTCAACTTGATTTTCAGTAGAAAATATTATATGATTGTTGTGATTTCATTTCATAATATGATTGTAGGAGCTTCAAGTTGTGATTCATTTCATAGGAAGGAAACATAAGGTGATTCACAACAGCTGATTATGATTGTTAGCAAATTGACATCTGAATTTGATATTTAACTGATACAATTGAAATTGTTCTTATGATTTCAGACTTCGATTAGTATTTAACTGATACAATTGAAATTGTTCATGTGATTCCAGGTATGTGCTGATACAAAATTACACTGTCATCTTTCATCTGATACAAAATTTCATCTGATTACAATAGTATAACAAGATTCCACGTGATTTCAAAAGTATTACAACTGAATCAAAAGTATTCCATGCAGCCATGACAGCTCCTGATGAAATAAACCGCCCAAGATTGCATTTGGCGACATGGAAAGGAGCTCCCTTCCTGATTAGAAGTGCCTCAATGACACGGCGTAGAGTGCCGACTCTAGTTACTTTACTTGAACTTGTAAAAAAAAATTTGGTGCAGTTATTGCACACTGTATAGCAATCCGGAATGAAAGATAATTGAGGAAGTGCAATAAGCTCAAACCAATGCAGGGAAGAGAGGAAAGACCAACCACTACTATGGAAAGAAGAAAATGAAAAAGAAAATGTAGACAAGATTCTAGGACATCTTATTAAGAGACAAGATTCTAGCAAATGTCTAACAAGTCATGCACAGTGAACCATTCAAGATTCTAGTTTGTAGTTTTGAAGTCTCCTTGAAATAAAGTTTCGCAGAACTGAGATCCTTCCCTGGAAAATTTTGCAGGTAGTTAGTACTGAATCAAATATACCTCAGAACTGAATCAAACATATGGAAAGGCTCTGATAAAAAAAGCAGTAAGCAGCATTTTTGTAACTCATAGTCAAGCTGATTTGTCTTTGAACATCTTATAGTTTCATGTTTTGGCTCAGGCAATAAGTTCAAAAACTGATAAGCCTCACATGCCCAACATATACACTCTAGAATAACGTGCACTATTTGGTCTTTCCACCATGAACAATACTGAATATACACTCTATAATAACCTACATTTCAAACACCCCTATTTGGTCCCAAGAGCTCTGATTTGTTCTACCCACAACAGCCAGAGATTAGATTGAACCTTCAATCTCACATAGTTTCATCCATCTTGATCAATGTCATACTTGTGTAAGCTTAGACTAAACCTTCAATCTCACACAGTTCCACCATGGTGAAAGAAAATCTACTTGCCTAGTTGAGCTATAAAATCAATTAAGAAGAAGAAGAGAAAAAAATTCTTCTCTCTGTAGTATTACTGATTTATGTTTGGTTTATTATTACAGTTGATGGAGCAGGCCATTAATAAACTTACAGCGACTGATCGACAACATTTTGAATTCACAACGACCTATAGTCTGCCCACTCGAAATCGTTGTTTGAAGCTAGTGGCTGCAAAAATAAATAAATAATAAAGAGTTGCACTGCAAAAATAAAATAAATATTACGAAATAGTGTGACCCCATTGTTTATATACTTGTGAGAGCAACGAATAAAAATGATCAATTCTTTGAATTGGAATACCAGATTGTGAATAGTGTGACCCATTGTTTCATCCTTCAAGTCGACAAATATACAAATCATAAGTGAACAATCATAAGTAATAGTTACGCGTCTGTAAATATATTAAAGACAAACCTGTGTATTTGGATATAATGAATGAGGTGTCATATATTCTGAACCTTCAATTCCAATTTGGGAACAACCCTACAAATGACATGTGTAAATAAAATTTAACATTCTTGACTTAAGAAAATGAATATTCATAAAACACATATTGCAAAACATACCAAATTCTTCTCAATGGTCCGCTCTTTATTTGTTTGTTTCCTTTTTTTACAAATTTTTTTAACGGTGGATTGCATCCTTGAATTAGAGCGTCGGCCTTTGCTACGAACCGGTAATGGACTATGAATGTTGATCCCAGAACTAGTAGTATTAGAGCCAAATTCCAAAAACCCATGTGAATCATCACACTCATCACCATCATCAGTTTTAAGTTGCTCCATTTTCAAGGTGATCCATTCTTGAATTTGGCAAATCTTCTTTTCATCCTCAACGGCGTAATCGGCCATTTCATAGAAGGCACTGCACATCTTATTAAATCGTTGATTTTCAGGCTTCATTCCCCAATCTGAGTAAACAATCTTAACCTTTGTATGAGTCATCTTCACATCTTTCTTCCACCTTCAAAGAACATATTTATCTGGTACAACATGAATCTCTATTTCAAACAAGACTTTCAATACATATTTGCATAAGATCCCATTGAACTCAAACAATTGGCAATTACACTTGATATTGAAGTCGACAACGTTAAAATATACTATAAAATTGATTGACCGTTGTCTATCTCCTATCACCAAGTCTTGTATAACATTGTATACCTCAAAGCCACTCTCATCCATAACTTCATTACGAATTCTACAATATATATTCCTTGTTCTCTCTTTTTGTAACTCCTTAAATTTATTTGTAGTGTAGGCAATTTGAAAAGTTTTCTCTATTGCATAAGGAGTAATGCCAGGAATCTTTCGGTTGAATGATTTAAAGTCCTCTTCAGCTTCCTTTTGAACTTTAATTCGTACTGCATTCTCATATTGTTCTACGAATTGCTTCAAAGTGGTCTTCGAATTTACATAACCATAAAAAAAAAATAAAAAAAAAATAAAAACATTCATGCTTTCACTCCTTTGAGTTGAAGACATCCCCGCCCAAAAAGTATTTCTTTGATATGTTGGCACCCAACGCATCCTTTCAAGATATAATTCTTTCAGCAAATCATTTTCTTGCAGATAGTATTTCTCAATGAAACCATGCCAATTTACTTCAAACTCTTCATGAGACAGGGAATTGTAAACTGCTATTTGCATTGCAAACTTGATTGCCTCATATTGATTGCAATCGGACAGCTTTTCAGGCAACTTCTTCATAATATGCCACAAACACCATCTGTGTCGTGTGTTGGGAAATACAATTTCAATGGCCATATTCATTGCCCTATCTTGATAAGTGATTATAGTAGTCGGAGCATTGCCATTCATAGACACAAGCCAAGTTTGGAAAAGCCAAACAAATTCTTCAATGGTCTCACCACATATCAATCCACATCCCAAAAGAATTAACTGACCATGATGATTCACCCCAACAAAAGAAGCAAATGGCATCTCATACTTATTTGTTAAGTATGTAGTGTCAAAAGTAACAACATCTCCAAACTCCTTGTAAGTTGTTCTGCTCCATGCGTTAGCCCAAAAGACATTTCTCAACCTCCCTTCATCATCCAAATCCATCATATAAAAGAAATCGGCATTGTTAGCTTGCATTTTTTTGGAAGTAGTTATGAAGGGTCGCCGCATCCCCCTCACCAAGTCTCAACCTCCTCATTCTATCCAGATAATTATAACAATCTTTCTGAGAAAATGACAGAATATCATGACCACCAGCATCAACTACACATGAAGAAAAACTCTTACTTAGCCTAATATCCGCCCTATCATTATAATCCAACTTCTTCTTGACATACGAGCTCATAACTCTATTTTTCGGATAAATCTTGATTTTTCAGGGCTCAATTCATGATTGTGATCAAGTGTTACTCTTGTCACTATCATTGTTCCATCAGAGCGTATTTGAGCTCTAACCTTAGCCAAACATCCACATTTACTTGTACCGCGCAATTTTACAACACTTTTTTATTCACTTTTATGCTGCCCAGACCAACCACATGCAAGCGTAATGTATTTAGGTTTTCCATATTCATCTCTTTCCTTATTCCTTACTTTAACTGGAAATCTTATTTTATTACCATAATCATGATAATAACCTTGGTACTCATCAATGCTGTTGCTGTAGGATCCCTTATCTCTTCTAAATTTTCTTCTTTCTCCATCCATTCTTGAAATATGTGCTATAATATACAACAATTGTTATAACATAAATGCACAACTACTAGCCCTAGTACTATTACATTGTATAGTCTATTTTGGGGAACAATGCTGCAACTAAGGATCCACCAGAGTTGTTATACAGATAGTTCAGGCCAAATAGACTATACAATAGAAGTACTATACAATACAAGCTAATGACAAAATGTATCCCCAAACATAAATTCTATGAAATAATTACTGAACTGAAATAATTACAATACAAGTAAAACATGACACTAATTAACTGAAATAATTTGAACTTTTAATTACTTCAATGTTGAGACATTACTGAATTGAAAGAGTTACCTTTATCCGGATGGAATCGAAAGAGTTCAAGAAGAGCTTCGAATGATGAAGATTTATTGATCCCTAAAATTAGCAAAAAAATAAAATGAATTTTATTACACACTGTAGCTAAGAGCCGACTGAAGCCAAACATAAAAATCCCTTTTTCTTGAGAATTAAATCTGAATTTGATTAACATTATCAGTGAAAATGAACCAATGAAGAAAAAATTCGAGAACTCGATTTTCTTCCTCATTCAAAAAGAAGAAACACTTAACAGACAGAACTGGGTTTTCTTCTCTCCCAAACGCCATTTTTTTACAAATTCATGAACTGGGTTTTCCCCATTCGATTATCTACAAAACCCATATTATATTTCCCCATTTTTCACAATTTCCCCATTTATCAGCGAAAATGAAACAAACACTCATCAATCACCTAAATGTAAAAGAACCATTGAGATTGCAAAGACCCCAAGAAGAAAAAATTTCAAGAAAAGTGATAGTGAGTTACCCTTGGGACTCTTCGTTGATGGATGGAGATCCTGGTCGAGGTCGAGGTCGAGAAGGTCTTTGTTTCCTGTCTTTTTTAGATGCTCAAGTGAGACTCCCTACAATCGACACTTCTAACAGGGTCGAGGTCGAGGTCGCAACTCAGCACGATGCTAAGATCTGGTCTCCGATTTCTCAGCACGAGGTTAAGGTTTTGGATCGAGTTTGCTAGGTCGAGAGAGAACGACGCTTTTTGTTCCAAACTTTCTCTGATTTTTTCGTATTGGTCGATTTTTCTCCAAACTTTGTCTGATTTTCTGAAGAGGTCGAGATAGAAGGCTCAAGAGGTCGATTGAGAAGGCTCAGAGATCTAAAAATCATAAGTATTAATGTTCCAACTTCTGATTTTCTCAAGAAGTCGAGACTTCTGATTTGAGAAATTTTTGTTCCAATTTTTGGTCGAGAGAGAAGGCGAGACTTCTGAAATTTCTATTCCAATTTGTTCCCAACTTTCTCTCACGTGCCCAGGACCCTCCACGTGCATGTGCCTAGGAGGGTCCAGGTATTGACAAGGCGCCTAGACAAGGCTGGCTAGAATTTTCGTAGTCTTTTTATCAAAATTTTGGCTTAGCAGAAAGTAATGTTATGTAGTATGACACGGTTCACCGCGAAGGAAGTCAGGCTCTTATCCTCTGAGGCGTGGAATGAAAATTTACCTCAAACATTCACGTTATTATATAAAGGGTCTCAAGTCCGGCAGTTCGGAAGCCTGTCCTTTTCAGATGGCTTTCACTCTTGTAATTTGGATCTGTACCTCTAAACTTACATAAATGTTTAGGGTCTTAATTTTCATCTTTTTTAATACATTTGGATTAGTATGATAACAACTCGTATATATTTTATGTACTAATTTGTTATTCCGTTTTAGCATAATGTCCACGAATTAAAAAAAAAGTAAACTTACCCACAATCTATAATTTATATATGTACTTGTATCCTATGATACTATCTAGGAGACAATTTTGTTGATTCTCTATTAAACAAATAGAAATTGGTGAAATCCATGATAATATTTTGTTGATTTACTATTGATACATGGTATTGTTTCATTACTCGACATAGAATAGTAATTTTTTTTTTCTTTTCTTATTTATTAAATATTCTCTTTTGGTTTATGAGATGAGCATGATCCTGCACGTGCATTTTGGTTGCCTAGGGATCACAGTTGCCTGACAGTCCATGTGCCAGATTCATTTCCCTGAAAGCTTGTTTTGTACAATAAATTATTATTTTCTTTTCCCAAATTTTATTTGATTTATTTATTGTCCTTTGTGGGCGTGCCTTGTCTTTTCCTCTTCAGCTACAATTACCATTGCATGTGTCAACGTTGCCATATGTATTTTTAGCGTTGAGGTTTCGTCTGGTGCACTGAGTTTGAAAGATAGAGTCTTGAAGAGGCATCATTGTATAGCAGAAGTAGACTATTTTCATTGATTTAACTTAATTTTCTACATCTAAAAAAATTGAGGAGAAAGCCTTTTTGCTTGTGAAAGGATAACACGTACAAGGTTTCTTTTGCATTACACATAAGCTAGGTAAAAAAGTGTGTTGTGTGTTACAGTCCTAGTTAATAAGTTAATTAACAAAAAAACAAGCCTGACTGCCTCTCCGTCGGTATTGCTTCTTACTGGATAGCTCGCCCCTCAACCCCACCCCCCACCCTGTTAGCGAGCGCTTGCCGTGAGTGTAGGGTGTGGTAATGTGCCTACACACAAGGCTTGCTTATAGAGACGACTGGAGAGATGCTATTTCAAGGAAACAAAACTTGGACTTTTTAACTCTCGCTATATTTTATCATTCCATTTTGATTTTGTTAACCGTACGTTCACTCCCATCTAACCACTGTAAATACTCATATATGTTCAAGGCAATTTACAGTTTCCATGGAACTGACTGGAATGTCTTGGGCAGAAAGAAAGTCATATAGATATTTATTTACCGGAAAATTCTAGGGGTCGAGGGAGGGAACGAGGGAGGGAGCGAGGGATGGGTGGTAGCCACCCATCCGCCCCGAGATAAGCGCAATCGCGCATCTCCAATCCGATGCGCTTATCTCGAGGCGGATGGGTGGTTACCACCCATCCCTCGCCGCTTTCCCTCGCTCCCTCCCTCGCTCTGTAGCAAAGCTCTTATTTACCATACTAAAACTCCACTCTGAGGTGGGTACTTGAGTACTTGATCATGTTTGATATAGACAGCCCACCACATCTCTCCATCTCCAACTCACTATACAGTTGGTGTTAATAATCCATCCCATCTGTATCGTATCTGACACACACTAGCTAGGTAGCTATGCGATGCGAGCCCCATAAAATCAAAATCAAAATCAAAATCAAAATCAAAATCCAGAGTCTCTGCCTCTGTATTCTGAAAAAAAAACTTACTATGAGTAATCTCTAAACAAAAGTTTGGCATGGTGAATGAGAAGAGACTCAACCTTATTCAATTTTTTCAAACACATTTAATTGGCCATTATTAAGAATCCCAACCTTCCCACTCCTTACTCATTCACTAATTATTTATTTATTTATTTATTATTTCATCACTCCTTCCCCACGTGGAAATTAAACCCCAACAACAAAATATTCCTGAATAATAAATTATTAAACAAGGAAAGACTAATTAATTATATAAGAAAATGAAAAATTAAAGGATTCTGTTAGGAGGAGGAGAAACAACAAAATAGAGTGTGATCAGATGGTCTAAGATTCGGAGTTTGCGATGATTAATTAATACTAGTAGTCATGGCCATGAGTTGTCCTTGTGAAGAAGCTCCTTCTGTCTTCGGAGCTCCATGACTTTCCGGTGAGAATTGGAGTGGTGAGTGAGTGTGAAAGTTGGACTTGCTGCGGGTCTGTACTCAGGCACCAATCGACCGGACTTGTATCGTACACCGCATGCGTTGCATAGAGTCTTTGGTCCCATTGGTCCTGTGCGCCACTGGGGTGTCTTCTCAGATTGGCAGTGTGTGCATTTGCGTCCTGTTCCAGATGAAGATCCCGAGGAAGATGAGGTTGATGGTGTAGGTTCAGTAGTCCAGCTGCTGAGATATGCTGCTGCAGGAAGTCTGATGGAACGTTTGCTCCTTGCTTTACCAGGGACTACTGATGATGATGATGAGGACACCGGGTCCGTTCTTAGTAAGTTGATATTTCCCGATAATTCATTCACAGGGTAGTCAGTGAAGGAGTCGTCTACCAACTTTGATAACCATTCCAATTCTGCTGCATCTTCACTCTACAAACAAATTTAATCGTCATATAAATAATCTTATTTGTAAAAATGATAAAGAATCAAATCTGATAACTAGTTCGTTCGATGCATCTACTTACAGGCACGGAAAGGTCGTCAGTGAAATTATATGTAGTGCTGTTGTAGGGGTTGATGTCGGTGGTACTAGTGTTGGAAGAGAAATAAGTAGTAGAGGTGGTGTTATGATCAAGTAGTGGTGGCGGAGGTGGGTAGTGGTAAAAGTAGTCGGAGTCATGGTTGTTGTTGTTAGTGGAAGAGAAAAGATCTTCATTGGAGAAGTCAAGGAGGTCATCTACGTGGAAGATATCATTATAATTAGTGGAGACACCGTACATGTCCATCTTAACAACACAGCCACTACTAAATGGGAAAAATCAAGGGGATCAAGATTGCTTTGATGAAACACACTTTCTTTCTTCTTCAATCCCACCGCCCACTCTCTTATCTATATCTCTCTCTCTCTCTACAAACAACAGAGAGGAGATAGAAAAGATGGAAGGAGAGTGAGAGTGAGAGTGAGAGTGAGAGTGAGAGTGGTAGGCTTCATAAATTCATTTTCAAAGGGGAAGGGGAGGAGAGAACGTGAGGGGTTCTGTGAACGTAGCACGTGCAGTAAGAGAGAAAGAGAGAGTGAGAAAAAAATAAAAGAGATCAAGAGAGATGCTCCCCTCCACCCCCAGCTGCTATAAAATATTCATTAATTCATGTGTTGAGAGAGAAATTGGAGATAAGGCCGGCCGGGTGGAGGGGGGAGGTGAAGGTCTGAGCTCTTCACGAGAAATATCCATATTTTAAGGAAAGAGAGTCTGTGTATGCAGAGAGAGAGAGAGAGAGAGAGAGTGTCTACTTTCTCTCTCTATTTCTACGTACTACTAGTAGCGAGTAATAGTGATCTTCTCTTTCATGGAATCACATTAGCTAGCTAGCAGTGAGTATTTATTATTAGAGAACATGGCCAGCTACTCACCAATGTCATCATCACTTCTGTTCACTTCCAAAACGCTCCTCAACCCCTCTCCCTCCCCTTCTTTTTTATATTGTTTTACTTGCCCATCCCATGGCATGGCAGGAGGAACTTTCTTTGAAACACACACCATAGCACATTGGTTGAGAAATTCTATATGGAATGGTGAATGCATGCCCAATGAAACTTCCTCAAATTTCATTGGGAGCACTGCACCAATTTTCATACCATCCATCATGAGCTGTATATTTACAACTAATGAATTCATCAATGTAAGGGACATTATGTTGGAACCACTAACAAGCACTTCACTTGATTAGTAGGCTGCAGGATAGCTTTTCTCTTACTGGTCTAGTGGTGATATCCATCCACTTGTTTTACTTGCACCATGTGTTACATCATCACGCATGTAACTTTCTTTGTTGAACGCAACACCCTTATAGTCTCTGTAATAAATGAAGTTCTAGCTAGTTGTATTTATTTCATACTAGGGGTCGAAGCATATTACCTGTGCGTAAATAGAGGAAGCGGGTAGGAAGATGCTAGAGGGAGTCGATCGGCATGGCGTGGCTTGACTATGATCTGCTGGCAGCAATTAGTGATTGAGAAGGCGATGGAGAGGGCTGCAATTGACTGTGTGGGAGAGGGACTTGGGGGGGGGGGGGGGGGGGGGGGGGCTCATGAGCACAAAGCGCAGGAGGAGGTCATGCACACGTATTGCAGCCGTTGGATCTGATAGACGGCTCAGATCGATGGATTTCAAAAGAAAATATTTCATTAACACAAAGTTTTGGCAGGGGAATTTCAAAAGAAAATTTTCATTAGCACAAAATTTCATCTCCCATCTTCCCCCTCGATCCGCTCTGAGATCGCATCTCCCTTCAAGCCAGCGAAGAAGCAAGAAAGAGTATCTTATTCTCTCCTTCACACATCCCTCGGTTTCTTCTCCATCTTCTTCATTTGTGGTGTTTGCGTGTTTTTGTTTTTCGGTGGTTCAAGAGAGAGAGGGAGCTCTGGATTCTACCTTTGCCCATTCGAGAGTCAGTAAAATGCTACATGCTTAAAAAATTGTCAGAGCTTAAATGCTACATGCTTAAAAATTTGTGTTTGCAGCTAATGCATTAAAATAGTTTCTATGTTTCTGCAAGTGTATATGCAATTAATGCATTGAAATTAACTTGCAACTCTGATGGTAGTAAAAGTATGGACAAAAAATACATTATAAACTACAGAATGTGCCCATGGATAGACAACAAAGTTGGTTGTCTTCAAAAAGCTCAATTGGAGCCAACTTAAAATGATATCTCAGGACAATAACAACATGTATCAATGGAATTCTATGTTTTATAGCAAAAAGGGTTACAAAATGTGCGTAAACACAAACAGAACGTGTTGTATGCATCCTCACCCATGTGTAGCTATGCTATTCACCATGGCCATGAATCATCAGGAGAATGTTGAAGTAGGAAGTTGTTAATGAGACGTGAATAATCATCATGGCCAGTTATCAACTCATCTCCATCCTTGTCAAGTACAACATACAACAAATGCAGATCCACTTCTTTCTCTATACCTTCTTCATCATTTATTTGAACTCATCAAAACTAACCATACCATCTCCATCCAAATCCACATTCTTTATCATCTCCTTGGAGTCCTCAATCCTTAGCCCTTGCTTAAGGCCCAAGGATGATAAAACTAAAACCAACTCTTTGACAGTTATCAACTCATCTCCATCCTTGTCAAATACACCAATTGCAGATCCACTTCTTCCTTTATACCTTCTTCCCCATCTTTGGTTCTTACATCTTGTCTCCCCATGGTTTCATACAACTAGAAGAACTCGTCAGAATCAATCAATCCATCACCATTAGAGTCCAACCTTTCCTACCATACTACCATAAATAAACCAAAAAAATCAGCAAAAAAATACTCACAGTCTGAAACTTGATAGTCTTCGCAGCACCCTGGATCGATGCCGAAAATCGACGCCGAAGGAAGAGACAATGATAGTGGGTGTAGCTTCTTCTTCAGGTCCTGTTTCCCGCCAAAAATTGAGCTACTGTGTTTTCAAAAAAAATTATTTTCCATTTGTTAAAAACTATGAAATAAAACCCTATTCACATCCATCAATCTGAGCCGTCCATCAGATCCGACGGACCAGAGAGAAAGAGGAAAGTAGGGTAGTTGCGAAATATAGAGAAATAGATAGGAAAAAGGGGGTCGATGGTGGTGGAGGAGAATGCAGAGTGTGTCACGTCCTCAAGCAAAGCTGAACTGATGTTGGAAGTAAAGATGAGCTGAAATAAGAAACAGAAAAAGAGCGCCAACACATTGCGCCAAATTCAAATTCAAAAGCTGGAAGTGAGGGTAGTTAAGTAATTTGCCCTTGTTAGTTACAATTGAGAGGATTACAGCCAAACACGTGTAAGCTCTGGATTAGCCCATTTTGAAATTCTGTTACAAGTTTTAGTATAAATATAGATGCTCTGTAATGGAGAAAGCAGAGAAGAAAAATGTATTAAGGCTCTTCTGGGTTGAGTTCACCCAAAGAGAGGTTACCCTCTTGTTCTGTATTATTTTTTCCAGATCTATAATAGTTCTTCTTCTTTTTTTTTCCATTCTCGAAATCTTCATTTGTTCTATGTTTTTGGATCCAAGTCACAATCGTGACATTTGGTATCAGAGCAAGTTTCGTTCCACCAACCTGTGCAACCATGGACATCACACCAGAGGAGATAGAAGTATTCATGGAGGAGACGAATAAGAACCAACTGAAGATAAACGGACAACTCAAACTCTTGAAAGTCGAACTGGACAAGCTAGCACAAGCAAGGGAAGCCCTAGATAAGAGAGTTGATGCCTGTTTTGAACAAAATTTTCAACTGATTCTGAACAATCAAGAGGTTCATGGATCGAGTGCGTCTCCCACCTCTCAAATTGCAAATCCAACTTTGGCACTCAATGAATCAGTCTCCCATAATCCCTGGGAGACCCTTGGTACGTTCTATCATCTCCCTAAGTTAGAATTTTCTCAAATTAATGAAAGCAACCATAATCGGTCCAAGAACATTACATATCCATCTCTTGGTGGAAATTTGGAAGGCGCACCAAAGGTGTTCGATGAAATGTCTACAATAGATGTTTCGTGGAACCCAAGGCTTACAAGGTATGCAAGGTTTGGGATCTCGTTGACATATGCGAGAAATTTGGGTGTGTAGAAACAGTCGAGGTCCTTGCGAAATTAAACGAAGAGTATGTGTTCACTCGAACTGTTATAAATTCTGTAATTGCTCTTCATGGGCTTATAAAGGAAACTTTCAAAGTATTTGAACTAATTCTGATGCAAGGAGTGAAGATGAGGCAGATGCAAGGGATCAGTTATTCTTCTCGGACAAAGGTTAAGATGAAAGTTCGGATTGTCAAAAATGTGGCATCTCAGTCAGTGAAACAGGACTTATCAATTTCTAAACCACTTAGAGCTGCTCGATTTCAATGCAACAAGATGTTACACAAACAAAGAAGAGCTGTGTTGGAAGAAAAAAGAGCCTCAGCTGGTTCGACAATTCCTCCGGATTACCAGCTCAGAGCGACGGGGTTGGAAGCACCTCATGGAGATCTATTAGCATGCATAGAAGTAGCAAAGGCCGCTGATCTAATTGCTTTTATAGCATCAACTGATGCATTATGTGAAGAAAGCACTGTCAACTCTTATATTAACTCATTTGAAACTCAATGCCTTTCTATCTTTAGAGCACTTGGTTTAACAAACACTGTTGTGCTGATACGTGACCTGTCCGCAGAGCTCAAGAAGAAAAATGAGATGAAGATTGTGTGCGTATTCAGCCTTACATATGAATTTCCAAAAGATTCAAAGTTTGTCCCATCAGATACAACGGATGAGATCCACCCTGCTGAACACCAAGCTGAGTATAGTCAACTTGCTTTAATAACCATTACTTTTGCTGGGATTACACAAGCTACACTTGGGGTTTTCAGTGTAGGCTTCCTGATTGACTTCCTCTCTCATGCTGCGATTATTGGTTTTATTGGGAAATCTGCCATTACGATTGCTCTTCATCAACTCAAGGGTTTTCTTGGCATAAGGAAATTCACTAAGAAAACATATAGTGTTTCCATTATACACTCAGTATGGGGTTTTGTGCATCATAAGTGGAACTGGCAGACTATACTCATAGGAGCATCATTCTTGGTTTTCATTCTAATTTCTAAGTACATAGGAAAGAAGAATAAGCAATTTCTTTGGGTTGTCAATCCCTTATCAAGGCTATTTCACTGGTAAAAATGCAGCCAAAGGTGTCGTGGCTGTTATAATAACCTTGACAAGAGCCGCAACAATTTATGATAAACCAAGCATCAGATGCAAAGTTTACAATTGCCAAGCATGGGTAGTATTTAGGGATGTTATAGCAGCCAAAAATGCAATACATCATATGCTACGCATTTGCATTTTATGATAAACTATTGCGGATACAATATGCAAAAAGGAAATTTGACTGTCTTACAAAAGCAGAGGGTACCTTTATCCCAAGAGAAAAGAAAAAGGAGAAGGAGCTAAAGGCCAAAGCAAAGTTCAAAATGCGACTTACCCGGATTGTTATACAATTCAAAGGGCAGGGTCTGAATACAGAATTGTGCTACAAAAACATGGAAGATCATTTCAATATTGTCCCTACATGTGCAATCAGTGGGGAAGGCATTAAAGATCTTCTATTGTTATTGGTGTTTTTAGAGCTGCCAACGCTAAGAAAGAGACTACCAGGGAAGTCAACTTCTCTTCAACAATTATACATGACTGTGATCTTGGCGCAAATTGGTGATGCAGTGAGAGCCAAACTACAGCTTCCTGGTAGACTTGTTTCATTGGAGATGGGAAAAATATTTTTGGCAGAAATTGGCGAAGTTCAAGGAGTGATCAACATGTGTGATTATGCTGTAATTATCATTGATGATGCTGACATCCAGCTAGTTATTTATGCTTTGTTGTTTGCTTCTGTTGGCACAGTTGGTCAGTGCTACATAACCTGCATTAGGCTGCTTCTTAATGACAATATATATCAGGCTATGAAAATTCAGGTTATCAAGATGGATCGATTGATTTGGGTCACTTCAAGTTTGAATCATGAGTTACAGTTGCTTCACCCATTTATGCCATTTGTGATTGACGGATTATGGCAGCGCCTTCCTCAACCTGCCAGTAGTTGCAGCAAGGAGTCCATAGTGATATCCAAATGTTGCTTAAGGTGTATGACATTTGGAAAGAAACCACCTGGAAGGATGGCTTTCACATACAGGCCATGTTGTTTTTTCACTTTAGTCCTTAAGGACAAGGATGTTTTGAAGGGGTGGGCATTGTCACGTCCTCAAGCAAAGCTAAACTGATGTTGGAAGTAAATATGAGCTGAAATAAGAAACAGAAAAAGAGCGCCAACACATTGCGCCAAATTCAAATTCAAAAGCTGGAAGTGAGGGTAGTTAAGTAATTTGCCCTTGTTAGTTACAAATGAGAGGATTACAGCCAAACACGTGTAAGCTCTGGATTAGCCCATTTTGAAATTCTGTTACAAGTTTTAGTATAAATATAGATGCTCTGTAATGGAGAAAGCAGAGAAGAAAAATGTATTAAGGCTCTTCTGGGTTGAGTTCACCCAAAGAGAGGTTACCCTCTTGTTCTGTATTGTTTTTTCCAGATCTATAATAGTTCTTCTTCTTCTTTTTTTCCATTCTCGAAATCTTCATTTGTTCTCTGTTTTTGGATCCAAGTCACAATCGTGACAGAGTGAGAGGATGAGGAGAGATTACAAAGAGCGAGGGAGATGACGGGGTGTACGAAGAATTCTCTAATATGGGCAAGGGCATTTTTGGGATTTCAAAAGGCACTTGAACATACAGTTTCACCTTTTTAATTTCTATTATAGAAGTAGACATTAGCATATTGTATATGCACCATTCAAGTCATATATTAGATCTAAACACCTTATTTTTTGTACAATGTTAGGAACAACAAAATTATATTTTACCAAAAGGTTAACAACTCACATAAATAGTTTATTTCATGATTATCTGAGGTTTAAAATAAAATTAAGGGGAGCTGAGCTTTCTGCACTTGAAGCATGTTTATTTAACACTTATTTTATCACTTAAGTTAATTATGAAAAAATCAATGATTTTTCAATTTAGTGGTGTTGTTAACATGTCTGTATCTAATGTTCAATGCCAAATTAGGTGTTTAGAAAAAAAAACAAAATTTTCTTGCTTATGTCTTGAAAACCACGAGTGTATCAAACCTGTTTTATTCATCGTATAATGTTGTCCTTGATATAATTAGGGTTTTTTTAGTTTTACGCTCATTAGTTTATACTCATTAGAGTCTGACCTTCGTTTTCAAAACTATTTGAGTCTAACCTCGTTTTCTGACGGAACCGTTAAGTCTACATCACTGACCGGACAAAACTATTTTTTGAACCCTTTTGCCCTTAATTGTTTTTGTTAATGAAATGACTTTGGTGCTTATATTGGTAAATGCTTAGTGGGGAAGAAGCTCACGGCCCTTGCAAATGATGTGGTTGCTCATATCGTTTTCCAAGTTAGTTCGGGAGAAGTTCATTTTGGCCAAATAAATGGACAAGCAAGGTTACTCAAAAGACTTGTTCCCAAGTGTATCGATCTGTGCAGCGGCAAGGAAGGTTCAATATCAGATTTCTAATCTATAGAAAGACAACCATATGGGCTGGAATAGTATTATTCGTCACAACCTCACCGAGTGGGAGATAGATGAAATAACCTAGTTTTTCAATCACATCGGGAATTCATTTTGCAACTATGGAAAGTATTAGGTTCTATGGGATGGACAACCTAGTTATTCCACAGCCGGTAGACTTTTCCAAGCTTTAGGAGTCTCACGACGCCAAACATGAGAATGGATTTGTTGCAAGTGGACTGAATTGTTCTTGTGGACTATGATCCGTGGAAGAATCCTTCCCATTGACAACCTCAAGAGTAGAGGCATCAATACCCCAAATAGATGCATTATGTGTGGGATTTGTGAAGAATTAGTGAAATATTTGATCATCAAATGCAGTTATAAAAGAAATCACCAAGATTAAAAATTACAAATTTGTTGAGCTTGTAAAAGAAATCACCAAGATGAAGAAATGCAGTGAATGATTTGGACTGAAGATCAATCCATTATCTCTCAAAGTGATCAAGGTTATTAGCTTAGGTGCACTGGAGAAGATATCCATGGACAATATTGGTCTGTTTGCTATGAATTTGGTTGAGTTCTTCTCAATGATGGGGCGTTGGGCTGGGGTGTGAGTTTGTTTGGGACGTTTTTTGAAGTTTAATTAATTGCAGAGCCTCTCTGTTGTATAGCACGTCTCTTGATTTGTTGTATCATAATTTAGATTCCTACTCTTTGCAGTACATCCTATAACCAGTGTTCTAAAAATCGGCCTAGGCGGCTAGAAGGTTGAAAACCGCTCAGATTAATGGCTGGGCGGGCAGTCTGGGCGGGATCTAGGCGGCCTGGGCGATTTTTTATTTTATTTTATTTTTATTTTTATTTTATTATTTTTTTTAATAAGGCTGATTGTGTTCTTATTTTATTTTTCTTTCCTATTTTTTAGAAATAAACTATTTAATTATTTTTTATTCAGTATATGTCTAAATGTAGCAAAGGATGATTACTTAATGGAATTCTCAAAGGATCTGCCGGTACCAATTTTACTAATGTAGATTTTATCAAACATAACTGAGGTTATTCATGCAATTTGAAGAAAAATAAAAGAGTACACAAATTCAAATTTATATAAAGTACACATCATGACCAACTTCAATCATTTGAGTTTTAATAAATTTTGTTCACGATTGTTAATTTTTCATGTTTTTAAATTTTGCATATGTATATTGGCATTAAATTGGATGTAATTGATAAGGTATTATGCTTAACTTTTGTAAATTATTAAAGTTATAATACAAAACCTAAGACCGCCTAGGCCCCTGGACGCTAGGCACCTGCTCGCCGCCCGCTCAGCGCCTATCAATTTTTAGAACACTGCCTATAACACATAAACTGATTTTCCATTCTCACTACTATTGCAGTACATAGTTGTATGGAATTCTGAGTTTACACTTTACAGTATTTTATACCTATTAGATTTTCAAAATATTTTTTTTTTTTGGAAATTGAGCAAGGATTTTCAAAATACTTGATTAGGAGATGTAGCTTGTTGATCCCGTCCCAAACCCATTTGGGATGGAACGAGGTAGGGATGAGGTTCAGCCACCCCTAGTTTAGATACCAAAACATTCGCAAAACAAAAACGTGTGCAAAAGAAGTGGAGGGTTAGGGTTTGATGAAAAACAAAATAAGTAAACAACTTTTGTCCAAAAGGATAATGTGTGGAACAAGAAGTACATAATCCTAAGCCCAAGCCCGAGCATAGACTCATCTCTCTCCTACAAAAGTGGGGTGCCCCTTGGGCTAAACCTAAGTTATGAAACCTTATAACATTTTCCTATGTCCCTTGCACATTTGATATGGGACTATGTTTACTACTTGGAACAACCAAGAGAAAGAGAGGTCATGGGTTCATTATTATGGATCACTTTATAAATGCAAAAAAAAAAATTTAGTTGAAAATACGCTTAGAAAAAATTAAACGGAGATTTAGTTTTAACTACCTAATTTATTTGAAGTAACCGTCAGACGATTTTTCTTATAATATCGTTTCATCTTATAATATCGTTTCATAATCCTGTACATATCCATATAATAATAAATTATCAAGGAACATAAGAACCCAAATCTTTGGGATGGTTTTAGAAAAGAGAACAATAAATGAGGGAAAGTAGCTAGGAAAATGAACTTACACTTCCTATTTCCCAGGAACTCAAAGTCTAAATTGAAAAAGAAGCTCAGTGACAGTAGAGGGAACCGGCAACAACATGTAGGGTAGGTTTTGGGTTTGAAAGCTAGAGTTTTGAATGTATTTGTGATCAAGAAGAAAGGGGGTTTTTTTTTTTTAAGAAGAGAAAAAATACGAGTTTTGTGTTTGATTTGGTTTAAATTGGGTTGTCTATTTGTTTCTAATTGACTCTTTTCCTATACGGGAATTCTAATTGGAGAGGAAACCAGCGGAGGAGGGGTGTGACCCTTCATCCCCCTCGAGATGCACGCCTTCGCAAACTCGAGGGGGATGAAGGGTAACACCCCTACCCCTCGCTGGTTTCCTCGACGCCTAGAAGGGTTCTTTCCTATAGGATCAAGATGGCATGGGGTGATTTTGAAAAGCTTGTGGGGTCAAGGGACCCCATGATCTGCCCATGACCGCAGACACAAACACATAGGAAAACCTTTATTATTAAAGTACCTAACAATCTCCCACTTATTTTAATAAAAATAAAATAAATTATGGGAATATAGTACGAACATAATCATCATGCATGCATAAGTAGAAGTATCTGTAGACTTAAACCTCTACATAGTGTTTGTATTAAGAGCACAAGAAGTCTAAGTGACTAAGTCTTAAACTTAGGTTCTAAGATATACAATGAGAGTACAACACACACAACTTGCTACTAAGTATAGCTTTCACTTAGCTTGCACATCATGGCCATGTGCTTATCTTGGTTTAATGATTGTCCTTGGAGAATTTACCCAAATTCTCATAGGAGTCGGCCTCTCCTCCAAATGCTCACAGGTAAACCCATAAGGAACACTCGTATAGATAGGCAATCCATCCTGAAGGATCATGGATCTCATTAAGAGTATAACTCATTAGTTTACTCATCCATCTGCAGGATATCATGCAATTACAAAGTATGAAAATAATGTAAAATCACCATCAAACATATTGTGACTTGTTCTTCCCTTTGAACCCATTTCTTGAGAGCTCCCATCTTTAGGTGGGGTTTCCATCACATCAGTTCAATTGTGAGTGGGCAACAATCTCATATTTTTTTTAAGTACTCCAAACTTTTGTCTCTTTCCAAAGCTTTGGTCAATGAATTTACAATATTATCAGTCGATCTAACATAATCAGTAGTAACATAACCATTTACAATTTTTTCTCTAACTTTTCCATGTTTGCAACATATTTGTTTCTTTGTATGATGATTGTTAACTTCACTTATTGCAGTAATGTCACAAGGAATCAATATAGCAGGAACAAGTCTATCCCAAATAGGTATATCAGATAGAAAACTTATTAACTCGTGGCTTGTTCAGTATTAATAGTGAGTGCTATCAACTTAGACTCCATGGTGGATTATGCCATAATGGTATGTTTTATGGATTTCCAAGTAACAGCTCCACCACCAATGGTAAATACATACCCATTGCTTGCTTTAGAATCATCTTAAAGTGTATTCCAGACTGCATTACTGTGACCTTCTAAGACAACTGGGTTTATATTATAATGAATGTCAAGGTTAATAGTTGTTTTTAAATATCTCATTAATCTACCTAAAACATGTCAATGTTCAATAACGGGTTTAACAGTAAATCTACATAGTATTCCTACTGCATATTCTAGTCAGGTCTTGAGAAATCATTTGCATATCTAAGACTAGCAATAATACTAGTATATTATGTAGATAGCCTGATTACCTTTATTTTCAATAACCTCATTACAAGATTATCTATATTCCATAACCTCATTACAGATGTTTTCAAATAACATCACACTAGGATCAAAGAGGGCACTAGCAGGCATGCATCAAATATTATATTTCTTTAAAATATTTTCAATATAATGAGATTGATCAAGAGTTATACCCAAAAAACTAGATTTGAAAAAATAAAAATTTATTGTAACTTATTTTAGAAAAGTTTTGATCCTATATGGAAAAAAATATGAAAAATGTGGATACATATATTATATTGTGAAATATTAAGATGCACTGAAGTCAAACTATAAACCACATTATGAAGTTTATATATATATATATATATGTGTGTGTGTGTGTGTGTGTGTGTGTGTGGCACAAATGGACGACATGTATCAAGTCCTCGAGAAACCTTATCTTTTTAAAAGGTGCATCCATATGTACACACACACTACACAACTCAACATACTGCATGCATAATTACTTTTAAATCTAAAACTTCGAGCAATAAACTTCAAATAATTGTAGGTTATTACCTACAAAATAACAATCCCTAAAGAGGTGAAATCAAAGGAAACCAGATATGATTATGTTGAAAAACCCATAGAGAAGTTTTGAAGAAGAGGGGATATATTAAAGATAACTTGAGAAATCCAAAGTGCTTGACTATTTGAGGTATGCAACTTAAAACGATAGAGAATTGAAGATGAGATTTGAATGTGCGAATCAGTGAAGCTTTGAAAGAGTAAATCGTTAAAGCCACTACAACATATATAGGTTATGACGATGTGCTTTGCACGTCGTCTAATGCTTATGACAGCGTTGGGTCTATCGGCACATCGAGGAATCAAGGATCGTTATAGGTGTTGAGCATTTTACGACGTGCATTTTGCGTCGCTGAATCATGTTCTTATAGGTTTTATATAATTCATTTATATGTACAACGACTTAAGTTGCACGTCGTAAGTCTCTTCAATGATGCTCTTGGCAAGTCTTTAAAAATGTAAATCAACGACGTGTTTTGAATGTCGTTGCGCAAGACGTAAATGATGAATAACGACTTGCTGGTCGCGATTTAACTAATCGTTGAGGACGTATATTGCACGACGTCTTATTATAAATGACGACGCCAAATGCACATCTTTCAAAGCTTCACTGATGTGTCAAATGATTTTGCTATTTGAGGTATGCAACTTAAAACGATAGAAAATTGAAGATGAGATTTGAATGTGCAAATCAGTGAAGTTTTGAAAGAGTAAATCATTGAAGCCACTACAACATATAAAGGAGCACGTCGCCTAATGCTTATGACGACATCCATCGGCACATCGAGGAATCAAGGATCATTATAGGTGTTGAGCATTTTACGACGTGCATTTTGCGTCATTGAATCATGTTCTTATAGGTTTTATATAATTCATTTATATGTACAACGACTTAAGTTGCACGTCGTAAGTCTCTTCAATAACGCCCTTGGCAAGTCTTTAAAAATGTAAATCAACGTGTTTTGAATGTCGTTGCGCAAGACGTAAATGATGAATAACGACTTGCTAGTCGTAACTTAACTAATCGTTGAGGACGTATATTGCATGACGTCTTATTGCAAATGATGACGCCAAATGCACATCGTCAAAGGATTTGCTAAAATAAAAAATTAATGTATATATATATATACCGCATCTCTGTACCCCACTAACATACCCTAATCTTGAGCCTCTAGCCGGTAGACCTATGTGCACCTCATCCAGTGCCCACAACACCTATACACGTATCCACACCTAGAACTTGTGCCTCATCCAACACACTATCCACAACTCAACATCATCATCCGCACCATAAAATGAACGTATTGAACATTATCAACTAGTAGCACTTAACTGTGTGTGAGATTGTGAACAAAATGAAGATGAAAGGATCAAGATTATCACCTGGTCTGATCAATTTATTCACAGGAAATACCTGATCAAAGTAACTTTGTTCAAGAAGAGATACAAAACTGACAGAAATTCAGAATTTTGGGCATTATATAGTTGTATGAGATAGCTCTGCTTCATCATATTATGGCTTTATGGTAGCTCAACAATACAAAATGTAGGGAACTAAAATCCTTATAAGTCTGGAGGTAGTAATTTAACAAACTGAACATCTTTAGCAGTGTTAAGAGCTGCTAGGCGCCCAATCACATTGATCGAATTCTGACCTTCTTGTCGTTCAGCTAAGTCTGACAACCCTCGAAGAACAATTGCTGTGAATCCATTTGACAACCTTGTCTGCAGAAACACCACAATCGTATTTAGTACTACTAAAAAATCCTCACTGCAATGTCTGAAGTGAAATTACTTGAATTTGTACTAACCAGTTACCATTAGGACTGCGGCACTCTCCATATCAACTAAAGAAACCCCAAATGTTCAAAAAAGGAATTCCTTGGAAGATAGATTGTCGACAAAAATATCAGCCATTGAACCACGAAGGCCCATCACTAATTTGGGATCATAAGGAACAAACTCAAATTCAAGCACCTCACCAACTCCATCCCCTGTTAAAATTAAATCTAAACATGTTTGAGTCAACTTTCAGAACAAGAAACACTAGAAGAATGCATGTAGCCTCAATTGCAGCTTCTAAGCTGTTTCAAGCCAATTCAGGCTAGTCCATAAAACATCTTCTGTACATCAGGCTGTCCTGACTTGGAGAAAAACTCTTCGGTACTGAAACCAATTCGGCCTAATTGATTGATTCCTTGTCTGTTGGGTAAGTTACAGTTTCTAATATCCATTTGAGCGACAATGCTCTCTCTTAACACTTCTTTTGGTTTCTATTCAGGATGCAAATAACTGTGAGTTGCAAAAGTTATTGGACTACTCGATCAAAAGAAATATTAAATAAGATTGAGATTTGGGATAATTGATCAGACCAGCCAATCCCAAATGCCAATGTGAGCATATTGCTAGGGGATGATAACATCTCCAATGGACAGCAAACTGTTGGCATTACCAGCAATACCAAAGTGAAGATCCCAGAAATGTCAAAGAGATCCACCATTTGTTGGGTGGTTACTGCAGCATTCCTCTGATCAACAAATGATCCACACTGATTACTAGAAGCTGCGTTAATTGCTAAAAAGGGAACATCAGCTTTTTATTTACTTTACACAAACACAACTTAGCATCTTTGCATCAACACCAAAGTTTATATTACATAAAATTTTAGGAAATTGAATGCACCTAGATGACCCTTTAATGGTAACTGTTCAAGAAAGCTATTGTTTTAAATACATGCATATATTATTTTAAACACGTATTCAGATACCAATAAAAACTTAGACAGCAAATGCACTGTAATTAGTTGGCGAACAAAATCATAGTCGTTTCTTTCTATGTCATGTTGCCATTTGATTTAACAAATGAAAGTAGTCAAGGATAAGATGTACTAAAGATGAAATGAACAAAAAACTGTCACGGAGTATTCAGAATTTACTGTTCCAATCCCACATCTCACGTAGATCACCCTCTTGCCATGGACTGTGCCAATACAAAATCGTCTTCCTATAACAACCATTGTGGTACATCATCAGCCAACAAACATTGCTATATGATATCAGAATATTGACAATAAAACAACATGCACTTGTTATAAGATTTTTCTTAATAATCAAAAGGCAAAGATACATGGCCACCATGACAATGAACAAAAATAAAGATGGGCAAGGAAAGGCGCCTGACAGATCAACGAAGGGATATGTTGGATGAGGATTAAAGGCAGTACTAGCAAAAAATGCCTCCTCTTCAGGCATCCCGTGATCAGACCGACATAAGGACCATCGCGCTTCAGCTTCCTTATTGTATTCAAATACTCCTTTTGCCTGTTTCTCACCAACCCATCTTAAAACAATGCAAGTAAAACTGTAAAAGTAACCCATTCAATCTCACCATCCAAATAGGTCAAAAAGGGCCCCCTATTACACAATCCCCTCCTTGTGGTAGTGGTAAAAAAACTTCAATAAAAATGAACCCACTTGCACTTTTCAATCAAAAGAATACCCATTCAAGAACAATGGTTCTCTTCCAAAATGCTTCTCCTAACCTAATTCACACAACCCCTACTTGTAGTGCAAAAAGCTCAACCCAAAATACAAAAAGAACCCCACTTTTACTTTCCTAATCAAATAGTACCCATTGAAGAATAATGCAAGAAAGGGAAAAGAAAAGGGTCTCTTTGATTCTACACAAAACACCTTAGTTCAAAAGAAAAAAAAGCAACAAAATTTCATTAAAAAGATGATAGAAGAACTTACTTACCAATAGGGGACTCCAAGATGGACTATATTGCCAGAGAAGGAGAAAAAAAAGGTTTTTGAGTAGAGAAAATGAGGAAGAAGAGAATTAAAAGAAAGTCTCTCTCTCTTAAAGGCAAAAACAAGTGAATGGGGCATTACCATGTCCATATATGAACTCTGAACACAAACCCAAATGGGAAATTTGTTGTTTCTGTATCTCGAATTTTAATTTTAAGGGTTTTTTTGAGTTTGGCACTCATTAGTTTATATCTATTAGAGTTTGGCCCTCGTTTTGAAAACTATTTGAGTCTAGCCATCGTTTTATAACGGAACCGTTAAGTCCACGTTATTAACCGGTCAAAATTAATTTTTGGACCATTTTGTCCTTACTTATGTTAAACTAAGGAATGAGATTTTTCTTAAATCACAAAACAAGTTTTCGTTGAACCTCATCCTCCTCCCTGTGACGTATGAATGCAAGGTTGATTACCATTCCATTACCATTTTGGTGCAAATGTATTAGTGAATATAGGGCATTTTGAGGCTAATATTTGGACTTCAATGACATAAGCTGAGGAAAGATTTTGGGGTTTCTAAGGTATACTTAAAGCAAATGGATTTGCAGCTGACTTCCATGATAATCTATTCTTCCCCATTGAGTCAGTTATAAACCATGCATTAGAGGTGTTTGATTGTTGCCTTTCTTTACAAAATCAATATCCATAGTCTTAGTTGATAACAACATGCTAGCATACTCTTCAAAGATATATGTTATCAAAGCATATCTGTTTATGCCGTTCTTGGGACGAGACAAAGAAGACGGAGTCCAACACAGTGCTGTGTCTGGCAAGAAGGTTAGCATTCTTCAGCGTTAGAACATTTGATTGAGTAAATTATTTAAGTGCACTAAAGCAAATGTGGGTACTTTCTTGTCTGTAGATTTTGCTAAAGCTTGACAAATTGAAAGAGGACAAGGTGGCCGAAGACAACTAGAATGCACTGCTGAAGTTTCTGAATGCTAGTTATGATTGAAAATGGGGGTTTTTAGATTTCTGTTTTATGCAGTCTTTAATGTTGATCCATGTGGGAACTTATGGTGTACCATAACAGCTTAGATTAGGAAAACAAGTTTTTCTTTAAGTTCTTTTTTTCACATAAAGAGTTTTTCTTTAATTTCAAAAAGCAAAAAAGGATGTTTTATGAATGCCAAGGTTCAACCGTATTCAAATCAAGTTTCTCAATGTAGATGTCATTTTTGTAGACCCTTTTCTTGTATTTTGCTTCAACGAAAACTTTTTTTGTGATATAGGCAAAATCTCATTCCTTAATTTAACTTGAGGTAAGGGCAAAAGGGTAAAAAATTAATTTTGACCGGTGGACTTAACAGTTTCGTTAGAAAAAGAGGGTTAAAATAGGTATAAACTAATGAGTGTCAAACTAAAAAAAACCCTATTTTTAATGGATTTAAATCTATGAATCAAGAGAAGTTATGTACATGAACCAAAAAAAGAAAAATGTTCTTTAGATTTTATTGCATCTAATCAAACACGTAGAACAACAACCAGTCAATACAAGATGAACTAGGCGTGATAAAAAAAATAAAAAAATAAAACATTACAATTTGAACCTGGTTAATTTAGCAAGATCGGTAAACATTAGTTTCCAATCCTCTCCGCCATAATTTGCGATGTATAGTTAATCACAGAATTAAACTCCAGAGAGTGCATATTCATCAAATGAAAAAAACAAATTTGTAGAGTTCAAATGAATGGTGTTTCGATATTCAATAAAGTCTCTTTCAATCATAGTGAGAATGAAGAAAATATTTTGTAAAGTCATAGAATTTTAGATAAAAGTATAGGTTTTACAAGATCGAAAATCCTAAAAGCTAACACTTAGTTTGATAGTAGCAAATCAATTGAAAAATGAAAGATTAAAAAATAAAATTATGGAAACTCACCTTCTCTTTACTCTCGTCAACATTTGATAGCCCCAAAACAGAAGTTCATCGCTCCCATCGTTGTCGCAGTGATTGATAAGATTACAGAATCATTCATCTTTCTTGTATACTTGTATGCTTTGTAGATTTAATATTACCCTAAAGGAGGAAAACAAACCCAATCGATTCCTCCCATCTTCTTCGTTCTCGAGTTACATACAGTGCCCTAGAAAGGAAATATTGATAAGGAGCTTCTGGATTCTGATGTCTCTCATTGGGTTTGGGTTTCTAGATTTTCTTCTATGCGTCCTGCTATTATGACGATGGAGAGTTTGTAAAATGAATGAACTCAAATATTTTTATAGAGAGGGAAATCACCATTGTTGCCACTCAAATGCAGAGAATCGGGGAAGAACATGTTGAAATGAATGGGATTAAATTTTCTAAAACCGTTTTAGAAGTGAATATGGGCACTTTTGGGTTTTCACGTTTTCGTCGATAAAAGTTTCCTTAATAAAGCCACGACTTATCTTTAGGGCGACTAACACCTAAGCGTCCTTGTTGATCCAAATATTTTCAATTAGAGTTTTGCTAGGGGTCGAGGGAAAGCAGCGAGGGGTGGTTGTAACCACCCATCCTCCTTGAGATGAGCATATATTTTTTAAGGTGGTTACACCCATCCCTCGACCCCTAGAATTTTCATTTCAATTAGGATGTGTCCAAGGACGTGGGACGAAATTAAAACAATTTACTTGGACTTGCACATTATGCAAATCATAAAGTGAAACCCATATACGTTGGAGAATAGCAAGCAATATTCTAAAAGATGTAACTTTAGGCGTTGGAGAATTAGAGGGTGTTTGTTTTTGCTTCTAAATGGAGTCAAAAGTCTTAATAAGAAGTGAATCACCTTGTTTATAGTTCTGATCGGAAGTTTTACTTCTGATTGGAGTAAACAACAACGAGGTGTTGATCACTTAGCACTTAGGATTGAGTAAAAATTATTTTGATAATAACCTTAAAATAATTTTGTAATTACAATTGCTGCCCCCATCTTCTTAAAAATAAGTAAGACAAAATTTTGATAGCACATTTTCATTCTCTTCACCAAGCACTGTAGTAAAATTCTCTAGGATTTGAATAATTATTGGGTATGATTTTAAACATAATACTTATGTCATAAATTTTTTCAGCTCAGTGGGACAAAATTGTCAAACAGTTCTTATTCAGCAACTAAAAACAAACACCTTTTAATTTAACAGCTTCTAATCAGCAGCTAATTCAGAAGCAAAACAAACAGTTCGTTCAGAAGCTCGTTCAGAACTCTAGTAAGAAGTTAGCTTCTAAGTACTTAAAAAAAAAAAAAAACGCCCTAGTGTCAAAGAAATCTATGTTTTCCTTTTAAACAAATCATTTAGCTACTAGTCGAGCCTTAAATTTATCTAATGTGCGATCAAGTCATCATGTATGAGTTTATTTTTCAAAATCCATTTACATTCTATGGCTTTACATCCAGGAGGTAGTCAACTAATTTTCAGGTTTCATTAGACAACAAACAATCGAATTCATCTTGACTGCTTCTCTCCAAAACTCTGCATTTGTAGATGTAAGGGCTTTCTCCATGGATGAAGGGTCTCCTTATAATGTAAAGGTTGAAAAACCAGGTCCAAAGTCTTTAGTTACTTTTGCCCTTTTACTCCTCCTATAGGTTCAACCTCTCTGTCTAATGTATCTCTATCATGGGTCCTTGACCCAAAGTGAGCAATCACACATAATCTCCAGATTGCATAGTCACATTATCATACTCCTTAACATGATCATTCACACTATCATGTATCATAGTTTCAACAGATGTAGGCAAATTAATATCCAATGATTTATCAACTTGAGTATTCGCAGTATTTCTAAATAGAAATGGAAACTTGTACTCATAAAAATCAACATTCATAGAGTCAATTGCCACATTAATCTTCGTGTCAAGTAATATATATGTTTTACTATTAATAACATAACTCATAAACACACATTCAAGAACCCTACTATCAAGTTTAGTCTTCTCTGGGTCAGGAATCCTACAACATGCCAAACAACCCCAAGATCGAAAATAATTCCTTGATTTAGGGCCTTTCCAAAGTTTAAAGAGTGTGGTTTTGTTCTTTGAGCTAGGCATCCTATTGTCTATATAGCACACGGTCCAAAAAGCTTCCACCCAGAGATTTGAGGGTGTCTTAGAATTTAACATACATGCAACAACTAATTCAGTAAAGTCCTATTTTTGCGTTCTGCTACCCATTCATTTTTCAAGTGAGTAAAGTGAAATGGTCTCATGTATAATGTCATGTGATTCATAAAATAATTTTAAATAGTGTAATCCATTCTAATGCAACTTTATTTGCAGACATTGTCAACTGTGATGGTCAAAACATTCTCTGTTCCCCAATCCAATATATATGACTCAATAAGTTTCCCTATGGTTCTCCCTTAATGATTAGGAATCACAAAAAGTTTAAAATCATTTTGTTCATCTTCCAATTACTATTAATAAAGTGGACAGTAACACCATATAATTGAAATTTTGGACATTTGTCTAAGTGTTAATAGTGAGGTAGACCCTATGTGCATTCAAATCCTTATACAAAGTTATCTTTTGTAACTGCCAAATTTGTATTGATTTAATTTCAACACAAAACACAGTATATGTCGTAGTCAAACATAGTTATGTTTCATGTAGAAATGATGATGGCGTATAAGTCAATAAGTCTACATGACGACTAGCTCATCGACAAGACATATATTAGTTAAATGTTCTCTCAAGTAAATTGAAAATCAAATAAAAACATTTATATTGTAAAGTTGAAGAAGTTTTTGTTTATCTCCAACTTGTGGACGTGAACTAAACTGAAATTATTGAGAATCCCCCGAACACTATTGAAAGATCTCAAGTTCATGGTGGAAACTTGTGAGTCAAATATTACAGAGTTCTCAATTTTGAGCTTTTGAGAATTTACACCCAAAAAGTAAATTCACACTTTGAGGGGTTAATACTTTGTGGGGTTACGCTTCGTGGAGTTATACTTCATGGGGTTATAATACTTATGTGGTGAAGATCATGTGGAATATTCAAGAGGAACTAATTTCTTACATTCCTTAATTGCTATTGAATATTATTTTATTCACAGGATATTCCTTAATTCCTTATTGAATATTATTGATTTGCCTAAGGCTAAAGAGAAACTCTAAAAAAAGTGTGAAGTGCCAAACAAGCTCTATAATACTAAAGTCTACCATTTCTAAAGAGAGCTTGAATATGTCTCTTAGGGTGTGTTTGGTTGCATGGAATCATATGCCATGAAAATCCATGAGGGGACCCCTACATTTTAGGCTAAATTGATATATAACTTCACATCCACCATTTGATTTTGTGATCAATGGTGAGAATGGAAGTCCCATGAACATGGGAATCACACTCCTTGGTCCGCCAAGGCATATGATTCTCATGTTCATAGGACTTTTATTTCCACCATTGATCACAAAATTAAATGGTGGATGTAGAGTGATACCTTAGATTAACCTAAAATATAGGGGTCCCTTCATGGATTTCCATGACATAGGATTCCATGCAACCAAACACACCCTTAGATATTTGAGAAAATTCTTTCTAAAATATGGTATAAAGCTAAACACTTGACCCATCTTTTTCTCTCTCCAATAATATTTGAGATGTTTAACATGAGGGTTAAAATGTGCATGCTAATTGTTTGAGAAAATGTCACAAACAATTTTATTTAGTTTGTGTTTGGTTCAGGCACATTTTCATGGAAATCAGGAAATGGTCGGATTTCAAGGAAACCAAATGGGTTTCCATTGTTTAGTTGGGAAACAAAAAAATAGGGAAATTCGCTCACACGTGTGGTTTTTGAGAACAAAAAGTGTGTATTTCCTCCAAATCAAGGAAATGAAACTCATTTATTTTCCTACTGCCTCAATTAAATACAGCCTTAGTGTCTTGTTTGTATGCAAGCATTGTGCTCCTAAGATGTTTGAGAAAAATGCATCCAAACAATTGTAATATAAGGTTAATAATTTTTCAGTGGAAAATTTAAAAAAACCTTCAAATATCCATGAGCTCAAAAGTTTCTTAAAGAGACATTCACATTAATCGTTTTCATTAAAGTATTAAATTGCCTTGGCAGTATTCAAAAAACCCTTGTGTGTATGTAAAGGACTTTAGACCAAGTACGTTGTTAGGATCAATCCTTGTGTGTATGAAATAAACCTTTGTGTTTATAGAGATGTTTGACCAAGTACGTTGTTGAAGCCTTTCGAGTATGCTAGAAACCCTTGTGTGTATGGACGTCTGACTAAGTACATTGCTAAGATCAAGCCTTGTGTATATGCAAGAAATTCTATGACCAACTACGTTGTTGAACCTTGTGAGTATGCAAGGATCCCTTGTGTGTAAGCAAATGATGTTTGACCAAGTATGTCGTTGGGATCAAGTTGTTTGAAGATAAGTTCATGATCAAGAGAGAAACATCGTTGAAGTAAAACTTCATGTATGAAATGAGAATAAGAAGTGTACGTAGTCTCATTATGAAACCAACATAAGGTTATTATATATGAATCTTGTACTCGTGATATTTGTTTCATAGTGGATATTTATTTCCATGGATGTGGTCCCTATTAGTAATGTTGGCAACAAGTTGTTGAACCACGTTATATCATTGTTGTATTTATCTTAACTGCAAACAACCTTAATTGTGTGTGATTGCTAGATAAATCAACTAATCCATGAATTAATCAATCCAATTGTAAATTGTAAATTTCATCTTCAAACTCAACACACATTTTCAGAAACTCAATCACAGAAGTTTTCCTAGAAGGCACATCAAACTCTAGGAAAAATACGCTACAAAACCTCTTGAAATCAAGTTTATCGACAAAACTAATGGGTAGCGAATCTATCACAATCATCTCCATACAAGCTAGCTTTCATACAATTATGTTGTACAACCAGCTTGTTACCTTGACACTTATCACCTATAAAAAAATTTAGCTTTTTTTCTCGGTTTAGTGGGTAATATTTGCAACCTTTCTTGATTTGCTTTAAGCATGCTTGAAATCCAATTTTTGCCAGTATCAACTATGTAATCACCCTTTCCCTTAGGATAATAATGCATTTAGCCCTTATATGTATGAGTTCTCCCAAAACCTCTTTATCCCTATTGTTTATCATTTTTTTTCTTCTTCTTAGTCCCTGAAATGTTCCTGATGATACATCAAAATAGACCGATCATCATGGTCGAACACGTGGCATAGAGACACATCACAAGAATACAACGCCCAATCTATTGAGCCAGCTCATAAAGCCCAGGAAGAATAAAGTCAATTACAGAGGCCCAGATGAGGCCTACCAATGAGGAAACGTAAACAGGGTCGAATCCAGGCCCAAACGAATCGGAGCCCGAGTCTAGGCCCGACACGAGTTCTCTCATAAAGAAGAGGAACGTTGCACCAAAAAAGAGTCGTGGAAGGAGTTACGCCTCCACAAGCGCATCTCCATTAAGGAAGAGACTGTTACAAGAAGCATCTCCTTCCGTTGCGCCTCACATGCTTAAGTCATGGAGAGAGTTAACCATGACTATTATAAAAGGTAAAGAGAACATTCGACACAGGTATGCAACTTTAACCGTGTTTTGTCCAGATTTACTTCATTCTTCCAATAGAGTTACTGACTTAAGCATCAGAGTGCCTTCGGCCACCAAGAAGGTGGTCCTTGGCAGTCTAACAGTGGTTTTGCAGGTCAAACTCACAGGAGGACGATTTTTGGACGCATCAGTTTGGCGCCATCTGTGGGAAACGACGAGTTTCCTCTTTCTAAATACAAAACACACAAGTGACAAAGCTCACCATACCTAACGAAATATCAACGAGCCCATCAGAAGGAACGATGTGGTCTACAAATTCGCAATCCAGTAACGATCACAACAACTCTCCCACCGACACATCACCGACGACTCAAGGAGAAGATGCGACCCGAATCACCTGACCAATAGCATCCGAGAATGAGGATTCGCTGCACATAATAGCCCAGACAACTGTCAACGCTACTACAGATCTCGGGGTAGATTTGCTTATGACTCAGATAGAGCATGTAACAATGATACTGGAGAAGATCGCGCAAAAGCACATTCAACTAGTTAACCCTGTTCAAACACAACCACAACAAAACTTCGCCAATCGAACTCAAGAAAATGGCGAAATCCTAGTAGAACCCCAACAAGGAAACTTCAAAAGCAGTGAGCTAGGCAAGAATCCTTTCTATGAAGGCACACTTACTGAAATCCCATTCAGAATAGGGGCCACGAATCCTGACGTATTATACGAATTAGCAAAACCGTCATTTTCCAACGCCCTCATGAAAGCAGCAATGCCGAAAAAGTTCATTCGGCCAAAGTTTGAGGTGTATGATGGTACTTTCGACCCGACCGATCATTTAAGACATTTCCACTACATGATGGCCATGAAGGAGACCACAGAGTCAATTTTATGCAAAACATTCCCGATTCAACAACAATGAATTGGTTCAATAGTCTACCACCAAGATCAATAGATTCCTTTCAAGCCTTGGCCACCGCTTTCATCACCAGATTTATCGGACGCTAGCGGATGAGGAATGGGCCACTCTACCTATTGCATATTAGACAGAAACTCGAAGAAATGATATGGGAATATGTCACCCGTTTTACCAATGAACTGACAATGATCGACGGATGTAGCGATGACACAGCCGCATCAACCTTTGTGGCTGGATTAAAGAGATGTATTTTCTTTGGTGTTCTTAACTTGGAACCACAATGGGCATGACAATCCTGCTAAATGTAGCACATAACATATCTCCCTAGAAGAGGTGGAAGCAGCCAGGAAGAAAAATGATCAAGAAAGAGAAATTTTCTCAAGAAAAAGATAGAAAAAGGAAGACAACAGACAACAAGAAGGCAACAACCCATCAAAGTAACGGCAAAAATGATTCACGATGACTGGAATTCGGGAAGTTGCAACCAACACGACCCAGACACAAACGGGTAACGAGCGTAATGAAAATCGCATACAAACCATGCACAACTCTAAAGACAAGTCAAACAAACATACTAAAACACCTAGCGAAGTGGGATAACATTAACTGGCCACTTCAGATGATAGGAGACCCAGAAGGAAGAGACAAAAGCAATACTGCACATTCCATAAGGATCATGGACACGATACTGAAGAATGTTACAACCTAAAAGATGAAATCGAACACTGGGCTCAGAAAGAACTACTAGACAAATTCATTGGGATGCCAGAAAAATAAATCGAATGAAAAGATAAAGCAGACAACGCTCCGAAAATTGGATATACACCACTCGTTGCACAGTCAAGGGAAATAAAGCACACAAAGAAGCAAGGCAAACCCCTCACTCATCTATATCAGAACGAGGGTACCAACGAAACACTTCATAAAACATGGAAATGCCTGCATCATCCAATCCGTACAAATAAAAGGACTTCATCAGCAATTGCAAGATCGAGTCGGACCACTAAACAATATGAGAGGAAAAATTAAAGAGAAACGAAGCACCATCCCTCAACGCAAAGATTAACAACGAGCAAAGGAAGACAAAACAAACAATATTCTGATTCGGTATAAAAGCCTTAATGGCCAAAACTGATGAAATATTCAAGAAAACATCAATAGAGATTACGGATTTATGAGCTCCAAATTCTTGCATGGATAACAAACCGACCGTACAAGACTGTCAGGCCATAAAAGTTGGACACACAAAACTTCTGGTCTGATCAACCTTGAAGTAAAGGTTGGATACCCGAGTCACCTAAACACAAAAAACTTCGAATCGACCAAGGTGTCGAGTTAACGAAGTAAAGGTTGGACACCCGAGTCACCTAAACATAAAAAAAAACTTCAAATAGATTGAGGTGTCGAGTTAAAGAAGTAAAGTTTGGACACCCGAGTCACCTAAACATAAAAAGCTTCGAATCGTTCGAGGTGTCGAGTTAACAAAGTAAAAGTTGGACACCCGAGTCACCTAAACACAAAAACTTTGAATCGACCGAGGTGTCGAGTTAACGAAGTAAAGGTATGACACCTGAGTCACCTAAACAAAAAAACTTTGAATCGATCGAGGTGTCGAGTTTACGAAGTAAAGGTTTGACACCCGAGTCACCTTAAACACAAAAAACTTTGAATCGACCGAGGTGTCGAGTAAACGAAGTAAAGGTTGGACACTTGAGTCACCTAAAACAAAAAAAATTCAAATCGACTGAGGTGTCGAGTTAACGAAGTAAAGGTTGGACACCCGAGTCACCTAAAACACAAAAAACTTCGAATCGATCGAAGTGTTGAGTTAACAAAGTAAATTCTTGCATGGATAACAAACCGGTCGTACAAGACTGTCAGGCCATAAAAGTTGGACACACAAAACTTCTGGTGTAACACCCCTACCTTCTCAATGACAATTAAAATTTATGCAACTAAAAATTTAATTGAAATTTTTATTTTAAAATCTTCTTTCGTTTGACAAGTTGTATTTTTTCGAAATTCGCTTAACCTTCTTTCCTCTACCGAATCTCGGGACGAGATTCTTTTGAGTTGTATATATTGTAGCACCCCGTAATTTTTGTACTTACTGAAAATTTTTAATATTTTTGTGTGATTGTCTTCATTAAGTTATGGGCATACGTATGAGCTATTTGTTTGTCCATGTGATGTGTAGTTTGTTTATTTAAGAATTAATTTTCTACTTACCTTCCTCTACCGAATCTCGGGACGAGATTCTTTTGAGTTGTATATATTGTAATACCCGCCTAATTAAATAAATATAATTTTTTTTTCTTATTTATTAATTATGGCATATGTTGTAATCTCAATTATTTGGAAAAATATTTTTGTTTGCCACGGCTAAATAGGATAAAGAGTGTGTGTATTTAGCCAAAAATTTGTAAACCCTAATGTTGATGGATTGTTACTAAATTGTATTTGGGCTTGGTTTTGGGCTTTTATTTAAGTAATGATTAGGGTTTTATTTTGTGAAGATTAAAGGGCGGAATGCCTTTAGAATTTTAGTGGGGGCGAATAGCCACCCACCATATAAAAAAAAAAAAAAACACAACCCTTTTTCATTAAGCTTTTCTTTTCTCCTTCTTCTTAATGGCGGCTGACAGTGGCGAGGTGATGAAGATGGGAAGAAGATGGAGGCGAGTCGAGATGGTGAGATGGAGAGAAGGGAGAAGCTCCACATCGCAGCAGAGGCGCATATTCAGCAGTTTCAAGAGCAGAATCTGCCTGCTTTTCTGTTGAGCTTTCAAATGATGAGAAGCCATTGGAGTCACGTAGATTGGCTGGTATTATATTGAAGAATTCATTGGATGCGAAAGATGTTGCGATGAAGGAACAGCTGATTCAACAGTGAGTGTGTTTTCCCATTCTCCATTTTTTTTTTCTCTTTCTAGTATTGTTTGGTGTTTGGGTTTCTTTTGGTTTGATTGGATTTGCAGATTTTGATTGATATTGTCAATTGGTTTTCTTTGTTATCAACTATTTCTGTGAATCCAAATGGAATTTATCAATTTAGGCTCTGATTGTTGTGGTTGATGAAATTGGATTTGGGGATACAAACTTTCTTATTGTCCTCTTTCTTCCGTCTTTATAACGCTTGTTTAAAATGGTACTAACAGTGGTTTTGCCTATAGAGGTTACTTGATATGTTTTTTTTGTCCTTAATACTAATCAGTTGATTCCAGAGACATATATCCACTAAACTTCTTTCAAACCGTGGACAGGTTTAAGGTGTTTTTCTTAGGAGAATACTTGGTTGAAATTTTTATGAACTGGAAAAATTAATAAGGCATTCATAGCTACCTTTGAAGTGGAGCAGGATGCTTTTTTTTGGGGGGAGGGGGGGGGGAGTGTCAAAACACCATTAACCTATCCAAACAAAAACTATCGCCATTCTTATTATGTAAATGCTAAAAAGGATAAATCATTTAATTTAGAATAAACCTTGAATGTGTTAAAACTTAGAAACGTATAAACTTAATTCTGTGAATTTTTTTTTTTTTTTGAATATAGTTAATTCAAATCATTTGAATGGAAATGGATCAAATATGGGATCATCTTACTAAATATTCTTTTTGAATACAAAGTATGTGTACTTGAAAGTTATCTATTTTGAACATTTGAAAAAAAAAAAAAAGTGGAACATGTGTGTGTGTGTGTGTGTGTGTGGGTGTGTGTGTTATTTTGGTTTTGTTTTGCAAGATAATGAGCTTGGTTGCTACCCCTTTACTAGCTTTGTAATGTCGTGGAAGCCCTTGATCTTTTGGTAGAAATGAGGACGAGGTCAGGGTGGGTCCTTAAAATTTACTAGTGCTTGTTTTCATGCATATGGGTGGGTCTGAAGGAACATCCAAGCTTTTAAGAAATTTGTATATTAGATCCCATCTGTCTTGATGCCACTCTTCCCTATTCCTTTTGATCATGTGTAAAACACTATGAATTTGTGGTCTTATAGAGATTTATAACTGTATATGTAACTGCAGTTCCACATCTGTCATTATGTTTCATCTATTAAAAAAAAAAAAAAGCCAACGCCCTTAGAGGGTTGATTTGATTGGTAGTTCCGATCTGTAACATTTTTTGTTATCCAGTTTTACCTACCATTTATGGCTATCTGGACTTCAACTTGACATTGTAAGCAGTGTTTTACCCTTTTGGGTAGCGCTCGTAAGCTCAATATTTCATTTTAGAAAGCATCTGTTGCCCCTGTCATTCTCTGCAACTTGTTAGAAGTGGTAGCTTAAGGGATAATGTCTTGTCTGTATTAGTTTTATGTATGATTAAACCCTTATTTAGTTTAGGGCTAGAAGAAAATTTTCTAGTAATAGATATTGGCTGGAATTTAACTGAGCACTTGTTTTAGCTTGAGTATTTGAGTTTTTATGCGAATTGGAATGCATATTGTTTTTCATATGATGCAAAGAGATGAGATGTGTGAATTGGCAATGTGCCAAATATGACTTGTTCCCCGAAAAAATGGTGGATACTGTGGTTGATTTACTTATGGTTGACAAAGTGTCACCATAAAAGAGTTTTGAGTTTTAGTTGATATTTTTTTATGCTCTTTTCCACAACTCCGAAGAAAAAAAAATGTGAAAAGAATTTTTTTTTTGTATACAGACTTGCTTGTATACGTGTGATATTATTATGGTATGCAGACTTGCTTGCATATTGGTGCACCGTTCCATGTGAGTTCGGTTGTACGTGTAGATTTAGGAAGAATGCTTGCCATGGATCGGACTTCGGGTGAGATGACATGTTCCTCGAGGTGGCACCCTTGGGTGAGGTGTGTTCGAAGGCAAGGGAGGCACACTTGGGTGAGGTGTGTTCGGCACAAGGAGGATGGTGCGATTGTGGAAAAGAAGCGAAATTTCTTTTTGTGTATATGCATGATTACCTTAAAGGAAGAAACTAAATGCTCATTCAATATTGAATGAGAACTACATGTCTTCCTAAAGGTAGAAAAATGTGTTTTGTTAATATTTCAATAATAGTCTAATATGATTATGAATTGTATTGTTGTTGCATTTATGAGGATTGATAACTCATAAATTTTATTTATTAGTAATAAATAATGCATATTTATTTATTAGGATGATAACACCATTGCCTCATTGAGGAACTACCTGATGGTGTGGCTATTTATTGTTTGGTTTATTTTAATGTTGTCATGTGCGGATTTATTGATTTTGAAATGAAGATTTCTCACACCAGCTTTATTGCTGACCCAAGTGAGCTTTTGCTTCTTGGGTACATTCCTTTTGGAATGTAGCCGATTAGCCTTTCAGGTTTAGAGATTTTGAGCTGCGTTACTGGAGTTCCGCTAGTGAGCTAGCCATGCCAGTCTTCTCCGGATTAGATTTTTATTTGTTTCAGATGTTTAGTTGTTGCTGCTATTTGTTTCTGTTATTATTAAATTTTCACGTCCCGAGTTTTGGGAGAAACGGATAATCCTACGTGGCTTTTGGGATTTTCGTTTTCTTCGAAAATCGGGGCGTGACATCTGGTCTGATCAACCTTGAAGTAAAGGTTGGATACCCGAGTCACCTAAACACAAAAAACTTCGAATCGACCAAGGTGTCGAGTTAACGAAGTAAAGGTTGGACACCCGAGTCACCTAAACATAAAAAAAAACTTCGAATAGATTGAGGTGTCGAGTTAAAGAAGTAAAGTTTGGACACCCGAGTCACCTAAACATAAAAAAACTTCGAATCGACCGAGGTGTCGAGTTAACAAAGTAAAAGTTGGACACCCGAGTCACCTAAACACAAAAACTTTGAATCGACCGAGGTGTCGAGTTAACGAAGTAAAGGTATGACACTTGAGTCACCTAAACACAAAAAACTTTGAATCGATCGAGGTGTCGAGTTTACGAAGTAAAGGTTTGACACCCAAGTCACCTTAAACACAAAAATATTTGAATCGACAGAGGTGTCGAGTAAACGAAGTAAAGGTTGGACACCCGAGTCACCTAAAACAAAAAAAATTCAAATCGACTGAGGTGTCGAGTTAACGAAGTAAAGGTTGGACACCCGAGTCACCTAAAACACAAAAAACTTCGAATCGATCGAAGTGTTGAGTTAACAAAGTAAATGTTGGACACCCGAGTCACCTAAAACAAAAAAACTTTGAATCGACTAAAGTGACGAGTTAACGAAGTAAAGGTTGAACACCCGAGTCACTTAAACACAAAAAAACTTCGAATCGATCGAGGTGTCGGATTAACGAAGCAAAGGTTGAACACTCGAGTCACCTAAAAGGCAAACAAAAAGTCCGAGCTAAGAAAATGAATCAATATGGTCTGAAAAAATATAGGAAAAAAGTAACCATTTACAAACAAATCAGAAAAAAAGACAGTGACAAGCAAATAAACAAGAAACAAGCACGAAGGCGGTTATAAAAAAGCTTGATACAAAAGTTACGATAGCTAAAAAGCAAAATGTTGATCTTTATTGATAAACACTATTCTGTTACATACGGAGAAGGCAATAAAAAAGTAGGAGAGGAAACAGGAGCAATGGCATGATCAGTATAATCAAAACTGGAGAAGAAATAATTTCAGAATAAGGGAGCACCAACGACTTCAGAATGCTTAAAAAGGGCAATGACTCCTCTGCTGCTGGAACAGGTTCCTCAGCATCATCATCCTCAAACGCTTCACCAACCAAATGACAATACCTAGACAAGTCTTCCTCAAGCCTTCAATATATTTAAGATGCTCAACCTGCCCGTCAACAACTTACTTCCAATCCTCAGCTTCGACCACACGAAGCTTATCCTTAGTTGCAATGAGTTCAGTTTTGGCCGCGGTAAGCCACTCTTCAGCAATGGAAAGCATACCGGAAGCATCTACCTTGACATTACGAAGCGCAACATTTATCTGTTCCACCCGCCTTTCAGTAGCGTTACATAACGGATTGATCCATTCCAAAATAAAAGGCTTCATCGAAAGTCATTTTCTCAACAGATAACTCCTTTTCCACATCGTGAAGACGAAAACAAGCCTCGCCTAGCTTAGCTCTCAAGGAGTCAAGATCAGCAACAAACTTATCACGCAAATTCTTCGCCTTCGTCAAAGATTCTCGAGCGGCCACAATAACTTTCTCCAAGTCTGCACATTGCATCTTCAACACATCAAATTGAAAAAGAACATGAGAAAATACCAGCAATAGCGCTGCCAACCTCCTCTCCAAAAGAGCCACTTGATCACGACCAGCTCGATAAACCGAGCCCATTACCCACGTGTAAGCGAGATGATTCATCTCGTTCATTATCTGCTCAAGACCATGGTCGATATGATCAAACGGTTCAAGCATGGACATCGAGGGTCTCTCTCCCAACCTCCTGTACCATTCATTTACCAATCTTCGTGCATTGTCCTGCACGTCGAGCTGGGTAAACCAATAGAGCTTGTCGTCAGATTTAATACGGATGTCTTTCGGCCCAGGCTCAATCCAATTAATCCATGGGTGGAGGACGCGAGGATCCATAACCATCGAAGAACCACCTCCGACAGCAGGGAGAATAGATGGAATAATAGTAACAGTGGAAAAACCACATTTGCCCTCCCGTCGAGAAGCATCCGCGGCAAAGGAATGACTGGCAGTAGCAGTAGGAACATGAGAAATCTATCGAATAAGAGAAAAAACTAGAAACTCGGCCGCCACGTTGACAACAATAGAATGAGAGGGAGAATGATCCCCAAGACTTCGACCGCCAACATTGCCTTTAGATTGCTCCATCGCCAACTGGAGCATTTTCTCATTAATGGCTCGAGGATCATCATTAGACAACTCGGCAGTGTCCGAAACACCATAAGTAGAAAGGAGCTTCATCTCATCATCATCCAACAGACGAATAGTCTCATTCTCACTCATTTCCAACTCAAGCCTTAGCTCCTTAGCCTCCTCAAGAGATTCGTGATCTTCTTTTACAACATCATCGTAAGAAGAACCCGGGCGAGATACAACGAAACCATGACAAGTCACAAGCCGAGCAAAACTACGATTCGAAAGTCGTTTCTTCCTTGGAACTCGAACAGAATCTATGGGCAATTGCCTTGAGGGACTAGTGGACCTCGCCGGATTTCGTTTTCGTGAAACAGGAGCGAAAACAATGACGAGAGCATTGAGATCCGTAACATCTCAGACAGAGCTCACTTTCCAATCAATACTAGCATCACTAACAACACAAGAACGAGCAGTATGAGCAGCATTAGCCTTAACACGACTCTCGGTAAACAAAGCTCGTTTCGCTTCATTAATAGTGTATAGACCACTACGCTCTAGGATGCCATTGAAAAGAAATGCGTCAACAGGAAAATGGGCAAGCTTCAAGAATTCTTCACTTATCTTCCGTTCCTCAGTTGATAAAAGAAGATTATTTTGCCTGTTGGGAACCCGAAATGATCAGAAGATCAATCGACCTCTTAACCGAAAGTGGCCAGAATTCACGGAAGCATAAAACCAAGACTGCGACCAATCGCGGATGTCGCTGCTAAGATTCTCGAGACAATCAGGAGAACGAAGGAAATAAATCTCTCTGTTAACCAACAGACTAACCACCGAATGCAGAATCCTAGCAGTTAAAGGAATACTAGAAAGAGTAACCCTCGCGTAGGAAGAGACCATCACCTTCCAACCATTGGGGGCCATCTGGGCAGGAGGAATACCCAAGAGATTCAGATACTCCCAGAACAACTCTGAAACAGGGAACCGAAGACCAGAAGAAAACATGCACGAATACAGTGCAATGTATCCAGCCCTTGGGTTACAAGGGCTATCACTCAGTTCAGGCAGGATAAACTCGAGGTCAAGCGGAAGATTATAATCGGAATGAAGGCTCTTCAGAGTCGACTGAGAAGATCTATTGGGAGAATAATGAGCCTCACAAAGAGTTAGAGACTTACCGCTTAACTTATCACCAACATACATTGTTGAGGAACAAAAAAATGAGGAAAATGGAGAAGAATGAACTAACAAAGCCTAAATTCAAAGATAGCGTGAATAAGGAAAACATATTCACTATATTTCCTTTTATAGAGCCAAACGATGAAAAGACGACTCATGGGACATCGTGTGAGATATGATGGCGATGCGAAATCCCAAAAATGTGCACAAGAAATGAATGGACAAGCAAATGATTGAGACACCAACCCGTGAAAAGCAACTGACAGCATTAAATACAAGGCAATAATGAAATGCAAAGTTGAACCGTCACCGAAGTTAGTGGGCACGTCAGCATGCCCACTAACTAAGAGGGAGTAGCTAATGATACATCAAAATAGACCGATCATCACGGCCGAACAAGTGGCATAGAGACACATCACGAGAATACAATGCCCAATCTATTGGGCCAGCTCATAAAGCCCAGGAAGAATAAAGTCAATTACAGAGGCCTAGATGAGGCCCACCAATGAGGAGACGTAAACAGGGCTGGAATCCAGGCCCAAATAAATCGGAGCCCGAGTCAAGGCCCGACATGAGTTATCTCATAAAGAATAGGAACGTTGCACCAAAAAAGAGTCGTGGAAGGAGTTACGCTTCCACAAGCGCATCTTCATTAAGGAGGAGACTGTTACAAGAAACATCTCCTTCCTTTGCACCTCACATGCTTAAGTCACACAGAGAGTTAACAACGACCATTATAAAAGGTAAATAAAACATTCAACATAGGTATGCAACTTTAACTGAGTTTTGTCCAGATTTACTTTCTTCTTCCAAAAGAGTTACTAACCTAACCATCGGAGTGCCTTCGGCCGCCAAAAAGGTGGTCATTGGCAGTCTAACAGTGGCTTTGCAGGTCAAACTCACAGGAGGACGATTTTTGGACGCATCAGTTCCCAAGCCCAAATATGTTTACCAATAGATTATCCACATCCTCAATGTCCAAATTACCTTGGACATCTTCATATTCTGCATGTACCTCAGGGTTAATATCAATTGGAGTTGGATCATGCAATACCAATGGTGATGGTAAGGTTGTTGTTGAAAAAACAAGCACCCTTGGAGTTGGCGTTGGGTTTGAATGCGATTGAAAATTCAAAATAGGAAACAAATTAATTACTTTAATGAAAAATAAAATTGAATAACCAATTAGCAAAGAATTTAGCTTAGTCATACCATTGAATGAGACATTTCTAGGTTTGAATGGTCCAACAAAAGTTGTTATTACAAATTACGCGCCACTTTTTAACTCAACACCGAACATAAGCTAAACAAAGAAAAAGACTTGCAATTACATTTTCTTTTGAACATAATATAATAAAGATGTGCCAAAAACAAATTAGGTAAGAAATTTGATATTTTCCTCAATAGCTGCAAAAATTGGCCATTGTGAGCAGACTATGTCGTTGATTCCAAATATCAATGAACTTCCAAATTTATTTTTTTCCTTTTTTGTTATGAGAAGCTTGTGATTTAGTAAAAAGTAAAGACAATTTACTATTTGCAAATACAATTTACTATCTTTCTATTTGCAAGAGATTGGATACAAATACAATGATAGTTATTGGTGTGATATATCTTAACCTACTTATGGTGTCTATGATACATCAAATCTCTATCTGTGACGAGAATTCAAAAGGTGGATTCCGTAAGTCCGTTGTGTCCTTCAAAATCTCGAAAAAGCCCTCGAACACCTTACGAAATTTTGAAATTGCCTCTAATTCTACTCAAAGCCCAATGGAACTCAAAATCATGATTCAACCCAAATAGAACCCCAAGCCCAATTTTCAACCCAAAAAATAGAACCTAGAACCCAATTCAACCCAAAGCCCAATTCAACCCAAATAGGACCCCACACCAATTGCAACCCAAAAAAATAAAACCAAGAGCCCAGTTCAACTCAAAACCTTATTCAACTAAAACATTAACACCCCCTCTAGCAATAAATTTTTTTTATATATTTTTTAAACCCAACGTAAAAAGACAAAAATATGTTGGAGTGATTATATAAATTTCAACATTTAATAGAATTACTGATTTCCAAGGTGTGTTTTGTAAACCATATGACAAGAGGTTTGATTCTTTTTTAAATGGCAACCCATAATTTGTTTACAAATTTGGTAATTTAGTGACCTATATGGGGAGTGCCAAATGCATGACCAAGGGACTAGGGTGGCATGCTGAAGGCAGGTTACTGTACCCGTGTCATTGGCACGGGTACACGCTAGTCAAAGTAAAACAAAATTTAGATTCCCAAGTGCAAATGTACCAAGGGTAATGTCGATTCTAGCAATAAATAAACTCTCGAGTCATTTCATTACATTTGGAATTCACATGGAATTAGAAGCATGGATATCAAATTTACTCAACACAGAAAAGTACAGTTCGTAAAAACACAAGCCAGCATACAAATTTATTGTTGTCTCTACAATCGCCTAAATTTATTGGAAATCACAACAATTATCATGTAATGGTTCAAAATAAATTATAGATCTTCTCAAAAAATAAAACCCAAATTGGTACTAAAAAACTTCTAAACAAAAACACTCATACATAAATACATGGTGAAGAAGAGAACAACCTGATGAGTAGTTGCAATTCGAATAAGGGTTGAAGCAACACCAAATTAGTAACTTGAAATGGCTGAAGCAATCATAATCGAAGAGGGCTTGGAGCCTTGGACGAATGGGAAACATAATTTCTAAGAAAAATATATAAAAAGATTGTAAAAAGGAACCGGAAGAGGCTTTGGAGGGCAGAAACCCTAGAACTAGAAGTGAAAAAACTCAAAAATGAACTTACTTTCAGTTCTTTATTCTTTCATGGGGGTGAGGAGGAGTTAGGGGATGTCGTGGGGGGGGGGGGGGGGTGGGGGGAGATTGGAGTGTGAGAGTTTTCTTTTCTCTGCATTCAATTGGAATCTTCCCTTTTCTTCAAGACTGAATGGGAGAATGAAGACTGAAGAATCTAGGGGAGGGCATCCCATCCCGCGATTTCGATCCCATCTCAGACCCGTCCCAATTTTTTTTCGGATCCTTTTGGGATGGGATCGAGATGGAGATTTTCAATTTTGCCCATCCCATCCCAAATTGATTTTTTAATATTTATCTACAACGAAAGGCGAATAAACCTAAATTAAGATTGAACTAAACGATAAACAAAGCGACATCTACTGAAGTAGACTACAACAAAAAAGAAAAAAAAGTATACTTTGATCGAGCTTATATATTCAATTATTCCCGCATTGATTAATACATCAAGGTGCAAAGTTGTGATCCGTCCATCAAATTTAAAATCAACACTATAGTTTACTTTCATAGGATGTCTTCTTCCTAAAATGTTCATATTGTCAAGGTAAGAAAATGTTAAATCGGATCCTTCAAACAACCATGAAAAACCAATTGGCTACTTTAACATATGGTGCAACAAGGTTAATAGATAACTTTAACAATGAATGGTTCATATTGATTAGAGAATTGATAATGGATGTGACATTGTTCCATTTTGGAGTGAACCAAATAATCCATGCTAGAAAATGAGAAGTTTGTACAGATAACTGCCACTAGTGTACACAAGCAACTATTCAATAGTTATATTAGGAAGTATTAGATGCTTACATCCACTTTCACTTTACATGCCAACAATCAGTATGCTTCAAAAAATTGTGCTACATTACAACAATTTGATTATTCTCATCCTTTGGCAAACATTCAAGACATTTTGACATTCCTACTTCACACTTCATTTTGTACCTGATTGCAGGGCTTGAGAGATACACTTCTAGTAAGCTCTAAATAGTGATTGAAATGTTATATTGCACATTTCAGAGCTTATTAATTATACACCTGATTGTATGTTACATTGCACATTCATGCCAATCTTATAAAAATTCCATCATCTATACCAAGCAATGATCACCATCAATATCAAAATTCCATCAACATATTTTTTACTACCTGTTCATCCCATCCCATCTCGAACCCGTTTGGGATGAGACGAGGTCGGGATGAGGTCTATTCCGTCACAATCCCGTCCCTACCTCGAAGGAACAAGATGGGATCGGGATGAGGTCCATCCCGTCTCGTGCCCACCCCTAGAAGAATATATTTTATTTTCCTTATTAGTAATTATATTTTATAATAATTAATGATTAGTTATTGTTCAGTTAAGTTTGGTATTTTCGTTGCGGTTTGATACCATAACATAAACAACAAATATATTTTGGTTCCATACGATTTAGAGACAATATGGCATGGTTCCAATTCGATTTTGATTTTTTGGGAAATTCTGTCCACCCATATGCCAAATGAAGTACCAAAAGCCATCAAACAAAATATATGTAATATGTTGAACAAAAAGATATCTTGTATCGAAGCTCGGGTTGAGGATAACACAACCACATCGAAGTTCCTACAAAAATGGAAAGCTAATGTGGACATCTTCCACAAACAACCCAAGAGGTATTCATGGTTGAAACCCCTCCAAGAGTTGTCATGGTGAATACAATAAAGAACAGAGGTAGTTAAGGAGTGATCATAAGATATGAGCATGGAACTGTTTTAGTAGCTAGGACAGAAACATCTCAGTTCATCCCGATTGGCATGATAGAGTTACAAGGAATAGAGAGGGATCAGACTATGTATACTAAAATTCTACATTCCATTCTGGTAGGAACTGACTCTACTAATGTAGTCCAATACATAAAATCAAACATGCCCCCATGGCAGGCAATTACTACATTTCGAAGGATTCGTCAAATGATTTCTTTCTAGCTTCAACATTACCCACATTTACAAAGAGACAAACATGGAGGCGGATCACCTTGCAGGTTTAGCACCAAGCACTACTCTAGTAGAATTTGTCCCGAGCTCATTTCGGGATAATTTAAAGGAAATTGTATTTGAGGACGTGAGTGGAAAACTATATGAGAGATTGTAATTTTCAGTTTGATTTAATTATATAAAGGTTCAAGGGTCCTTACAAAACCTCGGTTTCTCTTAAGAAAACTTGAAGAGGGAGGAGGATATCTTAAGGTCCTAGCCCAAATTTAATTTGTTCCATCATTTTGTATGAACTAACTTTCAGCAATGGCAAAACTAAGTATTATTGAAGGCATGTGAAATTGCACAAGATGATGATTTGGTGAGTAGGTACTGAGTCTCCTAATGATTTAATTATTTACATTTTTCCTCACCTTTTTAGCCTAGCTTGATAACTGTTACTCCTACTTATTGACCAAAATAACCTCGAAAGACATGTATTTTAAACATACTTTAATGGGATGTTGTTTTGATCAGCGACTGGAAACATGTTGAAAACTTGAGCTATGCAACCTTTTTAGTCGTGCGACCCATGATAGGTTGCGCAAGGAAACACTTTTATGCCTTATTTGAAAGTATATCCCTGAACCGAAAATTGATGGGTACTCTCGCTAGGGATGCCTATTGGGAGAGGAAAAAAAATATTCTTAGTGTCAATGGGAAAGGCTTCTAACCATCAAAAGATCCCTATTGTAGATGCTTTACGAATTTTGACTTCTAATTGGATGAAAAATTTCTTCTAATTAGAAGCACAAAAAAAATCATTGTCACACCCTTATTTAACACGTATCTCGCAATACACCCATAAGCATGCCGATTACTCAACCTACCTTATTGTTCCATCTATTCTCTCATTATAAAACACTAGTACTCGATGCATGCAAAATGTGCCCACATCCGCAAATTTTTTTAGCCTCGTTACTATACTTAATTGTGGATTACAATTTTTTATCGCCTATTTGAGCATGCGACAAGTGTGTGGAAGGCCTTCATTCTCACTAAAAAAAAAACACAGTTGCTTTTGTGTTTTTATCAATTGAATTGTATACAATAATTAATTATAATTTTGTAGAAATTAGATTGTTCAATTAATATTGGTCTAATAAAATTATTGTGAATTTAATTATGCATAAGGGTCTATTTATAGTGCATAGATAATTAAATATTGGGCTTGGGGATTCATATAGATTATGTTAGAGGCTTAGGTATAATTAATCATGTTTTAGAGGGTCTGGTTTTTATTATAAAAAGTATGAAATGTAGAGGGCAATGTGGAGAGCAAAATAGGAAATCTAAAAGTTAGATGTAAGGGCATATTTTATAGTTTATAGATAATTGGGAGCTTCAAATAAATTGTGTTAGGGACTTGGACATAATTAATTAATGTTTGAGATGTGAAGTTTTGATTGTAGAAAGTATGAAATGTGAAGGGCAAAATGAAAAATCCAAAAGTTACAGTTGGAAACATTAAAACCTTTAAGAGGAAAAGTGGTGGGGGCGTTGCATTGATATATTGCAATTTTGGTTGTACTATAACTAAGTCGCACTCTGATGGGGGACGTGAAAACATGACTTGGTGGTGGATTTGACATGAGTTCGTGGAGGTGTTGCTATATTTGAAAGGACATACGGTGGTACGTTTGAACTCGTTTTAACATTTGTTCATCGAGATACGTGTTAAAATGTGATATAAATTATGTTGTCCATTGGGTTCCAATGTCTTAATCACAATGCGAGCGGGACACACCTTGGGCGCGACAAAGATCGGTCAACGTCCATCGTCCCAAATGGGTGAACCTTAAATGCCTTCAAATTTGGTCGCAATGCAGCTTGCACTAGGATAATATCAATATATAAGGTAATCTTATTCAGTCCCCAAAATTTTGGTTTTAGACCCAAAAGAATCCAAGAAAACTTTTTGTTTATTAGTAAATGGACCGAAAGAATGAGGTTTGTTTTATTTTTCTCAGAACATAACCGTTTTTTTCACCCATTTGCTTCTCGAATCTCAAACCCTTTGTCCTCTCCAAACCCAAACTCATATTTCTCAAACTAGGGTAAAAAGAAAAATGAATTGAAGAAGGCAACTAATCCAAGCCAACTAAATCGAATCCTACAGCTTCAAATTGCAAGCATGGAGTGGAAGAAGCTTTGACACCTCTTGATCTAACATAGCTAAGGAAGAAAATGTGGTGAAAACCCTAAATTTTGTTTAAATCGAAAGAGTGGGGTTGAAGGTAATGATAATCGTCAACATAGTGGTGGCAAATATGGTGACAATGGCGTTAAAGGTGGTGATGATGGTGGTAAACATGGAGAGAAGGAATCTATTGGTGATGAAGATGCTCATGGTGGTGGTGATGAAGATGTAGATGGCAATAAAGGTGGTGATGATGATACGTTAAATAATGGTAATGGCATACCTCATGATAGTGTTGATTGCATTTTGAATGAGATATTTCTTTTGGTATTTTGAATGAATGTAGTCATAGATTAACAATTCGTTTCGCTAACATTATGAACTTTTAGCTTTGCAGCTTTACAATATTGTGACTGTCACAACTTCGTGACTGAGAGTTTTTCAAGTGCAAGGTTTTATCCATCTCAACGCTATGATTGTCACAAGTTTGTGACCGAGAGCTTTTGAAAGTACCAGGTTGTATCTAACAACGCCAGTCACAACTTTGTGATCAAGAGCTTTTCAAAGTACCACGTTGTACTTATCACAACGTGGAGACTATCAAACCTTTATGACCGAGAGTTTTTCGTAGTGGTTAAGTACAATATTTGAAATATCACGAGGTTGTAATTGTTATAGCTTTGTGCCTGAGAGGTGAGTAGATTACAGAAACATTATTTTCTCCATTACAACAATATCATGACCACAAGTTCACAACAAAAAGTAATAAAAAAACGTACCTATTTATATCCTTTTGTGCAATCACAATATTAGTGAGTCGTTAAAAAAGAATACCCACTAAGTAATACCAAATGTAATACCCATCCATATAGTACCAAAAGTACAAAAGATGACATACTATACCCACTATGTAATACAAAATGTGTACCCCACCCATGTCTAGGGTGGGCAAAAATCCTGGTCCATCCCCGTCCGACCGGACTGGTATGGTACCAAACCTTTTCAAACCGAAACCAACCGATTTCTACTATTTTCATCCCAGGCTCGGTTGGAACTAGGACGGAACCGATTCCACAAATCCAATCCAGGTCCATCCCGACCCGTCTCGATTACTGTAGCATTTTCCTACTTCGATTTGTCCTGCTGTTGTTGTTGTTCGAATAGGAAAAATTGAATAAGAGGGGCTTTTGATTCTTCGACGCTGATGATGTGGACGTGGAATATGGAGAACAAATTGATTTACATGCGAAATAGGGGTAGCGAGTTGCAGTGGAGTGTGGGTTCTTGATTATGCAAAAGAGAGGTAGCGAGTTGAATTGGTAGAGAAAGATATTGAATTGAGGAATCATTTAAAACAACACGTCAAATCATTGAATTTAATTGAAGAAGAAGAGTGAAAGAAAAGTCCCCCATCATTTGATATTTTCAGATAAACCTTCTCTCCATCATATTTTCTTTATGCTTCAAACCATCTTCCATTCTTTTCAATCTATCTGCAACTTCTTTGTTGTTCTTGGCAATATAGACTTGAGGGTTTGATATTCTTCATAAACTCTTCTTATTCTTCAGGTAATAAGTCTTTGAACAATTGATTTATCTTTCTTAGGGTTTAACTTGTTATATTGGTTATTCTTACAAAACACGTGTTTTGTGAATTCAGGAAGATATTAATTAAGTTAGGTTACCTTTTTATTGATCCCCTTTGTTGATTTAGTGTTTTTTCTTTTTATGGATTCAAACACGCAAGGTTGGTGTCTTAGAAGAGATTTTTGGGGTTGTTACTTGGACATATGTGTTTTAAGGAAAACTTGTGTATTGATCATATTCGATCATTAATTTTGTGTATTGATCGTTTTACCATCTATGTAAAACTGATTGGTTCTCTTTATATGATTATTGCTATATATGTTGTCTACTTTAGTTCTAATTTCCAAAGTCGTATCCTTGTTCTAATTACTTGTTAGAAGTTAAATACAGTATTAGGTGATTTTCAACTTTTCATCCAGTAAGAAGGTAAGTTTCAGATTTTCAGTCATTATATTGCTTGTAAAGAGGCATGTAACTTTTATTATATTGCAGGGTTCAGTCATTGCATGTATTGATCATATATTGTAGGTTTTAGTCATTGTATTGCAGGTTTTATTCATATATTCATATAACACTTATTCATTTATTCCATATTAGGCTTGGGCCAACTTGGGAGTTGTTCTCCTAAATCCTAATCATTAGGCTGCAAATTGGGTGGGTTGGTTAGTCCAACCTAATTCAATATTGGTCTATTCATTTATTCAACATTGGGTTTGGACCAACTTGGGAGCAATCCTGATCATTAGGCTTCAAATTGGGTGGATAAAAAAAATGGGCAATGGCAGCCCAACTTAATTCAATATTGGGTTTGGGGGTGAATATTTTGAACCAGGATGGCATGGTTCTGTCTCGTACCATCCTAGATCAAACCAGTCCGTGATAAACTGGTTCTGCCCAAAAAAATATATCCTTGATCATTCTGTCTCATTTCACTGGACCGGGACAAGCCAAATCTCGGACCATCCCAGATTGTGCCCACCCCTACCCATGTCATATACAAAATTTGCAGAAACACACAAATGTTTAAAGATGAATAACAACAATGGTTTGTTATTCCACGTAAATTCTTTAGGAGTCATTTTTTCTTGAATCCTCGTTATCGATGACCAATAATGCCTAGAGTGATCTTTTTTGAAACCTTCACTGCCCACAAATCCATTTTAGGCTTTAGTAATGTCAACCAGTCACCAGCTAAACTTTAGTGCATACACGAATCAACCAAGAAGATACAGGAGGTGATGCATAACCACATAACTCAATTTAAACAAAATGTTCTGATACCTAAATTGTATTATATGTCCTTGTATCTGGCATTCATGACCAAAACAGGAAATAAGTGATCGATGACATTCTTGCAAGCACTACATTTGCACAATTTGTCTGTTTGTTCATTGACAACCTTCTCACGAGAAGACAAGCTATCTTCCCCATCCCATGTGATAATTATTCTAGGTCTTCGTCAACTTTCAACTTTGCCAGACTTTCAAATGATGATTACAAAAACCATGTCCCTCCCAATTTTTCTACATAATATAATACTTTATTTCTATAGTATAGACTTGCAATAATATCAAAAGTAGTCTTCTATTAACACTAATTTATTAAACCAAATTATTAACAACTTTTTTTTATTAAAATAGTCTATTTATATTGGTAGTTAAAATGCAAATGACTTATCAATCAGAACAATTGAAGACTCCTCAATATGTTTACTAGTCAACATAAAAAAATTATGTAAATAAATTGACAGCAAAATCGACATGGCGTCGTGACAATATCATACTTGTGAGGTCCGACACTCGGTCACTTCTTTGTGACAATAAAAAATTGTAAACCAAAAAATCGTGATAGGACTCAAATACTTGCAAGAAAACCCATCATGATTTTGTTGTCAATATGCACGATTTAACCACTCAAATGTCGAAAATTCTAAAAAATAAGTAATTTTTTTAGTAAATGTATTCAAAATATAACATCTCACCTCTTTGTTTGAAACTTCCATGCTACATGCATCTTCGATTTGACTTAAAAAAGAATCATCTTCTACAACACCACCATTTATTGGAACTTCAAGGGTTACAAATTCAAAATCACCAAATTCCCCAAAAGTTTGTCTTCTTCCACCTCTTTAATAAAATTTTCAACTTTAAAAGCTTCAATCATCCATCATCTATAAAATAGTTTTTCACTGTTTAGAGTAGATGGGCTTTTATCATTCGAGTGAGATGAGCATTTTATTCCTTATACTTTGCTCATTTGGTGTTTTTGGGAGGTGCATGGAGGACCTGTTGGCATTGGGGTCTTATTAATAAAAATGGAAATAATTACATGGGGGTTATTTGCAGTTTAAATAACAAGATATGAATTGACCCATGTGAAAAACTATTGTGGCCAAAATCAAGGTGGAAGCCCAATTATGTGTCTAGATGCCATAAACTTTGTGGATGAGAAAGGCATCATCAACTATTTCAAATAATTCTAAATATGAATCTTAAGAAAATGAGTGTGATAATTAATCAATTCCATCCAAAGGTAGCCTTTCGAAAGAAAGAGAAAATGAAAATGGTAACTAAAGGGTTTTCTCTTTAGACAACTTATTGAAAAAAGGCCTTGTTTTTTGTTCAAGCATCGCGAAAGGGCCCTAAAATCCAGGGCTTTCCTGTTATTTTTGTTGGGTGTAAAAACCAAAAGTTTTGGGTCCGAACAAGGTTACCCTATACTGTCTTTTTTTTTCCAGAAAAAAAAAAACACAGGCTCACACTTTTTGACACCACCACCCTTTTTTTAATATGTTGAAGCACACCACCAATATAAATCACTCTCTCACCATTGTTCATCCTCTTCTACACTCTTTTAGTTATTTCTTATTTTCACAACATCAACACAACAATTGATGGTGGGAGCGTCGCTCGCCGCCCTCCCCCGACCCAACCATTTTCCTCCCTCTCTACCATCGGGCCTCTCATAGCACCCATCGAACGCAACCAACCCAACATTTGCAGACCACCACACAATCGTCATCATCTTCTCGCCACACAATTGTCATCATCTTCTTGCCACACAGACATCAGCCACAACATCTATCAACCATACACACGCAGAGTTCCCTCTCGATCGCAACTAGAAATCACTGCCCTATATCTTCTCATCGATTGATACCAGATGCACAACAAACATATTCCTTACTTCTTATTTTTTTCTCTCTCATTCTCCCTCGAGCAAATTCCTATGAGTGGGGCTTTCCCAATAGCAGAAAACTGCATGAGGGCAAAATAATTTGGCCCTTGCACAGGCTCCTATGAGTGAGGAACCCCTATGCGAAGGCAAAAACATTTGTCCCTATCACAACATCTCCCTTTTTTTTCTATCTTCCTATTCTTTCCATTTTTTTCTTCTTCTGAGCCTTTAAGGAAATGATGATGCATACGTGGGAAAACCACAATGGCGGCACAATCACAAAAAAAATTCTTGGAAAGTCAAATAATATTGCTTGGAAAGACAAATGTCATTTAAGTTGACCAAATCAAGAAAGAAGAGAAAATGAAGAGAAAAATGGCAATGTTCGAAGAAAAAAACTTAGACGAAGAATGGGATGTCATGGACGATTCAGAAGAGGACATGTTCGAGGAGGATGGCGATGAGGATGACCACGAAGAATAACAGTCGGAGGAGGACATGGAATCATCATCGTCATTTACTGAGGACAATGATGGTGGTAATGGTGGGAATTCGTTAGTGGACTACTACTCCTCCGATGAAGAAGAGGGTCGCGAGCGTAACCCCCTAAAGGACTTTGTTGAACTCCTCCTAGATGATTAGTGTTATTTTAATGTTTGTTTTTGTATTTATTTTTATGAAATATTTAAAAATATTAACAAAAGTAGGCTTGAATTTATTAATACAAGATACAATTAAATTTAAAGTTAATGAAAAAATAGATTAAAGTGATAGAAATTAAAAAATACACAACCTCACAAAACATGGTAGTGGACACAAACAAAACCCGGAAAAATGGAAATAGAATTGAGCAAGATCGCATAAAATCAAGTGAAACACCATTTCGACAATGTCGAGTAAAAAGTCGACTTCAGAGGTCCAAAAATTTGTTTTTGCAATAGAAACAATTTAGTAGGAGTGTATATAAACCATACGAATTGGAAAAACTAAAACAAATGTCGAAGAAAAATTGGAAAAAGTTAGTTTTCTGTCCAAATGCAGGGGATCCTACGAATTTCATCACCAAATTGGCAACATCGGCTGCATTTGGACAGAAAACCTGGGTCTGTCCATTTTTTCAAACCTTTTGTTTGAGCCTTTTTTGAAAAATTTACTTCAATTTTTATAATTTATATACACTCTTGACAAATTACTTTTATTGCAAAAAATGCCATTTCGACGATGTCGAATAAAAAAAAAACTATACTTCGGAGGTCCCAAAATATGGATGCTTGAAGACAATGTGCAAAATGTGTTTTAAGAATATATTTTATTTGTTAAGAGTGTATTTAAACCGTGAAAATTTCAAAAGTTAAAAAAAAAAGGATAAAACAGAAAATTTCAAAAAATTGACAGTCATGTTTTGTCCAAACGCAGTGGATCTTGCGAATTGGATCCTTAGGATCGCAGGGACCGTTGCGTTTGCGGAAAATGACTTTGTTTAATTAAAAATATGCAGCGGATTATGCGAGCCTAAGTATCTCTTTAGCTTGGTCCGCTGCAAATAAGATTATTAGGCTCGTAGGATCCGCTGCATTTGGTTGTATCTACTGTTTTAGTTGTTTTCACATGGTCAATGTACTCATTTTTGCATCTTTGAGTTCTTGTAGGGTCACTTACTACTTGAAGATGATCAATGAGTTCTTATTGGGTCACTTCGTTGTTCAATTTTGATGTATCATAAACAACAAGAAGAAATTGTGTCATTTCACTACTTTGATTAGCTTATCCATTACATCCTTGGAGCATATCTTCTAATTGTATAGTTGGTGTCCTAAGCCTATTGTTTTGACCCACATTCAAACACATATAACTGATGCACTGAAGAGGGGAGAAAAAAAATAGAAGAAGAAGAGAGGAAAAGAAGTGGAACAAAGAGATTGAGAAGAAGATGAAGAATTAGATAAATAAGATAGGAGAACAAGAGAGGAAAAGAAGAGGTGGTGGCGTAGTAAGGATTGCAAGGTGGGTGGCAACAGGTGGGGGTGTGTTTTAGAAGTGGTAGGGGCTGTTGTTTTTTGTGAAAAAAGGAGAAGAATAGGAAGAAAGGAGAAAATAATTTTTTTTCTCGTTTATATTGGTGGTGTCTGAAGGTGGTGGTGTGTTTTAGAAGTGGTGGTCTCTTTTAGCAAAACTGGTGGTGTAAAAAAGTGGAAACCAAAAACACATAGGTGGTTTATTTATTTATTAATTTAAGTGATTAGAAGCTAACTTCGAACTGGAGTTAGAAGTTCCGAACGAGCTTCTGAATGAGCTGCTGATTAGAAGCTGTAAAATTAAATGGTGTTTGTTTTTAGGTATTGACTTGATTTTTTTTACATTTTTGCCCATCACTATAACTCCCACCTCCCACCACAAACCTCCAACATTAACCCCCATTCTCCACTTGTTTTCTTTCATTTAAATATCATTGGGATCACTTTCCACTACTACCAGAAACCGCCATATATCCTTCTCCATTTCTCATATAATCTTCAATAGAGATGAAGAGAAAGAGGAATATGAGGAAGAAGATAAGGAGGGGAGGCCAGGGAAGGTGGTGGCGGCATTGTTTGCATGATAAAGATGAGGTGGAGAAAAGAGGGGATGGTTGATAGAGGAGAAGGGTAGTAGTAATCATTATAAATTTATAGTGAGGTTATTATTGGAATGAATTTTCATTAAGCACTCAATGTTAAATGGTCAACACCCTCATGGTGCTTACTCCAATAAAAACTTCAATTTCTGATCAAAAGTAAAACAAACACTCTATTTAAAATGCCTCACTTCTTATTAAGACTTTTGAGTCTATTCAGAAAAGAAGAACAAAAAAAACACCCTCATATTGTATGCAAGAAGTGCCTGAACCATGTCGGTGAGACATTTGGATGGTAGGGGTTAAGGGATTAAAAAAAGGCAGCGACTGTTTCACACCATCATACTCTCCCACACCACCTGCTTTATTTCCCACACCACGACTGCTCTCCCACACCACCAATATAAATAGGCATCCAAATCGATTCTTCCCTCCCTGCCCTAATTCAATTCTTCCCTCTCTGCTCCACTATTTCATAAATAGGTAGACAATGATTGCTTCTGCGTCTCCGCTCCCTTTCTCTTCGATTTTTCGATTGCTTCACCACTGGCTTCACTCCCTCCCCCATTCGATCGCTTCACCACTGGCTCCACTATCCCCCCATTCGATTGCTTCACCATCAACTCCACTTTGGCCATTCGATTGCTTCACCACCTGTTCCACTCTCTCCAGGTTCGTTTGTGAAGTTTGCTTCAGAACGGTTTATACAAGCTCTCCAACAGGTAATTTCAAACCCTTGGAACCCTAAATTGAACTCAAATCGAACCCAAAAATGAATGAGATGCGAGGGTAAGTATTCCCTTTGCATTTTTATATTCAAAATCGAAACCAAAATCGTCGTAACCCATTTTGTCCCCCATTATAATTTAGTAATTTTGGAAGTTTTTGTTAAAAATTAGTAGATTTTATTGTATAAATAGTAATTATTTTAATGTAATTTATTTGTTCCTTGCCCCATTTATTTGAAGGTTTATTATGTCTTCTTTTGTTGGCGTTGGTGATGGTGTTGGGGATGATCGAGGTGATAGAGGTCAAAGACGACCCATGACGGTGTCTCACTGAAAGGTGAGAGCAGAAAATGGAAAAAATAAGTTGTAATAATGAAAGCAAAAAAGAATGGAAAAAATAGGGAGAAATAAGTGAAGAAGAAAATGAGAGAGGATGAAATTGGGCCTCAAATAAATGTTGAAGAAACAGCTAGACTAGTAATTATATCGCAAAGTCAAGCCCAATCAGAATTTGAAGAAGGTGGGATTGGTAAGGGTGTTGGACATGAAGATGAGGAGTTAGACGATGGTGACAATGTGTCTATGGATGATAAGGAAACAATGGTATTTGTTGGTAAAGAAGAAGGAAATGGTAGAGTTTCTTATCCTTGTGGTCCCAAGGATTGTTCCACATTAGAGGATTACCATGTATATATTTCTCGTGCCATTTGGGATGGTGAACATGTATGTAAATATTTTTAATTGGTTAAATTATATAAACGTGTTATTTATATATTTATTTGGGCATTGAATTACTTTATGTATATGTTTCTTGTATTTAGGAACGAGGAGCATTGCGATCTCACTACACCAAAAATACCCATTAGCAACGGTTTTAAACCGTGGGGGTAACCCATTGTCACGACTTAGAGCCGTGGGCTGTAGAGGCGTCGCTAAATCCCCAGTAACGGCTAAAAACCGTGGCTAAAATATTAGCAACGGTTTTATCTCGAGGACGGTTGATGATTTAGCCACGGTTATAAACCGTTGCAACAATCTTAGCCATGGTTCTAAGTCGTGGCCAGGAGTAGCAACGGCTTAAAACCGTTGCAAGTTATGGCCACGGTTCTAAACCGTTGCAATAGCTTTAGCAACGGTTTTAAGCCGTGGCCAGTACTAGCCACGGTTATAAGCCGTGGCCAGTACTAGCCACGGTTAGAAGCCGTGGCAAGGTAGCCACGGTTTTTAGCCGTTGCAATAATTAGCCACGGTTTTAAGCCGTGGCAAATTTTTTTTTTTTTATTATTATTTTTTTAAAAATTTTTTTTTTTTGGTCACGGTGTTAAGCCAATGCAGTTCTACTGACAGTGATGCAATACAGGCAATGAAGAGAAATTACAGACTGAAGAACTTGTAATTGTAATTTTGAATTGATGACAGTAAATGGAATGGATTGTATTCAATAAGAAAGCTAATTCGAGATAGCTAATCTCCTGTAGAGCAAATGCTCAAGTGTACAATTTTCTTACAAATCAAATGAATCCCTTTTTCTCTCTTATGCTCTCTTATTTATAGTACTACATTTATTGACAACTAATCTAACATAAATCCTTTCTAAACAACATTACATGTAACAACATAGCACTCTGCAACATATAGCAACCTGCTCCCTTTAGTAACAACACTTGTGTTAGCAGCCTGCATTCCATTCATGCACAAAAGAGATGAGGGTGATAATATGAGAGGACAATATTTCCATGTTTGATATCTCACACCAGTAATAAGAATTGTTTTCGTACAAAATGCTTAATTACTCTAAGTATAGGAAGCATTCAGGATACAATCACATAGAAGATAGTTGATATGCAATTTTATGCAATTTAAAATGTTTCGGAACAGAATTTCAATAAACTGAACTCAATTTCAGTGTTCACTCAAAGCACTAGAACATAGCAATAAAATTTCAAATTGGGGTGCTCCTAATGTACGCTAGGCGCATGCCTTGCGCCTAGGCACAAATAGGGTATCACTCCCTCACTGCACCTTTGCACCTTAACCACACTAATACAAGATACAATGAATAATCCAATGATCCAATAAAAAAAGTTCATGATTGTTTTCCAACTGAATCAGCCACTATCCTAACAGAATAATGTCATAGTTTAATACAAGTCTACAAGAAAAATTGATCTTTTTTGCTACATTTGGCATAATCCAACCAACCATTGTATCAATAAGAAGTCATTCCAAACATGTAGGCGAAAAAGGCTGCATTGTAGGGAGGGCAAGCATATACAATGACATGTTATATTATTTATAGATGCATATAATGGGTATTATACTGAGTCAACATGGAAATTATACTGGAAATTAAAAATGGGAATCCAAGAATTAATCATTCATGAAAAAGCACCTAATGGGTATTATACTGAGTCAACATGAATAAGGCGAGTCTTCATATTTATTGGCAAAGATAGCAAATGAATGTGCTAATTGCTCTCTTACGAGACTGAAATCAAAATATTAATACCCAATTGGCCGGTTAAGACATTATCTGATCAGATCATAAAAATTAACCCATTAACAATATTAATTCTTTATTTTTGTGCAAACAAATGATATGTTTGTCAGTGTAATTAGGGCGTACCTTGATGATTTCAGAGGGCTTGAACCCACCCATCCACAAAAAACATGGAGTGTACGAGTACACCTCTCTTTGTAGATGTTTTAAGTGGTATGAGGATCACGAGATATCCTTGAACATGACAAACAATTTTTTTTCCAAACCAAATAATTGAAAAGTGCAATGGATATGCAACACTAGTACAAAGACTGAGAAGGCATGTTAAATAGTCGTAACTTGAAGAGCAAAATTGTGTGATGTGCATGCCTTTGGTAAGTAGAAACGTAAGCAGGAAATGATATGCAAAGTGCCAGCTGGTATTATTACCTTTTCCTCATTGCACTGTTGAGCACTTCGTATAAGCATGTTTGCAAACATATCAACTTTCTTGGAGACTTCTTCTTCAATTGTGCGAGCATTTGTCCCAAAAATAGAATCGCTGCATATTTTTGTGTGGTAACCCACTGAGTCAAAACATATAAGACTGTTGTTAGAAGTTAGAACTAAACAAGTAACGGGATGATTGTTCCATTCATGGTTTTTGCTCTTAGTTCTACATAATTATATTGCATATTGCATCAAATTAAAATATATTCTTTAACAACATACCTCCTAAGAAGTTTAGAAAAGTTTTCACTTTTTGTTTTGCAAGGCAGGTCATGTGGAAGAACATGGATCAGAATATGACAAATCACAAACAGCAGAAGAAAAAAAAAACTAACAGCAGAAGAAAAAAAAAAGCAACAGAGTGCATCAGGACAGACCACTCTGTCAAAACAGAGCGTGCTGTCCAGTGTATTGCAGCACCGAAAAAAACTAGACAGAGCAGCTCCAATTCTTGGCAGACCAACCCTGCAAGCAAACTTTGTTGCTCCGAGTCTTAGCTTAATGATGACGTATCAAGTTGAGAAATGTTTCTATTATTTACATTCTATGTTAGGAAAGGTCAATGTTAGGAAGCCAAAGGAGTTATGGTCGAGTGGTTAAGGCCTTGTGGGATTTATCCCCAGGTCCTTGCTTCGAGACCCTCCGGCGGCATAATTTCTTTCGGGGTGATGTTGGCCTATAGGCGGCACCTCGGGGGATAGGTTACGGATCCTATCAAACACCGGCTTGCCTTCCAAAAAAAAAAAAAAAAAAAAAGGTCAATGTTAGGAAAGCAGTGACCGAGTCTTAGCTTTGCCTAAATCTTGGCAGTGTTCTTAGAAAAATGCCTAAGCTAATTGCACAGATGTAAAGAGGAGATATGGATATGCTTAATGCTTGAAGCAAACCTTTTTTCTTTAGATGAAGCCAAATCCTTGAACAGCTGAAACTCTGTTGAATACAACTCGAACAATAGATTTTGTCTCTGAGATGCATTTCCCAATTGGTAGGCATGTTCAACAACTGCCAAATAAGAACCATTAGGCAATATTAAAAACATCAGGTCTGCAGAGTTCGACCAAATATGCATGAATATGTAATAAAGAAATATAGAATGTTATAACATACCAACTGTTTTTTAGAGGCTGCAGCATCATGAAGAAAAAAAAAATCAGAAAGAAGAAAATCAGATTTTCAATGCCCTAAATCTCCAATCAACATTGTCGTAACTTTCAATTTTCCACTTTCTCGGCAGAAACATACCATTGTCTAACATCTTTTTATTGGCCATGAAGGGAACATTTCCAGAGTAGCAGCTGGTCTGGTAGTGAAAAAAGCTGCAAAGAATCACAAGCAAAATCTCAGGGTAGCAAAATCTCAGGGTAGCTTACAGTCTGCGGCCCCAGCTTAATGTTACAACTCATAGACTAGTATCTGTTGCTTGGATTCATAGCAAAAGCCTTCCAAGGATACACCTGCACATTCACATTATGAAGGAAAATGGGAAATTGTAAAAGCTACTCAGTTAGCATAATAACAGGAAGCTCATTAAGTGACAAGCCTACCACCAGCGGTAGATAACTGCAATAATCATATTACAGTGCTTAATGCCAAGAATAAAGAAGAAACAAAAAAGGTGGACAAAGTAGGAGCACACCTTAATTTCTACCTTGAAGAAGTTTGCTCTGCAAACCAAATACCCATCTCTTAGATCCATAGCCTTTTGTTTTCTCTATTAGATCCATAGCTAAATTCAAAGCACTAGGGATGTTTTCAGATTCTTTTTATGAGGAGAAGGATGCAGTTTGTGAGAAAAAGTGCAATACTGACTAAGATGCAATACTGATTAGATCATGAACAATCTCACGGCGAAAACAAAAACCAGTATGAAAAAAACAGAGATTATAAATAGGTAATAGAGATTATAAATATGAAAAAAACAGAGATTATAAAGTACAACAGAAGAAGTCGAACCTGACATCTGCATCATGTTCTGCTCCTTCATCTGGCTCAGGTTCCTGATATCATAGTGAAAGACAGAAAATAAGCAATAGAATACAAAAAATCACTACCCTGTTATCATGAATGAATACCCTATTATTGCCATTCTCCTATTTATATGAACTTCATTGTGACAAATGTAAACAAAAAATCACTACAAGTGAACACTATCAGAGCAGGCACATGCAGCAATCACTTGCAGAGAGCAATCGTCTCTAACAATTTAGATTGTCCCTTTGCAAACAGACACTAGCTTTCAAGTTAGAAACAATTTTTTTTTTGGTGTTTTACCTTGTGTGGCTCTTCTTCCATTTGTCGATGTCCAAAGCATCCATACCAACATGACTTTGTTTTTCTTTTGGGTTCTCTCGACTGGGAGCATAACAACCCACTTAATTGAAGCTGGTTTCCCTGACATATCATTGGTTTTATCTGATATTTCCCCAAAAAACTTGCCATTTCTAAATTCTAACCAATTGGTTCTACAATGATTTCAATGTTACATATCTCCATCTTATCTACTACATTTTATTGAGCTACAACTATTTGATGTTGTTAAATCTTTTTTTGGTAAGGATAAGATATATCAAAGTGAGAATATCACCATCATATAAACTTAGTGGGTTTCAAAACTTCCAAGTGGCTCAATCGAGGATTATTAGATTGTAGTAAGAACACATGTTATATTATTTGAGCCACCTAAGGCATTGCGGCGAATGTGGTGGCTCAAAGAACATAATCTGCACCAAAGAAATTTTCATTTCATATGGTGGCCACTGTCCAATCTAATAACAGCAGTCTAAAATGCACAAAAAGGCCCTAGTTATGAGAGAATAAAAGATCCAGGTATGACTGCAGAGTTGCAGAAGCCTAGTGGCTACATAAATAAATAAAAATAAATGATGAACATTTGCTCTCATCTTATTGGGTTTGTTATTAAGCAACCAGCCAAGTTTTTTATTAAAAAAAAACTGGACTGATACAATAAAACTAGCAGAGCTTACCTTTCAATGAACTTCCTGACATGTGTTCTTCCCTCAGTCTAAAGTTAGCTGGAGGTGCCGGGATTAACTACTCAGGGCTTGAACTGCAAGAAAGAGGACCACGCTGTTATAAACTCATCAGAGGATTTCATGCTTCAAAATGAATAATAAAATCATGAACTAACCCTTAACTGATGCTGCTCATCAACTGCCAAAGCATCTAATGGCTAATAGTGTATAGCATTACTCACCTGACAGTGTGTCCCATGCAGTATCAGTTAACTTGAAGTGAACTTGAAGTGTGGGGAAAAAAGCAAAGAAACACTGATGAATTTAAATATACATAATATACAGATTATGTAAACAGCACTACTTTTTGTAGATGGATACAAGAAAACCAGATACATAAATTTTTGTAAACAAATACTTTTGGGGTATCTCTAATGTATCGAGCTTTAAAAGAAGGTAGAACATCCATGTTGATAAATGCATGTGCTTTATTCTAGGACACCTCAATATTATGTGGACATAAACACAAGATACAAAGATATGACACGAAATCCTAAAAAATCTAGGACACAGATACAGGCCCGGATATACTAAAAGATTATCTAGAAGGCATAACAACGTATGCAATCTAAATTTCTTAAAAAACAGAATCAAGATATGGGCATATTGCTCTCATAAGGCCTAGTTTATGGCATTTGTCGTTGAAGAACAAAGAAAAAGTTAAAAGGAACAGAGTTTTTAGCACGTCTATGCAAAGTACATGATGTAAGGGTGTCATATCTTTCCATACCGTTATATCTAATTTTCGTATTGTGTCAGACGTGATGTGTTGGGCATAACTAAGTATCTATATATCACACGCTTTACTAGCCAAATTCTAACTGCAGAATGATTCACATTAAATTTGTGAAGCTCAAAAGTAAATAATGTTTTGTACTTCTCATATCACGAGAAGCAGCTAATTACTAAAACAAATGAAGGGGGATCCTTATTCAGGAAAAGTGCCTCAACATCTCAGTAACATAAACGGAGTCAAGTTTCAACCGATTTCCACACATAAATGGACAAAAGATCAATGAAATGAATGGAATGAAAAGAAGAAAAACAAATGTCCGAGTGTACCTTATATCAACCAAAAAGGCTAGATCTCGCAACCGTGGAATTAGATATGTTGCTTCCCTCTCTGTTGTTGTGCTGCCAACAGTAAAGAGGTTGCATTATGTTGACAAGGTTAAAACATGCCTTTGATGTAATTATATGGAAGAAGTTATTCACCAAGCCAAATAATTTCAGGAATAATAGCATACTTAAGGATAACAGAAGCAAGTCCAAGACTCTGGTGCAATCTCTCACAATCATGCAGGTCCTAGACTCTGCTCCTAGACACAACAATATTTAGTTCAAACACACTGAAGAACCCAGAAAGTAACATCTAATGCTTGAATTCAAATTATGAGGATATGAATATATGAAGCATCTCCATGCCTTGCTTATAACAAATCTGCAACATATACAAGTGCATATTATAAACAATGAAGACTTGGGCAATCAATGTTTTGTGACATAACAAGAAGAGAAAAATAATGCTTGTACAACTAGATCTTCTCTATCACTTGAGGTGTGTCAAATGCAACTAAAAAACCATTATAACAAGAAGAATGGAGTAACATACACAATCCCTTACCTCTTGTGTGTCTCTGCTATTAGTTACTGGTGTATATTCATTGTTCTCCATAATGATGCGCCTAAAGTTAGAGTTTGGCACATCCTTTACTATATGCCACTTGACAGGGAAGCTACCATTCCATTTGTCATGTTGCCAGAAATCCATATCCTTGTGAAAGTCAACAGGACCAATCATCTCTGCAACACCACAAAACTGCCCACTTGCATTAACCTGCATGGGAGAACCTTGTTACAGCAAAACAATCATAAGAGAGAAATTTGGTATATAAAAATACATCATGCAAAGCAGGGCTTTAAAACAAGCAGGTCAGTATCTGATCATGCTGCCTCTTGGCGGGATACTCACTGAGAAGAACAAGAAAATAGGGCAGCCTCTTGGTTTCCCGGAAGCTATTTGCTTTGCATCTTCATAGGCACTGTCCAGCCTTCTGTTTCCATACTGTAACCTCGGCCTAGCTCCAACTAACTGGTATGGAAACTTCAAATGGAGCATACAGAGGAGAAGGAAAAAATTGATTTGTAGCATGAGTGAGACCAGAAACAGCTTTATTCTGTGAAAATACCATATAGTAAGAATTAGGTTCTGATACAGAATGGTTAGACAAATATACCATCAACGTAGCATATTTTATGATATCAAATGATGTGTCAAATATGACCAATAACTGACTATGGTTCTACAGCAGCTACATTGAAAGTGTATAGTAGACTTCAAAAACAATTAGGTCATAACTCATAATGAGGCATGAACATCGGGCTTGATATACATTTTTCAAAATTGAGATTTCCACCACCTGCACATTGTCAAGTGCCCCCCTAGTACAGATTATGGCTTTATACAAATGCTTACTGATGAAGAGATTTATCTATAGGACAATGAAGAGGAAATGCAGAACAATAATGAGAACCAACAATAAATTTATAGCATTGTTTTCAGTTATATATTTGGCACAAGGAAAAAAAAAATTGAGAACAATGAACAAACAAAAATATTGATTTGAACTTCAAATCAAATGGTTTGAACTTCCGAACTGCTTCAAATCAAAGCATAATGATATGAACCGTGAGGCATATTGATTTATGTTCTTTAAATGGTAAAGCAAACAGGGTTTTGAAAAATTGTTATTTAAACAACAAAGAAAAAGGGTCATTCCACCAAAGAATTAAACAAAGGAAACAAAAATACCTTATCAGGATTCTTTTTGGTAAGCACTGCTCCAACAAGCTTTGGGGCTTTGCTGCGCTCCCAAATGAACTTCTTCATCAACAAGAGCTAGCACAGGATGGTGATCATCTGTATCAGGTGAAGTATTATTACATGACTGATCATCAGATTTTCTTTGCAGGACACAGATGTCTAAAGCAGTAGCATGTCAGCTAAAGGTTAACTACATGAGGTAGAAATCATGAGCACTTACAGCCAAGGATCATCTCCAACAAGCATCATATCATCTTCATTATCAATATACACCACCTGCCAGTTTTTGTTGTTAGCCATCAACTCGCCATTGAAGTCGAACATCTTGTCTACTTCAGCAAGAGCAACCCTTGGTAAGGTCCACAGACCTGCCAAGAGCAACCCTTGTTTGTGAACCTGAATTAAACAACTTTAGTACAAAGACTTCATACATTGAGACTAGTAATATAAAAATTGAATTCATCAAAACAAACCTTGGTGCAACTTCTGGTTGAACTGCCCTGGGTTTTGCCCTGAACATCTCTTGAACGCTGTTGACAAGCTTGTGAAGGCCTCTCAGGCTCATTTCAAACAAGATCGGTAGACTTTGAGCCCTTTGATGGCTCTGATTGTTCATCAGAAATAGAAACTGCTTATATCTGAATAAGCATTAAACAAAACCTTGCTTCATTTCAAGAGAATAGAATTGGTAATGAGACACCATTTGCAAAGACAACAGTGGCTCCAGTTCAGTCACATTAGTTAATGAGACACCATTTGCAAAGACAACAAAAACTCACCTGTTTTTCACACCTTCAATGAATTCAGGAATGTTCTCAAATGTTCCAATCTCATTTAGCATTTTAAGCACAGCTTATAGCCAAAAGAAGACATCAAACAATGGACAATTTACATTTCATTTTCTCAAGTTCACAGAAGTAAATAAATCCATGACACAAAACTATAAACCTGATCAAAGTAGGGAACAATATTCTGCTAGTTACATAGGTTTTACGCTCAATAACATTTATATGGTTACCTCGTTTGCTCCACCATGAAGAGGACCGTACAATGCTCCAGCTGCTCCAGCAAGAGCTGTATAGACATCCACACCACTGCAAGCTTACTGTCAGATATGTGATACAACATTTGATTGACCATCTCTTTTACACAAAATTAAACACATACCTAGAGGCAAGATGCCTGGCAGCAGCAACATGATTTTTACATTGCTTCCAACATAGTTGTAACTATCAATCCTCAAGAATATAATGTTGCTTTCCTGTCAGCCTTGCTTGTAGTTGTTCTTAAGAATATAATTCGAAAAATCATACTACATAGCACATGGAAAGCATAAAAAAGAAATAAGCATTGAATCCTTGTCAAATATACCGATTCTCATGTCAATTAAGTTTGATTTTGCTCGTTGTGTAGCAATTATTTTGTTAGCAATTACTTTTTCTATGAGCATGAATGTTTGTCATCACCTTCAAATTTTCTAATTAAAGGTGATAGTTCAAAGAAATAAGCTCTTGGACATGATAATAACAAAATAATATTTTCAAGGAAAGAAAACCATTTATGGCCTTTACATTGGAAAGTCATTTTACAAGCGATAACAGTTTGATATATAAGAGATTAATTTAAGATGTAATACTAGTTGCCCATATTTACAAAGTTTATAGTCCATTGGTTGGTTAGCGATTTTCCATGGTGCGAGTCATTACACACACTAATACTTATTGCAGAAATCCAAATCTAGGTTCAAACTTAAGACCCTGGATTCCCGACAAAGTGTTTTACAAGTTAGAATGTTCATATGATGTTACACTCAGACTACTACAGGGTGGAAGATTTGAGAAGTAATCATTCATACTCAGAATAATATCTACTCCTTTATATGTTGGTTGGAATCATGAGAATGGATGAACAAATTGAGAAAATGGTGGCACTTGTGGTCCTAACTACATTTGACTAGCTACCATGCAAGTTCAAAATTAGGTCCGACGTACCATGTCATGTACCATATAACATACTAAATACAACTGTTCCACGTATGTATGTGAATTCCCATCTAAATATCATAACCAACCAACATAATTAAAATTCTCCTACAAGGAAAGGAAAGAGACTCCAATTTTAAGTAAGAGGTTCAACCTAGCTAAAACCTTGAGCCAGAAATGAATAGATTCAAGTAACCTTATAGTATTTCCAGTCCCCACGCTTCATACAAGTAGGTGAAAACACACAACCTAACAGAAAAGGCCTATAAGAAACATTTTTACTTGGTTTTTCTCCTTTACTTGACCGAACGAAACTTGTCAACCACCATCTAATTGTAGCAAAATTAACTTTTTCAGAGGATGAACAAGTCATACTCACTGTGAATTTCAAACAACTACGGTCAAACACAAATCTCGATGAATATTGATTTTGTTTACCTTTGCCAAATCACAAATGCAATTGAAACCTGGAGAAAAAACCTAATTACACCAAGCCCAGGCTACTGGGATCACACATAGTCCAGTCAAGGACCCAAAATCTACTTTTCCCACTGCTAAGCATCACCTGCAACATTGTCTTGTTCTAGCAACCCTCGTGGTTTTAAGGTTCTATAACCATATTGAAACTTGTGAACTACAAACTCGACTATGAAATCAAGTTGAAATTAGCTTTAATAACGTCAAATTCCAGATACAAACCCTAATTTCAAAAAACCTCTAAATAAAACCTACAGATTCAAAAAACAATCCAGGAACCCTAGAGATTCATAACCTCTAAATAAAAAAAACTCTAGATTCAGGAACCCTAATTTCATCAAAAAGAAAACAGAGAGAGAGAGTACTTGTACGAGAGAATGGTTTTGAGGTTGCAATCGCTGATCGATTTTGCAAATGGTTTGGAGGTTGAAGACGCCGAGTAAGGAGGGAAGACCAGGAAAGGAGGCGAGGAGGGAAGTCGAGGGAGGAGCAGGGAAGTCGAGGGAGGAGGGAAGGAGGGGAGGAGTAGAGTCGAGGGAGGGAGCAGGGAAGGAGGAGCTTCGATGTCGAGTGGAGTGGAGGGGAGTCGAATGGAGGGGAAGGTTGAAGTCGAGCGCCAAAATAGCCCGCCCAATTTTTTTTTCAGCTTTTTAGGTTGCCACGATTTTGCGCCGTTGCTACTAGTAGCCACGGTTTTAAATCGTGGCCAGGTTTTTTTTTTTTGCAACGGTTTTAAGCCGTTTCTACTATTACCCACGGTTCTGAATCGTTGCTACTAGTACCCACGGTTTTGAGCCGTTGCTACTATTACCCACGGTTTTAGGCCGTTGCTAGTTATAGCCACGATTTTTTGCCGTGGCCAATAAACCAACGGTTTTCAGCCGTTGCCAGTTTTTTTTTCCCACGGTTTTAAGCCGTTGGTCATTATGGCTACGGTTTTTAGCCGTGGCAAATAAACCAACGGTTTAGAACCGTGGCCAGCTCGGCGTAGCTAAACTGGCCTTTTGGTGTAGTGTCTTGGCATCAATATAGAAACTTATTATATTGGAAGTGGAAACATGAGTCGAAAAAAGTAAAGAGAATGATATATAATAGCGATCTATATCCCTTGATTCAGTAATGTAAGGATCATATTGATTAGGTGACCATTTGTGCTTTCGTGGAGCGTTGGCAACCTGAGACCAACACATTTCACCTACCTTTTGGAGATATGACCATCACCCTGGACGACGTCTATTGTATAACTCATTGTTGGTAAGCCGGTAAGAACTTCATCATCGATGAAGACAGATGAATGTGTTATATTATTGGTAAAGGGTTTGGGCATTGAAAAGAAAGAAGCAAAGAAGCATGTCCAGAAGAATGGAACATTTGTGGCAATGAAGTTTATTCAGGACAATTGTTGTAAAAAAACTACGAAAACTGATTCTCTTCAAAAGAAACAATAAGTGTGTAGGGGTTACTTGTGATTTCTTCTGGGTATGACTATATTTGCGGATAAAACTGGAACAAATGTTCGAATTAAATATTTGAATATGCTTATTAAGGTGGATGATGTTCAAACTATGCATGGGGCGTAGGAGCTTTGACATTCTTATCTCGACAATTGGCTATGCTAGCAGAGAGGGTACGAAGCAAATTTCAGGATATTTGCCACTTTTGGAGGTATGTTTAGAAATTTATATTTTGTTAATTACCCTTATAATATGTAAGAATTTCTTAATATTTTTATGTTGTTTTCGTTTATAGGCTTGGATATATGATCACTTCAGACTTTGGGGTAGCACAAGTCTGAAGTGGAATAATAATCTCCCCACCATGGCTAAGTGGGAACCCCCACAAATTATAGGGGTTTTGAACGAACGAATCATCATTCTTAGAGAGCATGTCGATGACATGTCTTCTGAAGAGGTAAATATGCATCATTAAGTTCAAAAAAGTTTATTGTATGATGTGTCATATATTAATAAGTTTTAATTTTTATAATTTGCAGGTAATTTGGGGCCCTTATATGGAGTTCAAGGGAAACACATTCCTTCATAGCATCACATGGTTCACATGATGCTTGTTATGCCTCGATATAGAAGAAACCTATCACCCGATAGAGTTATGAGACAAATGGGAAATGTACAAGTCATCTCAAATCCCCCAATTCGAGCCAAATTCAAGAATAAAGGTCGATCTGGCTAGAATTATTTCGTGAAGTAAGAGATATTGTCTTTGTTTGATGAAACTTGGGAGTATCATATCGTGTCAACTGACCATCAAGGTGCACCCATGAAGCTTCCATGAGATTGCAACAAGGATTACTTGGAGTGGTTTCACGTCATTAGCCATCCTTTTGTACAACCACTGAAGAAGAGGATAACTCATCCCCTAAGAAGATAAATGTTTTTTTTTTCAAATAAAAGGGTAATTATAAACATTTTACACTTATGGAAGAACTAAATTTTACATGGTTTGCACTAACATCAAATGTTTCTCTGCAGAATATTGCGGTTTCTCAGGCTCTTAAGATGCTCAACGCCTCTATTGAAGAATGCGGGAATGTTTACAAGGTTCTGTTACTCTTAAGGCAAAAGAGAATACGAGATTTGCAGAAGAAATGTCTATGCCCATTACCTTGGAACAAGACGAAGAAGAGCATCTCAAGCAACTGAGTGTTGACAGTGGTGAAATTGATGGTGGAGTAAGTGAGCGTAAAAGCAAATCAAGACATGAACAAAGATATGAATGTTGATGTGATGTAATCGTATGTAATCTAAGACAGTGGTAAATTTTGTTGCAATCTAAGCAGTGTTTTGTTGCAAATGTCATTTTTCTTGAGGATTCTCTATTGATGATAATGTAACTTGGTTATTGATAATTCACATTTTTCTGGGTTTATGTCGATTTAAGATATTCAAGTAGAACAATGTTCAAACTTTACTATGAACAAGTTTAATGTAGTAATGAGTGCTTATTTGAATATCAAATTTGATCAGTTATGATAATTGAGTTTTTGTTTTTGTTTTTGTTTTTGTTTCCTTTTCCAATTTTGAAATGATAATGTTTGATGAAGGATTGCATTTTCTATTATAATACCTTGCTATAGATTCTTTGTGCCCTAAAATTTTAAACAACTGTAGTTCTGCAACCTCAAGTTGACAATTTTCGAGAGGTGTTTCAAAATTTTTCAAAAACTGATAAGCAATGTTCAAACTTTTTCAGAAATTCCAAAGCAATGTGAAAAATTTTCTAAAAAAATTACTTACTGGAATGGTCACCATCGCTTGGATCAATGCGAGGATGTGCCTTACCCTCGCATTGTTCCATGCGAGGGTTTATATTAACCCTTGCATTGGTCCAAGCGTGGGTAAGGCAAACCCTCGCATTGGTCCAGGCGACTAGGTCAATTTTTCCAAGAAAATTTAGTGGACAAAGAGTTTTAAAAAACTCATTCGCATTGGTCCAGGCGAGGGTTTGCCTTACGGGCATGGACCAATGCGAATGAGTTTTTTTCAACTTTTTGTCCAGTAAATTTTTTTGGAAAAATTGAACTGGCAGCCTGGACTTGTGCGATGGTTTGCCTTACCCTCGCCTAAATCAATGCGAGGGTAAGGCACATCCTCGCATTGATCCAGGCGAGGGTGACCATTTAGTACAAATTTTTTGAAATTTTTTTACATTGCTTTTCAATTTCTGAAAACTTTTGAAATGTTGAAACTCTCTGAAAAATTTGAACACAAGCAAATTTGGATACATACAAATCTAAAACAAATCATCCGTAAATACAAAATTAAGTCAATATTATATATTTATATTAACATTAAATGAACCATACAAGTCATCCGTAAATACAAAAACGGTGACTTTTCTAACAAAATGATAGTACTTATGTCACCAAAAATTTATAGTTGCCATTTAAATGGAAAAAACAATATGTGTGTCAATCGAATATGGTTACAACCTCGTTCAACTTTTTGACATTCTTTGCATTATTCTCATTAAACTTTTTAACCATCACGTCACTAATCCCGAGCTGGGCATCGAATGAACTCTTCCTTGAGATTGCTTCAGGAAATATGGGAGAGGGCCAAGTTGGTATTGTCGGAGGCAATGGTGGTTTGGGTTGCATATGAAGCAAGACATAGTGACTACTCTGTGCAAGATGTGCCATGAAAGATATTGGTATGTCGTGAAACTATGATGGCGGGTAAAGATATGGAAAACATATATTGATTTAGTTCCCATAACAAACAAAGACACACTGGTAACGGTTTGCTGCGAGCTCTAACATATTTGGGTTCGTCAACCAATTTTTCTTGTTTATCCGCACCTGGCCTTCTGGAATTAGCAAAACATCCTTGATAGCCTTGACTCCTGATTCGTGCCACCTTCCAACCCATGACTCTTCATTAGTTTCAGTCTCCATTAGTAGGTCTTTCCGTACCTACATCCAACCACTTTCGATGTCGTATTGTAGGAATTTGGCCATACATCAAAATCCTCAATTTCCATCGCCTAGAACGTTCTCAATGTTGTCAATATAATCCCGTATCCAAGACGAACTTTGGATTATGAATTTAGTGTTACGAATTTTTGGTTTCTCCTTTTGGTTAGACAACTTTTTAGTTTTGTGTTTTAGTTTCTCTTGAGTCATGGTGTATGGGTCCATTTTTATCAACCTCTCGTTCTTAGACAACTTTTTCTTTTTAGGTATCCCTTTCCCAGCCACAAGTACAGATGGTTCAATCATTATAGTTGAACACGGGCAACTCAACTCTAGATGCTTCTTCTTCAACACCTTCTGATCGGGAGTTGATTTATTAAATATTTGCATAACGGCGTCGACCACTGGGTCTATAATCACATCCTCACATTCATGAATAGGTGTTATGCCAAGTTGCATCCAATACTTGTCTAAGGTACCTAGTGGAAGTTGTCCAGTGGGAGTTAGATACCCTGTAACTTAATGATCATAAGGTAATCCATAAGTGGTTCGAATCACACATCCACACTTGACTGGGTCATTGTCCACATTTTCACACCTCCCAATTTCTAATAAAATCAAATCAAGAGCTTTGTACACCACTGACCCATAAAGTTTGCCAAATAATCTTAACACATGCTCATTCTTCACCTTTGTCAGACTTTGTTGAAATGACGATTCTATCTCTACCAATTGGATTTGGATCATATCATGCATCTTTGTCCATACATTCAGGAATGTACCTTGTAAATTTTTCAACATGTTCTTCAACTTCGAGTGTGCCCGTTCAACGCGATCGGTTGTCCGTTTGCCAAAATGCATAAATGTATCGGTCCATGCACTGACAAAATACTCATTCTGCGGATACCAAACCGTCCTTGCATATTCCAAACACTTCGAGTGTGATGCCCATTTTCTATCAAAGTCAACTGTGGCCATGTTTCATTTCTCCCCTGTACTTGATCTATACAAATCTGAAAAAGAATCTATAAACTCGTTCCACCCGTCATTATCCTCAAAGTATTTTTTTGCAATTCTTCTCAACATTTGTTTTTATGTGTCATGTGCACAATAATCTCCTTCCCTTGGGAAAAACTCATTCAATTGCCTTGATCAAACCCAATTCTTTATCAGTGACAAACACGCTTGGCAAGTTGTCTGGCTCGAAAATTTCTACAACTTTTTCCAATGCCCAAGCATACGACTCTTCATTCTCAGAACACATAAAACAAAATGCAACATTTGAAAGTCTTTCCGGTGATCGTCACACCAACAATTTCAAACAACATCCTATAGCGATTTATTTTATATGTGCATTCCATAAACATTACTTGTGGAAAACACCTTGCTATAATTGATTTAGGATGCGCCAAGAAAATGTTGGTGACCCTATTCTCCTCATCAACAATATTCCACTCTATGTAATTATGCACCCTCAACAAGTGCATAGTATGTTGTAAAGCTGTTTTGCCTTTTTGTTGGACTGTCTTTATCCAACAAATTACATTGTAAATATTCTTCAAGTTCGAGATATTATTCAGATACATCTCTTTCAACTGAGACAAGATGTGGTGAGGGTTCACACTCGACTTTGACATAATATGCGCATATATCATCTCCTCTTCATTCAATTTACCAGCAAACGAATGACCAATAAATGATTTTGCTCGAGGATGATTGTGGGTTTCACATGTTACTTGCAACATCAAATGGTCATTCTCTTGTGGGATCCCTCTCAATTGAAATGTGCAACCACACTTCTTTGTACTGCTTGATCGAACAAAATTCTTTAACCTTTTGTCAGGTTTCCATTTCCTTTCACAACCAAAATGGATCTTTCTCTTCCGTCTGTAATTAGCAGGTTTCGATTTAGTGACAATATCCCTACCGATGCCTTGGACCCAAGCTATCAACGCAAACCTTGATGAGAATACCTAAATATATATAAAACTTGTTAATGACATATTTATAACAATATTGCATGAAAACGAAAATACACAAACTATCTTACCTCTTTCGTAACAAATAAGTCACCATCATCGAGTACCACTTCCATTGGTCTTTCTTCATTGTTAATGTCACCACTTCCATCATCAAGTACCTTGCCATCAACATTATCATCATTATTCTACATAATGATTCGTTTTATAATTAGTTTCATATATTAAATTACATTTTTAATTTACTTAACAACGAAATGGCGATTACCTCTACATGGTTTGTCTCTGGGTTTTCAACATTGTTTATAGGCATGTCCATATTTATTACATCCATGAGAAATGCCTACGCACCAATTCATCAAACAATAATCAAACAATTATCTTGTAAAGTACAATAAAAAAATAAAAAATACGATGCAAATTGACATTGTTACCTCAATTGGAATGGATTGTTTTTGCTCTTTAAATTGATCATCTTCTTCACCCTCATGTTCACCCTTAAAATTTTCAATTTTAACATCACCAACTTCAATAAAGCCATTCATTTCCATCTAATAAAATCAATCAAAGTTTCTCCAAACTAACTTGAGGACTAGGAGAGACCAAATTCAACAGAGATGGAGAAGTGGAAGCCATTCTTGATGCAACCTTGGACGGACGCTTCAAGGAGGGAGAGATAGAGGAATGCAACCGAGGAGGGAGAAATATGTGACGCTACGAGGAATAGACGCCTACATTCGATGAGACGCTGCGAGGAAGAAGAGTTTTCTCGCCTACCTTTGGACAAGACGCAACGAAAAGGACGAGGGTTTGCGTTTTAGTGTTTTTAGGCATTTTGTTTTTCCAAAATATTTGGGTGGTGCGGGTTAGTAAAAAAAAGGGTCATTTGCATGTTACCCCTTATTATTAATCGCTTATTCAGGTTTACCTCCATAATAAATTCGTATTGCATTTCCCCCCCCCAAGACTAGCAGTCAGCGTGCCTTGACAGTCTGTTTTCAAAGCAAATTACCAAAATACCCCTGAGAAATCAAAGGTTGAGATTGAATCTTTTGTATCTCGAACATCTCATCTCGAGGAAAATCCTAAGGCGCAATTGAAATTGTAATCGTTTCTCGAGGAAAATCCAATAGTTGATTTAAAAAAATGTATCTTAAACATCTCATCTCAAGAAGAATCTAACGGTCAAAATTTAATCGTACACACATCTCTAGGTAAATCTACCGACCCAAATTTAATTGTGTGCGGATCTTAAGGTAAATTGAACAATCCAACACGCACCTTAAGGTAAATCCGACGATTCAGATTTAATCGTGCACATATCTCGAGGAAATCTGACAGTTTGAATTTAATTGTGCACGATCTCGAGAAAATCTGCCGGTCTAAATTTAATCATGCACGAATCTCGAGAAAATCTGGGGTGACCTTGTATTAGTTATTTGTTATAGTACAAATTACCTAAAAAAAACTTCCACGTCTTCCTCATCCAACTACTTCTTCATCCTCTGTTTTGTAGCCCTGCCGCCACCTCCTTCCTCATCTTCCTCCTCTTTTTCTTCCTTTGTTTCGTAGCCTTGCCACCACCTCCTCCTTCATCCTCCCTCATCTTCTTCCTTCCTCATCCTCCCTCCCTCTTCCTCTTCTGTTTCACAGCCTTACCACCACCTCCTCTTCATCTTCTTTTATTCTCCTCCCTCATCTTCCTCCCATTCTTCCTTATCTGTCTTGCAGCCTCGCCACCACCTCCCCCTTCATCCACCCTCATCCTCCTCCTTCCTCCTCCTCCCTCATCTGTTTTCCAACCCCTTCTCCTCCTCCCTCATCTTCCTTCTTCCTCCTCTGTTTCACAGCCCCTCATCCTCCTTCTTCCTCTGTTTCACAACCCCTCCTCCTCCTTCTTCCCTTTCTTCCTTCTCTGTCGATGATGCCGGGGCTGTGAAACAGAGGAGGAAGAAGAGGTGTAAGTTTTTTTAGGTAATTTGCAGTATTCCCTTATAATAAATAGCTAATACAAGGTCACCCTAGATTTTCTCAAGATGCGTGCACAATTAAATTTAGATCATCAGATTTTTTTTGAGATGCGTGAACGAATAAATATGAATCGTCATATTTACCTCAAGCTGTGTGTTGGATCGTTAGAGTTATCTCAAGATGCGCTCACAATTAAATTTAGATCGTTAGATTTACCTAGAGATGTGTGTATGATTAAATTTGGACCGTTCGATTTTTCTCGAGATGAGCGGTTTGAGGTACAACTTTTAAAAACTAACTGTTGAATTTTTCTCGAGATACGATTACGATTTCAGTTGGGCCTTGATTTTCCTCGAGATGAGATTTTTGGGATACGAAAGATTCAATCTCAGCATTTGATTTTTCAAGGGTATTTTAGTAATCTGCTTTGAAAACAGATGGGCAAGGCACATTGACTGTTAGTCTTGGGAGAAAAATGTAATATGAATTTATTATGGGGTAAACCTGAATAAACGATTAATAATAGGGGGCAATATAAAAATGACCCAAAAAAATTACATGGTGGTGTGAGATACATACGGTGGTGTGGAATAGTGGCTGCCTTAAAAGAAAGGGTTAACCCGTATGGAAAGTTTGAGAGAAAAAAAAGAGTCCCCGTCAACCCTAAACCGTAAGTGCGAAATCCATCGAGTCGGTCTCTGCAATGGCTTCTTCTTCATGTCATAGGCTTATGAGTAGAACGTCTCTTCGATCCCTCAAATCCGCCATTAAACCAAAGTTGTTAACAACAGGCGGAAGCGGAGGAGCCCCAACGTCAAGAGTCCCTCTCTCAAGCAGTGGCTGTGGCAGTGGCAGTGGCATTGGAGCTTCCACTGCTCCGCCTTGTCGCCGTTTCTCATCTCTCTTGACAAGGTCAGGTAACAAACAAACCCTATTTCCCTAGTTGTTTCTTTCATTCATTCTGTTCTGATTTTCCCTAATGTTTTTGGCTACAGATCTCCCGCTGAGCTTGGATGCGTGCAGTCTCTTTTGCCCCTTCACAGCGCCGTAGCGGCAGCGAGGATGACTTCATGCTTGAGCTCCAAATCAAGCTCTTGTCGAGCTCTCTCACAGGGTACTCTCTGCTGCACCTCTCCGGAACTCTAGTATTCTTGCTCTTGCTTTTTGTGTGAGTAGCTGCCTGCTTCTCTTTTTGTTTTATCCTTCCAATTTCACTTTCTTCTCTTAATTATTACTTCAATTCATTCAATGAAAAAAAAAGTATTGAGTTATAGTTGCTTTATTGTGAGTAAAATGGCAATCAAATCTAAAATTGGAGTTTAATTTAGGAAAACCAACTTCACTAGTGTGTCGAGCAAGAGTTTCCATAGTTTATTATCTAACCCACAAACACCATTTTTAAGTTTGGCGACTTAGAGTTTAAGATGTTTGATAAAAAGTTACTCCTTTGATCTAGTCAAGGAACTTCAGGAATTCATTCATAAACATTGTTGCTAGTTAGAGGGAATTTCTTTGGTTCTAAAACTACCAAAGTAGTTTTTGCTTCACATGAGGAATAAGTGCATGTCACTTTTTAGGGTAATTGGTATAAATGGTTTCACACTCATCTTCTTCAAGGCATAATGGGGACTTGGTTTGGCCAGTTGTATTTTATTTTGTACTGATGGCTTTCATGGACTTGAGTTTTTTTGCATTCATATAATAGTATCAATTGTGACAAATGGGTTAGGATGTATGGGTGACACAAAGTTAAGAGGAGGTAGGTTTCCTAAAAGAAAAACATTTGCGAAGCAAGTGAGGGCAACTGGTTACTCATGGCAATTGGTTTAGCTCTATAACTAGTCAGCAGTATTCCCAACTAATTGGAGCTCAATCAACTAAAAAATAAGGCCATGTGTTCATAATTGGTCATGATCAGTGACATTTGGTAGGAGTTAAAGATTCGTGAAAGACAAAAGATAAAGTGTTCTTCCAACCAGTTCACCCCCTTAGTTGGAATTCGAAGACAGAGACTTGGTTTGGCCGGTTGTATTTTATTTTGTACTGATGGTTTTCATGGACTTGAGTTTTTTTGCATTCATTGATAATGGTATCAGTTGTGACAAATGGGTTAGGATGTATGGGTGACACAAAGTTAAGAGGAGGTAGGTTTCCTAAAAGAAAACATTTGCGAAGCAAGTGAGGGCAATTGGTTACTCATGGAAATTGGTTTAGCTCTATAACTAGTCAGCAGTATTCCCAACTAATTGGAGCTCAATCAACTAAAAAATAAGGCCATGTGTTCATAATTGGTCATGATCAGTGACACTTGGTAGGAGTTAAAGATTTGTGAATGACAAAAGATAAAGTGTTCTTCCAACCAGTTCACCCCCTCAGTTGGACTTCGAAGACAGAGATTTGGAGAGACAAAGTTAAGGAGTATTACCAGCTATTGGAAATTTGCCTCAATCAGGTTAAAAATAAGGTCATTTGGTGACATTTAGTTGGATATAAAGACCTTTGAAAGGAAGTATGGTTACAATCGATCTAAGTTATTAATGAGGCAAAAAATTGCCGATTAATCGCAATTCAAGGTTTGACCAAACTAAATTGGGTGAAATCAGTTGGGATTTAGCAGTTACCGGTTAATCGGCGAGTCATCAATTAATTGGCTAAGCCGACTCGCCTATATGTTAGAAAGTTAGGTTGTTTGTAGTAATATAAGTGTTGCAACCTGCAAAATTAAATTCATTTGATTAATTAGTAAAGTAATATATGACTATGATTAATTAGTAAAGTTATATAATTATAAATCCACACCATTTTATTAATTATTTATTTTTGTAATTTATGACTATGATTAAATTTTAAAAATATATGCTTTGAAAAAATTGGCCGATTAAATTCGATTAATCCCGCATAATCACAATTCAGTCTTGGACCACGCTACGATCGCTTTTCGATTTAACTGCATGGCAACCGGTTGACCCCTTGAATAGGTGCATAATTGTTGTGCTATTAGTATAGTGTTGGTTTAGTGGCTCTGCCACATGTTAGTTGTGCAATAAGTTTCTATGTAGCAGTTGTTGAAATAGTGGGTTGCAGTTGTAATTTTAATGTTTAGTTTGTGACTGATGATGGGATTAGTTTGTGACTGATGATGGGAGTTGTTCCTTATTTATAGAAGAAGGAAAACCACTGAGAAGGTTATCTCATTGTAGTGTTTTCATGGTCATAATCTTCGTTCTCTCAAAACTCTATTTTCTTCCTTCACCCTTACTCTTTCAAATTCTCTGAATCTTGCAATGGAAAACCTAGAAAAACAAAGAACACACTAGCAAAGGTATCAGAGACAATGGCTGATAAAACTAGACTAGCTACTGTTGATTGACTTTGAAAGGGCAGATAAGCAAGAGAAGTTAGCTGAAGAAAACCACCAAGTACAAACCCAAATTTTACATAAGCTCTCAGCCTTTGAACATATAGCAATCACCGCCAAGACCATGCTGAACAACAACCTTCGTCTAGCACACTCTCACAAAATTCTACTGAAGCCCTTCCAACAACCAATGACATACCTTGGTACATGGAATTTCTGAAATTCTTGGGCGCATACCCCAATGGATGGGTGTATCGCGCTGATCAATACTTCCCTAGACACAACATTGATTCCAGCCAATGGGTAACCATTGCCTCCTACAATATGGATGATGGAGCCTTCCAATATACGTTTGGTTGAAAAAGTCTTGAGATCACCTAACATGGGAAGATCTTACAAATGGTGTCTTGCAACAATTTGGACCATTTGTCTTTTATGATCCGGCTGGTTATTTGGCCAAACTTAAGCAACTAAGTTCTGTTTCTGAGTACCAAAAAGAGGCTGAACAGTTGTCCAATCGTGTAAATAGACTCTCTAGAATTCTTGGTAAGTTGTTTAAACCTCTAGACCTTGCTGTCATCGGATTAGCCCGTTTACAAGAAGTACAACTGATGGCAACCTACCAGTTACCATGTTTATCACCCTAAACCCATTCTAAACCATCCCTCAACATCAACACCACACAACAATATCAACCTTCACTGCTAGCTCCACCTCCACCTCGTCTTGGACCACCTCAAACATCTTCACCACATTGGCCTCAACCCCAATCGAGTCTCTTGGGACCACCCCACGATCCTTACCACATGTACGGCATGTTTCAAATGCTGTTACGAAAGGCCACAAGGATAGAGGGTTGTGTTACCATTGTGATGAAAAATATTTCATTGGCCACTCATGCAAAAATCCGTTAAGGGGTGTTGGCCTCATGATGAACAAGAACAACATACTGATGATTACACGCAGTGTGCTGATACACAACATACTGATGATTACAAGTAGTGTGCTGATACCAACATTGAACCATCCCCTGAAATCTCCTTGCATGCAATTACTAACACCCCACAGACAATGCAGTTGGTAGACACTTTGCTTAACAAAAGAGTTTTTGTGTTATAATAGACTTCGAGAGCACCACTTTATGGATCCCCAAGTTGTTGCTTGTTTGCTCATTCCTATTAGTGCAAGTGGTCAATTTAAGGTGATGGTGGATAACGAGACATTTTTATAGAGTGAAGGACAATGTATGGTAGTCCGGATTACAATTTAAGGAGTTCCATTTTTGGTGAATTTTTCATCCTTCCTTTGGGATGGGGGTTTCATGTTGTTCTTGGGGTCCAATGGTTGTGAACCCTCGGTCCCATCACTTGGGATTTTGTTGCAATTGTCATGTCTTTTAATCTCAGTGGTGTTGATTACAGGTTGCAAGCCACTAATACAGACTTGCAGATGTGATGGACACTAATGAATTTCGGAAAGAAGTATCACAAACTGGAAAAGGGTTGATGTTACCACTTGTTTTTCTTAAAGGAGTTCAAGTTGTGGAAGACTTCCATCCAACATTCATAGAGATAATCAAAGAGTTCCATATAGTTTTCTCCAAACCAAAGGGTTACCTTCTAACAGAGCTTGTGATCATCATATTCCTTTGCTCGAAATTAGCACACCAGTCAATGTGCGCCCTGTGCGCCCTTACAGGTATCCTCACAACTAGAAAAATGAAATTGAGAAATTAATTCATAAAATGTTGACAACTGAAAATTATTCTACCTAACACCAGTCCTTATTCCTCACCGGTCTTTTTAGTCTGAAAATCTGACAAAAGTTGGCGTAAGTGCGTCGATATTGAGCCCTTAACACTATTGTCATTAAGGATAAATTTCCAATTCCAGTCGTTGATGAGTTGTTACATTGGGTTGTTTATATCTCTAAATTGGACTTGCGTTCTGGATAACATCAAATTTGAGTTCACGAACCCGACATACCAAAGACAACATTTTGGGACTCATAAAGGACATACGAGTTTCTTTTAATGCCTTTCATGCTATCGAATACTCGTTCTACTTTTCAATCCTTGATGAATGAAATTTTTAGTGTACTTGTCCTTTTTGATGACATCCTTATTTACAACAAATCTTGGGATGAAATTTTAACACATCTTGGTTTAGTCGTAATGATTTTGCACAAGTATCACTTGTTTGCAAAGATGTCGAAATGCAACTTTGTAGCCCAGGAAGTTCATTACCTGGGTCACGTTATCTCGCCTCAAGGAGTAGCTGTCTAAGCTCAGAAATGTTCTTGACTGACCTGTTCAACTCTTAAACCCTTGCGTGGATTCTTGTGCCTTACCGATTATTATCACAAAGTCATAAAAGATTATGGAGCAATTGCAACATCAATTATTGAAGAAAGATACATTCATGTGGGATTCAACTTAAACAATGGCCTTCAATAAGCTCAAAGAGGTATTCAATCACCTGATTTGAAATTGCCTGATTTCACCAAAAGTTTTGTCATTGAATGTGATGCATGTGCTGTTGACATCGAAGTGGTGCTTATGCAAGATCAGCATATTGCTTATTTCAGTCAAGCATAAGGTCAGGAACTCACATTCTCCACTTATGAGAAAGAAATACTCACATTGGTCAAAGCCATTAAAATGACGCTCTTATCTTTTGGGGCTTTCATTCATCATGCAAACAGATCATCGGAGTCTAAAATATCTTCTGGAGCTGAGAATTACCACTCCCAAATTCATAAAAGGTTATGGATCAGTTGCAACCCCGGTTACTGCACTATTAAAGAAAGATTCCTTTATGTGGGATTCAACTTAAACAATGGTCTTCAATAAGCTCAAAGAGGTGCTCAATCACCTTATTCGAACTTGCTTGACTTCACCAAATTTTTTATCATTGAATGTGATGTATGTGTTGTTGGCGTCGGAGAGGTGCTCATGCAAAATCAACAACCTATCGCTTATTTCAGCCAAGCATTAAAAGGTCGGGAACTTGCACTCTCCACTTATGAGAAAGAAATGCTCGCATTGGTCAAAGCCATTAAAAATGGCTTCCTTATCTTTTGGGATGTTCATTCATCGTGCGAACAAATCATCCTAGAGCAGAGAATTACCACTCCCAACTAGCAGCGTTAGCGAAAATCCTTGAATTCAACTCCAACATCGAGTATAAAAAGAGGCTGATAATCACATGGCTGATACTTTGTCTCGACTTAATTGGTGGGGTGAAGTGCAAAAGAAGTTAAAAATATTCAATTTTATCAAAAGATGTAAGAGCTTGCTAATTCAAGTCATGGAGAAGCCAACAACTCTCAGCTTAAGGATGGAGTTTGCTTTTACAAACACAGCAGTCCCACATCCTCATTAATTCCTCAAGTACTTTCAGCAATGCACTCATCACCAACATCTAGTCCCTCAGGTTATCACAATACATTGGCTCGTTTTTGTGGTTCATTTTCTTGGCAAGGAATGCAAACTTCAATTAGAGATTACATCCTCAGTTGTCAAACTTTCCAAATCTATAAGCATGACAATACTAAGCCGGATGGCCATCTCCAACCTTTACCTGTACCCAAATACATATGGACGAATGTTTCCATGAATTTTATCGAGGGATTGCCATCCTCTCTTGGCATATCAGCGGTTTTAGTTGTTATGGATTGTTTATCTAAATATAGGCCATTTCCTTGCTCTTGCACATTCGTATACTGCAACTACATTTGCCCATTTTTTTTTTTTTTGATAATATTGTCAAACTTCATGGGTGCTAAAATCAATTGTCAGTGATCGCTATGCAACTTTTACCAACAATTTTTGGTGTGAACTGTTTAAATTACATGATACAAAGTTGTGCACGAGTTCTAGTTACCATTCCCAAATGGATGGTTAGTCTGAGTTCGTGAATAGAATTTTGGAAACTTACCTTCGCTGCTTCACCGGAGACCATCCTAAGAAGTGGGTCCATTGGCTTCCAATGTTCGAATATTGGTACAACACCAACATCTTGTCTTCAACAAAAATGTCCCAATTTGAGGTTATGGACGCCCATCTCTATTATCCTTTGTTCTTGGGCTGACTAATGTACAAGGTGTTGATGAAGTATTAAAAACGCCAATCTGTCCTAGCTCTTTTGAAACAAAATTTGGCACAAACTCAAGCTAGGATGAAAAGTAATGCGGATTTGCAGCGAACAATCAAGGAATTCTCGGTGGGGGATTTGGTTTACTTGCGACTTTAGCCATATCAATAAACTACAATAGACCCGTCGGCAAGCAATAAACTTGGTGCCGAAATTCTATGGGCCATGCCAGATTGTTGCATGAGTATGTGTTGTGTGTCAATTAAATTTACCTGAAACTTCTAAGATCCAACCCATCTTTCATGTCTTAAGAAGCATTTGTGACCAATAGTCCAACCTCGGGAAGATCTACCACCAGTATGAAAATCATGAAGTTCAACCATATGTCCATATCAAGAAGCTATTTTAGATGATCGAATCACTCGCAAAGGTTGTCATGAATACCGCAAAGTTTTGGGGCAATGGAAGGGGACATCTCCTACAGATGCCAAATGGCTGAACTACAGTAAATTCATGCATCGTTACCCCATCTTCAACCTTGAGGACAAGGTTACTCTTAAGTGGGAAGGATTGATACTTGCATAGTTGTTGTGCTAGTAGTGTAGTATTGGTTTTGTGGCTGCCACATGTTAGCTGTGGAATAAGTTTCTATGTAGCAGTTGTTGAAACAGTGGTTGCAGTTGTAATGTTTAGTTAATGATAATGGGAGTTGTTCCTTATTTATAGAATAAGGAAAACCAAATGAGAAATATATCTCATGGGTGTGTTTTCATGGTCCTAGTCTTCTATTTCGCTGAACTCTCATCTTCTTCCACCTCACTCTTTCAAATTCTCTGAATCTTGCAACGGGAAAACATAAGAAAACAAAGAACATACCACCCCTCTCCTTAAATTCTAGAAAGTGAAACCACCATTTCAATTGTTGGACAACTGCTCCAGTCATTTAATATAATATAGTTAAATATCTTTTTTTCTAATGTTTTGGTCGGTGAGCCTTAAGTGACACTTCATCAATTATACCAGGTATGCCTGTGGGGTAGTTTTCTACAAAGGAATGATACTTTTTGGAAAGTGAATTTGTAGCGCTTGGGTTCTACTCATGTCTCGCATGACACACTAGGTAGCTCAAGTCCTTTTCGTTTTTCTTTGCATTCTAGTTGTATACTTGATTTTAAATAAAACTTTGAAAAGTTCGATACCCAATATTTTCTTTGGTTCTACAACTTTGGGTTTTGCATCACGTGAGGAATAACTGCACGTCACTTTGAAGGCTAATTGGTATAAACGGTTTCACGATAATCTTCTTCAAGGCGTAATGGGGACTTGGTTTGGTTAGTTGTATTTATTTTGTTCTGATGGCTTTTGTGATTTTGATTGCATTGGATTTTTTTTGGTTGCATTCGTTGACATCGGTATCATTTTTAAAGAATGGATCATGTTTTGTTGATCAAAAAAAGAATAACAAAAGAGTATGGTCCTTGACTAACATGCATATTGTCACTTGTAATCTCCAAATTCCAGTTTCTAATTAGACTTGAGTGCGGCAATTTTTGTTTATAGGTCAATGTTTGAAAGTAGCAAACATTTGGTAATAACAAAAACCAATGTTTTAAAAAGCGTTTTTCAGTCTCGAGGTGGTGGTCAAACTTTTTTCGATGCAGAGCGGTGCCTCGAGGCGTAGCGACGTGTTTTTCATAAAAAATAAAAAATATTACAAACAAATAAAAACAAACGAAACAATCATTAATGCAGGAAATAACATGAAACCAATCATAAAAATGGTTGAGGCGGTAAAATTATTAAAGACTTATAGTCTTGTTTAATCCTTATTTTATGTAATCTTGAAGTCTTGCAGTTTGATTGAAACAATTTTGAATTTCTTTTGCGAAGAAAAAATACTTATTATATTACAAACAAATATAATGATTAACATAATTAAGGTTACTCTTTGTAAGCATTTGCGGGTTTAAATTTTTAATCAAATTGACGTGTTATGTTGGTTTGTTTAACAACAAAGGTTGAAGAAAACAAAGGGACAAAATAAGATATATTAAACTTTCATTCTATACCTACATCATGGCCTTCTTAATATAATAAGTATTTTTTTTTATTTTTTTATTTTTTCATTTTGGAGGTTAAGGGAGGCCATATAAATGAGTTTATATCTTTGCTTTAGTAGTGAAAACTGTATAAGACTTCTTAACATAATCATCATGTAAGGTCGATACCTTGGAACCTGTGCTCGTTTAAATTTGTTTTTAGGGAAACATTACATGTTGGGTAGGTTTTACCCCACACATTGGCAGTGAATTCGAGGAAATATGGTTGGCACCTTCTGAAATTCAGCTAATAATGGCATAAAATCAGTCATATCCCCGAGTTGAGGAGCGTTTAATTCTTATTTCTGTAACCTACTGCCGTAGCTAGCGCTCGCTATCCTCTATTCGTTTCACTCTTTAATCTTCTATGCCTCCTTCATATCTGTCTTTCTTCTTCCATATGTTCAATCATGGCAAGATGTGCTCACCATCAACTAAAGGTCACTTTTTCTTCTTCATCAAACTCTATCTCTCTCACACTGGAATCAAATCTCACACTGAAATCAAATGAAGAAACACCCAAGCAGCCAAGGAGACGATGGACTTGCAACTACAATTGCAAGAGATCTCTCAAATTAGAAGAGGAGAAAATATAGTAGATCAGAGAAGAAAAGATGAGAAAACAGAGCAAAGGCGGAACGGAAGAAGAGGACCTTAGTATGTACCCCTTCTCCTTCCCCTTCCTTTTCTTCTTCTTTTGGTTTTTATTTTTCTTCTCTGAACTGAAACTAAGTTGTGTGACTGCCTTCTCTTCTTATTCGAAAATGAAACAATGAAAATCATGAGCATGAAACAGAGATTAGGTTTCATTGGGGGGGGGGGGGGGGGGGGGTATTTCTCAACCGTCGATCTTTCTAATCAAATAAAAATCTTGGTTTTTTTTTTACTCGCACTCTTCACACCGAGTTAAGGTGGACGACTCAACTCATACGAGTCATACAAAAAAGTGTTCGATTTACTGATTCACTATGTGACTCGTATGCCCAGAGTCGTTTTCTTGGCGCTTCAAGTTGACTCAGACGCCCCCAATGCTTTTTAAAACAGTGACAAAAACCAACATTAAAGGAAACCATAAAAAAACTGACATTGGTAAGTTTGATTGTTCGAATTGAACTAGATGTGAGGGCATGAGGCTCATCTTACTCGATAAACAACCTAAGTTTCATGCGTGGTCAATAAACCCTGTGAGACCAATGCTAAGAGCAATACGAGAACAAATTTAAGGCTTGTTGCCAATTCTAGCTTTTGAATCTTGTTGCTAATAGTATCCATAGTTGTCAAAAAGCTTATCATGTTGTATCTCGGAGACCCAAATTTAAAATACATATATTGTATCGTACATATCGTAAGATATATGGAAAAATAAATAAACATATATAAAAATATATTATGTATATGCATATAAACGACACAAATATGACATTGAAACAAAAAGTAAAAAAAATTCTCATTCATGTAATACTTGTGTAACATATGCAAGTAGTTATCATTATCATATGAGTAGTCACTCAAAAGGGCCAAAACATGTCCAGTGCCTTCCATTACTATATACAAAAGTGGTTAAATGTTAATTTTCTAAATACTAAATATATACTTATAATAATAGTAATAATCATTACCAGGAGGCATTTTTAAGCCCACACAATCACACAAATAATAAAGAAGCAACTATAAGAAGTTTGGAAAAAACCCAGAAAGTAACACAAACTTACCTACAACGGCCACCTATGGAAGTTCTAAGTGGAAACTTTAAACCTTCGGTCAAAGACATGCTAGGTGCTCCTTTGACAAACAAAAATACTTATGAAGACAGATCGTGATTCCGAGTTGTAAGGAGTGAGATATGAGAATTTCGGTGATTTCTCTACATGAGTTTTTTTTTGGGTTTTTCTCACAAACGCTCTCTTAGAGAAGATGAAATGATGTTTTGTAAAGTTAAATGGGGTAGAGGGATAAGAGAATGGTCAAAAGTGGAAAAGCAAATTAAAAAAAAATTGATTTGTTTTGAAATTCAAAAAATAGATCCTAGCCGATACGTTAAATGTGGTGTATCGGCCGATACATCAGCTAAATCGGTATGTACCGGTCGGTACATGTAAAATCGTTAAATCACATCGTTATGTACTGGTTGGCAACTAATATGGTATATATTGTCTGGTATACCGACCAATACACCGGTATTTGATAACTAGGACTGTATTAATACTCAAAAAAGTGAAGTGACTATTTTACCCTTGAAGCAACGAATCAAATCCCATGAAGCACAACATGCCGAATATTTGCTAGAGTTGTTGATGCTTATGTTGCTATTTCAAATGAAATCTTATGAAGTTTAGAGGAATGTGCATACTATTATGTAGGTCTCATTAAGTAGTATTTGAAAACTAAGAATGGGGATTTAGTGAAACAACAAATTTGGGTTCTTATCTGATAGCTGCAGCTTCTATAAGACAACTATGTTGCTGAAGGCACACATATGTGATATGCCAGCTTGACCATTATAGATTTAGTGGTTCTGGTAGTAAATAGTAGGGGTGGGCGCGGTTCGGTATTGTGGTGGAATCGTTCTCTTATAGTAATTTGGGTACTGTTTGGTTCGATTTTTTGGGTGTATCGGGCTTTTTAAAGTTGGCACCGTACGGATCGGTCCAGTTCAATAACAATTTTGGTAACAATACAATTTGATGACTAGCAAGTTGTATAACAAAATATTTATTTTGCAAATTGCCATGGTGACTTTGTAATGTGGAGCATCATAAAAATTGATTGTATATAAAAGTAAAACAAGTATATATAATTCAACTAATGAATTGTTTGATGTATATGGTTGTGGTTACACGACTCACATTACTTGATGTTCTTTAATATGCCATGTCTAGATGTGGTCATTGAGCATGAAATCTAAATGGAATATTTCCTAAGATTTAATGCTCTCTTTATTTTAATTTTTCGCAATTAAGTATTTAAACCATGGATTTCAAGAGTCTTGCATAATCCAATTTCTCTAAATTGGCACACTAAGGAAGGGGAACAGATGGTGGTGTTTAATTTGAACTATGAACCATCCAACTGTGTGGTCCACAATACCACCACCATCCATGTCATGAAATTCCCCTATAAAAACAAGACATCATAAGGTTGATTGTATATACGACGTGCTAAACAATACTCATAAGATTGATTTATATACGACTTACTTGTCATCAAATTGAAAATAGTCGTTTTGTATAGATTGATTGAATCAGTGTGCGAAAACAACACAAACTAAACAGTGTGAGAGAAGAACATTATGAGTTAAACACATTTTTATTTTGAGCACACATCTTAGCATGTAACTTTCTATCAAATGTAACAATTAATGACAAAAAATAAGATGACTTTAATGCTCGCTTTCGTTCGGTATTTTGTTCCAAAATCCGGAGCCGATACTGTACCGAACAATAACGATTCTATTTAGTCTTTGTAACGAATAGTAAAACATTGTTCGGTTTTGTATGGCATGGTTTCGGTTCGGTTTCGATATTTCGGGAAATTTTGTCCACCCCTAGTAAGTAATGTGTGAAATTATTCTGATGGAGTTTGTAATTATAATTTTGCAATGAAGTGGAGTGAGAAATAAGACATGATCAAGGTGAAAGTGACACTTGGGAATTTGAAGCATCTGTTTACATGATCTTAAATTTTATTTTTTATTTAAGATCAAGCACCACGAATTTATTGATAAAAGGGAAAGATGAGTATGAAGCTCAGAAGGATATCTTAAGTTTGACATTTGCAAGGAGATCTCAAATCCAATGGGTCGCATAAAAAATAGTTTTTTTTCCTTGTTTCAATGCAGAGTTTTATTGCTTTTTTATCTGTTTCATAACATAGAGGGACATTTAAGGTTGTAAGGAGTTAAATAATATTTCTCCTTGCACAAAAAAGTAAAAAATATTGAAGGTTTTAGTCCTTGATCAACATTAATGTTTCTCAAAGACTAAAGTTTTGAGCAGAGGATTTCACACGCTTGATTGTGTCGTCACTTTTAGCCTTTATTAATGGACAATTATAACCAGATAATTTTGAAATCTTTTGGCCGCATTGTAAGTATTCCCATACTTGAAACATTCGATTATAAAAACATTTTGAGAAAATTGATCGGTCCTCAGACAAGGAGAGTTTTAGTAGAGATAGAAAACATCTAAAGATGATCAATCAATTACAGTTTAGCACAAGTTTAAACAGGAAATCACTAGATTTTGTGTTCGCTGTTCTTTGATCACAATCACATTTAAGCAAGGTATGTGCTTTATTTTTGGTTTTTGATACTAACTATATATAGTAAAATGATTTGTTTATTTGTTCAATGGGTTTCTTTTACCTGATGTCTGTCTTTAGCTTGGATGACAAAATTAGGTACTCTCTAGGAGAAGAACATGAACAATAGTGCTATTTCCTTATTTTATGATACTTTTGTATTTGGAGCATCCCTTGGGTTATTTCCTTGGTTCTACTTTCGAGAAAGTGGTCGGCATCAGCAGATGCGTGAAGTCCAAATCATCTGCAAATAAGTGGTAGAGTTTACCACAGTTATTTGCAGTATAAATGTGTGAGGCCAGTTATTCATGAGATAAAGAGTCTGAAACTCGATTCAATAAGCTCCCTTTCAGCATAAGGGAAAACTGATTGGTTATATTTGTTTGTATGCAAAGTCACATTGTTCGTTTTGCACTTATGTCTTGAAACCAACTTCAAGTATTTGGTTCCTGCAGGCACATGAATTTCCCCATGATTGAAAGAATAGACTGGGCATTTGCTGGAACAGCATATTTCCAAGTATGAACACTCCATTAAAACCATATTCTGTAGCTGTACATAAGTCAGGAAATACATTTACGGTGATGAAGCATTCATAACTTAAAGCATCAGACGTACCTTGTGAAAATTAACAATCCGTTCAAGCTAACTTTCTTTTGATTGTTTATACCCTTTACCTATCTTATGATAGGTAAAGTTTAAGATAGGTAAAGGGTATAAACTAACTTTCATTTCATGTTGTGCTAGACTATACTCTTATGATAATTTTTATCGATTTATTTATTTAATTAGAAGTAATATTTTGTTGTTATACAAATCACTAAGGCATAAGTTTGAGTCTGTATATGGGTATCATTTGGCGAAATTAGATGACAACTTGATTTGTGGAGCTCTTATTGAATGAGCCATGAACTTAATTTATGGAGCTCTTATAGTTGAGTTATGGCTCGTGCGTTTATTATTTGTGGTGGGTGTGATCTCTTATTCCACAAAGTTTCGGCATTCAAAAATTTATATTCCCACACTTATGTTTGGTTTGTCTATAGTTTACATTTGATTGATCATAACCTATCCCTATCTTTCACGTTGTGCTAGATGTTGGTTTATCTATTACTCTATAACGTAAATCTGTCTATGTTGTGTGAAACCATTGACTTTCTTTCACTCTATGTTTTAGTATCCTTTGATTAGAGTAATTTGGTTAACTTCTCACAAGTGAAGGATTACGCTATACGTAATTATGTGTCACTCCAAGGAAATCACATAATGAGGTGCAGTAGAAATAATATCTTTGAAAAGAACATGTACTTGAATCATCCTTAATTTTCGGAAGTGAGAGCGTCGTATTTATCCACTCCTAGTAATTCATACTGCAATATTCTTGTTTTTTTAATGAAACCCAGTGTATGAACTATCTCACAAAATGGCTTCTGCATTTAGGTTCTAAGCTTTCTATTGGGCAGAACAAAATATCCAATCAAATAAATTAATTTTGGTGTTTGATACATGTTTCTACGTGATTTATCCAATTAAATAAATTTATTTTGGTCCAACTTGTTTCTATGCGATTTATCCAATCAAATAAATTTCAATTGGTGGTCGATAAACATGATTCAGTAAGTTTGTTTTAGAACGAGTCATCATTAGAACCCTATACTATAATTATTTTACCATTAATATGTCTTCACCCCTTTTTTTCACACACACGGGAGATTGTTTGATTTGTTAATGGGATCCTAACTAAATGGGTGCAAGGAGCTGGACATGTGTGGTAGCTTTAGTTTGAGTTTTCCTTGTACACTTAACAATAATTTATAATTTGGTCATTAGCTTGTAGTGACACCCTTGTTCCTTTTCCCAGATGGAAATGATGATACGTGATTCGTTTCCTTCAATTCTCATGCTGTTTTTGGAGGTGGGTCTCTGTGACAGATGTTTCATTTGTATACCAACTTTTAATTTTCCGATAACTGTTTCACAGAAGCAAGCTCCCTCATATGAGCCGACACATTTCTGATTGACATTTCCATATTTAAATAGGAAATTTGATCTTAAAAGCAATGTCGAAGTATTTGTACATGTGTGTATGCTTTGTTATTCTGTGATGTTTCTGTGCGCATGTTTCTTTCTTTTCCAGCATTATAGTTCATTAAATCTAACACAAAAAAACTTTTTGCATGTGGTTGAATCAGAGCTCGGTCTATCTGTACCAAGGTGAAAGTTAACGATGACCTCTGGTGACATTCTTCCTGCAGTTGAACTTACTGTGTAGTTCAGACCAACTTTCAGATTGATTTTATTTTTCAGGCCAAATTATTAAGCAACCTTGATGAGAATAATTGTTATTTTCTGTCTTGTTTACATTTTTCTAATACGTTCAAACACCATTCTATAGATTATCCCCATTTATTATATACAACTGCCCTTCTACCCCCTTGTATGTAACTTCGATATTGTGGTGTGTCAATGGTAGTAAAAATTTCACAACAAACCTTTGTTTGTCATTGATGTTTGTGGAAAGGCAACGAATGTTTGATACCACTAATTCCCCTCATTGACATCAACACTCCGTTTTTTTTAACATACTAAGGGACAACAATAAGTCTTTTTATCTCTCTCCTCCCTCTTGGATGTCTTCCCAACCACAACTAGGGATCGCAGTTTCGCGTCGCTGCCCCTGCTTTGTACCTCGCATGCCCTCACTCACCCCCTTCCTTTCTTTCTTTATCTCCTTTTTCTTCGCTCTCATTTCTTTTCAAGAGCAACCTTTTCTTTTCTTCTAAATGACAATCAACAAAAGTAGCAATAGAGGTGTTGTTGCTGCCTCGCCATCACCCCCTCTTTTCTTCTTCTTCGATCTCATTCCAACCTCTGCGGGAATGAGTTCCATTAATTCATTATTGCAAAGCTTTTAGCGAGACTGAAGGAGAAGAAAAAAAAGGGGTTGATGGCAGGACGAGTCACCATCGATTTATCTTTCGTGTTTGTTTGAATGAGGGCAACCATCAACAAAGCTTTAGTGAATCAAACCAAGTCGCAGCAACCACCAATGACGACACTTTCACGGCCAACCTAATTGCACTCTCGAAGTCAACCAAATCTTACACGCACCAAATTGCACACATTTGAAATTGCACAAACCCACTGTAGTTTTGGTTTTGGTTTGGCTAAGGTAATGAGAGGCAGTAGTGGGAGAGAGGGGTTTAGTTGGTAGTAAACGTGATGTTAATGGAGGGGAGTGGGAGGGAAGATGAATCAAAATTTGAGAGTAGGAAGAGAAACCGCTGAGTATAGGGAGATATAATGGGGATGGGGTAAACTTTTTTTTTTTTTGAGATTTTAGAGCTTATATTGGTGGTGTTGGATAGGAAGGTGGTGGTGTCAAAGAGTCTAAATGGTGGTATAAAAAAAGTCAATGCCTTCTAGAAATATGATTCAAAACATGGCATTCAGATTATCAGAGAAAAAAATATCAGTTTTAGACATTAAATTGATGGAGGTAGAGGTGGGCACGGGACAAGATGGACCTCATTCCGATTCCACCCCTTTGCTTTATCTTTAGGAAGAGAATGAGATGATCTCATCTCAACCACTTCGCATCCCAAACAGACTTGGAATGGGTCAGAACTATATAGTACTAATTTTTTTTTCCTTGCTGCAGCAAATTTATTCATTCACATCGAACATGATTACACATCAACTACATTAATAATCAAGTTTGATTTGATATGTAAATCAAACTTGGTGCTAGCTTTGATATGTTTTCGTCTTATGTATTTTGGTCTTATGTTTCGGTCCAATATTTTGTTTTGGTTTTAACACAGGTAAAGTCGTCATGTACCCCCGTACTGATTGTAAATCAATTTTTTTGATAAGTAATGAAGGTCTGGCATTCCAGAGTGCCCCTCCCCACTGGAGGTTTAATTAAAAAAAAAAAAAAATCAAGTTTGAAATAGTTAATACTAGAAATACATGATCAACAAACATCAAGGGTTCGGTATTGTGGTGGAACCGGTACCATTATCAGAATAGAGGTAATTAAAATCTTTTCGTAAGGACTAATTTGTTGAAGGGTGGGCATGGTTTTGGTATTGTGGTGGAACGGGTACCATTCGCAAATAGTATTTTTGGTTCGGTATGGTTCTTCGACATTTTTGAAAGAGGTACCGTATTGTACCATACCAGTCGGGATCTTAGGATTCGTTACCAATTTCTGTACTTCTCGCATTTTGAAAAATTGTATGAGACACTACCAAATTGGCACATTCAGTCTGTCACGAAGTAAATTTTTTTTTTCACAATAGAGGACACATTCACTAATCAAAATAAGACAACAATAGCACATTGAAGTACAATAATACATCTACTGAAAGTATATTGAAGTAGAACTAGCTATCCGAGTTTTTTTAATTAAAAGATATTGAAATGCTTGCGGTTTAAGTTTTTAGTCCTCATTAAACAGACTTGAAACTAATAAAACCATCCCACACGGCCAAAAACTGCTGCTGCCACTAAGATAAACCATGTGACATTGTGAAAAATTGACACTGGTGTTATAGTTAAGATACCATACACTATAACAATGTCCCAAGTGTACACGAACTTCCTGTTAAATCACAACATTGTGTGTCCCTATCCTAATATCACATGCTTCAAATAGACAAATATAGTTCATTTCCAAGAAACTCTAGTTCATGCTTTTCACTGACTCAAAACTAAAACTACTTGTACAAGATGTTAATTCCAGAGAATTAGTTGCCTTCCAACGGAAATTGTTTCCACCTTTAAATGACCAGAGACTAAAGTCATCTGAATGATAAACCATCCAAACCTTTTGTTTCTCATGTTTTACTTGGAATGATTTGCTCTCCAACCAAACCAAACAAATGAATAGTAAGTTACAGTTCCAGAGTCATAAATACACCCTAGAGATCATATCAATGATAAAGACTTCCAGTTGTTGCAAATTCTAGATTCCTTCATTCACACCAAAACCGAAGTTCTATAGCATGTACTAAATTAAGCTTAGACGAGCTAATATAGAATAGAGAAGAATCATATCAAATTGAAGTGCAACAAAATATGTTTATACAGTAGCTTCTAACTAGTGACATACTATTACATCTACAACTACAACAAAAAATGAACGCTATGACATACTATTACATATACAGTAGCTTCTAACATTTAGTGCAAGTCATAGCAGCCCATATTATCTTTTTGATATAACTCTATGAAAATGTTATCCCAACATAATATTTGTGAATGTCATGGTTGTATTATTTGTCACATGTACATAAATGCTATCATTTGTTTGATAGTATTTATGAAATATCATGGTTGTATTATCTATCACATATCACATTTATATTAAGAATGTCGGTTACAATACTGAAGTTCTGCCATAGTGGCTAGTTCGTGAGCCTTATAGTTGAGCTCCCTACCGATAAATTTACAAAATCATAATGGATGAATCGTAAGTAGTTGTCGTATGCTGGTGACGAGGGGACGCCATACCCAGTCCATGGCTACCAAAGGAGGCTGCAAATCATCCTGCAAGATGGAAATAAGATTTCCGGAATCTCTTAACAAAAACCTGTTCTCCACTGCCATGCTTGGATGAGGAGAAGAAACGCCTCAGCTGCATGGCATTCAACCATTCTATTGTCCCTTACCTTGCCTTCAATAGGGCATACCACGTGGGCTAGGAGCTCACCTTGAATATTGACTGTCGAAACACCAATTGCGCCTTATTGTGATGAGGCAAAGAAGCTGACATCATAAGTAACAACAATTGTATCTGGATCCTGGTGGTGAAGAATGGGTATGAGGTCAAGGGATCTATAATTGAAGGGGTGATTCCTGGCTGTTTGGATTTGATCATGAATAAGCTGTATCTTGGTTGTGGCTAACTCAGTAAGATGACCATATGAGGTGGGTCGGCTCGACTCGGGCGGAGTAATGGGAGTGTGATTTGACCGAGAATCGGTAACTACTGTAGCAAAGAAATGGTGAATGAAATCCATTTTGTCATTATCTTGGCTGGTCAACAGACAAAGATTATTTGGGGAATTGCTGTTCGTGGAAAACCATTGGCTTTTCCAAGTTTTTCAAGTCCGGTGAAAGGAAGATAGGAACTGTCGAGGGCAAAACTTGGTGTTGTTGAAAACCTGATTATTTCGAGTCTGCCAAATGGTTAGGAGAAAGGCGGTGAATTGGGCAAACATCTCATCCCTGATATCTTTGTGCATGTTAGTAGTATCCCACATGAAATTGAGAAAAAATGTGGTGTTTGGCATCGCAAAGTTGTCATTGCGCCAATCAATCGGGATAGGAGAGATCTACCACATTTGATGAATGATCGTGCAAATGAAAAAGAGATGGGTAATATCTTTTGTGTGGTTATTATAGAAAATACAACAATCTTCAATGGTAGTGTGCAATCGTTGTAGATTGGTCATTGTAGGGAGGATATTTGGATTGATCTTCCAAAGAAGGAAAATGGTGCATGGAGGCGCTTTAATTCTACACAAGTCTATGAGAATTTTAGTATTTAATATGTTAGCAGTATACGAAGAGGTGGAACAGTCAAATTCATCATTAGTGAATGCCTTTGTTGCATTTTTTACTGAGAAGATTCCTTTTTTTATTTGGTAGTCAGATGAGCTTATCAAGATTTGCAGATGGCCTAATCAGGATGTCATGAATGTCTTTGGCAAGGGGGGGGGGGGGGGGGGAGGGAAAAGAGAGTTAATCAGAGCAGAGTCCCAGTGATGGTGATGATTGGACGAGTTGGTCCACAGGTCAATGATCCTAGCAGACATGCCTTAGTCCTGGAAGTTAGGAATGCAATCAACCAACATCAATCTAGTTTTGACCCAACAATCACACCTGATAACACTTGCCAAACAAATGGTGCTTCATTTTGGCAAGCACTGAGAGATTGCCTCTCCAAGAGAAGGATGCAATTGAAGGGGATTTAGAGATTTGAGAGATGCTCTTGGTACGAAAGTACAAAGCTTTGAGTTGTTGGACTCACACATTAGATGGAGAGGAGAGCGCTTGCTACATACTCTTAGCTATCAATGCCAAATTTTTATTTCTGGTGAGAAGGATGTTAAGACCACCCATATGATGGGGCTTGGAGATGCGTCCCAAGTGCACAAATGTTTAACTTTACTGTCTTCTGTCCCATTCCACCAAAAGTTACGGGCAAGGTTATCAATTTTGTTGGAGATAGAGATAGGGAGGAGTAAAGTTTGTATGTTGTAAATTGGGATAGAATTAAGGACCACTTTGATATAATCGTGTAGCCAGCCCAGAACACTATAGATTTCAACTAGAAAGTTTAGCATTGATATTCTTTAAGATGAATTGGAAGTCATTGGCTTTCTTTTTGGAAAACAGCAAAGGGGATCCAAGATATTTGTCTCTAGGGTTATAAAATTTGGAACCTAGGATCATTTGATCATTTTAGCGTGCTTAGGGCGGACATTCGAGCTGTAGTAAACAACAGATTTATCAAAATTGACGCATTGCCCCGAGGAAAAATAATACTGGTGAAGGATATCCTTGACTGAGTGAGCTACAGCCAGCGAAGCTCAGTAGACGATCATGCTGTCATCTGCATAGAGCAAGCGGCTGATAGACGAGGAATGCCTTTTAATAACAATACCTTTGAGGGATCCCTCAGATTCAGCACGTGCGAGAAGATGGGATAGGGTTTCGACAATAAGAATGAAAAGGTATGGGGAGATGGGGTCTCCCTGCCTAATGCCCTTAGAAGGTTTGATGGGAGAAAAAGGATAACCATTGAGCATAACCTGCAAAGAGGTAGTAAAAATGCATTGCTTAATCATATTGTTAGCATTTGTGAATGTTATGGTTATATTATCTATCTCATGTACATAAATGCTATGAATTGTTTGTTAGCATTTGTGAATGTTATGATTGTATTATCTATCTCATGTACATAAATGCTATTAATTATTTGTTACCATTTGTAAATGTCATTGTTGTATTACCCATCACATGTACATAACTGATATCATTTTTTTGTTTTAACATATGTGCTATCATGAATGTCCTTTTAAAATGTTATTTGTTTTCACACGTGCTATCATGAATGACATTTTAAAATGCTATCATATGATAGTTATCTAATATGAGTTATTGCATAGTACTAATATTGAGATTTGCTGCATTTATCGAAATTTGAGCAGTTATTGCATATTTGGAAAAATTCTAAATCCTCAACCAATCATAATCTCAGATTTTATGTCATTATAATGGTTCCGAAATTGGATCCAACAAACGTAACTTTTTTCAGTAAACCCCCTCAACTTGATCCGCTCATTACAATGAAGATGTTATGCTACTAAAGGTGTCGGTTCATTTTGTTAATTATGTTGAAAATAAGCATCTAGTCATCAAACTCTGTCATAACTGCCAATTAAACTATTCTATAAGGAAGGGGACTACAAAATAGAAAGTGAGGGAAGCGACAAATATTTATCCTACTTTTTATATTCTTTTATCTCATTGATTATGCCTTTTGCAAGTATGCCGACACAATCTCCTGCACTACTACCAACCTATCAGGAAGAAAATAAACCTTTCAGAATCAACAATTTCCTTATGTGCATTGACAAGGACCTGAAATTCTCGACTTCAGGTCAATAACTGATGACAAGGACCGACATGTAGTATTTCCCCATCCGACATTAACAGTAAACAAAATGAAACATGATCAAAATGCTTGTTTGGTGTAATAGTTTGCCTCATGAACATATTGGAGAATATTGTCAAAATTGTACATTTAATGATGATAAAGAAAAGTCACTAAAATAAACTCGCAACGATTAGATAATCCCAGCTTCAACTATATTACATAATAAACTTTTAATTAGAAGACTAAAATGTATGAACTAACTACATGATCCAACATATAACATACACATCATGTATTCTTATGATAAGAGAATGAGATAACTCGACTTAGATAGAAGATGAAAAAAGTAAATCACCATAAAAGACTATTCATAAAGAAAATTGCAGTAGGGTGGAGTGGAGACTAACCAACTATGAATCAAATGCAGAGAGGAAATCAACTTTGTAACACCCGTATTTCTTTTTCGGTTGTTTGATTTGCTTAACTTTGGAGATTTTGGAATTTGTTTCAATAGTGTAAATTTAGTTAGATTTAAATTTCAATTTAAAAAATCTGGATTTTGGAGGGTGGGTGCCTTCAAGGTGGGTTCCCTAAAAAATTTGGTGGGGAAAAATAGCTACCCACATATTAAAATAGAGTTCACCCTTCTCTTCTTCATCTTCTTCTTCCTCACACTTTACAGGGTCTGCTGTCCCTATCTTCTTTGGCGATATTCGACTGCGACCAAGCGATTCATGGCCTTTTTTGTGCCAAAATTTTATTTTATTTATCCTTTCTTTATTTTCCTTCGTTTTCCCATTCAAAAATCAAAGTTTTAAAGAGTGTGAGCTCGATCAGAGTGTCACTGGCGGAGTGAGCAACGCTGCTCCATTCAGCTTCTCTAGTAGCTGTTAAGGCGTCGGTTGGAACCTATAAACCCCACATGCAAGGGTGTTTTTGTGGTTGGATGGAATTTCTGAAAAATCAATTGTGCTTGTCCATCAGGGAGGTTCACCGGCGTGAATCCGAGTTGCGATTGCGTGGGTGAGCTGCGATTCACGGTTCTAGTTGTTCTGTGACATATTTTCGGCTAGTCTCCAGCTTGTTGTGCTGTTCAGAGACGATCAGGCTGGAGTAGGGTGGTTTTCGTCGGATTTTGGGCTTCGTCGGAGTGGTCGCCTGATTTAGTTCGCCGGTAAGTAATTTTCCAGCCATGCGCCAATTGTTACTTCTTCATTTTTCTACTTTTCGGTCACTTTGCTCACTGTTTGGACCGCTTTTGCAGTTTTGGGACTTTTCCTTTGTCACAAATTCACCGTTTCGCGAAATGAGAGCTTCGGTCAGTAGGATTTAGGTTCTGAAAACCTATTCCGCCCAGGTGAGTGTAACTATAATGTTTACCTTGAGAAATATTTATTTTAAAAATCTTGAATGAAATTGTTACATTATGCCGGTGATTTTGTGTGATTGAACACAAGTTCAGGATTTGACACTCATGAGGTTTTGGAGATTTCAATTGTTGTGTTGGTTCCTTTGTGAATGAATTTACGTATTGAGTTGTTTGAAAGCATGATATAGATGAATGAAATGGAATAGTGGCTGAATATAAATGTGGTTAGGCTTTGGTATAATGTCATTGGGCTTATATGTTGTGTTTTCGAGTCTGCTTGGTATGACACGGTCGGACTAGTGTCCCGATTTAATGACTTGATTTTTATTTGCAAAAATTGCATTGACACTGAAATAATTAGTTAATATGGCCTATGTCATCAGTTCGTGTATTTTGTTGGAGATTGTCGAGTCTTGAAATTGTATGATTGTTCGACTCGAGGGATTTTATTTTTGTGAATGATCATGTTGGGTCCCTAGTGTAGTCGTGGACTTATTAGGATTGCCTAGTTGATTATTGTTACATATCAGTTATGTTAGATTATGTATAGACTCATAGTGCATCCATGTTTAGATTATTGTAAGTGTATTTACCCGCTGTAATGCCTATTGTGCCTATGCTTTGAAACTTGCTCACATCGTGAGTTTGATGGGTGCTTGAGATAACTCGTACCTACGGACATTGTGGACACTATGGCATGTGGCATGTTCATTGAGGTGCAGTGAGCTCCCGCACGCGCTTGTTACTAGGGAGTGCGATAGGATGGGTCCTGGAGGACGTGCTTAAGAGATTACTAGCTTTTCCTCCCAACACGCTTGAGTTTGATTAGTGTTAGGTTGGTCATGACGTTTGAGTATGTATCTGGGCAGATGGTACCCCATTGGGATACAAATAAGCCTGAAGTGGTACTGGTGTACATTGTGGGATGTGTCTGGGTGAGACACATTAGTAAGGTATGCAGATACCTATTATATGAGGCACTTACATAGGAATTTATTATGGTTTTGACTTGGTTTCGATACTTAGGAGGCTATGCATGATTGCGATATTGTCTTTGTCTTCATCACTTTGATATTGACCATGTTTGAATCACCTGTAATGACCAACATATATTGTAAACTTGTAGTTATTGTTCAATATTAAATGCCTTGGGTTGGTACTAGAACCTAGAAATATTATCCTTAGAGACACGGTGTGACTCAGACTTTAGAAACTTGTATAGGGACACTGCTTCCATGTTATGGATCATGCATCTAGGATTACTCACTTATTCATTATTGTGTGGCATGGATTCCTCCTACATATTGTATTGTTATTTGTATTTAATTCACTCGCCACAATTATCTTTGTGCTTTACTGACCCCACAAGGGGTGTGCAACTATTGGAGTGCATGCAGTGTTGTTGTTCCTGCTGTAGTCTTCAGTTGTATACTCGTTTTGTGCTATTTAGTCTTGTCCACCCTGTGCGGGTATGTTTTGCTTTCATTGTACTTTTATATACTTTGTGAAATACTGGATGTTTGTATATATTGGTTTTGTCGCTATGATGCACGGCTGGGCGAATTGAATACTTTTTATTTGGTTCAAATTTTATCGTAGTTGGTTATTTTCGTTTTTTCTCGTTTCAAGAATACATTATATCATGATGTTGTGTCTGGTTACAATCCGCCTGTGGTTACAGATTCAGTTAACGTACTAGCATGTTGCGAATCTCGTGGCGGGTCGGGGCATGACCGAGCTTGGTATCAAAGCCATTGTTTACCAATTTACATGGAACATCATTGTGTGACACTTTCTTGAGTGAAATGGGCAGAGGAGTTAAGAGTTTTGTTGTGTTGTTTGATATATTGTATGTATGTTTTCTTTTGTGTAGAGAGAGTATGGAGATGGTGCGTGCTAAGAGAACATAAGGTGAGGGATCAGGCGCTGCTGGAGGGAATGCCTCTCAAGCTTTCATGAAAATGATGACACAGTCGACACAGACTGTAAGACAGGGAAATCAGTCAGAGGATCTGTTTACTCATCACAACAAGAATTTATTCACTTTGGGTGGTGAAAGATTTGATGGTACTGGAGATTCTCTAGTTGCAAATCAGTGGATTCGTAAGGTAGAGCTCATATTTGAGAGGATGGTCCTAACACCTATACAACGTGCTGAGCTAGTAGCACACCAGTTTGACGAAAGAAGTTATGTATTGGTGGGAATCCATGAGGCAGAGTCAAGATGTGTAAGAGATGTGGGATACATTCTGCGAGGTGTTTGAGCAACATTTTATTGCTGATTTAGTCAGAGCTGAGATAGTGGACAAGTTTCTACACTTATAGCAAGGATCTAGACCTGTTTCAGAATACTTGGCTGAGTTTATACAGTTGAGCCGTTATGCCACTTGTTTCATAGATACTATAGAAAAGAAAAACATAAATTTTTTTGAGTGGTCTGAACCTATTCTTAAAGAAGCAGTTGACGCTGATGATCAATCATCCTTTTGAGAGATTGATAGATGTCACTTTGAGTCAGGAACGAGTTGATGCTGAGTGTAGGCAAAAGACTTTGGTTCGACGAGCTAGAGGTACAAAACGCAATTAGAGGTTTGGCTGAGAAAGCCAGACAGTTGATTGGCATAGCATCTAGAGTTTGCCGCTGTTCAACAGAGAGACCCTGGTAGACGAGGACCAGTTAGGGCCGGCAGAAATCGTAGAGGTGAAAGACATTCTCGAGGAGGTCATCGATAACAGCAACAATAGAGACAACCTATGAGGGGTGGGTAGACAAGAGCAAGGAGAGATTATTTCACTTGTGGTCAAGATGGATACTTAGCCCATGATTGTCCCAGATGTTAGGCAAACCAATGGGAGCAGGCAACTTGTTAAACTTGTGGGCAACCAGGGCACTTTTCTAGAGCTTGTCCTCATAGTAGGGATTTACCAGCACAACAAAGGGTGCCTCAGAGACAGTTAGCACCTGCGCCTAGAGTTTGTTAGAGAGTCCCTCTCCCAGCACCGCTTGTTTGCCTCACGACTATTCTCGTTAAGGGAAATGTTGAGGGTATGTTATTATTTTTGTTATAGTTGTGTATGTTAGATATAGTAGGATATGTATTACATGCATTCTGCATAGCAAAAAAATTGCATGTTAGTGTGCTGTTATGTAACTCAGGATATATGTGTTGTGTGCCAGGTTTTGTGCATTCGTCATTTTCCCAGTTGAGGGCTCTTTTCGATATGGGAACATCTCGATCTTTTATTTTAAATAGTTAGTTGTTAGAGACCGTCTAGAGATAGTGCCTTTACTAGAACCCTTTTGTGTTGTGTCCGCTTTGGGAAGATCAGTTTGGTTGTGGGGGTATTGTCCCTGTTTAGAGTTTTCTATGTTGGGACATACCTTCGTGTTTGACTTTATTGTCTTGGGTTTTGAGGGTTATCATTTGATTCTAGAGGTGGATTGGTTGTCCAGTCATTTGGTGATCATTGATTGCTTGCATAGGTCGAAGATGTTAGCGGCACTTGATGTTTCGCCTCGTGTGTTGGCTTGTAAGCCTGATTCGATTTCTGTGATGTCGAGTTTTCTTAGCTCTCTTGAGCTTTTTAGTCCCGACACTAGTTCTATTCAAGTTGTGGGTGAGTCCCCTGATGTCTTTCGAGAGATTCTCAGTCTTCCTCCTCGCCGTGAGGTAGAGTTTAGGATTGACCTTGTTCATGGTACTGTACCTATTTTGAAATCAGCATACAGGCTTGCACCTAAGCAATTGGAAGAAATGAAAGTACAGCTTGATGGATTTGCTTCGTAAGGGGTTTATTCGGCCGAACAATTCACCTTGGGGAGCTCTAACAATATTTGTGTCTAAAAAGGATGGATCATTGAGGATGTGCATAGATTATCAGGATTTGAATAAAGTGACTATCAAGAATAAGTATCTGTTGCCTCAAATTGATGATCTATTGGATCAGATGAGGGGAGCCGTAGTGCTTTCACAGTTGGATTTACAGTCTAAGTGTCACCAGATGAGAGTTGAGGAACACGCCATTCCAATTACACCTTTTCAGACTCGTTATGGCTTGTATGAGTTTCCAATGATGTCGATTGGATTGACAAATGCACCGGCTCTCTTCATGGATTTGATGAACAAATTGTTCATTCCGTACTTGGACAAGTTTGTGGTAGTATTTATTGAGGAGTTTAGAGGAGCACAAAGAACACTTTCGCAGTGTTTTGCAGACACTAAGAGAAAATCAGTTGTATGTGAAGTTCAGTAAGTGTCATTTCTGGGAGCCTGAAGTTTGATTTCTCAGACATGTCATTTCTAGTGGAGGTATTGCAATGGATCCCGAGAAAGTCGAAGCAGTGAAGTCTTGGAGACGTACCGAGTAGTGTGACAGAGATTCGTAGTTTTCTGGGTTTGGTCGGTTATTATTGACGGTTCATCGAGAAATTTTCACTGATTGCGGCACCACTCACTCAGTTAACAATGAAAAATGTTCGTTTTGTGTGGTTGAGAAATGCGAAGAAGCTTTTGAAACTTTGAAGCTTCGGTTGACTTCAACACTAGTGTTGACTATTAGGACACCCGGTAGCCAACTGGTGGTATTTACCGATGCTTGCGGTACAGGATTGGGTGGTGTGTTGATGTAGGATAAAAGGGTTGTAGCTTATGCATCTCGACAATTGAAACCCCATGAGAGGAGATATCCGATGCATGATTTAGATTTAGCAGCCGTAATATTTGCTTTGAAGATGGGTCAATTGGTTTGGATGGAGGTTTGAGGTTCCGTGGGCGGCTTTGTGTTCCATCTGATGAGGAGCTATGGAGAAATATCTTACTGGAAGCTAATAGATCTCGTTTCACCATTCACCACGATGGAATGAAGATCTATCGAGATTGGAGACGTTCTTTCTAGTGGTGTGGTATAAAGAAAGACATTGGAGAGTTTGTGGCACGGTGTGTGACTTGCCAGCAGGTCAAAGCTGAGCATCAGAGACTGTTTGGGTTATTGCTGCCATTGGAGATCCCGACATGGAAGTGGGAGTATATCACCATGGATTTCGTCGATGGACTTCCATGGTCGAGGAAAGGTCATAAGTCGATATGGGTCATTGTTGATCGGTTGACGAAGTGTGCACATTTCATTGCTGTTAGTACACATCAGACGACATACAGTTTAGTAGTATTGTTCATTCGGGAGATAGTTCGCTTTCATGGGTCACTTGTGTCGATTGTATCCGACCGAGATCCGCTTTTCACAACCCACTTCTTGTAGAGCTTTCAACAGGCTATGGGTTACTAGATTGGACATGAGTACAACATATCTTCCACAGAAAAATGGCTAGTCTGAGAGAGTGAATCAGGTAGTGGAAGCCATTCTTAGAGAGTGTACAACTACAACTACCATGTAAGTATTAACGTGACACAGTTTAAGGCACTTTACGAACGACCATGTAGGTCCTCTGTTTGTTGGGCAGAGATTGGAGAGTCAGCTGTGATGGGGCCCGTTGTGATAAGAAAGACTACTGAGAAGATTGAGCTGATTAGTGAGTGTTTGTTGATAGCCCAGAGCAGACAGAAGAGTTACGCTGATAAGAGGCGTAAGTAGTTAGAGTCTGCAGTTGGTGACCAAGTCTTTCTAAAAGTTTCCCCAATTAGGTTTAGAAGTTGAGGGAAGCTTGCAACGAGATATGTAAGACCTTATAAGCTACTGAGAGGATTGGATCAGTAGCCTAATGATTGGCTTTGCCGCAGAATATGTCCGAATTCCATGACGTATTTCACGTATCCATGTTGCGGAAGTGTTTGGCAGACCAGTCACAGATTGAAGAGCTCGCTGAGTTGGAGATTTATGATGAATTGACTTATTCAGTGAGGCCAGTAGCCATTATTGATCACAATGTGAAACATCTTCGATGGAAGAAAGTGAAGTTGGTAAAGGTCTATGGAGTCACCGAGAGGGTGACATGACTTGGGAGCTGGAGGATCAGATGAAACAAAAATACCCTGAGCTTTTCACCTAGTCTTTCTTGTTGTTTTGTCTGATTTCGAAGACGAGATCTCTTTTGAGGTGTGTATGTTGTAACACCGTATTCTTTTTCGACTGTTTGATTTGCTGAAATTCAGAGTTTTGGAATTTGTTTCAATAGTGTAAATTTAGTTATATTTAAATTTCATTTAAAAAAAAATCTAGATTTTGGAGGGTGTCCTCAGAAATCTGGTGGGGCAAATAGCTATCCAATATTAAAACAGAGTTCCCCCTTATTTTCTTCTTTTTCCTCACACGTTACAAGGTCTGCTCCCCTTTTCTTCTCCGGTGATACTCCGCTGCGACCGACCGCTTTATGGCGTTTCTCCGCAAAACTCATATTTTCTTCTTCCTTTCTCCTCCTCATATTTTCCTTTTTCTTCTCCTTTTTTTAGAGAGTGTGAGCTTGATTAGAACTGTCATTGGCAAAACGAGCAACATTGCTCCAATGAGCCTTTTAGTAGGCAGTGGTTGGGGCGTCGGTTAGAACCTGTAAACCCCACATGCAAAAGTGTTTTCGTGGTTGGCTAAAATTTCTGAAAAATCAGTTTTGCTTGTCTGTCAGGGCGGTTTATCAGAGTGAATCTGAGCTGTGATCGCGCGGGTGAGCTGCGATTCAAGTTTTCAGTTGTTCTGTGACCTATTTTCGGTTAGTCTCCAGCCTGTTGTGATGTTCGTAGACGATTAGACTGGAGTAGGGTGGTTTTCATTGAATTTTTGGCTTTGTCGGACTGGTCGCCGGATTTAGTTTACTGGTAAGTAATTTTCTAGCCATGAGCCAACTGTTACTTCTTTCTTTTTCCAGTTTTCGGCCAGTTTGCTCATTGTTGCGCTCGCCTTTGCAGTTTTGGGAAGTTTCCTTAGTCACAAATTCACTTTTCTGCAAAATGGGAGCTTCGGTTGTTAGGATTTGGGTTCCGAAAACCAATTCTGCTCAGGTGAGTGTAACTATAATGTTTACCTTGAGAAATATTTATTTTAAAAATCTTGAATGGAATTGTTACATTATACCAGTGATTGTGTGTGATTGAACACAAGTTCAGGATTTGACACTCATGAGGTTTTGGAGATTTCGATTGTTGTGTTGGTTCTTTGTGAATGAATTTATGTATTCAGTTTTCTGAAAGCATGATATACATGAATGAAATGGAATAGTGGTTGAATATAAATATAGTTTGGCTTTAGTATAATGTCATTTTTGCAGGTCAGAGTCTACATAAACAGGGGACACATCAGTTTGGCACCATCTGTAGAACGATAATTTAACTCAAAACAAAGCACAAACTCTGTTAAACCGATAGAGTTCTGAAACATGGTTACCGGTACTAGATCTCGTGCTAACAATAATAATGCCGAGCTTGCCAATACTTTGGCTGAAAGAGTCCCACCACAGGACAGGAATAATCCAATCGCGTAAGCGGGACAACTACGGGTCCCTACTCCCAAAGTGGCCATGACGGGCTCCCGTATAGATTAGATTCTGGTCCACATGAATCATTTCACTCAGGTGGTGGAGATACTTGTCCAGGAATGACAACCGCCATCAGAAAAATGTCGGGAACCCAAACATGTCTCTGGCCCAAGAGGACAACAATGAGCGAGTTCATGAGAGCGACAACGATCCTATCGAGGACCATAAAGTCAACCACGAGGATAACATGAGAGATGGAGTCCGAGGAGACTATGCCCCAAGGGTTGACAAGACTATTGCCGAGAATCCACTCTACTACTAATTTAGGCGTCATGTACAATCTCACTGTCCCTTCATTCTCTGAGCAGATCATGAACACGCCTCTGTCAAAAAAGTTCATCCCATGGTAGTCAAAGCATGAAGTGAAGGCAAAACGATTTGTCATGACTTGGCTTTAAATGAAAAGTGATCCTAAAAAATGATTTTAATGTTATATAAAAAAATGTAAATATATATATTTTGATTATATCTAAGTTTCTTGACGAAGGTGAAAGGCATTTACCTCTCTCCCACCAACTTTTTTAGTGCAATAATTAAGTACTGAATTTGTCAAACATCTAACATGCAGTACTCACAAGCTATAGTTAATACAAGTAGTCAATCAAGAGTCCAGATAAACTAATACTGGACAAACATACTTCTGGTAGGACCATTACATATGTTGCCCTTACTCAAACATACTTAGTGAACCCTCCCAACATGTTCTCATGAGCCTCCTCGGCTCATTTAACTGCCACTTCATCTTCGTCCTTGTATCTCTCTGTCCATCCATGTGAGACCCCAGGAAATATCTTCACATGAAAATCAACCTGTAGGATAAACAACCTGTTAATTTCTGACCAAGATGAAAACAACAATAAATGCTATCCCCAAGTTTGAAGTCTTAATATAATCAATTAAGATAACACCTATCAGTGCACAAACAAACACAAACCCATTAAGATTCATGCATTTTGAGATCCACATCTTGGCTTGTGATTCTAAAACAAAATAACATTAGGTGGGTGGAACCTGTAAGTCATCCCCAAGTTTGAAGTCTCAATATAATCAAGTGGTAACCAACAATGTACATATCTGCATAGCCTCCACGTTATCATTACATTACTAGTTTAATAATAAATCATGAAGAACTTCCAGCCACAGGAAAATCCATTCAACAAAATATAAGATGCAAATAACAACATACAAAGATAATTCAGTTGTGGTTAAATAAGATGCAAAAGACCTAGCCCTCTTAAACACCGAAACATATGTGTATGGAAAGTTCATAGCTCCACAAAATATAACAACATCCCCAAAATATAACATGCAAATCAAATAAGATCATCATCTAGATCTATATTCACATCTCCTTTCTCTTCTGGCGATTCTATATCCACGCCAAGATTTTCTACTTCTTCAATTGGATGTTCTACTCCAACTTCTTGGTTTTGTGTTTCTTCTTCGTCTGTAAGTTCATCTTGGAGTATGAGTCATTCTCACTTTTCCCTTTCTTCCAATTGATCTTTCCCATGAGGGGGATGTTTTCGCTTGGGTCTTAGATGATTGCCTAAACCCATGATCCCTATTGTTGATCTTGTTCTAACTCTTGGCTCGTCATCACCCATCACATAAGCCACTAATTCCATGGCATGGTATCATCCTCTTGTATTACATCATTTTCGACATCCATGAACTCATTAATCTCCCCAAATATCCATTCATTTGCTTTATCAATTAAATCTCCAAGTGAGATAGGGTCAATGATGTCTCGAGCTTCAAAACGTTACACCAAAGTTCTGTTGTATTTGAATTATCAATTACCTTATTTGTTGCTTCTTTATTGATTTAAAAAAGAAATCAATAAAGAAGCAACAAATAAGGTAATTGCTAAGTCAAATATTCAATAACAATAACTTATAACGACTAATTAACTTATCTCATTACATTAGGCCATTTATTTACTTGTTCGAAAACACTCCAATTTCTTTTGCACCCACATGCACTGCATGTTAGCTTCAAAATGTGAATGGCAAGTATACACAATTCTGGAGCAGAATGCCCATAAGTTCTCCACCATTCAGCTATTGAATAAATAAGTCAACGTGTAAAAATAATAACTAACCATTGCATTCCAATAATTGATTTATTTACTTATATGAGAAATACATTACCAGGAGACATCCTTTCGATTCCATACAACAAAATCTGTCCCAAAAGATTCCAATGCATCCTTGTACTTTGTCAGTTGCCTCAAAATCAAATTGTGTTCATCACAAGAGGTAACTAGTACATTTATGCAAGTGAAAATGCCTTCGTGGATGGCATGATCCCTATCAAATTTTGTTGCATTACGATAAAAAAAATCTCGGGTTCAAAAGGTAATCTGCTGCATGCAATGGTTGATGGAGCTGATTGTTCACCTAGCATCAATTATCTTTTCAATTTCCTCATATTTGACAAAATTATGGTGGTGCTCTATAATCAACTCCTTTTCCATCTCCATTGCTTTATAAATATAACTCATGGCAGAATTTTTTCATTGTCAACTAACTGAAAAACTTTCACCAATGGAGATGTTGCCCTAATGGCATGGGTAACTGCACTCTAATAAGCTTGTGAACTCACAATTCCCTCTATCACTCTTGCTTTTCTCTTCTCATCTCTGGATACCATGCTATCCTTATAAGATTTCTATTCATCAGAAGCAAACATTTTCTTTAAATTAAAGTGTTCCTTGTGTATGCTTTGGAGAGTAAACAAAGTTGTTGCAAATATTGTCTTCGCTGGCCTAACCAACTCCCCTATTGTAAACTGTCTCATCAGACCCAAAACTCTAGAGTGGTTCGTAGATGAAACCAATCAACTGAATTGATTTCCTAATCACATGCTGCACATTTCGAAGCTTTCCAATATCCTCCAATATAAGATCGACGTAGTGAGTGGCACAAGGAGTCCAAAACTAGTGCTTATAATTCCCTATCAAATGCTTCACCTAAAAAATACAAGTTCACACTACATTCAATTGAAATCTTAAAATCCACAACCAAACTAAGATAAAAAATCAACTAATTCAAACTAATAATAACGTACCAGCTCCTTATAGTTTGTGACATTGTCTGTAATAACATGAACCACATTTGATGCCCCAATAACATCGTCAATGACATTAGAAAATAAGTGTGCAATAGTTAATGAACTTTTCTTAATCAAAGTATAATCAATAGATTCTATAAATATAATTCCTTTAGGGCTATTTACCAAGAAGTTCACCAAAGATCCGCCTCTCCGATCAGTCCATCCATCTGCCATCACTGAACAACCCGATTTTGCACATACTTCTTTATTTCCCTTCAATAGATTGTTTGTACGGTCCACCTCTTTTTTTAGAAGTGGAATTCTCAACTCATAATAACTTGGAGGCTTCATACCGGGACAACTCCCAATTACTTCAACCATTTTCTTGTAAGAGTCTGACCTTGCAACATTAAATGCAACTCCATTCTGGAAGAAAAATCTAGCTATGCATTCATTTGCATAATCCACCTTGTTTTGATCCAAAGTTTCTTCCATTGTAGTTTGCCTAAGGGGGGTTTTCCCGTTATCTTGTGAATCCCGGTTAAGAAAAAATAAGCATCTACCATTTTTTATTATTATTATTATTTTATTTTATTTTTTGTTTGTGAGGGAACCAGAACCATAGAATTGGAACCTCTACCACTCCTTGCTAGTACTCTCCCCCGATCTTTACCAACTTCAACTAAACCCTCATCATCTTCATCAAGATCATCACCCACCAGATCCTAATCAAATGAGTCATAATTGGATGCACATGAAGAAGCATGAGTGTAAGACTTCGCTACCTTGTTTTTCACTAGGGCTTCCTTGATTTCATTTATAACACCTGGTGGCAATGTTTGGACACAGTGACATTGGTGTTCCTTTTTCTATTGTCTTTGTCGATCAAGTATTTTTAGTGTCTATAGATTCCACCTCTAGATATCTTCGCACAAAAGTTGCATTTCACTACATTTTTGTTACCATCAACTGGAACACCATACTTTCAACCAATGTCTTCCCGAGAACCACTCTCCCTTGCCCCTTGGTTTTCTTCCATAATCAATCAGCTCAATTACCTAAAGTAAACAAAAAATAACACATAAGTAAACTATTATGCCTGAAGTAAACAAAGAATTGCACCACTTCTTATTTTTACGCTTATATCACAGTGTGAATTGTTTTGTTGTGATTGATGGGATAGTGAATGTAAAATCAGATTGACTGTTTTGCTTTATACTTGTAACATAGTGTACATTGTTGCATGCCTGGCATTTGATTCTATGGTGTATAACGTTATCCATGGGATGTAAGACTTATGAATGAAAATTTGACCCATAGAACAAAGTTTTTGTCACATCCCAATAGAAATTCATAGTTCTTATTCCCAAGTTTTTGTATAATGTAAGAACTGGTAAGTTTTTAACTTATTGTCAGGCATATGTAACGTAGTATTCATCATAAAGCAACAAAAACTTGACATGCTTAAGGTGCACTAAATCAAGCTAATTCTTCAATATCTAACCTTTTTGATAAATTTTGCTTTCTCATTGTTTATCTATTCCTTGCAACGTTACTGACTCATTTGAAACTTTGTGATGGCTTACTTTGATAATAGGTAAGATCATCGTTAGCACCACCACACTATATTTTTAAAGTAGGACCATCTTATTCCTGATTGGCTGAAAAATCTAATTCCAGTCATGTTGCAGTGTCGTAGCCCACCTATTTCTAAGTTAAACCAAGTCAAGAAAAATGAAGCTCAGCCAAGTGCAAATGTGAATCAAGTTAAAAAGAAAAAGTCGAGGAAGAGACATAGAAGGCTAAAAACAAGAAACAATAGGAGATTCAGGAGATTGAGAAGAAATCGAACTCCCATTTTGACAAACCCACCTCGATTCCTCTAATCCTTCTTCAAGTTGAGATTCAAAGCTTGAACCACTCTTGTAGGTAAAAGAGTTGTCGAACAAATTGAGTAACCAATCGACACAATTTGAGCGATGGGAGATGCGAGGGGGAGGAGAACGGGTTAAGCTTTGAGGTGGTGCGCACGAAGGAGCAGGCTGAACTAAAATCCAAAATAGATAAAAAAACAGAAAATAAGATAAAAACATAAAAAAACAAAGAAAACACACTTGAAGTTCTTCTGGATGCAACTCAGCTCTTCTTGCCGCAACTCAAGTCCTCTCACCGCAGCTCTTCTGAAGGTCTTCTCGAAATCTCATTGTAGCTCCTCTGGTCTGTCTGAAGAAAGAAATAGACACAAAGAAAAAAAGTATAGAAAAAAGAAAGAAAAAATTACGTTTTAGAGTTTAGTAGCCAGACGCTTTTGTTTAATCAAGCAACCGCTTTGGGCTCTTCATGCTTCAGTAAAAAATGCAAAATGCCATTGGTTTTTGTGGCTTTAGGGTAATGGCCTAGTTTGACCAAAGTGAAGCCAGATGTCATGGCTTGGCTTTTGGATTTAATCGGTTGCTTTAGATGCTTTGAAAACACTGGTTCAACCCCTCAAAGCTTGAGCTCTATGATGGAACTACAGATCCATATGACAACCTGCGTCATTACCACCTCCTGATGGCACTAAAAGAAGGTTTGGAGGTCGTCCTGTGCCGGACCTTCCCTACTAGCTTGAAAAGGTTGCATTGATTCCACAGCCTCCTGCCAAGGTCCATCGATTCATTCCAAGCATTAGCGAAGTCTTTTATCACTCGATTCGTGGGAAGCAAACGGGTCTGAAAATGGCCCCATTATCTGCTCAGCCTCAAATAGAGGCACAACGAGACCCTCAGGGAGTATGTGATTCGGTTAAATGATGAGCTAATTCTGACGGTTGCAGCGACGACACATTTGTCATTATCTTCACTTTTGGCGTGATGAGATGTTAGTTTTATAACTTCCCACCCTTGACATGGCGAATTTGTTGAAAAATGCAAAAAGTACATCACCCAGAGGAGATGTTGGTAGCCAAAAAGAGGGAGATAACAATACTATGCACTCATCCAAGACTAAGGACAAAAATGAAGACAATGAAGAAGATAGATCCAAATAGAGGCGGAGTGACAACAAGTTTGGGTTTGGCAGAGTAAAGCCCAACAAAATCGTCAACTCCAGGCACCACGCCTACACTCCGCTCAATGCCAGCCTGTCTGAAATCCTCTCTACCATGAAGAGTTTGGAAGATATCAAGTAGCTTGCAAAACTCGAGGGAGATCTTTCAAAACGCGATAAGAACAAATACTGTTCTTACCTTAGGGAAGTAGGCCATGATACCCAGAACTGCAAAAGCCTCAGGAACGAGATCGAATATTGGATCCAAAAAGGAAGACTGAAATAATTCATTGGCTTAGGTGAAAGGTACTTCCGAGGAAAAGAGAAATATGAGTCTGTGCAGAAGGTCGAAGAAATGACTCTGAAAGTTATATGCTTCTGTATGGTGCATATGAAGAGGAAAACACTCCAACCAATCAGTGAAAAGATCAATCCGAGAATTCCAGATCAGATCCCATTACGAGGATCGCCTTATTCAGCATATCTGAGGAGAAGGCCAAGCTCCGAGTTTGACATTCATGGAGTGGGACATGCGAGGAATACGTTTCCCTCACAATTTGCGCATTGGTTATCTCGGCTAGGATAGCGAAGTGCAGTGTGAGAAGGTCACTAGTGGACACAGGCAGCTCGACCAACATCTTATTTCTAGACGCGTTTCGCAAAATGGAGTTACAATATGAGGAGTTGAAGTTTGCAACCAAGCCATGATCGACTTCAATGGAGAGAGTTGCTACCCAATTGGAAGGTTGAAGTTGCCGGTAGTAGTAGGGAGCCAGATTTACAAAAGATCATGTTGATGGAGTTATCGATCATAAACGCCCCTTCTACATACAATGTGATTCTAGGCAGACCTGAGTTCCATCAAATGGGATCATTGGTCTCCACACAACACAAGCGTCTCAAGTAACCTATGGATAAGAAAGTAGGGACAATCAGAGGAGACCAGACTACCACACTAGAATGTCACTATGCTACGGTTAAACGGCCAAACGAGGGGCCACCACTCTTCGAACCAAGGGACTTAGCTATGGAGGTACCAAGTTTTCAATAAGAAAACTGGTCTCCGCACTTGGGCAATAAAACAATCCGGGAAAAAGATCGAATGTTGGACACCCGAAGGAGCCCGTCACCATCTATTTGGATAGTTCGGATAACACTAGAATTGTCAAGATAAAATCCAATCTCAGCGAGGCACTGGCGGATTAGTTAGCCACACGTTTGAAAGAAAACGAGGATGTATTCGCTTTGACAATGAAGGATATTGTGGGAATTGACCCCTCCATAACCACACACCGATTGGCAGTCAATCCAGACCTAAAGCCAATCAGGCAGAAGAGGAGGCCGGTACCACCTGAGCGCAACCAGACCATCAATGAAGAAATGCAAGCAAGTTGTAAGAGATTCACACTATCTAGACTGGCTGGCGAATACAATCATAGTAAAAAAGAAAAATGGAATGTGGGGAATCTGCATGGACTACATGGACCTCAACAAGGCTTGCTCGAAAGACAACTTTTTCATTTCCCTGAGTAGACCAGATTGTTGATGCAACGTCTTGACATAACTTCCTTAGCTTCATGCACGCGTATTCTGGGTAAAATTAGATCAATATGCACTTGCCGAACCAGCAGAAAACCTCTTTCATAACTGATAGAGACATATACTGCTACCAGATAATGCTGTTCAGATTAAAAACATGGGAGCCACATATCAAAGATTGATGAACCGCAATGTCAAAGGACAGATTGGGAAGACAATGGAGGTCCACATTGACGACATGTTGGTAAAAAGCCTCCACAATCTCGATCACATTGCTGACCTTCAAGAAACCTTATCCTAGCTCCGCAAGTACCAAATGAAGTTGAACTTTACGAAATATTATTGTGCTACATAGTCAACCAAATGGGAATAGAAACTGACCCAAAGCATATTCAGACAATTCTCGACATGAGGTCACCTATGAACATCAAAGGAGTTCAGAGCTGACTGGAAGTTCGGCAGCCCTGAACATGTTAATCTCCAAGTCTTCGGACATATACCTTCCCTTTTTCAAAATTCAGAAAGGGAATAAGGAATTCCAATGGGGCGAGAAATGCGATCCAGGATCCGAGATGGGATTTAAGAAAATTCCATTCTGACGTTGTTCCAAAATGGACAATGAGGAAGATAACACCCTAGCTAATATGGCATCGTCCACAATAGACAACTCCGACAGACTTATACAGCTCCAAGGAAAATCAACTCTAGAGGAATTCCAAGAGGCTTACTCCATAAATGAGGAAACTAGTTGGATGCCTTTGATTAGGTGCATCAAAGATAGAACCTCTTATCAGAAAAAAAAATTGGAAGCTCGTAAGCTAAAGAATAGGGCAGTACAATACACACTTCTCAATGACAAACTATACAGAAGGTCAACAACTGGTCCACACTCAGATGCCTGATTCCCCATGAGGCTGATTATGTCCTCAGAAAAATCCATGAAGGAATCTGCGGGAACCATTCCGGAGAAAATACATTGACCCACAAAGCCCTCACTGATGGTATTACTGGCCCAAGATGCAGCAAAAGGCTAAATATCTGGTCCAAAAATGCGATAAGTGTCAAAGGTACGCTCTGTATACACATATGCCCACTCAGAAGCTGGTCCCTATGACTAGTCCGTGGCCCTTTGCATAGTGAGGGAACGAACATTGGAGACCCACTCCCCACTCCCGAGAAGAAGAAATTTATCCTTGTAGCCATCGACTACTTCATCAAATGGGTACTGGTAGATCCGCTCTCCAAAATAGGACAATATCAAATTGAGAATTTCCTCTAGAAGTTCATCATCAGTGGGTTTGGATTCCTGAAAACATTGGTAAGTGATAACGGAACCCAGTTCGAAGGAAAAAAGTTGAAGAAACTTTGCGCCAATCTGAACAACAATCACCACTATTCAACATAGGGATACCCCCATGCCAACAGACAAGCAGAAGTCACCAACCAAAATATACTGGAAGCCATAAAAAAGAAACTCGAAAAGACAAATAGCTTAGGGTGTCTGAGCTACCAGGTATCCTCTGAGCTTACTGGACCCCGAAGAGGACTCCAACCTGAGAGATGCCATTCGCCCTCGCCTACGGGTCCGAGATGATGGTACTAGTGGTACTTGGGATGCCATCATTCATAAAAGAGGAGTTCGATCAGGTTGGAGGACAATGATGAAGCTTTGAAAATCAGACTAGATCTACTCGAAAGAATGAAAGTCAGGGCTTCCATCAAAATGGCGACCTACCAGCAAAAACAACACAATATTACAATAAGAAGGTCAAACCTCGAGAGTTTAATATAGGCGAAACCAGTCGAACACAAAAGTGTTAGGAGCGGGGAAGCTGAATCCAAACTCGGAAGGGCCCTATAATGTAACAAAAATCAACAGGTCCGGAACCTACTGGTAGGAGGACCTGAGTGGAGAGAGTCTTAAAAGACCATGGAATGTAGAACACTTAAAGAATTACTATTAATAAAGGTAATCTCCTTAAAATTTTCATTTCATATCCAATTCTACATGTAGGGGCAAGCTTAGTTCGCCTAAAGAACCAAGATAGTGCACAACGGGGGATTCAGTAACACGACCACCATTATGAAGCAATGGAAAGAAGGCACCACAACTTAGTCAACTAGAAGAACATGCAAAGAAGCAAACGTTTTCCCAAAAGCAAAGGTTGACTCAGGAGAAGGAGCTTCAAAACTGTAGATCCACCTTATGATTGATGCTATCCAAAGAAGATGCACAATGGCCGAGCCTAGTCCTATTCAAGATGACAACGACTTGCCGCATCCAAATGACATAGTCCGATGATGTCTAGTCCGTTCGGACCAAGATGACTTCTCTAACCCTGGTTCTTCGCAGGATTAAGAGGGCTCATGTCCATTCAGACCAAGATGACTTTTCTAAGCCTAGTCATTTTCAGGATTAAGCTGACTCATATTACAGATGTCTAGTCCTTTTGGACCAAAATGACTTCTCTAAGCCTAGTCCTTTTCCGGATTAAGCTGACTCATATTATAGAAGTCTAGTCCATTTTGACCAATATGACTTCTCTAAGCTTAGTCCTTTTCAGGATTAAGATGGCTCATATTACAAAAGTCTATTCCGTTCAGGACAAGATGAATTCTCTAAGCCTAGTTCTTTTCAGGATTAAGGTGGCTTATATTATCAAGTCTAGTTCGTTTGGACCAAAACGACTTCCCTCCAGCATAGTGCTTTTCATGATTAAGATGGCTCATATAACATAAGTCTAGTCCGTTCATACCAATATGACTTCTCTAAGCTTTGTCTTTTCATGATTAAGATGACTCATATTATAGAAGTCTAGTCTATTTGGACCAAGATGAATTATCTAAGCCTAGTCCTTTTCAAGATTAAGGTGGCTTATATAATCAAGTCTAGTCTGCTCGGACCAAGATGACTTTCGTCCAGCATAGTCCTATTTATGGTTAAGGTGGCTTATATTAACAAGTCTAGTCCGCTCGAACCAAGATGACTTTCATCCAGCATAATCATATTCATGATTAAAGTGGCTTATATTATCAAATCTAGTCCACTCGGACCTAAATGACTTCTGTCCAGCATAATCCTATTCAAAATTAAAGTGGCATATATAATCAAGTCTAGTCCGCTCGGACCAAAATGACTTCCATTTAGCATAGTCCTATTCAAGATTAAAGTGGTTTATATTATTCAAATCTAGCCCGATCGAACATATTATTAAAGCAAGAACACATATATGAAACAAAAAAAACTCGAGCTTTATTGATTAAGAAAGGGTTTTTTACAAAGCTTAATTGACTAATCAAAACGAAGGCTTATACACAATAAACATTAATCATCTGAGCTTGGTGGAAAAGACTTTGCAAATGAAGATCTACCAGAACACATACCGGGAATCGCCCCACCGATGTGTCTTGTAGAAGAGATGCCCAAATATAGCTTCAAACAAATGACAAAAGATTCCCCAGGTGCAGCTTCTAATAAATAACATAATATGCCCCAGGTGCAGTTTCTGATGAATGACAACGATCCTCAAGATCAAGGTGGTACCTTCTATTTTTCTTCTTTATTGTAAAAGAGATACCTTTGGCAGCCCTTGAAGAATGTTTGGGAACACATCCAAGCTAGCGAGCTCCATCAAAGTGCGATTCCCATTAGGATTATCACGATGCAGGTAAAACAGTGCGCAATTTCATCAACAGGTGGAGCTTTGCCTCCTCCACACCAACCAGAATTGCAATCAAGATTCTCCACCCATTCGACAACAGTTGGGTTGGAGCAAATTATTGACGACAAAGTTTTCAAACACAACATCCTCTTCATCAATGACTCCCTGAGGATACCGAGGCAAGAAAACATTCAAGAACTACCGTGTGCAATTGGGAAAGGTTGAATTTTGATCTGGATCAAAGATAAAATGCAGGGAAACTCTGGAAACGCCGAATATGACCAAATCCAACCAAGCCGAGCTTGTATAGGAATGGCGTTTGTGAAAAGATATCACCCAACAATCACATCAACGTGAAACGTTGTACAAAAGGCAAAAATACATTTAATATGCAGCACAAGTTCTTACTTGGTGAGTTAATGGCTTTGCACGCAACCCCACTGACTAGGGGGAGTAACTAATGAGACATCAAATAGTCATCTGATCACAGCTAAAAACGTGGCACATATAAACTCTAATGAAAGGGACCAGGACAGACCAAGCCCAAGTCAGGTCCAAGTCAGGCTCAGTTCAACCCCTAAGTCAGGTGATCAAGCCCATATTACATAAGCCTAATATGATGGAAATCCTGGAGCTTGGCCCAGGACAATAAGGCTAGGACGCAGACCCTTGGGTTGATTGTTACCAATGCCCATTTAGGTACTCTTGGTCTAGTTAAGCATTGAGTCCTAAAGAGAGTCAAATGCCAAAGAAGATCAGTCGTGGACGAGTGAAGAACCCTACACGGACATAACTTGATAAGGGAAGATTCTAAGCGAGATGTCCTCCCTCCATCATGCATTCAAATGTAGAGTTAATGAAGGATTAAAAGGCTCTCATGATATAACTTGAACAAAACGGATGAGAAATATGCACACATGCAAGCCTAATTTTATCAATTTAATTCCATTCATGTTCAAGAACTTGTTTACCATTAGAATGCCTTTCAGACGCTAAACTGTGGTTTCTGGTTCACCGCTGCTAATTTTTGTAGGTCATAGTGAACATGGAATTATTTGGACGCATCACCAGCCACTCCATGGATGCCCCTGTAATACCCGCTACTTCCGTAAGCTCCAAAACCTTGGCAGTCATCCCATAATCCTTTATAGAACCACAAATTCCCAATAGTTTCTGATCCGAACAAACATTACATCCCCATCATTCAACACCTGTGGACCCTTCCCCGCTTGATCCACATGGAAGAACAAACAATGGGATCCCACGCAGAGTTGAATTCTTGCTGCTTTGCCAGTTTGATGCACTATTTTACTAGCACACAACTTAATACCCTACTTTGTAGTCATAATAAAGAATAAGTAGGGATCATTCTAGACCGGGGACTAGAGGGCTCGCTAACTAACACTAAGGGGTAAATAAAAAACTAAATAAGAAAATATTGGGGGATTGTTTTTTTTTTTTTTCTAATTTTAAACTAAGAAAATAATTAAGAAGATAATTGTAAAACTCATAAAAACATGAGGGAAGTAGATGATGAGAAATTAGCTAAGGGTTTCATCTGCACACACCAAACATATGCTCATGAATTAATCTTCAATAATTCCTATACTGACTAGTGAAGACAATGCTCAAGATTAAACATGAGTGCACTACATTAATTTTATTATTTTTTCAATTTCGTTTAATTAAACTAAGCGTCGCTTTCAAACTATTCTTACCATGCTATCTAATCAAGAATCACAAGTTAGATAAACAATCCAAGATCATTAAGTTCTATGAAAATATGAACACTGACTAGGCAATTACAAGTATGATCAGCATATTGTTATTAACCTGGGTTTTTACGTAACCTTACCAACGTTCCTTGGTGTTTACTACTTCTGAGTAATGGTTTATAATAATTAAGTGAAATTATCCTTTATTCCAGCACCAAATCCTAATATGCTTACTAAGTACGCCACCTTAACAAACATACAAAGAAAAATTATCTATAAAGCAGTTAAGCAAAATACAATCACTAATAAGCAAGGAAAGATTAGATTCAATTAGTTCATAAAGCACATGTTCGGGGCTTTGAATCTACCCCTAACTAAATGGGATTTTAGCTAGACATATTCAATTAATTCATGAAATACTGTCGCCGCGCGTGGTAGTGGTGGATGGAATCTGTGTGGGTGCGAATAACGGTAAGAAGAGAGTTTTAATTCTCTTATTTTCCTCTTCACGATCTCTGCTCTGTTCTTCAGACTTCAATTCTTCTTGGTTTTAAATTGAAGGAAATAGAGAGTGTGAGAGAAAAGGAGAGAACGTGGGACAGAGATGGAATAGGCAAACCGTGTTGTGGATGGCGACTTCTGACGGTTGGCGCTGGTCAAAAGACAAGATGGTGGAGAGAAGTCGATAGGAGAGAGGTTGTGTGTGATGGATCTGATAGAGAGGTGGAAGAGAAAGAGCGGACGAGACAAGAAGATGGATTGGATTGGAGAGGGCCGACTATAGAGATGGGTTGAAGGAGATGGGTCTGTGGTGATCATGATGTGGTTGTGGTTGGATGGATTGCAAAGATGAGTTCTGTTGCAAGGAAGAGGGGTGAGGGTGTGGTTGCTGTTGTGAGGAGAGGGTGGACTAAATGGAAGAAGAAGGTGGTCTGGCAAGGTCTATGATTGGGTTTGATGGTGATGAGGGATGAAGGGCTATAGCGGCTGTGATGCGAGGATGTGGGGTTCTGTGCATGACTGTGATGACTTGCTGTGGTTGCAAACAACAATCTCTCGAGAGCAGGTATCGTTCCCTTTATAACTATTTTCTCTAGGTTTCATTCTTTGCGTAGTTTCCTTTTGCAATAATTCAAACCAATTTGCATCAATTAGGTTCTATTTTGGAATCTTGTTATTTGCAACCTACACAAACATGAAAATAATAGTTACTACCATAATTAACAAGAAATAGCCAAAATATATATATATATATATATATATAAACAATTCTATAAAGTTGCATAAAACGCTTCTATCAAATCCCCCCCACACTTAAACCTAACATTATCCTCAATGTTGATAGATTATACCACATGCAAAGAAAGATTTAAAATAAAAAAACAAACTATTAACAAACAAAAAAAAATAACGAAAATGAAATAAGGGGATAAAGAAAGCAAATCTGATTGGGTTGCCTCCCAAGAAGCACTTGTTTTAACATCGTGCATCCGAACGGTATCTCCAATTAGTCCTCAAAATAAATGGGAACATGGAGTGATACGTCTTCTATGTCATGTTCCACAAATGAACACATAATAAGTTCTCTCAAGTTTTGGATCATACTCTAAGAACTTCTCATCGGATCTCATATTGCACATGAACTAGTACCTGAGATCAGTGTTCTAAAAAGCGCTAGGTGGTGGGCAGGCGGCGAGCAGGTGCATAGCGCCCAGGGGCCTAGGCGGCGCCTAGGCCGTCTTAGGTTTTGTATTATAACTTTAATAATTTATGAATGTTAAGCATAATACCTTATCAAGTACATCCAATTTAATGCCAAGATACATATGCAAAATTTAAAAACATGAAAAATTAACAATCATGAACAAAATTTATTAAAACTCAAATGACTGAAGTTGGTCATGATGGGTACTTTATACAAAGTTGAAGTCGTGGACAAATATTCAAACATACTCTTTTATTTTTCTTCAAATTGCATGAATGACCTCAGTCATGTTTGATAAAATCTACATTATTAAAATTGGTACCGGCAGATCCTTTGAGAATTCTATTAAGTAATCATCCTTTGCTACATTCACACATGTACTGAATAAAAAACAATTAAATTGTTTATTTCCAAATAGAGGAAAGAAAAATAAAATAAGAACACAATCAGCCTTATTAAAAAAAACTCGCCTAGACTGCCCAAACCCGCCTAGACCCGCCCAGACCCCACCTAAACCTGCCCAGACCCCGCTCAGACCCGCCTAGACTGCCCAGATCCCGCCTAGCCATTAATCTGGGCATTTTTCTAATGCCTAGCGCCTAGGCCGATTTTTAGAACATTTTTTTTTAAATTGGGCCGTTGGCCCTTTTTATTTATTTATTAATCCATGCCCGAAGACTATATGACTGACCCTATAGAGTTAACCAAACCAGGCCCAAAGGCTACATTATTGTTGCCACTTAATATCTCCGTCGCCTCCATCTCGCATAGAGACTTGCTTTCGCTCCTGTCCATCGCCTCCACCTTGCATGAAGATTCGCTTTCGCTTTGCTCGGGTCTAGTCCATCTAAGCAGCTGCATTCAATACCCGAAGGCTTATCAACGGTGGAGCAAATGTGCTCCTAATAATTGGGCGAAAACTCACAAAATCCTAACTGGTGAGTCTCGAACCCGCGACCTCTCACAAGGAGAGTGGATGTCCGACCAACTGAGCTACAATTGGTGGACATTTTTTTTTTTTGATTTTTAGAACATTGAGATAAAGAAAAAAAGGAAAAAAATTAATAACAAGAAAAAATATTAATAAAATAAAAAAAAACCTAATGAAGTAATTATCAAATTTACTAATCCTCGACAACGTTGCAAAAAATTAATGCACTACTTTACTAGCACACAACTTAATACCCTGCTTTGTAGTCGTAGTAAAGAATAAGTAGGGATCGTTCTAGACTAGGGATTAGAGGGCTCGCTAAATAATACTAAGAGGTGACAAAAAGACAACTAACAAACTAAATAAGAAAATATTGGGGGATTTGTTTTTCTAATTTTAAACTAAGAAAATAACTAAGAAGATTATTGTAAAACTAATAAAAACGCGAGGAAATAGATGATGAGAAATTAGCTAAGTGGTTCTCCACCCACACAGAAATTAGCTCATGAATTAATCTTCAATAATTTATATATTGACTCGTGAAAGACAATGCTCAAGATTAACCGTGATCCAACTGCATTAATCTTATTATTATCCCAAATTCATTGAATTTTACTAAGTGTCGCTTTCAAACTATTTTTATTATGCTATCTAATCAGGAATCACAAGTTAGATGAACAATCCAAGATCAATAAGTTCTATGGAAAATATGAAAACTGACTAGGCAATTACATGTGTGATCGATATCTTGTTCTTAACCTAGGTTTTACTTAACCTTACCAACGTTCCTTGGTATTTACTACTTGTAAGTAAATGATTTTAACGATTAAGTGATATTCACATATACTCTAGCACCAAATCCTAGTATGCTTACTAAGTTGGCCACCTTAACAAACATACAAAGAAAAATACTCTATAAAGCAGTTAAGCAAAAAACAATCACTAATCATCAAGGAATGATTTGATTCAATTAATTCATAAAACACATGTTCGGGGCTTCAAATCCACCCGTAACTAAAAGGGATTTTAGCTAGACATATTAATCATGTTTGAATAACAATACATAATTAGTTATCAAACTAAACAAAAGAAAAATGAAGTTAAAAGTTGAAATGTTGTCTCCGCGCATAGAAGTGGTGGATAGAATCTGTGTGGGTGCAAATAGTGGTAAGAAGAGAGTTTTAATTATCTTCTCTTCCTCTTCACGATGTCTACTATGTTCTTCAGACTTCACTTCTTCTTGGCTATAAATTGAAGGAAACAGTGAGTGTGAAAGAGAAGGAGAGGACGTGGGAGAAAGATAGAACAAGCAAACAGTGTTATGGATGGCGAGTTCAGACGGGGTGGTCAGGAGATGAGATGGCGGAGAGAAGTCAACAAGAGGGAGGTTGTGTGTGCTGGATCTGATAGAGAGGTGGAAGAGAAAGAGCGGACGAGACGGTAAGATGGACTGGATTGGAGAAGGTTGGTGATAGAGATGGATGATGGGTTGAAGGAGATGATAGTCTGTGGTGATCATGATGTCCCTGTGGTTGGCTGGACTACGATGATGGGTTCTGTTGTGAGGACGAGGGGTGAGGGTGTGGTATTTGTTGCAAGGGGTGGGTGGATTTAGTGGAAGAAGAAGGTGGTCTAGCAAGGTCTGGGTTTGATGGTGATGATAGATGAAGGGCTATGGCGGCTGTGATGGTTCTGTGCGTGAATATGACGAATTGTTGTGGTTGCAAGTAGCGATCTCTCGAGAGAAAATAACGTTCATTCTATAATCGTTTTCTCTAGGTTTTCTTCTTTGCGTAGTTTCCTTTTGCAATAAGTCTTCATAATTCAAACAAATTTGCACCACTTAGCTTCTATTTTGGAATCTTTTTATTGACAACTTACACAAACATGAAAATAGTAGTTACTACCATAATTAATAAGAAATAGCAAAAAATATATATAGAAACAATTCTATAAAGTTGCATAAATACGCTCTTATCACATTTTGGGGTCTCCATTGAACTCTTAGACCTACAAGGAATGTGTGACAATTGCTACGAAAGTGTGTCATGCCATGGAGTTGGTGAACCCAGTAACAAACCGCTCATGGTCTGTGAGTGACGGTGATGGAGAATGAATTGTCGTGGATGGTGATAGTGTACTTCAAAAAATTTGAAATGGGGATTTTTTTTCGTTTGTGAAGGTTTATAAAGCAAGGAAGAAACAAAGCAAGACATGTGTGCAAAGTGCGAGAGATAGAAAAAATGTATCAGAAGGTAGTTGGGGAATTTTAGAAAAACGATTTCGTCCTTCGTGCATGTGCGTAGCGCTTGCTGTTTTAGGTGATAATCCCCACATGAGTGGAATGTGAGGATTTTTCAAACATTTAAAGAGTTTTTAAGATTTCTGCATGTGAAAGGCATTGATTGACTAAATAATCAATACTCAAAATGAAGGTCTGACAAATTTCGAGAACAAATGGCGCCCAAGGAGGAATACGCAAGAAAACTAATGTGGGCCAAAAGGTAAATAAGTCGATATTTATCTCTTGACCTCATAAAAACATCATCTCTATTGTTTGCTTTTTAATATGGGAAAAAGCATCTACTCTCAACCTACTTTATGCTCTAACCCATTATTCTTTGTTTAAAGAGAGAGAAAAGCGTTCAGTTTCAACCTATTATTTGCTCTAAACTATATTCTCAAGAATTGTTTGCTTTGTAAAGAAATAAAAACTTCCACTCTCAACCTACTTACTCTCTGCTTTGAACCTCTAAAGAAATATATTGCTCTGAACCTCTTTACATTCTACATCTGAATCTCTCTACTATCAACTTTGAAGAGAGGAAAAAAAAATCATACAGGAAGACAATAACAAGGGGCCATACTTGGAGCGATGCAATGACAAACGATCCTACAACCTGATGATGATATTTGGATAGGTTTTCACCTTAATCTTCTCCTTTATTTCTTCATTTCCTCTCCTCATAGGATTCTTTTGTTGGGGTAAATTTGGGGTTTTATAGGTGGTTTGCTCATGATTTTTGGGTTTCATGGACTTTTGATTTGTTCTGAAAATTTGAACATTTTTGTTCATGTGATTATTATGGGGATTTTATGGGTGGTTTGTTGGTTTCATGGACCTTTAATTTGTTCTAGAAATTAGGAGAAATTTGAAGAAGAGTTTTGCTAATGTGATTTGTAGGAGAATTTTGGTTTGAATTATTGGGGGAATTATGTGGATTTTCATGGATAGTATGTTGACAATTTGGGGGTTTCACGGAGCTTTAATTTGTTATGAAATTTTGGGAAAATTTGAAGAAGAGGTTTGGATCTATATGTTGCTCATATCATGGTTATATTGTTGTTTAACAATGAACAAGTTTCCCCCAAACTAATTGATGCACTAAAATTCGTCCACACAAGCCACCTTGTGGGTGGACAGGCACTCCAATGATAAAATAAGGCTTTGAATAATAGGATGGAATTAGACTTGGTAAAATTAGGATTGCATACCTTAGTTCTTCCTCACGTCCACCTTATATAGTGAGAGACTCTACCTTTGATTGTGCAATATAGGGAGAGAAACTTATTCAGATTCTACCTCTATTAAATTATGTCCTTGTAGGGTTCTTACCCTTCCAAGGCTTGATCTTCCATGGTATTTGTTTCCCTTTAGGATTCAGTGTCTTTCTCCTAGTCGGACAAGGAGTGGTCTAAATGGGCCTTGGGATTATTCTAGCCTAAGGGACTGCATTCTGGCCTTGCTGTCCTGGGTCAAGCTCCAAGATTCCTGTCATATTGGGCTTGTATAATCTGGGCTTGATCTCCTGACTTGTATGCTAAATTGGGCCTGACTGGGACCTGACTTAGGCCTGGTCAGTCCAGGCTATCTTTTATTAAGGTTGGTTCGTGCCACGTGTCCTACTATGATTGGATGATTGTTTGATGTCTCATTAGTTATTCCCTCAGTTATTGTGTCAACATGCGAGGCTACTAACTTACCATGTGTGGAAGTCCGTGCAATGCCATGATGTTTTTTTGTCATTCTTAGGGTTCTGCGCAACATTTAATGCTGACGTAACTATTGGATGGTTGCTTCTTCCACAGGCCAAGCCTATATAAGTCTGATTTTGTGGAATTTGGCCTCTTTACATCCCGAAACTTTCAAAGCTTTCTACTACATTCTGTCTTCAAACTTTTAACTTGAATCTAGAACAAACTTGCATTTTTTTTCTAATCATGTCTGATAAGAGATATCTTCTCGAAGATTGATTGACATCCTGCCTTGAGTTTTTTAAGGAGTTGTTAATAACTAAGGCGAAATTGACTGAACTCTGTCAAAAGTACTAGATCCCTGCTGATCTGAAACTCGACGTTCCGGGGCTTGACGACAATCCCATTTGGTCGAGAAAAGGTTTTATCTGCCTCTATAAGGCCATGTTTAGGGCTGGTCTTCGCTTCCTGATTTTTGATGCCATATGGGATTTCTTGATTATCATGACATTCCTCCAGCCCAACTGGGGCTAATGGGTGCAAGATCTTGATTGAGACCCAGATCAGGTCGAAGGAGTATGGGTTCTGAATGTCAATGAAGATGCTCTACTCGTTGACATATGATGAATCCCAATGAGATTTGTGCCTTGAGAAAACTTGCTTGTTTGGAAGAACTTTTAGAAGACTTCAAGAACTGGTAGTAGTACTGCTTCTTCGCTTCTGTGAGTTCTCGGTACTTCACGTTTGAGGGTTAGACCATCCTCCGCACCTTTAGGAAACTGAGTAAGTTTAATTCTCTTTCGTCATTTTTAGTTTTTAATATACCTTGAGCTATTGACTGATTAGTCGTTTGTCTGTATAACATAGGACTTGCTTCCTCCTACTTTCACCTCTGGAGAGGAGCGGGTGAGGGCTCAGTGGTGATTGTTCTAGTTGTCCTTCATCTTGAGAGTATTAGGCAGAGTGGCCTGTATTATGCTAAGGTCGGTTTTTTTTAGCAGACTCTAACTATTGTTGGAGGCCCATCTTCAAGGGCCAAGACTCCAGAACCAATTAAGAAAAAGGTCAAGGAGGTGTAGATGCCCTGCCTTTAAAAAATGAAGGCTTTAGATGGGCTAGTTTTTCCAAGCCATTCATCCAAAATGCCAAGACTGGTGCTACCCCGCCTATTCCATTGTCTTCCCTAGAAAAGATGTATTTGCAGTTTGTTGGGATTGAGGACCCCAGTAAAATAAGTGAAGAAGAGATTTCGATTGAGTCGAACTGGCTCTTCAGCTTGTATTGAAGTCATCTACCGACCCTGAAATAGAACAACCCGCTTTTGCTGACATTACATTTGATCCATCAATGGATCCTGCTGCTAATGTTGATGAACAAGGGCAGAGTTCATGGGCTCTACTCTAAAGGACGGATGATTCGTTAGTTGATCAGCTACCTGAATCTCCCATTTCCATCCCGATTCACAAAATCTGCCTCTACTGACTTCTTCTCTTGCTGTTGCGGTCAAGGGTAAGGGAATTGTTGAGTTTCCTCTCTCTTCTGGTACGACAAGAGGAGGGAAGACTTTTATTCCTGACCACAAGGTTCTCCACTCTGACGCTTAGGCTAGTCCCATTGCTCAAGGAGCTATTCACATCAGTACTGATGGCAAGCATGCTTGGCATCAAGAGGTGAACTATAGAGAAGGGTTACGTTAGCATATTAGGGACTGGTAATTGGCTAACCAAATATGTGCCATTATCGAATGAGAGGACAATGGGGTATCACCTTGATTAGGAACAGAAGTACCTGATGTTGGTAAGTCAGTAATTTTTTTTTGGTTTTGACTTTCGTTCTAATTTTTGTTCTACTTTGTGCTGATAACTTTGCTTGCATTTTCTGAATAGGGAATGCCCACCTGAAACACGCTGGAATGGTAGAGATTGAGGTGGAAGCTGTTTGGGACAGAGTCTACACCTTAGAAATAAAGTGTACATTGAGCACCACTTAAAGCTTTCGGATGCTCTATTTTAGGTAGATGCTTTGAATGAGCAATTGGTTGTCCAGTCTGCAGGCTGGTTTTGAGGCTCAGCTGAAAGAGGCCCAGGAGAGCTTGGACAAGGTAGTTGCTGAGAAGATTGCAATGGCTGATGAGTTGAAATCTGCTCAAAAGGTTGTTGCTGATGCTCCAAAGGCTATGTTTGAGATCTCGAGAGTTAGGGAGAAGAACTTGGCTCTCGAAACTACGATGGACCGATGAAATTGGACTGGGACTCTCTTCAGGCAGGCTTGGGACACTCCCCGAGGAATTGGAGAGTTCTCGGTCTAAGTCTGGTAGATTGGAGAAGGCTCTGGGAGAGGCACAAACCAAGGCTGCCTATCAGACCTATCATTGTGAGAAGGTTGAGGGGTAGCTGATCTTGTCTAACAGGGAGCTGGACCTTTTGAAGGAATAGCTGGAGTCTGACAGGAATAGAGATGATGAGGCTGCTCGAAGGCTGGTATATTGTGAAGAAGGATTGTCTTAGACCAAAGAAGAGCTAACCATCTCAAAGAAGAGCCCAAGAAAATGAGCTCCTTGAGACTTTGGAGACTTTCCAATTCAGCCGTGTTGTTGAAAGGAGGATTGAGTTGCTTGATATGTTAGAACATGAGTATGATGTCTTGGATATTTCTACTTACATGACATTATTCTAAGGGTATTTCGAGGAAGTGAATGAGCCCCTCATTTTTTTTCCCTTTCTTTGGATGGTCCTGAGGTTACCTTGAATGTCTTAGAGCCTGCTGCTGTTGATTCAAGGCCTGCTCCAGAACTCTTTAGTTCTGGCTAGGCTTAGACAATTTAGGCCATCTTAATTCTTAGTCGGATTAGATTGTGTAGAAGTCATCTTAATCAAAATTCTTAAGTTCTGACTAGACTTAGACAATTAAGGCCATCCTAATCCTTAATCGGACTAGGCTGAAAAGATGTCATCTTGATCAAACTCTTAAGTTTTGACTAGATTTAGACATTTTAGGCCATCTTAATCCTTAACCGGACTAGGCTGTTGAAAAGGATGACAAGTTATCTTAATGAGACTTCACAAGCTTTGACTAGATTTCGTCATTTGAAGCCATCTTAATCCTTAATCGAACTAGGCTTGTTAGGAAGGATGACAAGTCATCTTAATAAGACTTCACAAGCTCTTACTAGACTTAGCCATTTTAAGCCATCTTAATTCTTAGTCGGACTAGGATTTTTTTAAGTCGTTTTCGCATGTTCTCGTAGAGTTGGATATGAAAAGGAACTTTGAAAGAAAATACCTCTATTTTATTGATAATACTTTTTTAAGTATTCTACATTCCCTAGTCTTTTAAGACCCTCTCCACTTAGGTTTTCTAACCAGTAGGTTCCTGGCCTATTGAACTTTGTCACCTTATAGGGCCCTTCCCAGTTTGGATTCAACTTGCCTGCTCCTGGTTCTTTCACGTTCAATTGGATTTTTTTGATTACCTAATCTCCAACTCGAACTCTCGAGGATAGAATTTCTTGTTATAATACTGCGCCATTTTCTACTGGTAGGCAAATATTTTGGTGGAAGCTTTATCTATTTTTCCTTCGAGAATGTCTAGTTCTGTTCTCAGAGCTTCTTCAATATCTTGCAACATGAACTCCTCTGTTCTAAATGTCGGTACTCTTTCCACAGGGATTGTTGCCTCAGAAACATAGGTGACGACAAATGGTTTTTTTCTGTCAATGTTCTAATTGTGGTCTAGTAAGCCCAGATGATACGTAGCAACTCCGATACCCACAGTCTTTTAGCTGATTCGAGCTTTTTCTTGATTGCGTCTAATATGGTTTGATTGATGACTTCTGTTTGTCCGTTGGCTTAGGGATGTGCCGGAGCTGAGTAGCAGTGACTGAATCTGCACATTTTTTCCTTCGAACCTCAGATGATGGACTTTCAAACGAAGTTCTTGATTTGATTCTCTCCTATTTTGGACAACGACTCAACCTTTACCATTTGGTGAATTAGTCCACAACTACAAGGAGAATTTCTTGTTATCGGAGAGGGGGTAGGCATATGATATCCGTTTCCAATTGTGGAAAAGGCCTTGAGCTGGTCACTCAGACCAGGTTTCGAGCAGGCATGTGCATATACAGGTCATACCTCTGACATTTATCACATTGTCGGACTAGGTCCTTAGTTTTTTACTGCATCTAGGACCAATAATACCCTTGGGTAAGGGCTTTACGGGCCAATGTTCTTCTTCCAAGATGGTTACTGAAGATTCCTTCATGGATCTCGCTAAAGACATAATCTGCTCACTGGGAGTCGAGCATTTGAGTAGTGGCCAGTTGTCTATCTCATGTACTGTTTATCATTGAGAAGCGTGTACCATACGCCTTGTTTTCAGCTTAAGAACTTTCAATTTTTCTGCTGGGAAGACTCCATCTTTAATGTACATCTTATCCAGTCAGTTTCTTCACTTGTGGGGCAAGCCTCGTGGAGTTCCTCTTATTCCAGCGTTGACTTTTCTTGGAGCCCTATAAGTTTTTCAGGATTGTCTATTGTGGATGAGGCCATGTTAGCCAAAGCATTAGCCCTTTGGTTGTCAAATCTAGAAAAACGTCGGAGTCTGACCTTTTTGCATCCCTTCATGATGTTAATTGCTTTTTCAAAATAGGTCAACATCCGAGGGTTTTTAGCATTGAATTATCCATTTACCTAGTTGACTACCAATTAGAAATCACTACACATTGTGATTTCTTCTACTCCGATTCTTTTAGCCAGTTTTAGTTTGGATATGAGGGCTTCATACTCAGCTTCATTCTTGGAGGCACTGAAGCCGAATACGATGGCTTTCTCCAGAGTTATTCCATCCGGGGTGTAGATAACGATCCCAGCCCGACTTCCTTTCTTGTTGAATGATCCGTCACAGTGTAAGATCCATTCTTGTGGGGTTGGTTCGTGGTTCTCTTCTTCCACTTAGCATTTTGGCTTTGGTTCTCCTACCCCAGTGAACTCAACAATGAAGTCCACTAACGTTTGTACTTTGATTGTCGTTCTCAGAGCATAGTGGTTATCATATTGTCCCAGCTCTACCGACCATCTGGCCATCCTTCTTGACAGTTCTGGTGTTTGCATTACTGATTGGAGTGGATATTCAATGAGGACGGTTATTGAGTGAGCTTGGAATTGGGGCTTAGCTTTCTAAAGGAGGTAACTAGCGCTAAGGTCAATTTCTCTAGGTTGGGGTAGTTAGATTCTACCTCAGCAAATGTTTTGCTGACGTAGTAGACTGGCTTCTATGTAGCTCTATGCTCTCTATGTACACTTTCAAATTTTGGAAGGCCTGCTCGCACTCTTTATACCATTGAAACTCCTTATTCCCCTTCAAAATTTTGAAAAGGAAAAACACTTATTTGAAGATTTGGAGAAGAATCTGTTCACGGGTTCCATCCTTCCAATCATGCTCTCAACTCCTTTTATATTAGTGGGTGACCTCATGTTGAAAAGGGCTTGAATCTACTTTAGGTCAGCTTCTATTCCTTTTTGTGTGACTATGTAACCCAAGAATTTTCCAAACTCTATTCCTAAGGTGCACCTCTGTGGATTGAGCTTCATTTGGTACTTGCGGAATTAAGAGAATGCTTCTTTTAAGTATGCCATGTGGTCAGAACTATGGAGGCTTTTTACTAGCATATCGTCGATGTAGACCTCCTATGTCTTCACAATTTTCCCTTTGAACATGCGATTGACCAACTTTGGATATGTTGCTTCTGCATTTTTTAATCTGAATGGCATCACCGGGTAGCAATATATACCCCTTTTTGTTATGAAAGATGTTTTTCTTTGTCTAGTGGTGCAGCTTGATTTAGTTGTATCTCTAATAAGCATCCATACAACTTAGAAGGCTATGTTCGGATGTTGTGTCAATGATTTGATCTATTCGGAGGAGTGAAAAGTTGTATTTAGAGCAAGCCTTATTAAAGTATGTATAGTCCAAACAGACTTTCCACTTCCTGTTCTTCTTCTTCACCAGGACCTGATTTGCCAACCACTTTGGGTAACGTGACTTTTTTTTTATCATGCTGACATTCAGTAGCCTCAGCCCTTATTCGTTAATGACTTAGTTACGCTCAGGGGCCATCGACCTTCCCTTCTGTTTGACTGGCTTAAGGTCTGGATTGACTTCCTTTTGATGCGTGATTATGGAGGGGTGAATTCCTACCATATCTTTCATTGTCCAGGCGAATACATCCTGGTTTTCTTTTAGGAGCTCTATCAGCTAGTCTGGCATTTATTTACTAAGAGCCTATCTGGACAACTCTAGTATTATCAAGGCTATCCAGATAGAAGTGTCTGGTTCTTCTTCTGGCTATCCAGTGTTGGTCTTCCTCTCCGACTAGGTGGAGTTTCATTTCCCGGAGACTGGTTTTCTAATTTTGGACTTGGGATTTCTATAAATAACTCCTCCAGCCTGGACTGTGATTGTTATTTGTTCGACAGTTTCATTGTTACATAATGGTTTTCCCTTGCAATAGACTGATCTCTCGTGATGGTTTCCACATCATCATTGGTGGGTACTTGAGGCATTGGTGCTGTGCAAATACCACTGCTCCAATGTGATGAATCCATGGTCTGCCCAGAATTATGTTGTATATAGAAGGAGCATCTATGATTGCAAACTTTGTCAACATGATCTTCTGCAAGTCCGGCTCCCCTGCTACTACTGACAATTTGATTTTTTCCAATTGGGAAACATCTCTCTCGGCTAAAGTCAATCTTGGCGTGGTTGGCCAGCGTCAGCTCCTCATCTTTCAACTGCATTCTATGGAATGCTTCTAAAAACAAAACATTGGTTGGAACTGAGTATTCTACTCAAGCATGTTGAACAGGGCGGTCTTCATAGTGAGATCTAGTCCGTACTTCTCGGATTGATTTTTTTATCTGTTGAACTAGCCATGATCTTCATACGCGACATGTAAGACATATATAACTTCCGGAGTCTTTCCTTTGATCTCCTTTAGGAACTCTTCTTTCTCTTTTCCTCGGGACTGCTTTTCACCTGAGCCTACGAATTCTCTGAGTCTCCCTTTCTGGATCCAGTATTTGATCTCGTTCTTAAGGATTTTACAATCCTCAGTGTTGTGGCCATTATACTTGTGGTAAGAACAATACTTACTGCCAATGGCATGACAGCTCAATGGTTGAAGCTTGGCGGATGGTACAACTTGGTCTTGGGTTCGAACCCAGCTTGCAGCATCTTTATCAGTTTATGGTGTGTTGACCAGTTCTGGTCTTTAATGGGTTCTGGGATCCTATAAAAACCCTGCTCGCCTTCCAAAAAAAAAGAACAATACTTACTCTTATCACGCCTCGAAGGGTCTCCTTTGAGCTTGAAAGGCCATTTAATATCCTCCCAATTCTTCATGGTTGATAGGATTTTAGATATATTGGTATTGAGCAGAGTGTAGGTTTGATGCCTGGAGTTGACGTAATTGGTGGATTTTTCAGACTTTGCCTTGCCAGACTCAGGCTTGCTGTCACTCCGTCTCCTCTTGGATCTGTTCTCATATTTTAGTTTTTTCTCTTTCTCCTATCCTGGATCTTAGAGGAGTGTTTGGTCTCATTCTTTCTTCCTTTCTTGGTTGCAGACCTCCTCTAGCGTGATGTATTTTTTCGCACTTTTTAGCAAGTCCGCCATGTTTTTTTTTGGAGCGCTAAGGTCAAAAAGTTGTAAAGCTGACATCCTCTTAGGCCGGAGGTGAAGGCAGTTACAAATGTGTCATTACTGCAGCCATCGATCAGGGTAAAATCTTCATTGAACCATGTCACACACTCTAAGAGTTTCATTCGGCTTCTACTTGAGGCTGAGTAGATAATGGGGCCCCTTTCTAACTGACTTCCCACGATCGAGCGATGAAAGCCTTTGCCAGCATTTGGAATCAGTCATTTGACCTTGGCTGGGGCTATGGAACCAAGTCAGGGATTCCTTCTTCAGCTTGTGGGGAATGTTTAACACATGATGGCGCTTGATCCCACCTTAAATGCCATTACATGGTTATAATGGCGTAAGTGATCAGATGGGTCTATATTTCCATCATAAAAATCAAGTTTTGGGGAGTTGAATTTACTGGGCAGAGGTGCGTTCATGAGTCGTTCGGAAAATGGAGGGACTGTGAGGTTGTATATGACATCTGGGTCGGTAGCTCCGAGTCGAAGTGGATTTTAGATGACAGTTCTGTCAGTTTTAGATATATGGTTTCAGACTCCTTCATCCCTTTGGTTTCCTTTAGGGTTGGCCCTTCGGGCCCCAATAGGGATGTTGAGAACACGCTATCTATTTTCCTGTTGAGTTAGAACCCATCCTGGGTCTCTAACATTATCTAATGGTGGGGGCGCTTTCGGGTAAGCATCTTTAACACCCGAGTGAGTTGATCCATACGCAGTGGTGGGGGCGCTTTCGGGTAAGCATCTTTAACACCCGAGTGAGTTGATCCATACTGCTCCAAGGGTAGGGCCTTGTTGTCCTGTTCCTTTGGCTCGAGCGGCTTAGCCCAGTGGTACGATTCTGTTGATTTAAACATTGGTTGGATCAACGTTCTCGTTGTTAGCACAACATCTAGTGTTGGTCACCATATTTAAGGATTATTTGTTTTAGTAGGGTATGTGTTTTGTTTTTTGGCATTGATGAAACTGTCGTTTCCCATAGATGATGCCAAACTGATGCGCTCAAATTTCTCATCGTTCACTTTGACCTACTAAACAAACAAAAGTGAACCAATGACCACCGTGTGGGTGGCCAAAGGCATTATGATGATAAAACCAAGCTTTGAACAAAAGGATGGAATTAGGTTTGGTAAAATTAGGGTTGCAAATCTTATATCTTCCTCATGTCCACCTTGTACTGTGAGATAACTTATCTCCTTCCTTGACTTTACCTCTGATTGTGCAATAAAGGGAAATAATCTTATTTAGAGTCTACATTTATTAAGTTATGTCCTTGCATGGTTCTTACTCTTCCAAGACTTGATCTTCTTTGGTATTTGTTTCCCTTTAGGACTCAATGTTCTTCTCCTAGTCAAACTTGGAGTGGTCTAAATGGGCCTTGGGCTTATTTTAGCCCAAGGGTCTGTGTTCTGGCCTTGCTATTTTGGCTCAAGCTCCAAGATTCCTGCTATATTGGGCTTGTATAATCTAGGTTTGATCTACTTACTTATAGGCTGAATTGGGCTTGATTGGGACTTGAGTTAGGCTCGGTCCGTCTGGGCTATCTTCTATTAAGGTTGGTTTGAGCCACGTGTCCAGTTATGATTGGATGACTATTTGATGTCTCGTCACTAATGATTGGACTTTACATATCTCATTGAATGTTGTATTGGTTGTGTTTAAGAATGAACAACTTTCCACCAAACTAAAGCTTGGATTGAACAAGAAAAAATTTTGATCTCATTGTATGGTTAGATGTTATTGCTATTGGTTGTTTTTAATCTAAGGTTTATTTATTTATTTAATCTTATTCTATGGTTAGATGTCATTGCTATTGGTTGTGTTTAAGAATGAGAGTATGGTTATATGTTATTGCTATTGGTAGTGTTTAAGAGGGAGAATATGGTTATATGTTATTGCTATTAGTTGTGTTTAAGAATGAACAAATTTGTCCCAAACACATGACTGGTAACGAACAACAACTATTTCTTTGTAGATGGTGTTGAGTTCATTGTATGGGACTGATCTCATATTTTTATTTTTTGAATATGAGATGTATCCTCAGGTTGTGCTCTGGGTTTCAATAGGATCTATGAAATGAACTTTACAAAATGAAACATGAGAAACGTTTAAAGTTGTAAATCATGAGGATGTACATAATTAATAGAGTATGACATATAATCAACGTCATTAATGGAGCATGACATATCATTTCTATCCTAAACATAGCCTGGCAAATCAATTACATTACTATCATTCTTAGCATGACATGCATTTCTATCATATATCAATGGATCAATCAAGTCACGTAGCATGTCATAAACATATGAGAGACATTCACAAAACAAAATTAGCCTTACAGTGCACTCACAAGATCAACTCGGGTTGGTAAGCCCAAGAGATGGCCATGTCCCTCCCTCCTCTTTGTGAACATACCATAGCCACCACCATCACCCTCCTCTTGTCATCCACAGTCACGAACACCACCCTTCCCTCTTCTACTCCCCACTGTTACACAGCCACAACCACCACCATCACCAACCACTCATCCCTTGACTCTTCTCTATCAATCCACCACTGATATGACTCCCTTCTCCTTATTGTTTGTTTCGTGTTGGTGAATGCCAGTTGTGAGAGAAAAGGGGGAATTCACAAAGTTCAATAACTAACATGAAGATTCATCAGGTGGTAAATGATTCAAAAAACAAAGTTCAAAATTTTTTTGCCTTGCTTCACCAAATCTAGGGCAGTTTCATGATCAAGATTCACCAGATTTGCACCTTCTTCATCTTCCACCTTCTTGAGGGTTTTAGCAGTAAAAGAAGAATCAACATGAAAAAGAAATGAGAGAAAATTTCACCTCATTATCCTTCATCTCAACTCACCATGAAGTCGATCAAACCCCCACCATTCCTCTCCTCCAATGCGACCCCTCCCACCACCACCATCACCACCCAACAACAACAACAACAAAAACCACACCTCAACATCTTTGTCTTCCCCCTTTCTTCTGCCGATACGGATTTGAAACAATGGGGTGGGGCAGATATCTGCCAATCCGTCCGGTGTGGGGGCGGTTTTAAAAAAATACTATAAATATATATTTTCGGGCGGATTTCGGGGATCTGCAATCCCTAGCGTGGCGGGGATGGATTTTCTCAAATCCGCCCCGTTGCCATCCTTAATCGCCACACTCCTATGGGACTTACTAACACGAACCAAGAGATCCGCGAGTCTTACGAACACCTTGGTGATCACTAATGTGATGCACCACAACCAAGTCTTACAAACGTGTGTTTGGGATTCTAAAGATACCACCCGGTCTTCTGATCGCGCCCCATGGGACATTGATTTGCCAAGGATGACACCATCATGGAATGCGACAACCAAGCCTTACCACTTGCTTGTGATGACCGGGGTGATAATTATTCATACAAATCCACTACACGGACTCAAGAACCCATACGAAGTGAATATATATTTAGGCAAGGGTGACAATTAAAAAGTTTCTCTCTTCTAGTGACAATCGTTTGTCAGATAGAGAGGTTTAAAAACTCTTTTACACTCACTCTCTTACTCATTGGAACATAGAACCTTTACTTAACGATGAGATCAAGTAGTTGAAGGCTTAACAACTCACCATATGAAGCATATACTAATACAAAACAACCTTCAACTCTTCTTACTCATTTTTCTTCTCTCTTCTCTTTAGAATACAATTGCCGCAGATGTGTTTCAGCTTGTGCTCTAACACCTTGATGTTCAAGTTGTGTTCTAACACCTTGATATAACCCAATAGTTTGAAGCTCTTCATGTATCTTGGAAGCAAAAAACCAAAAATATCCGAGTGGGTTGTTGAATATGAGAGGTGTCTTCAGGTTCAACAATCTAAAGACAACATGTTGATAAATGCCAAATAACATCATTTTTAGTGTTCTTCTAATGGCATTTACAATGTTATTTTTTAAAATACATTTTATTTTCTTCATATAGTTGCAAATTTTCACATTTCAAGTGATTTTATGTATTTTCACGTAATATTACAGCCTTATTGCAACTTTAGGAAATATATTTATTTGCATGTCTAAAAAATTCTCCAAATTTATATTCTTACAGTTTTAAGTTTTATAATTATATTAATAGGAGTTTTTATTTAATTTAAGGAACCCAACCATATGGTAAAGAGAGTCCCAAAAAATGCTACTTGAGGTTATGAGTAATTATTGACAAATAGTTTGAAGTTCAAATCCGAAGGTTGTTAAGTTCACCCAAGCATGTATGCAAAAGTCCAATTAAAGATTCATAAAGAGTCCAAATCTAGTTAAACTCAAGCTCCTAATTCTATTTCCGAAATAATTCTCTCCCATCTCAATCTCATTCCATCTTCCAACACCAACACATTTCTTCCACCATTTTTTAATCAAACTCCAACTTTACTCAACACCAACCAACAATCCCACTGAAATATTATTTCTAGGTTCTTCATTAAGCTCTAACATCTCCAATATCTTTATCACCAAGATGCAATGTATGGATCTCATAAAGTGACATAATATATCCACAAGAATATCATGGTAAAAAATTACTCAGCTGCTGAAGATGGAAGACTTCGAGAGTTTAGTTTTTAGAAAACTCTCTAAAAATAGTTTTTTTTTGTATAAATAAGGGTTCCCCTCTCTTTTCTAGGATAGACTTACTTGCTCAATTGGAAAATAGAGAATTGCAATACTTTTTGGAGCAATAAAGTTCTAAGTTATTATTTGATTAATGAAAGTTTATTTTTCTTGTTTTCTTTGAAATGAAGCCAATATGATGATATATAATTAGTAGTCTATTTTTTCATTTTTAGATCTTCATCTTGAGAGTGCTCATCTAGAGTCTCAATGATCAACCTCATGAATATGAGAATTGGAGGATTTACATCGCATATTTATGTGTATTTGTTAGTCATTTTCTTTGGTTCATCTTACTTAAATAAATAGGAGGAAAATTGGTTGAGATTACCTTAATTGGAGTTTCAGCTAATGCCTACCCTCAATTAGATATGATTTAATTGAAATTTGTTGTTAGACTTTAGTTAAGTTCTCTCAATTAATTGAACAAGTTCATGATTGAATAATATTTTCCTTTGTCTTTCTACTTTATAAATTTAATTATATAGGTAAAGTGACATGTTCAAGAAGAGATCTAAACTAAAAAAGACTATTAGTTAGATGGATCTATGGTGGTGGCTTCTCTTTCCTTGAGAGCCCATTCTTGCTATTTGATTAATCGTACAATTCATTGCTAGTTTTTCTTTTACTTGTTAATTATTGTTTTAAGCTCTTTCCCTTAAGTTAATGTATGAAAGTCATCACCAATGGTTCTTGATGCTTGAGATTGGTTCGATTTCCCTACTTATCAGTATGCATATTTTTAGTATAAAGTGTGGTAGGTTTTGCAAGAGTGTGAAGATACAACAACGTTAACATCACAATAATTTGCCATTATTCACCAGTCATGCCTTCTAGGACCAAACATATAGATATCAGACATCAGTTTATTTGTGAGCTTGTGGAGAATAACACTATATGCCTTCAATATGTTCATGCTACTAACCAACTTGTAGATATCATGACTAAATCTCTTGATGAGAATCGGTTTACATTTCTAAGGTCTAATCGAATTCAATTAGAATAGTGTTAGTCGTGTTGTTGGTTTCTAGGTCTCATTAGTGGTGCCTAAAGGCCTTCAGTGAAACTACGATATGTCTGATTCCATAAATTGGATACGTAGGATGTGCTATAATGAGCATATCTTTATAATTCGACATGCTTAGCATAATTAGAATACTTATTTGGTTCATCCTTACGATGTTCTCATACTATTTTATGTGTTATATCATGCTTTAATTGACTTCTTGATATCATATTCATTATTGTTTAGTTGGTATCATTCATTTATTGAATATGGATATGTTTACACACTTTGTTGGGATATCTTTATGGACCACCTAATGTTATTGGTGAATAAATGTACATTTACTGTGCATTTGTGAGCTAACATTAGTTTTACAGTGTCTAAGTCAATTATGACTAAGAAGTTGGATGAGTCAAGAAGTAAAATCAACTAGCCCTTGATAGTAGGGCTAGCGAAGTTGATTTCACTCTACATAACTCAGTTCATCTAATGTAATTAATTTCAAATTTGAGCGGATAGAAACATTTAAGAGGAGTTTTTTAGACTATTAAGAGATGAGGTGGTTGTGTTATTTAGTTATTCTGCTACACCTCACTTTAAAATAGAGTATTTGGGTATGTTCTTGAAGTTTCTTCTCATTTTTGTTCAACTTTTTTAATCTCTTGTGTTCCTTAGCCTTGTTTCATCTAGGGGTGTGCATGGGACGAAATGGACCTCATCCCTATCTCATCTCATTGCTTTATCCAAGGGACAAGATTGGGATGGGATATACCTCATCCCATCCCATACGAAGTTGGGACGAGACAAGATGAGAAAGGTTCAAAGATTATAAAAATTGTTAAAATTTTATATCAAAAAATAAGAGTATGACTTTTTATTCCAATGTGACTAAATATCCAAATTAAGAATACAAATTCATTTTATTATCGAATACCAAAATTTAAAATAGCAACTCCTTTTATTATCATAACGATATAATAGTGTGGTATCCTATTTTAGCTATATGAGACAAAAGCAAAGTATGACAACATAGTATCTTTATTGACCAATATGCTTACTCTTATCAATTGTTTGATAATGCAAGACAATTGGGGTGGGGATTCTTTTTTATGTGCATAATAATGAGGAATCAATAACTCTAAATGTAACTTATTTCAAATTTTGATATTTTTTTTCTTTTATTCGCAATGTTAAGTCAGCTATTCACTCAGAAAATTCTCAGACCTTCAATCGCGTGACCTTTCATACAACAACAGGGTTCTTCAGTTACACTTGTTAACTCAAATTTTGGTCAACCCAACTGGATGCCAATGCTTCCTTGCTTTAGCAGATGAAACTAACAGTGAAGCTAATCATGCTTTCATTTGGGTAAGATGAAAAGTGTCATGATATTTCTTTCATAAATATAAATGTCCACAACTCATAAAGCACATTTAAAATAAAGGTTATTCATAGTTATTATGTTTTTTTGGTTGTTGGAAAAATAATTTCAAACTTTATATCAAATTAAGTTTTCTTTAGTTATAAAATTTAAATTAATAATAATAAATAGTTAGTAAATAAGTTCGGGACGGGATGGCATATAATGGGTTTGATCAATCCCAAAAGGACTAGAAAAAGATCGAATAGGATGGGATGTCCACCCCTAGTTTCATCTTGTTGCTTCGATGGTGGCTACATATTTTAGCCCACGCAACAATATCGGTTCATATGCTCATGAACAAGGATTCATGATTTGTCAAGGTGTGGGAATCCTAACTACATTTTTATATGTTTTCACAATGTGGTGTGTCTGATCTATATATGAATGAAATTTCGCATCGTTTCATCATAGTCGAGTGTCCCATGTTGCTATAGTATATTTTGGCTGAAGTAATTCGTAAATTGCATGTTGCTCAACTTATGCCTATTTTTCAACTTGACTATGCTCGCGACATGTCCCTTGTGTATCAATTTTATTCCAATATCCGAAATTTGAGCATTTCTGAAAGTTCTTCAAGACTTTTATTGGGCGTCATGTCTTCGTTGTCGCCCCATCTTTCATTGCAGTGTGGTCGTGATCAACTTACCATGATGAATTCATGAAATTTTCCAGTGTCTCAGGTACTTTTAGCAGTCAAATTTTTTTTTTTAACATGATTGATGTCTTTTATTCATAAGTTAGTACCATACATCGTATCATCATTGGTACTTTGTTTTGTTCTGAACAAAGCCCCACCCGCTGCCATGCAAAGATATACGATCTACTATTTTTCAATCATTTTGAACTTGGTGGTTGAGTCTATGGGTGCTTCTTCACATGGTCTACCTTATGATTCCTTGATCATAAAGCTTTTTCCAAACACCATTAGTCGTCGTCATATCATGATGTAACTTTTGAACCCAGCTTCCATAGGTCCAACCATTCACATGTTTGTCGTTGTAGGAAACCGATATCGAGTGATGTTGGTGTCACACCCCTTTTTTCGAGAAAACAAATCATTATATCAACATAGGATTATCCGTTTTCTCCAAATTCGGGACATGAAAATTCACCAACAATAGAACAAAATGTAACAACAACAACTGTAACATTTATTTATAAAGTTGAACTCGAACCTATATATATATAATGAAACTCTTTGACGTTGTTTGTTCCAATAAAAAAAATTTCTAATAGTGCTGCCCAAAAATTTCTAAACCCGAGACAAAACTAATTAGCTATATCACCAAAGGAATGTACTCAATAAGCAAAAGCTTGTTTGGGTTAGCAATTTAGCTAGTATAAGTAATCTCACTCTCTAAATAAAAATAAATTTTATGCTATGATATTGATGCGTCAAAATTTGTCCTCCTAGAGACCTGACCTACAAAACAGGGTTAGACTGCCAAAGACCACCTAAATGATTATTTGAGCTTTTAGGCTATTATTAAAGACATTTTTAGGCTTTAATGACTGGGACTACCTCTTTGAGCTTCTAGGACCAGACCTGTTATCCGTGTTGAGATTGAAGTACATGTTCCTCGTGATGGATGATTTTGCCAAGTGTACGGTCATGATTAAATGATTATTTGATGTATCATCAACTACTCCCCCCATTTAGTGAACGTGCTTGCATGGCCATTAAATCTTTGGCGATTGGTTTTTTGAGTTCATCATTGTATTTATGCACCACATTAAATGTAGTTAACAACTATCGCTTCAGTTTCCTTTGTACTACTCCATTAGTCTGTTTGTTTCAGTGTAATTTATGAGATTTCATGCAGCCAACATGTCTTGCATGTCTTCCCATTAGTTGCCTTTTCATTGCCCAACCCTATAAAAGAGGGCGGAGATCTATGCTATTTTCTTTACGCTATCTCCATTTTTAGAGCTCACTTTTCCTTATGTATTGTCCAATCTCCTTATCATGGCTTCTAACAGAACCCTAAGTGAGAACGATCTTGCTGTCCATGAGGCGTTTTTCGAGCCTAGGCAGGCAAAGCAAAAAAATTTAGACTATGTTCGTCAGACGCTGTCTCTTCCGTTTGATTTGGAGCATATTTTGCCTAGGAACGATGATTGCCATGCCCGTCGAGGCCTGGTTACATTACTCTTTACCCAACAATGTTCAGGTCTAGTATTTGATTTCCTGTTCCATAGATCTTCTGGACTTATTAGGATTTTTTCGATATTCCTCCTGCTCAGATGGGTCCCGACGATTGGAGGGTAATGGTTGGAACCATGGTGAGAGCTCCGTTGTCCGGTATTTCTTTGGACGAAAGGACTTTGCATTCTTTGGTGACGTTTAAGGTTAACACGAATCATGTTTGCTTTTTTCATTCGTCCACTTGTTTGGGAAAGCTTAAGGATGACTACGGATCCTGGGTGAAGCGGGGGTTCTACGCCTCTATATAGTTTGGGTATTTCATGCTTGGTAATATGCCCATTCTGAGGACGTTCAGGGAGCCCAGGAGATGGAATGATTTGAAGCTGACTGATGCAAATGAAGTGAAAAAGTAGTTCCTCTTGCTCCCTTGTGTTAATTTAGAAGAGTTACCCAAGCCAGATGTCATTGAACGGAGTGGTTTGTACACCCTAAACGCTTTGGAGCATTTTTTTGTTCTTGAAAATTGTAACCCGACATCATTGTTGCCTGTGCTAGCATTGTTGACATCTCTGACGTGGTGGAGGGGCGTAATGTTTCTACTAGCATTGGTGATGCTAGCGTAATGTTATGGATTTCACTGCTCCTGTCGCCAGTGTTGGTATGGCCACCAGAAAGTGGAGGGTTTCTAGGCCTGTTAGCCCGTCGAAGAGGTTGGTTAAAAGCGATTTGGTTAGTCCTGGCCGCACTTTAAAGTGGAAGAGGCTTGGTGGTTTTGCTCCGGGGACTACTCAGACTGCTCCTCCTCTAAGTTCTATTGGGAAAAATGATTAAGACGATGCTAGTCTTGCTACTCGGGAGGCTGAAGAACTGAATCGGGTTGTGGAGAGAAGTAAGGTGGAAGTTTCTCATCCATTAAGTAAGTATGAGAAGACCATTCTTTCTACTACTGGCGTGCCCGATCTCACCAAGGTTTTGGATGATGTTGCTCATGTCATCATGAATAAGATGACAAAACTTTCAATGGAGCAGTCTCGAAATCCGAATAGTAAGAAGACTTGGCCAATTTTGACTACAATCCTGTTTTGTGACGAGGTTGAAGTTAACCATGATCAGAGCTCCAAGTCTCCTCCTCCTATTCATTCTGCTGATTTGAGGTTAAGGGAGTTGCATGCTTCTCTTCCTCTTCGTCTGAAGCCTGCCCCTATTGTTTTGAATAAGAAGGGTAAGAGTGGTGTTTCCTTTATCACTAACATTCTAATCGTCAAACTAATGACTAGAGGTCAAGCTTCAGTTCTTCCAGACCCCATTGTTCTTCATCCAAAGATCAGTTGGAAGGAGCCTGTTTCTGGAGATATCCGTATTATATCGGATGGGAAGTCCAGTTGGTGTGTGGAGATAGATCTGCAGAATAGTGCACATAATCTCATCATCTTGTGGCATAAGTGGTTGATTAAGAGTGTCCCAATGCCAGTGCGTTCGCCTAGTGATCACCTTGAACAAGGTCTTAAAAAGATAATGGAGGGGATGAACCATATCACTTATGTTGGGATTATGGGATCACAGTACAAGGCTGCACATGATCGTGTGACATTCTTGGAGAAGAAGATGGCGAGGCAGGCACTACAGTTTTTTGACGCTTTATTTCAAGTTGATAAGCTGAAGGGGAAACATGCTGAATAGGATAAGGTTATTGGCGCTACTAAGGCTTCGTTAAAGGAAACAAAGTCTGTCCGAGATAGGTTTTTTTCCGAACTTGTTGTTTCGAAGGAGGAGATGAACCACCTGTGGGATTGATTGGTTGTTGCCAAGAGTGAGTTATCTAGTGAGAAGGTTGGTCGTGATCATGCATTGCGTATTGCTGACGAGCATTCTACTTGTCGTAAGACTGATGATGAGCAAGTGAGGCAACTGACCGCCGAGCTTGCTTCTGTTAAAGTGCAAACTTCGGAGAAGCTTTTCGTGGTTGAAGGAGAACTTGCTCTGACCAAGAATGAACTTTTTGTGGTTATGAACAAGCCCAATGCTGCAAAAGCGGTGGAGTGGACCAAGATCGTCAATGGCAGGATTGACATTATCGACTTCATTGAGTCAGAGGAAGGTCTTGACATGTCAAAATATCATGTCATAGTTGACCAAGTGTTTGAGGACAAGGACGAGGATGAGGACGGGGAAGAATCTACTCTGAATCCTCTGAGTGATCTGGTTGATGAAGGTCAAGTGTCTTCTCCTCTTTCAAATCCTATCGTTGTCGAAAAGGCCTTGTTTCCTCCGACCGTCCCTGTTGGAACTCCACCATCGTCTGCTCCTACTGCTGAAGAAGAGGCTCAATCTCTTTCTGAAGACAAAACTCCATGTCCTCCCACCTACAATGTTCAACCTCCTCTGATTGTCCCAACTAGTGACGATTTAATTATTTCCTATATCTCTTCTCCAACTTTTGTAACTTCCTCCCCCGATGTAATAGACTAGATCATTTCTTTTTTGATATTTGTATGTTTTTTGTTGCTTTATTTTTTTTCTCATAATAGTCGTTTTACGACTTATATGTCTCTTCTTATAGATTACAGCCTGGAAAATGTAAATATAGCCTACCTTCATTGTCCAGGTTTCGTATACATTTTCGTCTAACTTAGTAGTTTAGACTTGGATGAATTCTTGTTTTTTCGACTTGGTCTTACTATATTGTCCTGACTAGGTCTAACATGCTGATCGGATGAGAAGATCTGTAACTAAGTCTGACTTGGATGTCCTGACTACTTTGATATGTTTTGTGGTCCGATATGGTGATCAGATCAGAAGATAAGTAAGTTTGACTTACAAGTCCCGACTTATTAAATACACTTCGTTATCCGACATCGTGAACGAACCAGAAGATTGACGAGTAAGTCTGACTTATATGTCCTGACTTGTTAAATACACTTCGTGCTTCGACATGGTGATCAGACAAAAGATTTATTAGTAAGTCTGACTTATACGACCTTACTTATTAAATACACTTCATGGTTCGACATGATGATCGGATCAGAAGATTTATAAGTATGACTTATACGTCCTGACTTATTAAATACACTTGGTGGTCCGACATGGTGATCAGACCAAAGAATTTACGAGTAAGTCTGACTTATACATCCTGACTTATTAAATGCATTCGTGGTTCAACATGGTAATCAAACCAGAAGGTTGACGAGTAAGTCTGACTATGTCCTGACTTATTAAATACACTTTGTGGTCCAACATGATGATCGGACTAGAAGATCTATAAGAAAGTCTGACTTATATGTCCTGACTGATTAAAAACACTTCGTGGTCCAACATGGTGATCGGACCAGAACACTCACGAGTAAGTCTGACTTATACGTCTTGACTTATTAAATACTCTTTGTGGTTCGACATGATGATCAAATTAGAAGATGTATAAGAAGGTCTGACTTATACGTCCTAACTTATTAAATACACTTCGTATTCCGACATGGTGACCGAACAAGAAGATTTACGAGTAATTCAGACTTATACATCCTGACTTATTAAATACACTTCGTGGTCCAACATGGTGATTAGACCAAAAGACTCACGAGTAGGTCTGACTTATTAAATACACTTTTTGGTCTAACTTGATGATCGGGCCAAGAGATTTATAAGTAAGTCTGACTTATACATTCTAACTTATTAAATACGCTTCATGGTCTGACATAGTGATTGTACCAGAAGACTCACGAGTAAGTCTGACTTATCTGACCTAGCTTATTAAATACACTTCGTGGTCTGACATGATGATCAGACCAGAAGATTAATAAGTAAGTCTTACTTATACGTCCCGACTTATTAAATACACTTCGTGGTCTGACATGGTGATCAGACCAAAAAATTTACAAGTAAGTCTGACTTATGTGTCCTGACTTATTAAATACACTTCGTGGTCCAACATGGCGATCGGACTAGAAGATTTAGGAGTAAGTTTGACTTATACGTCCTAACTTATTAAACACACATTGTGGTTCATCATGGTGATCGTACCAAAAGATTTATAAATAACCTCCTAGTCTGACTTTGACGTCCTGACTGGATTAGATACTTGGAGCAAGGTACGAAAAATTCTTGGAATTTGGAAGTTTATTGATAATACCTTTTCAAGTGTTCGACATTTCATGGTCTCTTGAGTTGTTCTTTCTTTGAATTTTCGAACCACTATAATCTTGGTCTATTGACTTTCTCCACTTTGTATGGTCCTTCCCAGTTTGGATTCAGGTTCCCTGCGCCTGATTCTTTTGTACTGAGTTGGACTTTTCTGAGTACCCAATCGTCGATGCTGAATGTGTGGGGCTTTATTTTTATTATAGTAACTTGCCATTCTCTATTGCTAAGTCGTGACTTTGATTGAAGCTTTGTCTCATTTTTCATTGAGAAGGTCTAGTCCGACACATAGTGTTTCATTGTTGTCTTCTATTCGGAACTCTTTAGTTCATAATGTTGGCATGCCAATCTTTACTGGTACCATTGCCTCGGATCCGTATGCTAGGGAGAATGGTGTTTCTCTAGTCAAAGTTCTCTTCGTTGTTTTGTAGGCCCAGGGGATGCCCGACAGTTTGAATACTCACAATCCTTTCGATGCTTCGAGCTTTTCTTGATTGCTTGTAGGATTGTTTAGTTGGTCACCTCTACTTGTTTGTTAGCTTGCTGATGAGCAGGTGTTGAAAAGTGGTGTTTGATGCTTAAGTTTTCGCACAACTTTTTGACATTCTTTCCTTCGAATTTGGTTCCATTCTCAGTGACAATTACTTTAGGGACCTTGAATTTGCATATTATGTCCTACCAAAAGAAAATTTCGATCTAAGCTTCTCCTATCTTCGCCAATGGTTCTACATCTACCCATTTGGTGAAGTAGTCTACTGCTACGAGGAAGAAATTTTTTTGTTGAATACTAGAAGTGGGCCTACGATGTCCATTCCCTATTGTACAAATGGCCACAGACTACTCATCGGGATTAAGTTTTGGCCTGGCATATGAGTGTATGGAACAAATTGTTTACATTTGTCACAAGTTTGAACTATTTCAATTGCATTTTGTTGCGTTGTTGGCCAATAGTATCCCAATGTTAAGGCTTTGTGAGCTAGTGTTTTCCCTCCTGGATGGTTCATGCACATGCCGAAATGAATTCTCATAGAACATAGTCGTCGTCACTGGGTGAAAGGCATCTTAGCAGCGGACATGTGGTAGACCTTCTGTAGAGGCTACCGATAAATAATGTGTATTGTGTTGCTCTATTTCGTTGTTTATGGACCTTCATTTTATTCGTTGGTAGTGCTCAGTTTTGCATGTACGTCAAGATTTGAGTTATCCAACTGTCTTCCCGAATCGTGTTACACATTTTTTGTGCTTAGTTCTCCAGAATTGAGCTATCTTGTACTGTGACGAGTGGATTATTAGTTTCTTTAGCACGTGATGCTTCTTTAGCCAAGCTGTATGCTCTCTCTTTTTCCACTCTTGCGCATCATTAAACAGTTATTGCTTTGAATCAGTTCGCTTGCCTTTTGATGACATACTTTCATTTGTGCGTCTTTCTTTTGGAATTCGCCATTCAGTTGGTTGACCGCCAATTTGTAGTCAATGAAAATGTTGACTTCTTTTATTCTAAGGTGTTTGGCCAATTGTAATTCAGCTATTACTGCTTCATACTTGGCTTCGTTGTTTGAGGCTTTGAAACTGAATTTTATTGCATTTTCCAATGTCACTCCTTCCGAGTTGTACAGAGTTATTCCACCTTCACACTCCCCTTCTGATTGAATGGTCTGTTAAGACGCAACATCCATCCTTGAGTATTGGGTTCACTAGTTTCTTGCTATTTATTGTTGTCCAATCGATGTTCGTTGAAGTCTGTGAATTTAGCGATGAAGTCCGTTAATGCCTGAGCTTTGACTGCAGTTTTAGGAGCATAGCTGATGTCAACCTGACCGAGCTCTACTGCCCATTTCACCATTATTTCGGACAACTCTGGTTTATGTAGTATCTATCATAGTGGGCGTTCGGTCATGATAGTGATAAGGGGGCTAAACGTACGGTCGCAGTTTTCTGGAAGATACGACCAGGGCAAGTGCTAGTTTCTCCAGAGATGGATAGTTAACTTTTGTGTCCTCAAATGTTTTTCTAACGTAGTAGACTGACTTTTGTGTGTCGTTCTCCTCGTATATTATTGTCGAGCTGACTGCGTGTTCGAATATTGAAAGATACAAGTACAGTGTCTCGCTTGGTTTTGGCTTTGATAATAGTTCAATGCTCCCTACATATGACTTTAGGCTTTGAAAATCTTGTTCACATTCTTTATTCCATTTGAACGTTTTGTTCTCTTTCAAGATCTTGAAGATGGGAATGCATTCGTCCGATGATCTGGAAATGAACTTGTTCAAAGCTGTTATCTTGTTGTTGAGGCTTTCTACACATTTGATGTTGGTAGGCGATTGCATGTTGAGAAGTGCTTGTATCTATTTTGGATCAGCTTCGATCATTTTCTGATTGACCATGTACCCAAGGAACTTTCCTGATTCTACTCCAAGCGTACACTCTTCTGGGTTCAACTTCATTTTGTACTTGCGGAGCTGAGAGAAGGCTTGCTCAAGGTATTTCATGTGGTCATCTTTACTTAAGCTCTTGATTAGCATGTCATCAATGTACACTTCCATGGTCTTGCCAATCTAATCTCTGAACATTCTGTTCACAAGACGTTGGTATGTAGCTCCCGCATTCTTTAGTTCGAATGACATCACTTGGTAGCAGTACGTCCACTTTCTGTTATGAAAAATGTTTTCTCCTGATCTAGTGGGTGAATTTGTATCTGGTTGTAGCCAGAATATGCGACCATGAAGCTTTGGAGTATGTGTCCGGAAGTGGTGTTCACTATCTGATCTATACATGGGAGTGGAAAGCTATCTTTCGGGCTGACTTTTATGAGGTCTGTGTAGTCCACACATATCCTCCATTTTTCGTTCTTTTTCTTTACCAGAATTGCGTTGGCCAACCAATTTGGGTAGTGGGATTCCTTGATCATCCCTGCATTTATTAAGCGATTCACCCCACCATTGATTGTTTGATTACGATTTGGGGCAATTGGCCTTCTTTTCTGCCGGACAAGCTTCTTATCTGGGTTGACTTGCAACCTGTGAGTAATGATAGAGGGGTCAATGCCAACCATGACCTTCATTGTTAGGCGAGGATGTCCCGGTTATCCTTCAGCAATTGGATCAGTTGATTAGTCGGCTCCGAGTGAAGTTTTGTGTTGATCCAGACTGTTTTACTCCCTTCTTCACAGTCCAGATGGATCGGTATTGTCTCTTCTTCCAGTTGGCCAGTATTCGGTCGACCTCTTGGACTAGTTGGAGCTGCAATGTCCTCTGAGAGGTCATGATCCATCTATAGTTGATTGGGTTGTTGTGATGGCTTCTTTGGTCATGTCTGTGATTGCTATCTATCGGGGGTCTTCATTGCTACATAATGACATTCACGCACAACCGGCTGGTCTCTTTGACGATCCCAACGTCTTCGCCCATTGTGATACTTCAAGCATTGGTGTAAGGTGGAAGATATTGTACCCATTTCATGTAGCCAAGGTCTTCCTATAAGCAATTCTATGTTGATGGTGCATCGACAACAAAAAAGTCCATTAATAGGATTCGTTGTTTACCTGGTATTCCTCCCATGACTGGTAGTCGGATTAGTCTGAGTGGGAGGCATTGCTCGCCACTGAAAGCCACCATAAGTTGGTCAGTGGGTGTAAATCCATCTTCGTTGAACTACATTTTGAGAAATGTCGTTAGGAACAAGAGGTTGTCTAAGTTACCCGTGTTGATGAACACTCTTTTGACTTCCCACTTGGCTATAGACACTGAAATCGTCAGGGCTTCATTGTAGCTAAGTTACATGTGCATCATTCTCGGAAAAAGGTCAAAGAATATGGCTACTCGATAATTCAGTTTAACCTATGGAAGGGTTGCCTTGATTGTAGCTAAGCTGAGAATTTGTAAGAGGTTCCATTTGCACTAAATCTTTTTGTTACTGACTTGCGCTAAAGAAACTACCAATAAAAGAATTAAAAAAAAAAAGGAAACTGTCGTTCCCCATAGACGGCGCCAAACTAATGCGCCAAAATCTGTCCTTCTAGAGATCTGACCCGCAAAACACGGTTAGTTTGCCACAAACCACCTATTTGGTGGCCAAAGGCACTACGATGCTTAAGTCAGTTAATCTGTGAAAGAGAATAAATTTGGACATAGCATAATTCAGGTGTTTGCATATCTTTCATCGAATGTCCTCTTTACCTTATATAATGTGTGTAGTTAGCACTCTGCGTGACTTAAGCATGTAGGGCGTGATGAAAGGAGACATTTCTCACAACAGTCTCCTCCTTCATTGAGATACGTCTTGGGGGAGTGATTGCCGCCATGACTTGTCTCATTCGTAACGTCTTTCATTTCTAAGGGAAGAAATCCATTGGGCCTTTGATTATGGTCTATTATTATAGACCTTTTTGGGCTTTAAAGATCAGGCGTACCTCTTTGGGCTTCTAGGACCGAACCTGTTATCCGTGTTGAGATTGAAGTACATGTTCCTCATGATGGATGATCTTTGCCACGTGTATGATCGTGATTAATGAATTATTTGATGTATAATCATATATGAATGTATATACACAAGAAATCAACAATCTCAAGGACATGTAGTTCTTCAATGAGGCAATCATTTCATTCTAAAAAGTTTCTATCATGCTTAATGTAGATATTCATTTTACCTATACTTACTCTGTGAAGGTTGACTATAACAAGTCTGACCTGCAGAAATGTCAATAGATTTGTCATCCTGCATGAAATGGTTAGAAAACAAATAAATGTAATATCTTAATTAATCCAAAAATTAAAACAGTTGTCATAACATGCTATTAGTCTTAAATAATTTATTATTTTATTTTATTAAATTGATCACCTTAGACTATACCAAATTCACACCACCTCTTTGCCGACCATACATATTCGTATGTCTCCCTCATATAAGGGAGTACTTCTCCATCATCCATGCCTAAACATCATATACAGGCATGCATTTCCGGATATTCCAAACTATATGAATACCATAAAAGTCACACTAGAGCTAACAATGTGCATAAGTCACGTCACATTTTTTTTTATTGATAAATAATGAAGTATCATTTAGGCATAAAAACCACCCCTTTCACGCAATACCCAATCCGAAGGTTACCTAGTTTCTAAATAAGAAATGGGTGTCCTACTTTGCATAACCAAAATCAAAGGTTACTTAGTTTCTCTATAGAAAAGGGAAATCACAAACCAACAAGAGGTGTAGTAGTTCTAAGTGATCCAATTCAATGTGATTAAAGTATATGCATGAACTCAAAATATTCATACTGCTTATTGTGATATCTCAAATTCTTATACGGTGGCACTTGTCAATCATAAACAAATCTAAATCTAAAAAACTAACTACACCTCATCTACTTCTAATGAAACACAAACTCTAGACAGGAAAACCCGAAATCAAAGAGCTTGATCATCGAAAACATTAGCAAGTTCTTGGTTATTTTTTTGATATATGGAAACAATTCACATCTTGCTTGAATATCAAAAAACATTAGCAAGTTCTTGGAAAGTAGTATAATTAACATCCCAAACAAAAAACCTCAAATGGAACCCTTTCTAACAAAGCTATACATTATCAAATTCATTTATATGACTGCACTAAAATATACAACTCTTAAATTTCAGGATTAATTATCCCAAGAACAATAAATACTTTATTAATCACTCAAAACACCATCAATTTCAGATCAATGATTCACAGTTCTACAAAAGTATGAATCCATTTTCATAAACACTAAACTACTTTCAACAAAAAAATAAAATAAAAATAAAATCAGTCATAATATTGCAATGCTCAACAGAGACAATTACAGCAAAATAGGAACAAAGACATACAACTATCCACCATGCACAAATGGATTCATTTAGATGATCAAACCAAGACAAACAACTATTAATGGTTCTTGTTAATCAACAAACTACTATTAGTAGAAACATATAATAATCACTCAAAACACCACTAGTTTCAAGATTAATGGTGCTTCAAATTTATGCAAAAACTCATAAACTAATATGTTGTAAACTCAACCTAATTAAAACTTCTTCATACTCAATTTTCAAAAAAAACTTAATTGCCTCACCTCTGTTTCTAATCAAACCTTAAACCCTAAAGAAAACCCAAATTAGAAAAACCAGTTACACCTGAATGTAAACTCTAGTCTCTACACAACAAACCTTTGCAGTTTTTTTTGTTTCTGATAAAATGAAAACTCTAATTTCTAGACAAAAAACCCCAAATCGAAAAACTCAATCAATCATAACACCCATAACTGTTTTGATTGATTTTGAACAATCTTACAACAGTACACTATCAATAATTACATTGCAAATCGATGTTGAAAATTCATAGAAACTTAAGATCCTAAGACCAAGCAACACTAATTCAATCCAAGAAGAGAACTAAACAAAAAACTAATAAAAGAGTGAGAAATACTCACTATCACAGTAGCGTACTTGTCATCCACAAGTCTTCAACGCCCATCGATCTCCAAAGCCGAAAGAGTTTGTAACCCCTCTATCAGCTCCCCGTCAGTCTCCTCATTACTGGCCTGAACTCTTTCAATCAATTCCTCCCACTTATACATACCCAAACTTCCATCACAACCAATCTTCTTCTTTTTTTCCTATTTTTTCATTAATTCTTCTTTATTTTCCTCCTTTTTTTTTTCCTATTTTTTTCTTCGTTAATTCCTTTATTTTTTCCTCCCCTTCTTCTTCCACTCTCAAATTACCAACCAAATCCTTCTCCGCGACACCCAATTTCTAATGTTCACCTCTAATCTTCTCCACCAAAATGCCTCTTTGGACCATCTCATGAGCGGCTCAAACCACCACGCAACCCCGTAGTCGATCCCAACAACCACCATCGTCGCATCCCCTTCACAAACAAACAACTATAAAGCCATCATCGTCGCCCATCTTACACATAGATCACCTCTCCGTCCAGCCCTATCTCCATTTTTCTCCCGATTGACCAGCCATACTACCAGAACCCTTCGCCTCTCCTTCCTTTTAGCCAACAACCAATCTCCCGTCAACAACCCTTCTAACCACCATTCTCTCACTCTCACTTACGCCATACAGACCAATTGATCACTCCTTTCCTGATTTTAAGAAATATTTTGGTGTGCAAAGAAAAACGTATTAAACACGAAAACCAGGGGGTATATAAAATATATATGATGCAGTAAATTTTCGCTCCCTGCGTTGAACCTGTTCCTGCTGACCCGCATGTGAGCCACAGACCACGTGGTATGGTCGATGACACTCTCATGCTAAATTCAAACAGGGATTTGAGGAAGGTGTAATGCTGTAACAAAGATTTTGTAGCGTACATTAGCTTACAAACCTCATGTCTTATTTATGGTGCAAGGAGTTCTAGTTCAACAAAGCCATCATAAGCGTAGCTTGGGGAGGAGATCTTCGTGGAAATCTTTATCTAATTAAAAGTCGTGTTGTAGGAGGGAAGTTCCTTATTAACTCTGCATTCCTAGATACGCATGAGATAGCTCCCAATCCAAGAGCAATCCACAGAAGGGAGATTCCTTGTGTGGAAGATAGTCTGGTGTTTGCTTCCTAGTTGGAAGTAAAAAACAATTGTAGTTGTCCGTCCGAAGCTGATCCTCAAAATACTTGCCTGAAGAAGGATTATGGGTATCTTGGATAGCTGTGAGACGTGTGGGCCTAGCATGTTGTGAGAGCCCGGGTCTGCTTGGCGGAGTAAAGTTGAACGGGCCTAGATCCTCTTGGGCTGGATCTGTGTTGGTCGATGCTTGAGCCTGTAGTTCCTTGAGATCATCATGACACGTGTTAGGCTCAGGAGTGTGACCATTTTTATGTATCATCAGCTACTCCCCCCGAGTTAGTGGGTCGTCACATCGGTTCGCTAAGTCATCTCTTGAAGGGATGCGATGCTCATGATGATTGAGTCTGAATCGTTGCTTGAGCCACATGCTGCATTAATTGGGCATGCGTCGGTTCGGCGAAAAAAACGTGGGAACCTGTCCTCTATATAGGTCATCCGCAGTGTAGAGGCTAACCTTTCTACTTCAATTGCTTTTGAAGATATTGCTCTGAAAGGTTCGTTTGTCTTCTTCATTGCTCGAGAAAACCTTCTTGATGATGCTATTCTGGCTAAGGGCCTAGAGTTATTTGAAGACAGGCTGTTGTCCGAGCTTGGTCTCGGTGAAATTCGTGCAAGGTATGGAGTTCCTGAAGACTTGCCATTGTATCTTCTGATGGGCGATCAGACGCCAATGTCGCCTCTGGCCGATTTCTTGAAGACTTGCCATTGTACCTGATGCACGGATAAGTTTTTTTGCACCGAACTTGGTGAAGATGAGCTCACATGTCTGGTACCAAGAGGTGGATGTTGAGTATGCTTCGAGGAAGCATATAAGTAGGCGTCACAGTTGGATGATGGACCACAATCTAAAACCCGAGGAGGATACGCTGGAAGAGCATGTGGACAAGTGTTTGAAGTATCTTATGCTTGGTGTGTTTCATTTGAGCCACGCGGTTGTTGCTGGGACGAAAATAGAAGCGGCTCGCGAGAGAGTATACACCTTGGAGCTTGTCTTCTCGCACGTGCAAACGTTGTATTCTGATGCGCTCCATGAAATTGAGCAGCTTAAGAAGCAAGCCGAAAAGATGCAGTCAGATCAATCAATTGCAGCTGCTGAGGCTCAAAGGGCTCGTCTGGAGGACCTTGAGCGTAATCTAACCGAGGCGATGTCCGAGAGGGACGAACTTAAGCAAAAATTGAGTCGGCTTCGCCAAGAGGTCGAGGTTGCGCAGGAAGCTGTGCCTAAGGCGCATTCTGATCTGCAGTCTCTTATTGAGGAGAGTATTTGAAGGGAGCTGACTAGGCTGCTGAGAAGCAATAGTTGGAATATGAAGTGGAGTTCTATGCTCGAGAAGCAAGGAAGGCCGAGGACCAACTCGAATTGGAATGGCATGAACTCAGTGCTGTGAAGAGAAGTGTGGCCACAAAGAAGTATCAGATTGATGCGCTAACTGGCAAGTTGGAGCTACTGGAGCATGACCTTATTGATGCAAAGGTGCGAGAAGAAGAGCTTCTCTAGGAACAAGGCAAATATGATTTCTGCTGGGTTGTTCATGGTCGGCTGGAGCTATTGGCGCTGATTAAAGAGGAGCATTTCTTAGTTGTTACAAGAAGATGTCATATGTGGACTTGTCTGTTACCACTGAGTTGTCGGGCGAGGAGGATAGTTCTATCCCTAACGTCCAGGTTGAAGCGCGTACAGATGCAACTTCTACCCCTATCCCCCCTAGGCTTAGTTTTTCTGTTTTTGTACCCCTATCCCTAACTTCTGTCTGCGGCAGAGAGCTTGGCCGCTTTGTATTGTGAATGTCTCAGAGTCATTGCTGCGTAGTTATGTTCGATAGCGGGCATGTTGCGAACAGTTTAACTGGGGGTTGAGTCATCCGAGTTGTGTTCTGTCCCATAGGTAAGCTACTTGAGCATTTTCTTGTTTGTCTGACTGGTCGGCTGTAGCTGTAATTGCGGGCAAGCTGTGGTGGTCGAAAATACGTGTTAGAGTGTTCACACCGAGTCAGGCGTCGTAAGCTCGGGTTGGCATCAATTAGCTTTCATTTGGGCACCGATTGTACTATCCTTGTATCAGCACGAGTGCCATTTTTCTAATGTTATAATGTCAATCCGTTTGAGCGTGAAGGCGCTGACTCAACTAAGCTCATATTGACGTCTGTAGTATTAAGGGAGAACGAAGGTCATGTGGAGAGCTGTTTGAGATACTCACTTCTGAATCGTTTATGACAGTGTAGAGTGGTCGATAGATTCAGGGAGTAAGGATTTGGCGACTAGGCTAAAGAGCAGTGGTTCTGTTGCAATCCGTCGAAATAAGTTTGGGACTTACTAGTCTTCCACCTTTTGAACGTTGACACCCTCCCCACGCGGTGGGGGCTATGTGTTCGAGAGGGTTTTGACGGCCTTGCTAAAGAGCAGTGGTCTCGTGGTGAGCCATTGAAATCAGTTCGAGACTAACTAGGCTCCCACCATCCAAATTATCTAAACCTGAGCGCACCAAGATACAAATTAGGGAGGGTTCGTCGGCCACGCTGAAAAGCAGTGGTCCTGTGGCAAACCGCTGGAATCAGGCCGTGGTAGACTGGGGAACCTTCTAGACTATTTACACACTCTAGCAGCACAGGCTACAAGTCTAGGTTTGGTGATTTGGTGGCCAAGCTAAAAAGCAATGGTCCCATGGCGAGCCATCGGAATCAGTTCGGGACTGACTAGGCTCCCATCTTCTGGACTATCTATACCCTCGCAACGGGGACTACAAGTCCAGGTTTTGATCAAAAGCTTTCATTGTCGGTCATCACTAGCTAGGCTTACCTAATTAGGTTCGGCGAATACTTACCGCGAATGGGGCAGTGACCCCTGGCAAATCGTCGTCACCAGACGTGGCAACGCTGATTAGACTCCCACTTCCTAAACCGTCGATGTCTGCGCTAAGCACACTAGGTGTCTAGGTGAACAAGAAGCTATCGTTATGAGTGTTGACTAAGCTTGCCCGGTTTAACTAGAGGTTCCGCCTGCTGAGGGGCGTGTACACCTAGTGGTTCATGGTGTGAAAGAAGTTACCTTAACTCAGTAAGTGATAAAGTTCGTACGTCAATTTGACTATCCTCGAGTGCTCGTGCCAAGCATGCGACAAGATGTTGTTTGAATAACAGGCTGAGCCCATGGGACCGCAGAGAGAAGGCTAGGGTTTCCTGCGTGGTGTGTTGCATGTATGGCGTAGATCGCGCTGTGACATATGTATGGTGTAGGCTGCGTGACGTTTGAGTATATCGGTTACTCCCACTCAATTGATGGGGTTGCGTGCAGTGCCATTAATTGATTGACGTGGTCTGCACATTTTCCTTGGGAACCGTAGTATCTATTCTGCTTTGCATCGTCCTATTTTGTTTTTTTGGTTTGTAGACTGTAGGGTTTTTAAAAATTCTTTCATTCATTGTCTGCAATGACTCCTTTGTTGTTGGCGGACTAGTGCTAACTTTTGCCTCCATTCCTTCGATCGTTGTGACCTGCGCGGAGCGGGTTAGGCTTTGCATGTCGTGAGCTGTTGTCATCAGTTTCGAACTGATTAAGCTTTGCTTGGTAAGTTTGGTGACCAATGTATGTATCAAGAGCAATGATCCCTTGGCGAGTCACCATCATCAGCGGACAAGCGTTGACTAGACTCCCACTTCCTCAGCCGTCGTGACCTGCACGGAGTGGATTAGGCTTTGGGAACCAGAAGCCGTCGTCATTAGTCGTGAACTAACTAAGCTTACCTGGCTAATTCGGCTATCATTGAGAGCAATGATCCCTTGGTGAGTTGTCATCATTAGCGAACAAGCGCTGACTAAACTCCCACTTCTTCAGCCGTTGTGACCCGCGCAGAGCCAATTAGGCTTTGGGCACCAGAAGCCGTCGTCATCAGTCGGGAACTGACTAAGCTTACCTGGCTAATTCGGCTATCATCTTCTGCATTGAGGGCAATGATCCCTTGGTGACTCGTCGTCATTAGCGAACAAGCGCTAAGTAGACTCCCACTTCTTCAACCATCGTGACCTGGGCGGAGTGGATTAGGCTTTGGGCACTAGAAGTCGTCGTCATCAATCGTGAACTGACTAAGCTTGCCTGGCTAATTCGGCGATCATCGTCTGCATTGAGAACAATGATCCTTGGCAATTCGTCGTCATCAGTGGACAAGCGCTAACTAGACTTCCACTTCCTCAGACGTCGTGACCCAAGTAGAGCGGATTAGGCCGTTGGCGAGTGTCCGAGTCTGGCTGTAACCGGGGTTAACGAGGGTTGTAACGGACAGCAGTGGAAGTTTTTGTAAAATCAAAATATTTATTAATAATACTTTTTGAGATGCTTTACATTACATGGTCATTTTAACCCGTCGACGTCAGCGTCTTCTAGCCAGTATGTTCTCGGCCTGTTAACCTTAGCAACTTTTGTAAAGTCCTTCCCAATTCGGATTTTGCTTTCCTGCCCCTGTTTTTTTGGTGTTTTGCTAGGTCTTTCGTGATGAACTTGGTCTCCATCGGCAGCGGGTGGATTCCGTCATGTGAGTGTCTCCACTACCTTGATGACCTGTTGTATTTGATACGTCAGCACCTCGATTCTGAGGTCTGCCGTTACTGTCTTTGGTGTAGGGGTTTGAGTAGGTTGTCCGTGCATGGCAGAAATTGATATAAGGATAGCCGTAGCGTTGGACGTGTCACCTGGTTCGTTGTTACGTGACCTGGTGGTCACCATCGATCTGGGATTTGGTAGGAAACGATGCTTAGTGTAAAGTTAAGAACTATGTCGTCCCAACGGCGCCAAACTGATGCAATCGATTTTCGCTCCCTGCGTTGAACCTATTCCTGCTGACCTGCACAAGTAACGCACGTGAGCCACAAACTACCGTGGGGTGGCCGATGGCACTCCGATACTAAAGTCAGATAGGGATCTGAGGAAGGTGTAATGTTGTAACCGGGATTTTGTAGCGTACCTTAGCTTACCAACCTCATGTCTTATTATAATGCAAGGAGTTTTGGTTCAACAAGGCCATCGTAAGCGTAGTTTAGGGAGGAGATCTTCGTGGAGATCTTTATCTAATTAAGAGTCGTGCTGTAGGAGGGAAGTTCCATGTTAGCTCTATACTCCTAGATACGCGGAAGATAGTTCCCAATCCAAGAGCAATCCGTAGAAGGGAGTTTCCCTGTGTGGAAGATACTCTAGTGTTTGCTTCCTAGTTGGAAGCAAAAAATAGTTGTAGTTGTTCGTCCGAAGCTGATCCTCGAGATACTTGCCTGAAGATGGCTTACGGGCATCTGGAATAGCTCAGAGACGTGTGAGCCTAGCATGTTGTGAGAGTCCAGGTCTGCTTGGCGGACTGAAGTTGAGCAGGCCTAGATCCGCTTGGGCTGATGCTTGAGCCCGTAGCTCCTCGAGATCATCATGACCCGTGTTTGGCTCAGGAATGTAACCATTTTTATGTAACATTATATATATAATGAATTTCAAGGGTATGTTAAATATGGGAAAACATAAGATGCAAGTAAATAAATGTATTAAACACATTAAATGAAATCAAAATACCTATAAGTAGAAAATCAGGGGGTAGTTTAAAAAATCAATATATAAGTAGAAGAAGTAATAATTAGAAAATTAGGGGTGGTTTAAAAAATCAATCAATAATTAGAATAAATGATAATTAGAAAAAAAAAAACTCGAATTTTCCAAAAGAATCGATATTTTTCCGAAAAATCCTTAAAAAATGTAATTTTTAGTAGCTGGTTTTAGTATTTTTACGAAATTTACGAAAAAACCTCGAAACTTTTCGAAAAAGTCACTCAAAAAATTGTAATTTTTTCTTTCGCCTTTTTCTATTCGTACTTTCAAAAAACGAAAATTTTGAGTATTTTTGCGAAATCACCATCCTTGGTCACCACTGATTGCTCCCTCATCTAGTCGTCCAATTCTCTCCCTGTAGCAACGTGTGTGTGTGTGTGTGCATGGAAAGGAAATAAGATGAGTAAACCTTTCTTCACCCATTCTTCTTCATTTTTTTAACCCTTATCATTACCCTAATGAAAGGAAATAGCTCAAATCCAAATCCTAAAATTGGGTCCAAGCCCAAACTTAATATTTGCACCTACACCCGTTGTAGAATAATTTTCTAATATAATCACCAATTATTAATAAAAATATAATATTTAGCTAAGAAATTTCTAGCAAGCATTAGAGTACTATTTTTGTCAACCAATGCATAATTTATGAACAATAAGCTCACTATGCGATATTATTCAAATATTAATTTTGCCGAATTCGAAATATGGAGATAAATACAATTTAGGTAATTAAAAAAATTGGGGTCATTACGGTTGGCAAGTATTTGGGATTAGATGCATGATTTGTCCTTGAGTTTGGGACATGTTGTTTGTTCGTACCTTGCACCCCAAACAAGCAGATGATGATGGGATTATTGACTTATAAAGTTTTGATTTATTTATCCCTATTCTATGTTATTTTTCTTAGTATGTGATTATTTGTTTTGTAACCCTTATTAGAATGTTAGAAAAAAGTAGATTTGTTTTCTTTAAGGAATGTGTTTTATTGCCTTTGTTTCATTTGACAAAATAACGATAATGAATGTATCTTTTGAAGTTACTTGGTGTTATTGTGCCTATCAAGGAAAATATTTTGACATCACAATATTTGAAGTTACATGATATCGAGCTTATTATGGGAAATCATTATGTATATCATTGTCGTTGATTGATTATTTATCTAGTATTTGGTATATTGCCACATTTCTCTATAGTAACTGGTATCAGACATTAGACCTTGACACAAATTTTATCAGGTTGTTAAGTGTATATATTTAGGGAGAACAATATTTCTATTAGCCGAATTAAGTAATTGGCTTTATAACTTTTGTGCTTATTAATTTAGTATATCAATTGGTATCACATATTTAGGAGGAGAGAAAAGATTTGTGAAACAGATGCTACTCATGTAACTCTATTTATAGAATGTATCTTTGTTGTTTCATGTGCAGGTCCAAAGAATTGAAGATCATACCGACCAGTTCGAAATGTCATTTTCGTTTGATATCAGAAAAAAAAAAATCATCAAATTCCACTTGGTATCAGACAAATAAAAATATTGGTATCAGAGAAATAAGAAGAAGATTTATGAAGACCTCTTATAAGTATCAGCCACTATCCGCCATCAGCAAATTGACGAGTGGTATCAAACTCATAAGTTGATATCTGTGAATGATCTATTAGAATTAGATTTTAGGATCGAGAGATTGTAATATGTTGTGCGGAACATACGTGTTTTGTCATAAGTTCACAAAGGAGGACATTGTAAATGTACTCCAGAAGATACGTGAGTTTCAATGCCACTTTCAGAAATCGTCACATGGGAATAGATTGGGATGATTTACAATCTCATCCATTTGTTGTGATTATCAGAGGGAGCATTCAATCAGAAGAACCTAATTCTTCCAAAGACTTTTGACAATATGCGCATTGTACTTTTTTCCCTTCGCTGAGGTTTTGTCGCACTGGATTTTTCTTGCAAGGTTTTGATGAGCAACATTTCGCACATCCAACAGGACTTCAAGGTTACAATATATGATACTCTATCTTTGGATATGGTTTTTCGATTGGATTTTCCTTTCAAGGTTTTCGTGAGGTTGGTAAGGTGAACATCCAAGAGGAGTATTGTAGAATCTAATAGAAAGATGTGGTGGATGTCCACTAGCCACCTTATGCTATGAGGTGGCATGAGCTTACCTCTTGTGCTTAATTTCTTACCCTATCTAAGTAGCAATACTTGTCAAAAGATTCATGTCTGACAACTAAATGGTCATAATAAATACCAATTTGGGTGAAAGCAATTATGCCACACTTCATTGTAATTTGATGAATTGAAGTTATCACAAGTAGGAAGGAATTCCACCTAGGAAACCAAAACCACATCGAGAGCATGCAATACAATAGTTAACACCTTGGTCAATAATAACATATGGACACACCTACCCATATCAACCAAATGAACTTAAATCAACACCACATAGCCTACTACCCATATATTTATTTTCTGTTGGCTCCATTTCTCAAAACCACCAGGAAAAACCCATTGTTTCAGAGATATGTTGGTATCTGGCACATACTTTTATGTTTGACATGCTAATTTCCCTAACTCTTTATGTCTGATCTTTTTACCAATTTGCAACAAGGTTTAGTGATCTAAGAGAAATCAGTGAAGAAAACAACACAAAGAGATGGGGATGTCCAATAGAGACAACATGCTGTAGTTATTTGAGGTTGGGCCTAGTAAAGAAGCCTATGAGTTGGATGTTATTTAATGAAAATATTCTAATAGTTTGATGACAAACAAATTAATTTGAAACCATAAGCAAACTAAAGAACTTTAGTAGCAAGGTACTTGAGCACGACACAAAGGTAAACGAGGGCACCAATGCCGACGTGTTTGGCGTGGATTTCGGCTTTGAGAAGCCTGGTGATTCTACCTACGGGGAGCTAGAGTTTTGCCTTAGAATACCTTGAGATGAGCTTCAACACTATTGGCTAGTCACACTCACGTTTTGTTGTTTCTTTAGAAGACAATTTTAGAGACGATCAATGTCAAGAGAAGAAAGGGAAGAAACTGATGAGGTATTAATTGTTATCTTGTTATCTCAGTTTTGGGCCTTTCACTTATTGGTTATTCTAGTGGGTTGGATTTTTCTCTTTATGTGAGTGATGTATCATGATGAAATCTAGCGTATAATTTTTCTAATTATCAATACCATCAATGGTATCTACCAAACACCACATGAGTCGAATTGAAAGACTCTAATGTTATTCTAACCTCTACTCCAACACATGTGTAACACTGTGATGTGTGTGATGAGGGGTCTGAGATTTAACTAAAACTTGAATTCTAAGCTTGAAACACGGCCATGAAAATTGATGATACATCAATATAGACCGATCATCACAGTCGTACACGTGGCATAAAGACTCATCAAGAGGATATAGTGTCCAGCCTATTAGGCCAACTCATAAAATCCAAGAAGAATAAAGCCAATTACAGAGGCCCACACAAGGCCCGCTAATGAGGAGACGTAAACATGGCATGAATCCAGGCCCAAACGAATCAGAGCCCGAGTCTAGGCCCGACACGAGTTCTCTCATAAAAATATGAACGTTGCACCAAAAAGAATCGTGGTGGTGTTACGCCTCCACAGACTATCTCCATTAAGGAAGAGATTGTTACGAGAAACATCTCCTTCCATATCGCCTCACATGGTTAAGTCACGCAGAGAGTTAACCGCGACCATTATAAAAGGCAAAAGGAACATTCGACAAAGGTATGCAACTTTAATTGAGTTTTGTCCAGATTTACTTCCTTCTTCCAACAGAGTTACTGACTTAAGAATCGGAGTGCCTTCGGTTTGCAGGTCAAACTCACAGAATGATCATTTTTGGATGCATCAGTTTGACGCCGTCCATGGGCAACGATGAGTTTCCTTTCTAAAAACAAAATACAAAGTCACAAAGCTCACCATAACCTGATAAAAAATCAACAAGCCATCAGAGCAAATGATGCAGTCTGCAGATCCTCAACCCAATAATGATCATGACAACTCTTCTACTCACAACAATGCATCATTGACAGCTCGTGAAGAAGAAGCAGCCCGGATCATCAGACCAATAGCACCCAAGAATTCGGATTCGCAACACGCAGTAGCCCAAACAACACAAGCATCCGACAGCGCTGCCACAGACCCTCGAGTGGACCTGCTCATGGCCCAGAAGAATTACATGATAAAAATGCTGGAAAAAATCACACAGAAGCGCATTCAGCCAGCTGACCCTGTTCAGGCACTGCCCCAACAAAATTTTGCCGACCGAACTCAAAGAAGTGACAAAGCCCTAGCAGAACCCTAACAGAGAAACTTTAAGAATAGTGAGCTCCCCTAAGACAAGACCGCACAGTTCGGCGGAACAATTGCTGAAATGTCGTTCAGAATTGGAGTCAGGGATCTTAACATACTGTACGAGTTAGCCAAGCCGCCATTCTCTGACGCATTCATGAAAAAGGAAATGCCAAAAAAGTTCACTCCGCCAAAGTTCGAAGTGTACGATGGTACCACCGAACCAACATATCATCTAAGACATTTCCACCACATGATGGCTCTATAGGAAACCACAGAGTCGATACTATGCAGAACATTCCCAACCAACCTCACTTCAACAACGATGAATTGGTTCAACAACCTACCATTGAGGTCGATAGACACCTTCCAGGCTTTAGCTACTGCCTTTATTATCAGATTCATTGGGAGCCAGTGGATGAAGAAATGACCCCACTACCTTTTGCACATCAGACAGAAACCCATAGAAACAATACAAGAATATGTCACTCGCTTCACCAACGAATTGACAATGATTGATGGATGTTGCGATGACACAGCCGCTGTAACTATCGTCGCCGGACTGAAGAGAGGCCCCTTCTTTGATGCCCTTAACCTGGAGCCTCCAAAAAGCATGGCGATCCTGTTGAAAATAAAACAAAAACACATCTCCCTTGAAGAGATGAAAGCTACGAGGAGGAAGAATGAGCAGGAAAGGGAGAACAATTTGAGAAAACGAGAAAGGAAAGAAGAAAGAAGGCGAAATGATGGATCATGCGAGAATAGCAATCATTCAAATAAACATCAAAACGACAGGCGAACCGAGTCCGATTAGTAGGAATCCAGGAAATCGCAATCAGCACGGCCCTGTCATGAGCGGACAACAAATGTGGTGAAAATGAGTACAAACCATACACAGCCTTAAAGACAAGCCAGATCAGTATCTTGAAACACATGGAAAATCGGGAGAACGTCAACTGGACACTCAGGATGAGAGGAGACCCAGAAGGACGAGAAAAAAGTAGGTACTATTTTTTTCACAAGGATCACTGACATGATACCGAGGATTGCTATAAGTTGAAAGAAGAAATTGAGCATTGGGTCCAAAGAGGATGACTGGATGAATTCATCAGAATACCAGCCAAGCAATTTAAAGGAAAAGAAAAAGCAGATATCGCCGCCACAGGATCAAAAGAATGATCCAGGGAATTGATATTCACTCTACACTACATCCACCCCAGCAAAGAAGCATCTCCCACTCGAGCATATCTATATCGAAGCAGAGAGGTCAACGCCCTGAAGACGACTGCATTGACCGACTCGAAGACTCTATTAGCGGATACAAACCCAACCAAAGTTACTTACAAAGGAATTAGCAACGACAAACTCTATCAAGCCTCAGCAAGCGATGCCAAAGGGTGAGCAATAATGGGCCAAGCCAAGGAGGTCATAAATTAAACATGAAGGAATAGCAGAGGCACGAAATACTAACGCAGGGATAGACATCAACCACGCAATGTAACAGAACCGCTTCAAAAAATGACCTCGAGAAATGGTCTAGACATCCAAATAAAAGAATCAATAAAGTTTCAATTTCAAAATCAATATCCCACGAAGACGAATTGCTTCAAAGCAAAGCTATGCGAAACAATCGACGGATAAAGCCAAAAGGATGCAAGTCGGATATATACAATAAACTTCTAGTCTGATCAACCAAAGAAGTAAAGGTTGGACGAACGAGTCAACTAAGTAAAATGACTTTGGGTCGACTAGAGCGTCGAACCAATGAAGCCAAAGTGGACGAATGAGTCAACTTAACATATAAACTTCGAGTCGATTGAAACATTGTGTTAACGAAGTAAATTTTGGACGAACGAGTAATTTAAGTAAAACGACCTCAGGACGACTAGAGCGTCGAACCAACGAAGCCAAAGTGGACGAACAAGTCAACTTAAAGTAAAAACTTCGAGTCGATTAAAACATCGAGTTAACGAAGTAAAAGTTGGACGAATGAGTCAACTAAGTAAAATGACTTCGGGTCGAATAGAACGACAAACCAACTAAACCAAAGTGGATGAACGAGTCAACTTAACATAAAAACTTTGAGTCGATTGAAACTTCAAGTTAACGAAGTAAAAGTTGGATGAACGAGTCAACTAAGTAAAACGACTTCAAGTCGACTAGAGCGTCGAACCAACAAAGCCAAAGTAGACGAATGAGTCAACTTAACTTAAACACTTTAAGTCGATTGAAACATCAAGTTAACAAAGTAAAAGTTGAACGAACGAGCCAAGTTAACGTAAAAATTTCGAGTCGATTGAAACATCGAAGTTAACGAAGTAAAAGTTGGACGAACGAGTCAACTAAGTAAAATGACTTCGAGACGACTGAAATGTTGAGTTTATAACTCAACATAAAAACTTCGAGTCGACTAAGACGTCGAATTAACGAAATAAAAGTTGAATGAATGAGTCAACTAAGTAAAACGACTTTGGGTTGACTAGAGCGTCAAATCAACGAAGACACAGTGGACGAATAACTTCGAGTCGACTTCAATGTCGAGTTACGAAATAAAGGTTGAACATTCGAGTCAACAAAAACTTCGAGTAGACTGAAACGTCGAGTTGACGAAGTAGAAGCTGAACGAACCAAGTAAAATAAACTACTTCGAATTGACTGAAACGTCGAATTAGCGAAGTAAAGGTTGAGCGAACGATTCAACGACGTGAAGCAACTTCGAGACAACCGAATCAACAAACCGACTCGAAGGAAACAAACTCCATTTTTTATCAGACGAATAGAGCAAACAACAGAGGAACAATTCAGCATAGCCCAGTAGAACCTTGGATTAACTAACATACTATATCAATAGAGTAGAAGACTAGCAAACAAAACATCTTTTCACGAAAGCTCCGAGATGACAAACACAAGGTTGAGACATACTACTGCATGATAGGAAAATTCAAATCAACAAATGACTGTTAAGGATATAGTTGTAAAACATCAAAGCTCGAATACAAATCGTTATGACAACAATGGACGACCGAAGTCAACAAGAAGAAAATTAAATGAGAAAACTCATGTCATTCATTCAAATTCTATTATATTACATTCGAAGGCAGCAATAGAAGACTAAGGGGAAAGATTTATAACATCCTCAGCAATACCATCTTTAGCCAATGGATCACATGGAGGATCTTTAGCACCATCTTCACCCTCGAAGCTCCGATAGACCAAATGACGATATTGAGACAAGTCGACACCGAGACTCTCAATATAATCCAGAAGCTCAGTCCGACCATCGACAATGCACTGCCAATCCGACACCTCCATAACAAAGAGCCTATCCTTAACAGAAGCAAGCTCACTTCTTACTGCGATAACTTGGCCCTTAGTAGTAGTGTGCATCGTGGAGGAATCAACCTTCACCTCGTCAAGTGAAGCCGGTAATTGCTCCACCCTTTTTTCATGTCGCGATTTTTAGGGTGCTCTATCAAGGCATGCGTGGCCTCATTAGGAAGCGCCTTCTCGTAGAAAATCTTTTTATCCACATCGTGCAAACGTGCATGAATGTCATCTAAATCAGCTCTCAAGGACTCAAGCATGGCCACAAACCGATCCCATGCACCCTCCACCTCGGCAAATGAAGTTTGAGGAACATTGGTTGCCTTAATCCGATCAGAACATCACGCTTTTAATGCGTCATATTGATAAAGGACATGGGAAAATACCAATAGCAGCACTGAGAGCTTCATCTCCAGAGAAATCACAACATTGTGATTAACCTGATGACCCAAACCCATCACCCTTACACAGGCAAGATGGGTCATCCCGTCCATTACAAGCCTGACACCATCCCCAAGATGAAGGCTCGGATCCAGCAAGGCATCGAAGGCCTCTCCACTGACCGTTTGTGCCATTCATTAATTAGCTTACGCGCACCGTTCTGCATGCCAAGCCGGGAAAACTAGCAAAACTTTCCATCCGATTTGACCCGAATATCTTCAGGAGTAGGTTCCTTCCAACTGATCCGTGAATGAATAATGTGAGGATTTGATAGTATGGAGTAACCACCACCCACACTTGGAAGAAGGAACGATAGGAGAACCACCCTCACCCTCTTGTTGCTCAGCAAAAACGGAACAAAATGCGGTCCCAACGAGAGCAGAAGCACCCAAGCTGGTTGTAGAAGGCAGGATCTCACCTCTCCATCAACAAGAGGGGAAGAAGAACGAAGAGATTGTGCCTCGGGAACTCAATCACGATTGCCAAGCTTCTCAGACTTGACAACAGCCAGCTGTTGCATCTTGTCATCTAAGGACCGAGGGTCCTCATTAAAACACTTAGCAGCATCAAGGCCGCCATAAGCAGAGAGAAGCCTTTTCTCGCCATCGTCCAGCGGGCGAATGGTATCTCTCTCCTTTATTTCCAAGGAAAACTTCATCTCTTCCGCCTCCTACAAAGAGCAGCAGTCTTCCCTCGAGGTTTTCTATCAGTAGAACTCGAGTAAAGAGAAGTATGATGCACAGAGTCAACGAGTCGTTTCTTCTTTGGAACACGGTCAAAAGTCAGAAACAACCGCTTCAACGGACTAACAGGCCTCGGTACTTTTCTCTTCCTCGAAGACGGACCGGTAGCACCACTGACTGGAGCATTGAGATCCATAACACTCGAGCTCACTTCCGATCAATGAGAACATAATCACCTTCAACAGTGACAGCACGGGCAACAATCTTTGCGGCTTGCCTTTTGGTTAGCAGAGCCCGCTCGTTTTCATTCATGATGTATAAACCGTTGCGCCTCACCATATCATCAGTAAGATAGGCGTCCAAGGGAACTACAGAAAGCTTCAGAAAATGCTCGCTGATAACCTGCTCTTTAGTGGCCAACTGTAAATTCTTACGCTTGATAGGAACTCGGAAAGACCTTACTATCTGCAGACCCCGTAAATTGAAATAGCTAGAGTCGACAGACGCATAAAACCAATCCTGCGATCAACCTCTGATGTCATATTTGAGATTGCCAAAACATGCAAAAAAATGAAGGAAACAGGTGTGGTTGGCTTTCACGCTAAACTTACCAAAGAATGCAGGATTCTAGCAGTTAAAGGAATACCAAAAAGGATGACCTCGGCATACATGGAAACCATACCTCTCCAACCATTTGAGCCCGTCTAAGCAGGAGGAATACCCAAAAAATCTAGATTAGACCAGAATAGCTCAGAAACCGAATAACGACATAGAACATACGAGGGTATAGAGCAATATATCCCTCCCTCGGACAACAAGGACTGTCATTTTCACGAGAAAGAACTATCTCAAGGTTGGAAGACAAAGCATAGTTGATCACCGTCCAGTAGATCACTAGCAGACATCGCGAATATGCAAAAACAAAAAAACAAAAAAGGCAATAGGAAAGAAGAAATAACACTAACAGCAAAGATGGTGTAATGAATGGAAAAAAGTAGTCACAACACGCTTTATACAACCAATCAATGAAAAGACTGCTAAGGGGGTATGTGAACAACCAACCGAAAGTTATTAACAACATTAAGTTCATTGCAGTAGCGCAATTGAAATACCAAATGTCACATAGTTAGTGGATATGTGAACATACCCACTAACTAAGGGGGAGTAGCTTATGATACATCAAAATAGACCAATCATTATGGTCGTACACGTGGCATAAAGACTCATCACGAGAATATAGTGGCCAACCTATTGGGCCAGCTCAAAAAGCCCACAAAGAATAAAGCCAAATAAAGAGGCCCGGACAAGGCCCGCTAATGAGGAGACGTAAACATGGACCAAATCCAGGCCCGACATGAGTTCTCTCATAAAGAAAAAAAACGTTGCACCAAAAAGAGTCATGGAGGAAGTTACGCCTCCACGGACGTATCTCCATTAAGGAAGAGACTGTTACAAGAAACATCTCCTTCTGTTGTGCCTCACATGCTTAAGTTACGCAGAGAGTTAATCGTGACCATTATAAAAGGTAAAGGAAACATTCGACAAAGGTCGGCAACTTTTACTGAGTTTTGTCCAAATTTACTTCCTTCTTCCAACATAGTTACTGACTTAAGCATTAGAGTGCCATCGGCCAGAAAAAAAGTAGTCATTGGCAGTTTAACAATTGTTTTGCTGGTCAAACTCACAAGAGGACGATTTTTGGACGCATAAAAAATAATATTTTCTTTTGAGGCAATATCTATTAGATGTAATATATACCATGGAAATAGTCACATAAAAATTTAGAAAAAAAGCTATTGTTTGAATTATTTACCTCGAAACTCTTTTGGATAAAGAGTTTGGAAAAAGGAAAGTGGAGAAAAATTACTCGAGCTGATCTTCGTGCTCAAATGCCCTTAGATCAAAGTGAAATATAATAATCACGTAGCACTCAATTGGTTGGAAATTCGTACGCTTAAGTGGTCAGAGCTTTGTGCAAATAACGTGTTGTAAATGAATGAAAGATATTAACTCAACTAAGGAAAATGAGTTTCCATTTCCTTTATTGTTTATTATTCACTCATTCACTCTTTCTCTTTTTATAAAGTAACATTTCACTATTTGTATATACACTTTCTAACCTAACACAAACATGAGCTTGTTTATAGGCAACATGATTTATGTCAGGTGTGACATCTAGCAATCACAAGAGGTAAGCTCATGTCACCTCATAGCATGGGGTGGCTTGTGGACATCCACCACATCTTTCTAGTAGATTCTACAATACTACTTATGTGAGTGGTGTATTCATGAAGAAATCCAACCTATAATTTGTCCAATTACCAATACCACCATCAATGGTATCTACTAAACACCACATGAGTCGATGTGAAAAACTTTATTGTTATTTTGGTGTGTTAGATTTTTCTCCTTGGAAATCCAAAATCACATTGAAATCATCTAATACAATAGTTTGATGACAAATAAATTAATTTGAAACCATAAGCAAGCTCTAGAACTTCAGCAGCAATGTATTCTAACACGACACAGAGGTAAACGATGGCTCCAACGCCGACGTGTTTGGCGTGTGCTAATTTCCCTAACTCTTTCTGTCGAGTCTCTTTACCCAATTGGCCACAAGGCTTAGCGTTCTAAGAGAAATCAGTGAAGAAAACAACATAAAATGTCGAGGAGCTCCAATAGAGAAAACATGCTGGAGATATTTGAGGTTGGGCCTAGTGAAGAAGCCTATGAGTTAGATGTTGCCTCACAAGAAAACTATTAGAATATTTTCATTTTGGATTAGGTATGTGTTTTGTAAAAACTATTTATAGTTTATGTTGAACATTGTCAAAGGACAAGAAGATTGAAGTTAACTCATAAAGACCATTCAAAGCTTTGAAGACCAAATTAAGCTTAAAGAAAAAAAGGCAAAGCAATTCAATGAAATCAAATGCGAAATTATATACAAATTACTCAAGCCTTGAAGTTCAATTCAAGAAGAAATTCATTTTCTATGCAAAAGTTTCACCTCGAAACCATATCAAACGCATACAGATGAAATTACATTGTCAAACAATAATTTTTTTTTACTTGATGGCCAATTTCGGTCTGCATTAAGCAACATAGTAGGCAATCTTTATGTCTAATTGGATTTTCATTAAAAATAGTAACCATGAACATGAATATATTCAAATAACAAAAAATACAGAAATATACAATGACATCAATACTGATGCAGTCGTTTTCCGCTCCCTGCTTTGACCTAGTTCTTTCTGAACTGCAAAAGTAACGCACGTGAGCTCGGACCACCATTGTGGTGGTCGATGGCACTCCGATGCTAAAATCAGACAGGGATTTGAGAAAGATGTAATGTTGTAATAGAGAATTTGTAGCGTACCTTAGCTTACCAACCTCATGTCTTATTTATAGTGCAAAAAGTCATGATTCTACCAGGCCATCGTAGGCATAGTTTATGAAGGAGATCTTCGTGAAGATCCTTCTCTAATTAGGAGTTGATGTAGAAGGGAAGTTTCTTGTTAACCCCATGCTCTTAGATACGCGCGAGATAATTCCCAATGTGAAAGCAATCCGTAGAAGGGAGTTTTCCTTTGTTGAATGTACTCTGGTATTTACTTCCTAGTTGGAATCAGAGAACAAATGTAGTTACTCGTCCGAAGCTGATCCTCGGGATACTTGCCTTAGTAGGACTTATGGGTACTGAGGATAGTTGTGAGATGTGTAGGCCTAGCATGCTATGAGAGTTCGGGTCCGCCTGGCGAACAGAATTGAGCGGGCTTAGAACCGCTTGGGCCGGATCAGCGTTTGGCGAATGCTTGAGCCCGTATTTCCTTGAGATCATCATGACACGTGTGTGGCTTAGAGGTGTGACCATTTTTATGTATCATCAGCTACTCCCCCCGAGTTAGCGGGTTGTCACTTCGGTTTGCTAAGTTATTTCTTGAAGGGATGCGCCGCTCATGATGATTGAGTCTGAATTGTTGCTTGAGCCGCGCACTATATTAATTGAATGTGCGTTGATTTAGTGGAAAAGAGGCAGGAACCCACCCTCTATTTAAGTCATCCGTAGTGTAAAGCCTAACTCTTCTACTTTATTTGCTTTCGAAGATATCACTCTAATTAGAAAATATTGTTCATATTCTTTATGGCCAAACAAAACCTTCTTGACGATGAAATCTTGGCCAAGGGCTTGGAGTTTTTCGAAGACGGATTGATGTCTGAGCCTGACCTTGCTGAAATCCGTACGAAGTTTGGAGTCTCTGAAGACCTACCATTGTATGTCCTGACGGGTGACCAAACGCCAATGTTGCCTCCGGCCAGCTTCATCTACCTGCATTGTGGGATGCTTCAAATTAGAATGCGCTTTCTAGTTCTAGACGTGATTTGGGAGTTCCTAGATCTTCTAGGGATTCCTCCGGCCCAATTGGGGCCTAATGGATATAGGATCATCCTCATTAGTTTGCTCAATGCTAAGGAGGTTGGTGTCACCGTGACTCCGCGAGTAATTCAGTTGTTGACTTCTCCTCAACTTAAGGGTAACGTTGTCTGTAAGATGTCGTCGCTGACTTGCTTTGTTTATCTGTCTGATGACTTCAAGTTCTGGCAGAAGTATTGCCTTTTGGCTCCTGCGGATTCGAAGTATTTTCGGTTCAAGGGTCGTCCGCTCGAGCAACAGTTAAGGCCGCTTCATAAGTTCAACCCTCTTCTTATGACTTTGATATGCTTGATAGCGAGCTGGCTAATCGTTGTTTGTGTTTTTTTGCAGGAATGTTTCCTTCTACTATTACCTTAGCAGAGCAAAACACCATAGAGATGTTTCGTGACTTGCCAAAGAGGAACGCGGTCGATGTCATAAGAGTTTCCAACTTCATCTGTATTATGCTAGTGGGACAACTGACACGTTGCCCCACTATGTACCAAACATCACGAATTAAGTTGGAGGATGGGGCCCCTTCAAGGAAGAAGAAAAATGTTGGGGCCAGAGCTCCCGTCTGAAATGCTTGCCTTCTTTGTGAGGAAGAAGTCCTGTGTAAAGACTGGGTCATCTTCGTCATGACCCGCTCCAGTGGGAGAAGAACGCGAGTCTGCTAGGCCTGTTGGGGTGGAGACTGATGTTTCCAGCTTGGAGAAAGAGTACCAGCGGTTTGCAGGAGTTGTAGATAGGTCGAACCTTAGCGATGCGCAGGTCGAAGCTCTGAATGACCGTCCGATGTGGGTTGTAACGGCAGCTTTCGCTGGTGCAAATTCACGTGGGATCGTTCCGGTAGAAGGCTCCCGTGAAGATTCGCTTGAGGCTGTAGAATCTGATTACCCCATTGTTGCTTCGCCTGAGAGTGGTCGCGGCACTAGCCATGTCTCATGTAGTCTGAGTTGTTCACTATCTTGTTCTGGGTCATAGCTAGAAGTGTTGGAGGGTTCTTTGGATAATTCGCTTCCTCCTCTACCTCCGGATCCCATTGATCCGTCTCGCAATAAATGGTCGGCTATCAGTTACAAGGGGAAGGCTACGAAGGAGAGCCTGAGGACGGTTGCAACCATGAAGGGTGGCTCTGGCGTGATTCTTGATCTGGGGAAGCTTCATCTGGGTGCACGGATAAGCCTATTTGCATCGGACTTGGTGAATATGAGTTCACAAGTCTGGCACCAAGAGGTTGACGTGGAGTATGCTTCGAGGAAGCATATAAGTAGGCGTCATAGTTGAATGATGGATTGTGCTCTGAAGCCCAATGAGGTATGGACAAAAGCACGAAGTACCTTATGTTGGGTATGTCTCACTTGAGCCACGTGATCATTGCTAAGATAGAAGTCGAGACAGCTCGTGAGAGGGTATACACCTTGGAGCTTGTCTTTTCGCACATGCATGCATTGTACTTTGATGCGCTTTATGAAATTGATTGGCTACAAAAGCGGGCTAAGAAGAATAGGCTGGATTAGTCATCCGTGGTCGCTAAGACTCAAGAGGCTCGTTTGAAGGTCATTGAGGGTGACCTGTCTGAGGTGGTGTCCGAGAGAGATAGACTCACACAGGAATTGGACTGGACCCGCCAAGATGTAGAGGTTGCGTAGGAAGTTGTGGCTAAGGCGCGTTCCAAACTGTGGTCACTTGCTGAAGATAATGCTTTGAAGGAGGCCGACTAGGCTACTCAGAAGCAACAGTTAGAATCCGATGTAGAGTTCTATGCTTGAGAGGCGAGGAAGGCCAAGGACCAGCTCGAATTGGAATGTCATGAGCTTAGTGCTATGAAGAGCAATCTGGCCAAAGAGTAGTCTCAGGTCGACGCACTGACTGACAAGTTGGAGCTATTGGAGCGCTAACTTGTTGACGCGAAGGTGCACGAGGAGGAGCTTCTTCAAGAAACAAGGCAAATGCGAGTTCCGCTAGGTTGTACATGGCAGGTTGGAGCCGCTGGCACTGATGAAGGAGGAGCATCCACAGTGGATCTCTGCCGCTATAAAAAGATGTCATATGTATACTTGTCTGTTACCTTTGCGTCATTCGACGAGGAGGACAGTGTGAGCCCTGATGCTCAGGGTGTGGCGCATGTGAACGCAACTCCCGCTCCTTCTTCCACAAGGCTTAGCTCTTTTGTTTCTGTACCTTCTCCTGATAAGGAGTAAACTATGTGTTTGTATCCCTTTCCGTTTTGACCTTTAATGAAAACAATTTTATCCGTATCGTGTTTGTTGTCACTATTGCATGTTTTTCGTTTCGCCTTGTCATCTTGCTTTGGCATAGGGTGGTTGAATCAATAGGACGTCGACTGGTCTGTCTGTGATAGAGAGCTTGACCATTTTGCGCTGTGAATGACTCAGGGTCATCGCTGTGTACTCATGTCCAATGGTGGGCATGTTGCGGACAGTTTAGCTGGGGCTTGAGTCCCCTGAGTTGTGTCTTGTCCCCAAGGTAAGATGCTTGAAGCTTACCCTGTTTGTCTAATCGATTGGCTGCAGTTGCTACTATAGGCGAGTTGCAATGGCCATGTGTATGAGTCAAAGCGTTCGTGCCGAGTCAGGCGTCGTAGGCTCAGGCTGGCATCCTAAGTAGCTTTTATCTGGGCACTGGCCGTACGATCTTTGTATCGGCACGAATGGCCTTTGCTAATAGTAGAATGTCAGTCCGTTTGAGCGTGAAGACGCTGGCTCAGCTAGATTCTTGTTTGTGATAGTTGTTTTGAGACTCCCACCTTCTGAATCATCTATGATCGAGTAAAGTGGACTACAGATTCGGGGAGCAACAATTTGGCGACCAGGCTGAAAAGCAGTGGTTCCATGGCAAGCCGTCGGAATCAATTCAGGACTGACTAGGCTCCCACCTTTCGAAACATTTATGACCGAGCAAAGATGACTACAAATCGGGGAGTAAAAGTTTGGCGACCAGGTTGAAAAACAATGGTCCTGTGGCAAGCCATCGAAATCAGCTCAGGACTGACTAGGCTCCCACCTTTCGAGCCATCTACACCTTCCCCGCACGGTAGGGAATATGAATTCGAGAATTTGGCGACCAGGCTGAAAAACAATGGTCCCGCGGCAAGTCATCAGAATCAGTTCGGGACTGACTAGGCTCCCACTTTTTAAATTATCTACACCTGTGTACATCAAGCTACAAATTTGGGAGTGTTCGGTGCGGCCACGCTGAAAAATAGTAGTCCCGTGGAAAGCCGTTGGAATCAGGTCATGGCTTATTAGACTCCCACCTTCTAGACTATATACACTCGTGCAGTGGGGGCTATAAGTCCAAGGTTGGTGATTCGGCGGCCACGCTGAAAAGCATTGGTCCCGTGGTGAGCTGTCGAAATCGGTTCGAGACTAACTAGGCTCTCACCTTCCAAACCATCTTTACCCGCGCAGTGGGGGCTACAGGTCCAGGGTTGGTGATTCGGCGGCCATGCTAAAAAGCGGTGGTCCCGTGGTGAGCCGTCAAAATCAGTTCGAGACTGACTAGGCTCCCACCTTCCAGACCATCTACACCTGCGCAGTGGGGACTACAGGTCTGGGCTTTGATCAGAAGCTTTCGTTGCTAGTCGTCACCAGCTAGGCTTACCTGATTATGTTTGGCGATCATTGACCGCGAATGGGGTCAATGATCCCTGAAAAGTCGTCGTCACCAGGCGTGATAGCGCTGATTAGACTCCTATTTCCTAAACCATTGAGACCCACACTGGTGGACTAGGTGTCGGGTGATACTTGAAGTCGTCGTCATCAGCTTAGGCTGACTAAGCTTGCCCGATTGAAGAGGGGTTCCGCTCGTTTGAGGGCGTGCGAACCTAGTCCATCAGCATGGTGCATGGTGTGGATGAAGTTACCTTAAATCAGCTAGTGATCTGTAGGTACGATCCGTACGTCAAAGTTGTCCAGGATTTCTCGTGCTCGTGCCAAGCACGTGACAGAATACTGTTTGGATAATTGGTTGAGCCCATGGGCCTGCAGAGGAAGAGCTAAGGTTTCCTACATAGTGCGCTGCGTGTACTACGTAAATAGCGCGGTAACACATACGGCGTAGGCTGCATGACGGTTGAGTATCGGTTACTCCTCCTTAATTCATGGGATTGCGTGCAGAGCTATTAATTTGATTAATGTGGTCTGCGCAGTTTCATCAGGAACTGTTGTCTCCCCGTTTCCCATACGGTATTTAATGTTTGGCAGTTAATGCTGAAGTGCCTGCTTGGTGAACGATCATGTCTATATAATGGTGTTTTCCAATCGTTGTAGGCACTATCTTTCATAGAGCTTAATTCCTGTAATGTTCTTGCTTGAAGAGAACGCTTTGGGTTTTCTGGGGTGATTTGACGGAGCAATATGACTGCTTAGTCCTTTCAATCCCTTCTGCCACTTTGTCATTATCTTGGGAAGGGGTCGAACAAAGTCTGTTTGCGTATCTTTGCTGTCACTTGAAGATTGCTCTCATCATATGGTCTTCAAGTTTTCTTCGGATGCTTCGTAATAGAATCATAGTAGAATTTTCTAAAAGAGTATTTTACTTCATGTCGCACTGTATTCAGATGTATGTAGCCTTTTGTATCTACCTCAAGGTGCTTGTTGTTACATATTTCCAATAACCAATAGAGTTTGTTTTTGTAATTCTTCCTTTATTTTGAATGATTGTAAATCACATAAGCCTTTAAGGACTAAAACTCTACATTGATTATGGAAAGGGAAATAAACAACTGAAAGCAGACTAACTGTTGACGGAGAGAATATGATCCTGGCCTTGAAGTGAATTCAGATTGCCCTTGTGGATCATTCGAAGGTTACTAAAGAGTAAACCTTGTAGAGGGGCCAATCGTTGTACCGACGAAGCGCCGGGGTATGTGTTCCTGATTGCCATGGCCTCTCCGTTTTGTTGGGCGGAAGAGCAGACAGCTTTCGTGCTACCTGAAGGTGATGCCTATGTTGTTACTTGGTCTGGCACTGGCTCAGGTTGCCTCGTAGTATGTAGTTGAATTTTGGAGCATTCTTCATGATTCAGTGTGGCGTATTGACAGTCTCGTGTCGTAGGTTGGTCTCCACGTATTGTCCTTTCAGAGTGGTTAGTAGTATACTTAACACACTGATGAAGGGTGGAGACCACTGCTTCCATCTAGTTGAGCCATGGTCTTCCCAGGATGAGATTGTAGGATGATGGCGCGTCTACCACCATGAAGTTAAGAAATAGGACCTTCCTTAGCTGAGGCTCTTCAGCCACCGTAGTTAAGCTTATCTTTCCGATGGGAAAACATTTCTCCCCGCTGAATCCGATCAGCGGATGCTCTGAAGACATCAGGTTTTCTTCCTTGAGGTCCATGCTGCGGAACACGTTGTAAAATAGAATGTTGAGCGAGCTTCTTGTGTCTACCAGAGCTCTATTTACCTCCCACCTTGCTATGGAGACCGAGATGACTATGGCGTCGTTATTTGGCGTTCGAACTCCTTTGAGGTCTTTGTCCGTAAAGGCCAAGGTGGGAATGAGGCTCTGAATCCTTGAGTGACAGATGTGTTTGTCCTCATTCGTGGGCTGTGTCCGCATTTCTAGTAAGGTCTGCTTGCGAGACCTGTACGACTGGTCTTCATTCGTTCCGACTCCAAAAAAAGACATATATTATCTCTGGAATCTCCTTCTCTACTTCTTTAAATGACTCCCTCATGTCCCTTGTTTGTTCTGTTCGCTTCTCAGACTTTAGGAACTCTTTAAATTTGCCTCTGCGAATCCAGTATTCGACCTCATACCTCAGGCTCTTGCAGTCATTGGTGTCGTGGCCGCCCTTCTTGTGGTACACGTAGTATTTGTCGTTGTCAAGCTTGAAGGGGTCTCTGAGTGTCTTCAGAGGCCACTTTGGTTTCTCCCAGATCTTCATGGATTTATGTATGTTTGACAGGCTAGCATTTAGGGGTGTCATAGCTCTGGATCCAATGTAGTTGGATGATTTTTCCAGCCTGAACCGACCAGGGTCCAGCCTGTTGTCACTACGCTTCCTTTTGCTCTGTTCCTCATCCTCACGACTTTTGCTCTCCTTCTTCTCCCTCGGGGCAGAGGGCTTCTTCTCGCCTTCGGCTATCCTTTTAACGGTCCTCGACTCCTCCAAGGTGATGTGTCTCGGGATGCTTTTGAAGAGCTCTGTCATGTCTAGAGGAGGTCCAAGTTGAGGTCCTCGTAGAGTTTTCCTTCTTTGAAGCCCGCGGTGCAGGGCATCACGGCCGTACCGTCGCTACACCGATCGATGAGGGTCATCTCGTTGTTGAAGTGCGAGACATATTCTCGGAGTGTCTTGCCGGACCTCTGCTTCAAAAAGAGTATGTAGTGCGGGCCGTTTCAGAAGCGTTGGCTCCCAACGGAATGTGTCAGGAATTCTTTTGCCAGTGTTTTGAAGGAGTCGATCGACTTTGGCGGAAGGCTATGGAACCACGTCAGTGCTAAGCTTTTCAGTCTGGTGGGAAAGGTTCTGCACATGACGGATTTGGATCCTTTTTTAATGGCCATTACGTGCTGGTAATGGCATAGTTGGTCGAAAGGATCAGTGGTTCCGTCCTAGGAGTCGAGCTTCAGAGGAGTGAACTTCCTTGGAAAAGCCTCATTCATGATCCGATCCACAAATGGCGGGACGGAGAGGCGGTACAGTATATCCGGATCGTGTGTCCCTCTGCGAAGGGGGTTCATAGGGTCGAGCCTCTCTGTCCTAGCGGCAAGCTCAGCGTTAGCCACGTAGCCTCCCTTAGTCCAATGATAACTAGCTGGGCCTTGGCTCTCTTGTGCTTGCTCCCTATTATCTTCTGAATGCGAAGGTTTGTGTTGCTCCTGGTCTCCATGGACTGGTGGTGGATTTGGTCGCGTGAGAGCCTCCACTGTCTTGGCTATCTGTTGTATTTGAGATGTCAGCCCATCGATTTGGGGGTCTGTTACTGCTGTCGTCGGCGCGGGGCTTGAGTCTGTAGCCCATGTGTGATTGGAGCCGCTGAAAGCGACGATACTACGCCAACAGGAGCGTTTGATCTGTCCCCCTCTTCTCCGTTGTTGCATGACCTAGTAGTCACCATCTCTCTGGTTTTTAAAAGGAGACGACGGTAATGAAAAGTTAAGAACTATGTCATCCCCATGGACGGCACCAAAATGACGCTGTCATTTTTTGCTCCCTACTTTGACCTAGTTCCTACTGACCTACACAAGTAACGCGCGTGAGCCACGGACCACCGTTGTGGTGGCCGATGGCACTTTGATGTTAAAGTCAGACAAGGATATGACGAAGGTGTAATGCTGTAAAAGAAAATTTGTAGTGTACCTTAACTTACCAACCACACGTCTTATTTACAGTGAAAGACGTCTTGGTTCTACTAGGCCATCGTAGGCATAGTTTAGGAAGGAGATCTTCGTGGAGATCCTTCTCTAATTAGGAATCATGTTGTAAGAGGGAAGTTCCTTGTTAGCCCCGTGCTCCCAGATACGCGGGAGATAATTCCCAATGCGAGAGCAATCCATAGAAGGGAGTTTCCCTGTGTAGAATGTACTCTACTATTTGCTTCCTAGTTGGAATCAGAGAGCAGTTGTAGTTGCCCGTTCGAAGTTGATCATTGAGATACTTGCCATAGTAGGACTTATGGGTATTGAGGATAGTTGTGAGACGTGTGGGACTAGCATGCTGTGAGAGTTCGGGTTCGCCTGGTGAACTGAATTGAACGGGCTTAGAACCGCTTGGGCCGGATCAACGTTAGGCTGATGCTGAAGCCAGTATTTCCTCGAGATCATCATAACACGTGTGGCTTAGAGGTGTAACCGTTTTTATGTATCATCAAATACCATTTACCAAAAAAATGTTGTTTTTTTCTAGCAATCTTTTGTTTGGGAGAAATTTGTTCATTCTCAAACACATCCAATAACAGTAACATCTAACCGTATTCTCATTCTGAAACACAGCTAATAGCAACAACATCTAACCATACTATGAGATCAGAAATTTTTTTGTTTTTAAAAACATCCAATAACAATACATCAACCATAGAATGAGATTAGAAAATTCTGTTGATCCAATTTTTAGTTTGGGGAAGTTGTTCATTCTTAAACACAAGCACTCACTAAAAAAAAAGGTCCAATAGCTACAAATACTAGAGACAGTAGTCTGATTCCTTCTCTAATTAAAAGATTTACGACAAAATACCCGCACTAATGCTTTTGGTAGCTGACCAAGACCATAATCATAACAAATAGGCTTTAAAGCTTTTGTGATGGCAAAATACCGTGGCTAAATTCAGAACAAACCGTAGCTAATTAAAGCATTTGTGATGGCATATAAGTTGTCGCTAAGTTTTACAAATAAAAATTGGTTGCTACGGTATAAGCCGTCCCAACTACATAAAAATTATGCTTGTGATGGGAAAAACGCGGCTAAATTCAAAACAAACCGTAGCTAATTAAAACATTTGTGACGGCATATTAGCTGTCGCTAAGTTTTACAAATAAATATTGGTTTCTACGGTATAAGCCGTCCCCACTACATAAAAAGTGTGCTTGTGACGGGAAAATCGTGGCTAAATTCAGAAAAAAAACGTAGCTAATGCAAACATTTGGGACAGAATATTAGCTATCGCTAAGTTTTACAAATAAAAATTGGTTGCTACGATATAAGCTGTCCCTAATTGATATTTTTGAAAAACAAATATATACACAAAAAAGTGAAGCTTTGGGCCTAAATAGGTTTGGGAAGCCCGCGTTACCCATTTATTTGGTCAAGAGAGGAAGGAACATCTCCAAATCCAAGCTGAGAGGAAGAGTGTCTCCCAAGCTGAGAGAAAGGAACATCTCCCAAACTGAGACGGTGAGGAGCGTCAGCCGTTGATAGAGAAGAAAAACATCTCCTTCTTCATCTTTTTCAACTTCAAGGTTGAAGGTGGGTGGGGGTTTTGTTTCTGACAGTGAAAGTGGGAGAAATTTGGGGTTTTTGTGCTCTATTCAGGGTTCAAGGTGAGTAAAAATCAAATCTCTCACTTACCCATCTATTGTTGTGCAAAATTTGTTCAAATCTTGAATACCCATTTCGATTAGCTATGAATACTCAGTTCAAATCTTTAATTCCTTTGGCATTTCCATTGAGTACTGAGGTTTAGGTTTTAGGAGAAATAGGAAATTTGGATCCAGGTTGGTTCTGAATCTATTTATCTGGAAGAAATGCTTCCAAGTGGAAACACAAAACTTAAAAATCCTTTCCTAGTTTAACTAAAGATTCAAAATTTCTTTTATCCTTTTTTTCTCTTGCTACTCATCGACTCCATTTCACTAGCCTGACCAATGTGGTTAAAATATTTGTCTCAGGTCTCACATGAGCTCTAGTTTTGCTTCCTCATGTGAATTTAATGTGTTGTGCACGTGCTCGTGAATCTGGATTGTTGTGCTATTGTCTTAGATGGTTTCGATGATCTATTACCAGTTAGTTGAGTTCATGCATTCTGGTACCTTCCAAGGGCTATGGTTTGGCCCTAATATATTCGGATCACCATGGCCCTTTTTTGGTGTCTCAGTGGGTACCACTTTGATTTCCAAATGTGTGACTTGAATCCATTTGTGGGTTCGATAAGCTAGTATATAGATGTTTGGAATTATTTTAATGCAACTACACACAAACAAAAAATTCTTGTACAAAATGAGACTTATTAGAAATGTCACTGGTTGGTCACTTTCATTCATTTGGAAACAATTGGAAATTCGAATTACTGTACATCATATTCTTTGGACATCTAATTGGGTTTTCTCTAGGGACTTGGGGAATATGGCTTTTTATACCCTGCAAGTAAGAAAAATGTTAGTTGACTGCTCATTTTGCAGATCCTTTATTCTCAGTGTGTATCTGTGCATTTGGTGTTGTTGTATTGAACTCCAGAAACACATTATTGTTCTATAAAACAATCTGAGGGTTAAAAACTATATATTTTGTAAACTTTAAAAACTTTATGATGTCATTGCTTATTCCTGGACCCCGTGCTCCAGGCAATGATATTGATGTATATCTACAACCATTGATTGATGAGTTGAAGGAATTATGGGACGTTGGGCGCCTAACATACGATGCATCAATGAATGAAAATTTTGTGATGCGTGCAGCTATCTTATGGACAATTAAGGACTTTCTTGCATATGCAAACTTGTCTGGGTGGAGCACAAAAAGAAAATTATGCTTGCCCCACTTGCAATGTGGAGACATCACGTCATTATCTGAAAAATTCTTGAAAGTTTTGTTATATAGGTCATCGTCGCTTTCTAGCTCAGACTCGTAGATATAGACATCAAGTAGAACCATTTGATGGAAAGATTGAACTATGATCTCCTCCCCCTAATTTGACTGGGCAACAATTGCTAGCGAGGCAAGTAAGGGGACAATAACGTTTGGAAAGCACCATGCACAAGTATTTGGCTCTAGTGAAGGAGTAATAGGGTGGAAGAAGAAAAGTATTTTCTTTTCATTGCCTTATTGAAAACATCTCTTAATACATCACAACCTTGATGTGATGCATATCGAGAAGAACATTTGCGAGAGTTTAGTTGGAACACTATTAAACATGGAAGGGAAAACCAAGGACACATTGAATGCCCGCTTGGATTTGCAAGAACTAGACATTAGACATGCCCTGCATCCAGAAACTACTTCTGGTAAGGTTCATTTACCTAAGGCATGTTACTCCTTGACCGCGGAAGAAAAAAAGCTATTCTGCATAGTGCTCTCCAAGGTTAAAGTGCCAGATGGCTATTCGAGTAACTTATCACAATGTGTTCGTGTGAAAGAACGTAAAATATCAGGATTATCGCCCGGGCGTGGCATTGGGAAGGCATAGTTTATAAATATTGATGAAGATACATGGGTACAAATGCATAGATAGGTGTTATTTAACACATCTGAAATATACACACATGTAATGTATGCACATCTACTATTTCCTCTCCACTTGTTTCTCGACTTTGTAGCACCCTTAGTATCCCTAATGCATCTTAACCTTTTGTAGATAACATAAGGAAGCCCTCCGAGCACGATACCCGAACAAAGGACAAATAGACATTGATCGGATTCAGAACTCTGAGTTTCCTCAGTGATTTCGTGATGTTGTGAGTTTTGCCTCTACTAAGTTGTAACGTCATGTTAACCAAATACTAAGGTTGTGCATTTTTTGGCTTCTAATCAACATGTCAGCAGTTCTGATGAACCTAATGATGTTCAACACTTGTCGTGGGATCCTTCCAAGGTTGTTCGCAAGTTTAAAAAATACCTTATTAATGGGTGTAAGTATCGCACGCAGTGTGCTGATAGGAGAAGTAAAACCCAGAACAGTGGAGTTGTAGTCTCTGCAAGTTGCACTAATTATGGAACGGTTAATGACAGTTCCCCCACAACATTAGATGTGATGTACTATTGCATGTTGACTGACATCACAGAGTTGGATTACGGAGGAGGGAGAAATGTAGTGCTATTTAGATGTGATTGGGTTGATAGGCACGACATTGAGGTAGACGAGTTAGGATTCACAATCCTGAAACTTAATCGACTACTACATACTGACGAACCCTACATTCTCGTTTCACAAGCGAAACAAGTCTTTTATGTACAAGATCCTGTTAAAACTTATTGGAACGTCCCTGTTAAGATAAAGCCTAGAGAATTTTATGATGTCAATGGAGAGTCTTCTATATCCACTGAAGAAGAACTTGTTGAATCTAACCCCTCTCCTGTTAGAAGGTTGGATAATATGGCTGGTGATGAAGATATTGTAACAGAGTGTTAACAAGTTGGGTCTCCTAAGTTCATTGAGTTGTATGAAGTTGTCATTCATATTTTAAAGTATGAGCACATTATATGCATCTCAACTTGAATGCTATTTTATTCTATGCACATTATATGACTGCTACTTATATTTTATTCAATGGATGAATATATGTGATTCAGTCTATTTGGCTCTATGGTTGAAAATAATTTGATGTTTCTTTTTGAACTTATATTTCTTTCTATGCATGAATATGTGCAATCTTATGAACTCTTATTAAGTCATTTGAAATTGACATTAGGGTGGGTGGTTAGGAGGGAGAGGGTGCCTTGTTTTTCCAATTTAATTGCAATAAATTTTAGACTTTCATTCTGATTAGTGGAAAGAGGTTTGATATTCTTAAAGAGGAAAATCAAATCAACTATAGGTATTTTTGCTGCCTAAACAAACACTAATCATTACAAGTTAGACAGAGTAGAAGTATATATGCACAAGCAATCCACAAAAATTGTATACTTGAAAACATCCTCTGTTGAAAACATCTTCTGTTGACTGATTGCTTTCATTATAACTTAATTTTCTCAATTATTTGTCGCAATTTAAGTGCATTTTCAAGTCGAAAACTTGTGGCAGATACTTTCGAACACAAACATATTAATGGTTCAATAATGATCGAGAAATTAAAAACTTGTTTTCCTTAAAAAAAATTAAGAATCTAACTGAAAATATAAAATCATAAGATTATACTAGTAATTAAAAGCACTTAACAAATGATTTGTGTTGCATCTTACATCTTTTTAACTTTTTCTTCGATGATGGTAGCTAGTAGCATATGATTCCATGTATTATATACCCAATTGAGTTTACGATAAGATTTTCATGTTTTCTTCTTTTTCTAGGATTTTAATTTAAGCTTATTTATTGTTGAATTATGAGCTTTAGATAAGCAAATAATAACATAACTTTCCTATATTTCTCTGCTCAACTTGGTTGAACATTCAGCCATAATTCTGATATGCAATATAATTACTTTCTCTGCTCAACTTGAATCCTGCTAGTATGCTTGAATGCTTGAATGTTGCTAGTATGCTTGAATGCCAGTATGCTGCTAGTAGGAATACTAATTTGCACTACTACAGATTTCAGCTTGCATAGCGCTTTTTTTTTTGGCTTAAATAGCGCTTTTAAGAGCTATCTAAGCTACCGCTATGCAAGCTAAAAAATACTTAAATAGCGCTTTATTTTGATGGCGCTTAAAAAACGCTATCCAAGTCCAAAAAAATATTATTATTAACTTAAATAGCGCTTAGAAAAAGCGCTATCTAAGTTAAAAAAAAAATTAAATAGCACTTAAAAAAGCGCTATCCAAGTGAAAAAATTAAAAAAAAAAATTACATTGATGATGCTGCTTTGACATGGAAAGCTCTAATCCGGAAACTGCTGAAAATACTAAATACATAACAAGAACTAATCAAATCAACAATCATGAAAGATTACTGATAATGTAAAATTTGATAGCTTCATACAATGATTCACAGAAGAACATCTAAAATCTTCTACCTGAGATTGCAGGGGTGATGACTCCATCACCAATTACCATACAAGTCCCAATCAAAGCCAAAATAAGCAAAACTTGTTGCAAGAATTTGTGCTTCTTTAATGTTGATATCAAACTAAATCTTTAGCATTCGAAGATGCATTCCCATCTTTCTTATACTCAAACAAATCTTCATCAGCCAATTGTCCACAAGGCAAAACACTCACTCTAGCATGGCGGCATAACAGCTAATACAAAGCAAAAGTTCCACCTTCACCATTATCATCAGCTCTAAGAACTATAATTACATACCTTCACCATCTTTTCGTCAACGCTGCAGCAAGTGAAAACATACCCACATGAGAAATTGGGCTTCCACTTGATGTCAAGCAGCTATAAATGCAGCAGTCACTAATTTGAGCAGGCACATTAGAGGCTAAGAAAATGACTTACCGATTTGGCAAAGTCAGAATATACAATCAATTAGTCTACTTACAGCTCACCAGCCATCTAAATATATTCAACTGCAAAGAAGAGACAAACTTTGATGAGTTAACAACCATTAAAACTGCAAAATGTAATAAGAAAATTACTAAATAAATCCATTCATTACTCTGCTAACTGTAATTGGTGTTGTGATCGTTGTTGTTCCTTCCTCAAAGTAAGGATTAGAAATGAAGTTTTGCTCAACAAAAGTTAAAATCGGAAGCTCTTTCTAAAAGTTTTGTGAAATCAAAGTTCTATTTTCAACTTTTATTTACTGAAATCAGTTACTCTGTATGTTATTATGAGTAGGAAAAAGGTGGAGTTTGATGAGTTCACAACCTCTAAGTTCAAAAAGACTGCATCACAGAAAAGATTAGAATAGACGTAATGTATCTTCCAAAGAATGTAACAATTAAATCCACAAGAACAACAATGGGAACAATCAATCTCTTGGTGGATTTTCTTTATAATGTTAAACAAAACATCTAACTATGAGAAAGGTTCAATAATCTCCAGTACAGACATTTATACACTTAATGTAATCATCTCTTAAAATCAATTAATTGACCACAACTAACCAGAACAAACCAAACTGAAGAAAAATGAACACATTGTGATGAACACATTTCCATTTTTTGTTGAATTCTAACCATTCACAAAGAAGAATACAAATTCATGTAAAAAAAATCCAATAAAAAATAAATCGAGAAAATATACCTCCTTCTCCATAATTGATTCAGACCTCAAATTTGGAACCCTTCATCTTCAAACCTTCAAGATCTGAAACACTTTTCCAGCCATCTGACCCATCTTCATCCTCCCAAAACGAATCAAGTTAGTAAAAGAAAACATTTCGTTTACTTATTCAAATCCTCCCAAAACAAAGTGAACAATGTCGTAACCTTCGAACGTGAAAGAAAATGAATCAGCAAACAACAGCTGATAAAAATTAAAGTGGAAAACCATAATTTCTGAAACTTACCTTTGAAATCCACCAAGGAGGACGACGGAATGAGATCTCGAGTTAAAATCCTGGGCTAAGTCATCATTTATTGAGCGAATCAACTCACTGTTTCAAAATATGAATGAAAACTATTCTTAGAAAGAGAGGAAGATTGAAGTGAACAAAATTGAGTGAAGTGAAGAAAAGCGACAAGAAGAAAGCCCGATGAAGCAAGATTGGCAATGATTGCACCCAACAACTTACTCAACTCCTCGTCATTTCACACTGCCAATTGTATGTGTCGTAGCACTATTCTGGATTGCTTGTTGTCTCTCGCTGCTTTTCCTGCTAACTCCAACACCTGATAAGAAGAAACCCATTGTAAATTAGATTCCCAATTCATTAGGTCAAAATTGTTCAAGTCTGTTTCACAAAAAATCACAAATTTAAGCACCATAATCAAAGTCCATTGTCAATTTCATAAAAATAAACCAAAACAATCAAACCCCATGTAAACATAAACATGATTCAATTTCGTTTCAGAAAATCAAAAAATTAGGGCACAAAAGGCAAATCAAAACCAAACTAATGAAAACCCATTCAAAATCAAAGCATGCTTAACCAACCCGGTTCTAAAGATATAAACTTGAAACAAAATACCCAGATTTAAACAAGATAAAAAAAATAACCAAAAAAATCACCAAATTAGGGCCAAAAAATCGAACTCCTCTCAAAACAAGATAAAAACAATGACGTAAAACAACAAAATCAAAGCCCCCCAGATCAAAAAACGTACCTCTATGGCCAAATATTCGAGTACGGCAACGAGATAGATAGGGGCGCCAGCACAAACTTGCTTGCATACTTGCCTACTTTGAGTAATCTAGCGATTCTACCAACGGGGAACTGGAGCCCGGCCTTGCTGCTCCTCGATGTGGTTTTTTTCGAGGCTACTGAACCAATTGCTTTTCCAGCCATCTCAAACCATCGAACGATTGACTTACAGAGAGGTTTGGAAGTGAGAGCGAAACAGGGGAAGCTTTTGAGTTAGAAGAGAATGAGGTTTGGAAGTGAGAGCGAAACGGTGGGTTTGGAGGCAGCTTGAACGGTGGCTGTTTCGGTGGTTTAGGGGCGCCGTTTCTATATATGCGCTTTAGTAGTGATATTCCGAAGCGCTATCCTAAATGTAAGTAGCATAGCACTTCGGAAGCGCTATGCAAGCACTTTAAAAGCGCTATGGTAGCTTTGGTAACGTTTTTTCTCATAGCGTTTTTTAAAGCGCTATCTAAGACATAACTAAGATAGCGCTTAACTGAAAAAAAAAATTAAAAGCGCTATTGTAGTTTTTTTTTTTTTTTTTTGATTTTTTTTTTTTTAAAGACAAATAAGCGCTATCCTAGTGCCCACTTGGATAGCTCTTTAAAAAAGTGCTATCTAAGTGGCGTTACCTAAGCTAATATTTGTAGTAGTGTTGAATGCTAATTTAAATGTTGCTTGAATGCCAATATGTTGTTTGAATTTATTTCAGCGTTCAGCATTTATTTCAGTGTTTATTTCAGCGTTTAAATTTCAGCATTGTAGTATTTAAATATCTTTATTTCAGCGTTTATTTAAGCATTTATTTCAGCGTTTCAGCATTTCAGCGTTTATTTCAGTGTTTCTTTCAGCGTTTAAATTTCAGCATTTCAGTGTTTATTTCAGCATTTTTTTTTTTTTGGAAAGAGAGCTGGGGTTTTTTTTGGATCTCCTAACCGTAAAATGGGAGAAGAGTTGTTACATTCGTGGGTACATTTTGCCTATAGCATCTTCATAAACTATTTTTTTTAGGTCCTCCGCAAAGGAACTAGGAGTTATCTCAAAGAACTCTACATTCGGACATAAGCTCGCTAAGTGGTCTGCCACTCTGTTTGTTTTCCTGTAATGGTGTTGGATTTTGAAGTCAGTTAGGGTGCTCAGTTCTCTTTTGATCTTGGTGATAATATGTCGCAGGTCCCATGGTGGGTCTTTATCCTTCTCCAAGTACGCTTCGAGTGACAGGGAGTCAGTACTAAAGACGAGTTGCTGAATGTTATTATTCTGTGATAGGGTCAGTGCTGCTTCAAAACCTTGTAATTCATGCTTGATCATTGAGTGTCCCAGGGTCAAACCAATGCACGCAGCCACAATCTCTCCCCTATCATCTCTGATCATAGCACCATAACCTCCTATTGCTCCAATAAGTGACCCATCAGAGTTTGCTTTGTGCCAGTCCTTCGGTGGCTTTTCCCAACAATAATATGCAACTGTCTTGTGTTGGTAACTCATCTTTCGAAGTGTAGTTTCCATTTCATGACAGCACCAAGAGATTTCATTCCTCCAGTGAAGTGCTTGTATGTTATAAACCCATTAGGCTCATTAGTGCTTGTCTGTTATTTCATGACAGCACCAAGAGATTCCATTTCATGACAGCACCAAGAGATTTCATTCCTCCAGTGAAGTGCTTGTCTGTTTTTTCCAAATGATATTCGAGCATGTGCAAGCGAAAAATAGGTGAGCTTATGTCCACCGAAAAACAGTTGTGCATAGTACACATGTGTCCACCGAGGTCTTCCCCCACCTTCTTAGTTTAGCCAGTGTCTTTAGCCTATTGTTCGCTGCAATCCAAGTGATGAAACTGTGTCGAGGAATGTTGTCTTTGTACCACAGTAATCTGCTCCATTCAACATCCTTGTTCCTATGACGTATAGCTTCATATGAGTATTTGAGTGAAAAACTGTCAGTAGGTCCAGCCAGTAAATCGAGAGGTGATCAGTGGCAGCCCTAGGTATTTCACTGGCAAGTTAGCTATAGGGAACGAGAGATGTCTATTGATCAAGGGCAGCTCATTTGCAGAGATGCCAGCACAGAAGAGGGCTGAGGGCACTCTTTTTTTTGTTAACACCCAATCCAGTGCAGGTTTTGAATACATCCAGGACATGTTGTAGACCAATCGCTGAATGCTTATTGCCTTTGAAGAATGCAATGAGGTCACCTGCAAAACATAGGTGCATTATCATCGGGTTTTCACATCTATAGTGCAGATTGTATGCACCTCATTTCAGCATTTATTTCAGCGTTTATTTCTGCATTTATTTCAGCGTTTATTTCTGCATTTATTTCAGCGTTTAAATTTCAGCATTTCAGTGTATATTAAGCATTTATTTCAGCGTTTATTTTAGCGTTCCAGCATTTCAGCATTTAAATTTCAGCATTTCAGTGTTTAAATTTCAGCATTTCCTATTTCAGCGTTTAAATTTCAGCATTTGTTCAATTAGCAATAGCAAGTTTGTTTAAAGTGTATTGGAAGCAAGTTTAAATGCTAGTACTAGCAGCGTTTAAATGCTGAAGTTTGTTTAAAGTCAATTTAAAGTCAATTGGCAAGCACAATCAATTGATTAGTATACTTTCTTGGTTAGTTTTTTTTGTTTTATTGTAGGTTCCTACAGCCAACCTTGCACTTATCCTTGTCAATTTGATAATATGTTCTGCTTACCTTTGTCGATCCTTAAAATGCCCCAACTCAAAATAGAAAATAATACTTTATTCTCTAATAAGATGTTGATTAGTAATGTGAAAAGGCATCTTAGTTGTAACTTAGAGTCTCCATTTGAATGTATAACTTTATGAGATTTGTATTACATAGCTTAACCATTCAAATTTGTGTGCTATTGAACAATACGTTTCTCATGCACTGCTCTTTCAAATTTTACAGGTTTAGGTGTTGCTGAATTGATATTGGTTTTGAAGTGGAAGATATGAAACTTTGAAGTAGAACACATTTTGTAGGATGATCGATATGGTGTGCAAGATCACATGAATTGTTGTATGTCTTGTTTTTGTTGTATGTCCCATAGACGATTATTATGATTTATGTAGTTATTTAAGTTTAAGTGAGTTATCATCTCAAATTGAAATTGTATTTATATATATATATATATATATATATATATATATATATATAACTTCAATTTGAGGTTGATAGAGTATAAAGTTGTTTGGGATTGTATTTTTTGTGATGGACAAGTTATTGATTATACGAACAAGGTTAGTGTATTAGTCATCATTTACGAAGATAATTAATATAATTGTGTTCAGGTTTGAAATGTTTCTTCTGAATAACAAAAAAAAAAAGCAATGAGAAATCTGAAAATTAATAGAAATAATTAATTTCATTATAAAAAATGAATTTTCATTTGTAATTTTTTTAGCTACAGCAAGTAAGTGTTAGCAACGGCAAATGCCGTCTCTATTTTGGATAACTTAGCGACGGTCAGAAACTGTTGCAAGATAGCCACGGCAAATGCCATCTCTATTTTTTCAATTTGATACAGCTGCAGTTGTCTCAAAATTTGCAACTTAGCAACGGTTTGAAGTCGTCGCCAAATAGTCACGGCAAATACCGTCTCTATTTTGTCAATTTGTGACAGTCTTAGCCATCTCAAACATTTTAAAAGCCGTCGCCATTGCTGTTGTCTCAACTAAAACCTTGGAATTCAAATTTGTTTAGCGACAAAGTTTTTGCAAGTTATTTACCTGTCTCAGTTTTGCAGCAAGTAGCCAGTGCAGTGGTGTCGACCCATACCCAGTCAGCGCTAATTACTCCACAACCCAGACCCTGCATCAAAACAGGGGACATTGTAGTGGGATCGCCCCAGCCAGCTCACGCCCCTAGCCAGACCACGGCTCCAGTCAGTCCACGGCTACCGCCGGACCTCGACCCCAGCCAGACCTCGACCCCAGTTAGTCCACGGCATCAGTCTGAACATGCCCCCAGCCAGACTAAGTCCCTCGCCAGTCCACGTCCCCAGCAGGAGCACGGCCCCAACACAGGGGATGTGTTACACCCCATAGAGACTGCACTTGCTATTCGATTAGCAACGCAGAAGACTGGAATGCCACAGGAAATAGGGGCTGCAAAGGTGAAGCCGACAATGCTTCAACAGTTGACAGAAGTGACTGCTATGTGAGCACAACTCGCGGCAACTGGCAAACCATCAGTACCCGCGGCAACAGGAAACAACCAGGACGGGAATGTTTTGTATGACGTTGCCATCCAGCTGATGCACGAGGGACAAGCTTTTTGAAAACAGAAAAAATAATGAATCCTAACACTCTTGACACCGCCACAGAAGATAGTGACGCGGCCGCGTCGGATTCGGAGTTAGAGCCAACTGCAGAAGCTATTAATGATTTAGATTTGGGGGCGCAATCCGATGCGACTCTACAAAACAAATTCAATTTGGCGATACCTCCGGGTAATCGTCGTAAGACTAAGAGGGGTAAATCATCCTCCCAAGTTTAAGATGATGGAAAATTTCATGTTTTGGAATGCTCGTGGGGTTGGAAATAAGGCCATGCGAAGGAGGTTAAAGAATATGGTAGTGGATCATAAAGTCAGAATTCTTATGATTGCGGAGCCTATGATTGATGCTAGTAGATTCATGGAGATTGGCAACAAACTCCACCTTGGCGGTTTTGTCTCGAATGACGCGATTGGCGACAAGATTTGGCTTCTTTGGGATACCTCTCTTGTCCTATCGGTGGTGGAGATGACAAATCAGATCATTCATTGCCAGGTAACGGACTCTGCTTCAAAAAAATTTTTAATTTCTTTTGTTTATGCTAAATGCTTTGTGGATGAAAGAAGGGATCTATGGTTGAATATGGCCAATTTTGCTGCAAATCATGACATTCCATGGATGGCCGGGGGTGATTTTAACACCTATTTGCATTCAGGCGAAAAAGTGGGGGGGGGGGGGGGGGGGGTTGAGCCGTCTCTGGAAAGCATGTCACATTTCTCTGATTGTATTGAAAATAGCGGCCTAATTGATTGTGGCTTCTCGGGTCCTCGCTTCACCTGGTGTAATAACAGGCGTGGCAGTGAGCGTATTTGGGCCAAGCTTGATAGGATCTTTGTTAATTCAGCCCGGTTGACCGCTTTGGGTAGTCCTAAAGTGGAACATCTCAGCCGTGCATTTTTAGATCATTCTCCGATGTTGGCTTCCATGCCCACTCAATCAAGAATCGGCTTTTCTCCTTTTCGCTTCCTTAATATGTGGACGACCCATCCTGGCTTTTTGGATCTGGTTAAGGACACGTGGTTGACTGACATGGGTTCCATGCGACCCATTGATAGAGTGGATGCCAAACTTAAACTGACTCGACGTGCTCTTATACAGTGGAATAGGACGGTCTTTGGAAATGTGTTCAGCAGGATCCGAGCCTTAGAAGATGAAATACACCAGTGGAAAACAACACTTTTGGCGGGTTTTGCAAATAACAGTAATCACGCTCTAAATGCTGATGCTAATTGGGATGTCCAAGCTTGTTGCAACTTACATCGCTGCCAGGCAGAGTACAGATTAGTTCTCAAGCAGGAGGAACTTTACTGGATTCAAAAATCTGGTGAAAAAGAGTTGAAGGAGGGAGATGCCTGCACTAAATTCTTTTTTGCTTCCACCAAGTCCAAACAAAAGCGACGTGCCATCCACCAGTAGAATTACTTCGGAACCTGGTGAGATTCTTGACAAAGCGAATGAATTTTTTGCTAATCTGATGTCTTCTCAAGGAACTTGTATGGTGGATATGGATTTTTTAAATTGTATCCCGACGGTGCTGACAACTAGCCAATGCGACACTTTGGTCAGACAACCTTTTTTTTGGAGGAAGTGAGAAATGCGGTTTTTGATATACCAAAAAATAGTGCGCCAGGACCGGATGGATTTACTGCCGATTTCTTTCAGTATTGTTGGGAGGTTCTTAGCATGGATATTTGGGAGGCAACTATACAATTTTTTGAAGGAGAGACGATGCCGACTTCTTTCTCGGCGAATTTCATGGCTTTGATTCCTAAAATTGAGAACCCAGGTTCTTTTGTTGATTTTCGCCCAATTAGTCTGTGTAATGTGATTTATAAGATTTTCAGTAAAATTCTCTGCAATAGACTGGTAGATCTTTTGCCAGTGTTGATTTCTCAGGAGCAGGGGGCTTTTGTTAAAGGCAGGTTCATTGGCGAAAATATTGGCCTGGCGTAGGAATTGATTAGGGACATTAACAGAAAGGTTTTTGGCGGAAATGTGCTGCTGAAAATTGACATGGAGAAAGCATATGATAGAATGGAATGAAACTTTTTTCTTGCAGTGCTTAAAAAATTCGGCTTTACTGGTAGAAGTTGTCACCTCATTTCCAACTGTATTGCTTTTTGTGGATTTTCAGTTCTGCTCCAGGGAGCCTATAAAGGTTTTTTCAGATCCACTAGGGGCTTCAGGCAAGGTGACTCCCTTTCTCCATTCCTTTTCATTATTGCCTCTGAAGTGTTGAGTAGGGGATTGAAGGCGGCTTTTGCGAACGGAAAAATTGGGTATTATTATACTCCCAGGAACTGCAGTCCTATATCTCACTTTCTGTATGCAGATGACACTCTAATTTTTTTAAATGGAAGTCAATCCTCCGTTATGGGATGCATGGAATTCTTGCAACGGTACTGTAAGTCCTCGGGGCAGAAAATAAATGAGGCCAAAAGTTCTTTTACTGTGGACGACAAGGTAGCCGCGGAAAGAATTGTGGTGTTAAAAAGTTGTACAGGCTTCCAATTTCACGCTGCTCCTTTGAAATATTTGGGTGGGCCAGTGTCCAAGGGAGGGTTAAAATTTCATATTTTGAAGATTTGATTGCTAAAATTCAAGCTCGTATTCAGGGATGGAAGGCAAAATTGTTATCGGCGGGAGGCAGATTAATCTTGATCAAGCATGTCCTTACCTCGATTCCCATTTATATTCTTAGTACCATGTGTGTACCTAGGCAAGTTTTATCGCGGATCAATAGTTTACTGGCGGACTTCTTTTGGGGGGACTGTGAAGGTCGACTGAAGAAAAAATGGGTGTCATGGGATAAAATTTGTTTCCTTCAGGAGGAAGAAGGTTTGGGAGTTAGGGACTTGATGGTAGTGATGAAGGCTTTTCAAATCAAGGCGCTTTGGAGACTAATCAATTCAGATTCGCTATGGGCCACCTTTATGCGCAGCAAATACTGGTTGCAGGGCATTGCGTTGACGGGTCAACTTGTGAAAAGTGGGTCCTCTCCTTTCTTCAAAGAGATCATGCTTGGCAAATCTCTTATTTTGAGTAACTCGCTTTGGCGTATTGGTAAGGGCAATATCAGTTTTTTTGAAGAAAATTGGAACACGGTAGCTTCGTTCAGAAGGTCGGCGGGTTTGGTTATTCAAGGTGTTTGGCCTTCGATAAATGAGGTGCTTGTATCCAATTTTGAATTGATTAACCCAGATCTCCGACATTTGGCGCGCAATCTTTTTGCAGATAGATTACGAGGACAGGAACATGTGGATGATAAATGTGTTTGGATACCGACCAAAGATGGGATCTTTTCCCTCCAGTCGGTATGTGAAATGTTACGGAGACATGGAAAGGTTAATGAACTCTATAAACTGATTTGGCATGACGTTCTTCCCTCCAGAATCTCGGTGTTGGTGTGGAAAATACTCCGTAGAGGGGTACCAGTGGATGGAGAATTGTACAGTCGCGGTTTTAGTCTAGCCTCTAGATGTAGTTGTTGTACCGTGCCGAAGAGAGAATCTTTGAACCATCTGTTTTTGGACGGAGAACTGGCGATGCAGGTGTGGCACCATTTTGAATTGATCTTTGATGTGCACATAAGAAAACCAGCAGCAATCTCTACGGCTCTTGTCATTTGGTTCAAGAGAGCCAAACTGAATACGCAAACAGGTGTGCTATTTCTTCTTACTCCTATGTTCATTTTATGGGAAATCTGGAAACAACGGTGCAAATGTGTCTATGAAAATGTTTATCCAAATCCTGCTTTTGTGATTTTGAACATTCGACGTAATCTGCGTTTGGCAAACAATCTTATAAACCCCAAACAAATCAGCCGTAATAAGGCTCCATTACGGGCTTTGGGGTTACAGGAACTCCCAGTTCTGAAAAAGCCTGTTAGAATTGTTTTCTAGCAACCCCCGCCGCCTTACTTTGTGGCTCTTAATGTGGATGGATCCTCCCATAAAAATCAGGCATCCGGAGGTGTGATCATTCGGGACTCTAGGGGTATTTGTGTTGTGGGAAAGCAGATATTTTTTGGTGCAGGTTCCAATAATAAAGCGGAAATTTTGGCTCTAGCTGAGGGACTTCGCCTTTGTCTCTCATTGGGTTTTAAAAAGGTGGTTGTTCAGACGGACTCGGCGCTTGTTTGTGGCTGGTTTCAGGACACATTTAAAATTCCTTGGCATTTGGAGAATCTTTTGAAAGAAATTAAGATGTTGGCGGTGCAAATGACTCTAGCCTGCACACATATCTATAGAGAAGCCAACGCGGTGGCGGATGCGTTATCAGATAGAGCACAACGTGATCATCGGACTGTCTCTTTCGATGTGCATGATCTTCCTAGGAGAGTGGTAGGCTTGACTGTGCTTGACCGTTGGCATACGGCGTACATACGCCACGGGGAAGCGTAGATGCAGTTTTTATCTTTTGTAACGGTTATGGTTGACCTTGCGGGGCAGAATCTGTCACTGAGACCGGTCAACATGGCTTGCTTCGTTGGTGGCTCTGCTGTGATCCAAGGTGCTGTCCGACATGTAGGCGTGCGCTGCGCTGGATGCTTCGGAGTTTTAGCTGCCGAGGCATGCGTGTGGCAGCAGACTGCAGCTAAGTTTCATGGCGAAACTGCGGATGGGTCGATTTCTGCACACTGCAAAACAGAGTGTGCCCTATTTACTGAGTGTGCGCTGCTGTTAGCTTGCTGTCCTGGTTGGTTTCAGCGTGTTTCAGCGTGCTGGCTGGCTGGGCAGACTTGTGTTTGAATGCAAATGGTTGCGAGGGATATGCTGAGCATTCTGTTGCAAAACAGTGTGTACCATGTTTGGTGCTGTGCTGGGTACGGAGATGATACGGCCTGCTGAACTGTTGCGGCCTGCTGATGATGCTGAGTGGTTTTGTGCTGTGATGGATGCTGTGCTGGGTGTTGCCCAGTGTCGAGATGGTGGTTGCGAGGGATGATTTCCACACGCTGCTGAGAATCAGAGTTCACGCTGCTGCGCTCAATCTGGTTGGTTCTTTTTGCAATTTGTTTCTCTTCAGGATGCAAAGTTTGTCTTTGTTGGTTCTTGTCTTCGGCCAACTGTTTTGAGGACAGGTTGGGGTTTTATTTTGTTTTGGCTTTTAATGCGGGTAACGTCGTAATGTACCCCCGTAACGTCTGTAAGTCAATTTTTGATAAGTAATTAAGGTCCGGCATTCCATAGTTGCCCCTCCCCACTGGAGGTTAATTTAAAAAAAAAAAAAAAAAAGTAAAATGTCAGCCAAATTCAGTTTTACTAAAGAAGATGTGAAAGTGAAATCGAAATGCATTCTTTGGCCTTCATTGCCCTATTCTTAAATTGTTCTCCCCCAAGATCATCTTTAACTGTTGATGGATCCCCAATTCTAGAGAGACAGGCCCTAGCGCAAGATCAGCGCCAAGGGGAGCTCTGTGTATGTGTTTGTATTCGATTAGTAGATTTATGAGGATCTCTAGGATGATGGAGGGTATTGAGGCTTTCTGGCGCGCCTAGCCTAACTCTCTACATGGACTGACTGATAAATCGATATCTTCAACAATAGATCCACACAATAATTCTTATAATCAGCAGGGAAAGTCGCTAAGACAATCTCATTAAAAAATCAATTAATATCATTTCATGAAATAGCGGTTTGTATGCCACCATCAACCATGCTTTGAATAAATTGCAGAAAAATATATATCTATATATGTAGATCCAAAATAGATATGAAATAGATTTCCCTTTTCAAAAAAATTAATGGAAAAATGATGTCTTGATTAACAAAGATTTTTAATCCATGGATCCAAGGTTCAGTGGTATTGATAAAATTAGGGTCGCTATTTATTTTGATCCCATGGAAACCTTGGTTTTCTCGAATTTGATTCTATGTTCAAGGTGGTATAAAATTGAATGAGTTGTAGTACAAATTTTGTGCTTTGAGAAGAAAGGTGTGGGAAAGAACAAAAAGTCACGGGCATTTGAGGAAGATTAAAAGCTTCCTACCTATTTAGCCATGAAAAATGGAAGTGGTTGAACCCATATCTTTTACTTAGCACAAAAAATCAAGGCCGTTGGATTACTTCAATCTTACGATTGAAAAGCTTGTAAGATCCCTTGTATAATGCACTTCTACACGGATTTGGCTCATGTATATATACATATATATGACAAAGAAATTTACATGCAATATATATCATCGGATAATATATAATTCAACAATTTATATTTAAGATGAGTTGTCACCTAATAACTAACTAATGGTGAAGCCGAGCCAAACCAAAACGAATAGAATTTAAAAGTCCTAATTTATTAGCGAATAGAATACGCTTAAAATAAAACAAAAAAATAACCATATTTTCTATCAAACCGTGTCTCATCCGTATAATTAAAAGTCATATTTTCACTTTTTTATTTTTGAAAGGCACGCAGGGTTTTTAGAGGATCCCAGAACCCATAAAGATGTCGCAAGCTGGGTTTGAACCCATGACCTAGTGGTACCATCCACCAAGCTCTAACCATTGAGCTGTCATGCCATTGGCATCATATTTTCACTTGATTTTTGCTTGCCTAAATTCATATTAACACATAAAATAGAGTACGCCTAAAATAACACAAAAAATAACCTTATTTTCTCTCATTTTCTTTAAATGTGTAACACATGCAATCATATATTATCTTCGCTACCACTATTTCATGATTGAAAGAAAATATGACTTTTAATTGATAGGGAGGAGACACGGTTTGAGAGAAAATAAGGTTATTTTATGTGTTATTTTAGGCATACTATATTTTTTGTGTTATTGTGAATTTAGGGGTACTCTATTTTTTGTGTTATTTTTCACCGTATCACAAAATTTGATAGAAAATAAGGGGAGAGAGAAGGTAGGGGATTTGGCAAGCTATTAGTCTTCTTATAAGTTAGGACTTTTAAATTCTATCCGGCTTGGCTTGACTTTTAAGTTAGGTGACAATTCATCCTAAATCTAACCGTTGGATTATATGTTATCCGATAAAATATATTACGTGCAAATTTGTTTGTCATAAATGTTTGTTCCTTGATCCCACCTGATATATATATAATCGTTGGATAACATGTAATCCAACGGTTAGATTTAGAATGAGTGGGCACCTAATAACTAACTAATGATGGAGCTGCATCAAGCCAAGTCGGGTAGAATTTAAAAGTCCTAACTGATAAGGAGACTAATAGTTTGTCAAACCCCACTACCTTCTCTCCCCATTTTTTCTTGAAAACTTTGTGATAATACGGTGAAAAAAAGAGAGCGATTGCTACGAGATATAGAGGATGCTTAGATGACTACATAGACGCGACTATGGAGCCTCCAATCGCAACATCTTTCAATATTTTGGAGAATGGGCTCATTGATTGTGTTCGAAAACTTCAAAACTTAAATCCGCGGATTACCATATTGAGGGCAAGTGGATGATTGGCAAGTTGATGTAATATATTTACATAATCTTTCATAAGAATGTGATCAGATCACTCAAGATTGTATAAACACAGTGTAACAAAGGATTAATATGTTAAAAGTATAAACTATAGGTTAGATGTCGATAAGTGGATCAGTTCAAACATTTAAATAATTAAGAAAAATCTTCCGTGAAATTTTGAAGGAAAGAAGAAACTAAAACCAATCTTGAGTTAAAGGTCACTGTGATCTTCATGTTGTGTTGATTTTTTACCCTGGAATTGCGTGCGACTGAGCAACAAAGCGGGGAAGGTTTAGGTTTCTTGACAGGGTGGAGTTCCTTATCCGACTAAGGGGCAAGACAAGTAGTACTGTATGAAGTAGAAGTTCACAAGCTCAGAGCAGGAGGTCTTCATTCAAGCTAACAGGAGAGTGTTTAGAGAGAAAAGGGTTCCGCTGAGCCATATAGTTGACCAACTAAGGGGTCGCCCCTATGAACTTAATTGTCTTTATCCAAGGCTTTTCAACCCTCTTTGTTTTTATTGAAAGGCCAATTCTTCCAAGTTTGATTAATTTCAATGTTTTATTTGCATCAACTTGCAATTCATCTCAATTGTCTCCAATTATTTCTCCAAGTCGAGTGCAATTGTCCACATTTAAAGATGTGATTAGGTTTATCACAAATTCACTCTATATAGCTCTAAAAGATAGTGGGGTGCATTCACGGTTCAAACAATGTTGATTATTCGGTACAAAGTTTAGTAAATAAATTAGAAAATATATGAAGTTATAAAATATGAATTGTTCATTAATAATCATCTAAAATACGAATCTTTAATTTGCTGTAGAAGTCAATAAAACTGGTGGATAGATAAAAGCTTAATCCCATGTTACATGCGGATCTATAAAAGTCTAAGCTATTTGAACATATAAGCATTTGTAAAAATGTGTCAATTAAACAAATGGGAAGAAGGAGGACACACTATTTACTGAAAGAAATTCATCACATTATCATGACAAAATAAAAATAGTGAATTAAGTTGTCACGGATGGATTTAATAGGACGCTTATTCTCTGATGCACAAGAAGCACCAAAAAGCTAATGGAACCATGTGTGCCCCAACATATGATACTTTGTTAAATGTAGACTACATGATTAACTTCCATAAGATAAGACCATCTCCAATGGAGATAGGTAGGAGGTGAAAATGGGTACAGTTATCCATTTTGACCATCCAACTGTATTAATAACTCAACATAGAAAAATAGGGAGAGATAAGGTAGTGGGGTTTTACAAACTATTATTCTCCTTGTAAATTAGGATTTTGAAATTGTATTCAACTTGGCTTAACTTAGCTTGACTCGGCTGCATCATTAGTTAGTTATTAGGTGTCCACTCATTCTAAACCTAACAGTTGGATTATATGTTATCCAACGATATATATTGCGTGTAAATTTATTTGTCATAAATGTTTGTCCCCGAATTCATCCCCTGAAGGAATGGTGTTTTGGCCAATAATGTTCGTCATGGACCAAAACATCCTTAGCAAAATTTAATATTTTGAATAGGTTCGTAAACAATTCAAGTAAAAAGAACAATTATAAAGGGTATTTTTGTAAATGAATGTTTAATTTTTTTTTTTAACTACCACGTGGTGGTGAAATTCAAATGGATCAAGGTCCCATGCCTTGTTGTTTCTCATCTCCATTTACCCCTCACAAATTAACTTTGTTAAAGGTAGAGCTGGGAAAAGGACGGGACGGGTTGGGATGGACTACATCCCTATCCCATCCCAATCATTCGGGATCGGGACGTGACGGGATGAGCACGTACTAAATAGTCCTCTAATAAAAAATAACAAAAAAGCTTCATCTCACATTACTCACACATTATAAATAATAATAGATATTAAATAAATATTGAATAAATAAATATTAAACTTCATTTAGAAGTCGTGATTTAATTCATTTAGAATTTCATCTCAAATTGATTTAATTTTAACACATACTAAACATTAATTTAGAAGAGTATTTTGATTAAAACTAATAATAATAATAAATAAATAAATAAATTCGGTACGAGACGGGATAGGCGGGATTGAAAATCTCCATCTCGATCCCATCCCACTCTAGATCAGGATGGGATGGGATCGGGATGAGTTTGATCAATTTCAAAATGACTCAAAAAAATCGGGACGAGTTCGGGATCGCGAGATGAGATGTCGAGCCCTAGTTAAAGGCTCCCACAAAGGTACCACTACCCTTAAAATTTTGGACTTTTTCAACCAATTTACTCTTCGTACACTAATGTAGTGCCATCTCCGATTTTGACTAAACTCAGTGTGGCCCAATAAAAATTAATTAAAATAACTTTAAATAATTATTTAATATTGGTATGCCCCGAACCAATTTCGAAAAGATAAAATAAAAGTTAGAACGATATGGATTATGCACCTCACCACACGTATTTTAAAATCCAATCATATTTATATAAATTGTCATAAAAATTGTGAGAACAACAAGAACAATCTTATTACAAATTTGAGTTTTTCTTAAAATGAACTAAGTTCCCGCACAAACATATAATCATTATTCTATTGCATAAATTTGTCATTCGCACGAATGTCACGTACTTTAATATGGTTTAAGAAAGAAGATAAGATTGTGCTCGCGTACCGTGTGTAGGGGTACTAGTCAAACTTAAAAATTGTCCCACATATAAATCTAAATTCAATGGTCCATATCTATTTCATGAAATAAAAATGTAGGAGATGAACACAAATCCAAGGGTTGGGACTTAATTAAATTGTGGTGGAACATGTAATTTTTGGTGAAAACGAAGCCCTTTAGCTTAAGGGAAAAAAGTTGAATTTGAGTTATATTTCATAAACGCTCCTATTATAGTCTAAGAATTGCGTGGTTGCACAATTAAAATCAAAATCTAGCATGAGTACTAATGTCATTCAAAATTAAATTTTCTTTTAATCATTAAAAAAATTTACTACATTATTGAAGTGCCCAAACAATTTACACACAAGTCACTTACAAGGCCCCTCCAAGCATTAATAATTATAAATTGGTCATTCATTAAAACTATTTAATACCCCTTTAAACATTAAATTATCTAGAGGTCCTTCGGCAGAATTATTTAATGATATATATATATATATTCCCTTTTTTCTTTTTTGAAATTATTCTCTTTTTCTTTTCTTTTTTAACCTCTAAAATGTGAGAAGAGGAGCTAATACTATATTCTAATTTGAAAATTTCCATTGTGTATTTGATTTATCTCATTTTAATATTTCAATTATTTATTAATTTTTCAAATCAACGAATAGATTAATATTAATATGAAAATGAGACAAGACGATATGACAGACTAACAATGTCAACTCATAAAAAAAGGTTTAAATGAATTTTTCAGATGATTTATATGTTAAATACTATAAAAAAAAACAAAGTAAAATTTATTTTCTGCAAAGTTTATCTATAATTGAATTGCATTATTACTTTTATTAGGCACTTCCTAAGATGCCAAGTGTCATGGGCATGTCACAATAGCTATGCTAAACGCACAAACAAGGGTGTCATGTTGAAGGCATGATGCGGTAGTGCTATGCTAATAAAAAGTGTGTGATCGTGCCAACGACATGAGTATATATATATGATATTCACGTAATTAATACATAATATATCCCTTAATTTATATATGTTAGTGTTTCGATTATTATATTTTATTATAATTATTTCGTTTTCATGTCTTTGTAGGAATTTGAGCGTGAACGATGATATCGCATTAAGGCAAAAATTTGAGGAATGATCAATTGATTGATTCTAGTGGCGGTACAAAGTAGCGGGTCACATCTCTAAACCTAACCCAAACAAACCTAGGTCCACCTAATTTAACCTAAGCTCAAGCCCAAAAGTTAACCTAGAAACCCAAACCCAACCTAACAAGGAAAAAGGAAAACCCTATTTGGGTTTCCTCTCTCCTGTTTTCCTCCTCATCTCCCCCTTTTGGAGGTTTGCTTCCCCTTCCACGTTTCTTTTCTCCTTCTCTCTTTTTCAGCCACCACGCCAATCCACCCTGCCGGAAATCCTCGCTCGATAGAAGGACCGACAGCGACCTCACCTCGCCATCACCACCATCTCACTGTCACCCTGCCCCCATATCTCGTACACAAAGCAGGGAGCACTTCCCTGTCCTCCACGTCTATATCCTTCCTGCTCCATCACGCCTCAAAACACCACCGTCAACACACCAGCAAACACAACAACACATCTCACTCGCCGTCCCTGTCGTAGACCACCATCACAAACAGCAGAGTCACAGCACCACAAAACAAAGCCTTATCTCCTGTTCATCTCTATTCGCAGCTCTCTCTCATCCCTCTCCTATTTCTCTCTCTCTCTCTGTTCGTTCTTCTTCACGCACGACCACCGTCCAGCGCACCCTCACCGCCATCGCACTCGCTGTTCCGTCGCAGACACCATCACCACGACACCCCTGTTTTTCTCCTTTTTTCTTTGTTCTCTATTTTCGTCCACCTCTCTCTTTCTTGCAGGTACTAGAGTCGATTGGAAGAAAAAGCTCGCGAGGAGCGAAGAACCAAAAAGCAGGCAGGGCGCGGCTCGCTGGAGACAAAGACGCAGGGAAAAGAAGAGGGAACCAACTATTTTTCAAACAGTTGGCTATTGGACTCCCAGATCATGTCAGAGCCACCACAGGGCATTTGCAGCTATTTCTCGGGATGCGTGTTCATGCTAAGATGAATTCTACCTTCACCGATGTTGTGACGTCATCCACCATGATCTTCTAGACCCCGCGCCGAGGCAAAAATGAAACCACAGGGTTTCCTAGAGTTTGTCGTATCTGAATTTATTATTTTCTATATACTTGAACGTTAAACACGGTTGATTTCTGAATTTCAATAATTTGCTTTCACTGATTATATCCGGAATAATTATCTAGACTAATCGGTAGTTAGAAGTTCTCTTTGTTGATATAAAAGGCTTGCTTTAATCAATTAATTTGAATCTGTGATTGTGTGTGCCGTAAGAAGACATACAATGCTAGGGGTTCAGAATTAGTTAAAATAAACCTGTGATTGTGTGCCGTAGAAAGACATGCAATGCTAGGTGTTTATGCCTTTGCTGAAGTCAACTGCGAACTTAGATTAATCTTTAGGTTAGTCGTGTTGATTCTTGAAAACAATAATTTGGATTACACAAATCTCGAAGAACCTGAGGTTGATTCGATGTCTCGGTCTACTCTCTTATCATCTTACCATTTTAATTTTAGTTGTTCAATTTAGTTCTTTTAATTTAGTAATTTCCATCTGTTGTAACCCCCAATTCTAAATTAGTTTAAATAAGTCTTAGAATTCGACTGTCTCGTCAAACCTCATGGGATCGACCCGTATTTGCCACTGTCTACTAGTTAGACAGTCGTGCACTTGTGGTATTACAAGTAGGGTTTATTAACTTATTAATTTAGTTTAATAAAATCTCCATCAAGTTTTTGGCGTCGTTGTCGGGGATTGTAACGGTACAATCGAAATCTAAGGTTGTTTTTACCTAGTTTATAAATTAGGTTTTATTTTCTTTTTAGGAACAATGTTACGAGTCACTTTCTTATTTTTTTTATTTGCTTGAGTTTGAATTATTTTTGCATTTATTTTGCAGACGACCACACATATAGGAGTTCAAGTGGGAACGGAATGAAATATTGTGATTCGCAAGGAAACTCTTAGAAATCGACTTCTACCCGGCGTCGAAAGTAACCCGAAAGAGGTTCACACCGGAGGTAACTTCTACCCGCTGCATATGCACACGGTTTCTGTGTGATCACTTGTGTTTAGCTTGTTCTAGGTAGAATTGCATGCAAATTTGAATAGTGGCAGGATTGAGTTGAAACTTCTGTGCTCCTTCCCGCGGATAGGTTAATCCCCACTTATTTTAGGGTTAGGAACCTAGACCTTCACTATTTAAAATTTGTAGCTAGATAATTATCTAGGGACGCTCATAGGGACCTTCTTTGAACGTTTGATAGCTTAAAGTGGTCGAGTGAAGGAACATATCTCGTTCGGGAACAGTTCTTGAACTGGCATTTCACTTTGAGCTAGAAAGTGGAAAAAGAGGTAGGAGCAACTCTGTAGTGACGGATTGATAGGAAATTACCGTGCCTCTCCCACGGTTAGGTAAATTGAATTGAATTTTAGCCCTGCATTAGTAAAGAAAAACTCTAGGGACGTCTGCCATTCATTTTGTTTGTGCATCATTTAGGGTCCCGTTGTTTTTAATTTTTTTTGAGTTAGGTCAACTTCATATAGAGGTTAGGCTTGCATTTAAAATAAAAAAATTAAAATAAATAAAAATAAAATTGAAGCCTGTTTAGGAGTGTTGACTTTGAACCTTCTCTATCCAGTAGTTTATGCATACCAGGTTACGCGATTCTAAGAGTAGACTTGTCTGACAAGAATTCGAGGAGTTCTTTGAAGTCCCCATTACCTATTTAGGTTCATCATCCTTATTCACTGAAATGGTTGAAGGGAAAGCCTTTAAGTATTACTTCACCCCTCTTCCTAGTAGTGCTCTGTTTTGCATTGTCTTACATGAGACAAATGCAAATAGTTTCGAACTCAAACCATCTATTATTCATGTCTTGCCCTCTTTTTATGGTTTTGAGAAAGAGTATCCTTATCTTCATGTCAAAGAATTTCTTGACATCTGCGCTATCCTGAAGTACCAAAACTTTTCTGATGATTCGGTCCGTCTTAGGTTATTTCCCTTTTCTCTGAAAGATAAGGCGAAATCGTGGTTAAATGCATTAGAGACAGGATCCATCACATCATGGAATGCGTTGTCAAGAAAGTTCTTGACAAAGTACTTACCCATTCATAAATCGAATGCCCTCCGACGAGATTTATCTAATTTTCAACAAAAAGAGGGCGAACATTTCTATAAATGTTGGGAAAGGTTCAAGGAGCTCATTGTCAGGTGTCCCCATCACGGATTCGAGAAGTGGCGGCTAGTTCAATACTTCCAAGACGGTTTAACCCCTCAAAACCGTCGTATGATTGATGCCACTAGTGGTGGGTCATTAATGAAGATGAGTGACAATGAGATATGGGAATTTTTTGAAACTCTTTCCGAAATTTCTCAGCAATGGAATTATTCGAGAAAGGAATTTGATAGGCGTAAGGGCGGTATACAATAGCTAAGTCTGTGCTGCATGTTCGACCATGACTCAAAAGATAGATGCACTTTTGAATTTGACTCCAATAACACTTCCCGCCAACGTTGCATCTGAAGTCTGTGTTGCATGTTCGAGTCCTGGTCATTCAATAGCTAAGTGTGACTTGCAAAACGATTATCCTGCATACTATGCTGAGCAAGTCAACTCATTTAATGCGATGCGACGACCTGACAATAATCCGCAACCTAACTATTACAATTTAGGGTTCGCCAAACATCCAAGTCTCTCCTAGGCCCATGGCCCACACCAAGGGGGACATGTTGTTGTCTCCGAGGCTCCTCAAGCCCCTAGCCCTGTTAGGCTCCACCATAACCAAGTTTCTCCATCCAACACATCAAGTTTAGAGGAAACAATTAATTGGTTTTTACAACGCTCAGAAAGTATAATTGAGCATAATTCTAAGGACATATCTGAGTTGAAAGCCACGACTCAACACCAATCTCAAGCCCTCAATAGACTTGAGATAGCTGTGAGTAAGATTACTCAGTCTTTTTCTGAGAGAGAGCCAGGGAGATTTCCTAGTCAACCTATTCCAAACCCAAAGGGTCAATTCGCAGTTGGTAGTACATTTGAGTCCTACAATGAAAATGTCATATCTATTACTACCCTTAGGAGTGGAAAATAGGTTGACAATCGAGTACAAGTGCCCGATTCGAGTGTCCTTGCATCTCCGTCTAAGTCAAAGCAGGTTGCATCTCCATCTGACAAGGAGGCTGATAAAGCCTCACCTCCTAAAGATGTGTCTCTTGACTATGACCCCACTCAGGCAACTTATTTGCCTAGGGCACCGTTTCCATAACGGTTAGCTCCGACAAATAAAGAAACAAATGCAAACGATGTAATGGAAATTTTTAAACAAGTTCACATTAATATTCCATTGCTCGAAGCTAGTAAGCAAGTTCCTATCTATGCCAAATTTTTTAAGGATTTTTGCACACAAAAGCGAAAGCTACATGTGCAAAAGAGAGCCTTCCTCGCCGAGCAAGTAAGCTCAATTATTCAACACAGAACTCCGCCTAAGTATAGAGATCCTGGGTGCCCGATTATTTCTTGTGTTATCAATAATCATATGATTGATAAGGCATTGTCAGATTTGGGGGCGAGTGTTAATTTATTGCCATACTCTGTTTATGAGCAATTAGGTCTCGGCGGACTAAAACCGACTAAAGTAACACTGCAATTGGCAAATAGGTCAATCAAAATTCCCCGTGGTGTTATAGAGGATGTGATCATTAAGGTTGGAAAATTCTATTTTCCAATGGACTTCATAGTTCTTGATACACAACTTGTTCACAACCCCTCCAGTCACATTCCAATTATTTTGGGTCATCCATTTTTTGCCACATCTAATGCTATTATTAACCGTAGGAATGGAATCATGAAACTATCATTTGGCAACATGACCGTCGAACTCATTGTTTTTAATGTAAGCCAACAACCTCCTGAGTCCGAAGATGTTTGTGAAGTTAACATGATTGAGAGTTCGATGGAGAATTCCTTATTGCAGTCTGCATCAAATGATCCCGTAGCAGCATGTTTGACTTACTTCGGTTTAGACTTCGATATTGATAATTCCATAAGGGAAGTGAATGTTTTGCTTGATTTAGCCCCTATTATGGATCCGGGATACACATGGAAGCTTAAAGTAAAACTCCTTCCATTCAGCGAGTCAAAACTGAACCCTTCTGCTGATACTATTGGGCTTTCTAACCCATTTGACACATGTCCTCATAGTGACTCCTACATGAAGTCTGATTCTCAATATTCGTTGGAGAGAATACATCTCATAGATAGTGTTGATTCCAGGTTTGGGGGTGTTGTTAAGCTGTCCAGCTCATCATCTTTGTGCAATTCATTTTGTTATGATGAGCCTGTACCACCTGATATATCTATAGACATACATCTTTCTATCCCTTTAATAGTGACTGATGCTACCTATGTGGATCCCTTGTTTTTAAGGGATGATCTTAGTTTTGACCATCCTATTGTGCAACACATTCAATCTTCTGATTTGACACCAGACATAGGATGTACCTTTTTAAGACTAGGAAAGAGTCATTTGCTGGATATCCATGTTGGTGACAACTTTCTGCTCCAGATTCCTATGACTTCTTTACGACCACGGGTTTGTTTGCATTTTCTCTATGATTGTGCATGGCGTCTTCGTCGTTTTAGGGATGTGCTAGTTTCTGTTGTGCTGCATGTGCGTGCTACTATATGTTGGACGGATCCTCAACTTTTTCACTTGATGTTATATGATCTAGTCAACATCGTGGACTAAGTGTTTAGGTTGGGAGAGTGTTCGTTACGTTCTTGTCACTTCATGGTACATCATTTATGAGGAAAAATATATGTGGGGCTGACGACGTTAAACCAAGCGCTCCTGGGAGGCAACCTAGCTTCAGTTGTGTCATTATGGTTAGTTTGGATTGATTTTTGAGTTCTTTCTAGTTGCATTTCACTCATACTTGTTAGCTCCGTAACAATTTTGATTTACAACTGATACATGTAATTTTTTTCATTTGTACATTTTTTTTAGTCATGTATTGTTTTATCAATTTATTATGATGAGTCTATAGTTCTTATCTTTTTGAGCATTCATTGGTGGACGATTTCGTCGAAATTGGTAAAAACTTTCCCATGGTAATATCACTATCTCATCTTTTCTTTTTCCTGCATTTGTCATGATCATCATTTTATACATTGAGGACAATGTTTGGTTTAGGTTTGGGGGTGAGGTTTATGAGTTTCTCTGCATTCTTCCAAAATTTTGGACTGAAATGTATTTCACAATTGATTATTGTATTCTACTCAATCTCCATTGAATACATAATTAATTATGATTATCTGAAAATTTTTCGATTTTAAAATGCATTCAAAATCTAAGTTCTTTTCCAATGAAGAGAATGTGCTTTCAAGTATGCCTTTAAATTTGAGGAATGCATGCTTTCATTTGTCACTTTTATATATCAATAGGAAAACATATGGTTTGGTATTATCTTTAAGTTAAATACATTTCATGATATTTTTCTACTCGACCACTCTTGCACTATAAGACAAGTTAGCATAATTTGAAGTTAATAAGGAAGATATTAACTAGAAAATCTTAGAATAATAGTGGAAATTTAACCCTTGTGAGTTTCGAGACATTCTATTTTTCTTAAGGGTTATTAAATAAACTCTGACTTTTCTTGAGTCCACATTATTTCGTTGATGATCTCATTATTCTTGTTTCTTTTATTGATTGCTTTGGAAATAATGTTAAAGTTGAATTATTACACTAGAACTTCTTGGTTTATTTAGTTGAAATGTCATAATACCGACAAGAGCTTAGGAAGTGATATAGGCATTTTTTTGAACCGTTCTTTAGCCTTTTAGCCTACCTAATAATAAATATCCGTTTGCAGCCCTTTGAGCCTTTTAATAGACTTTTTCTTTGCTAACCCATTTCCATTACCTACTCAAGTTAGGGAGTAATATCCCATACTATTGTTATCCTTACCCAATGTCTCAGAGAATGTGTATGGTTATTATATTTTTGGAATGGGCAAATAAAAAGAGCTGAAACTAAATATTTCATGAATCCTCGGGACTGAAATGTTTTATTGTGCAGAAGGGGAAAGCATGTCGTTGACTGTATAAAATCGAAAAAAATTGATGCTTCGAAGAAAAAGAAAAAAAATATATGAAGAAGAATTTCGAAGGAAGAAAAATTAATGGTGTACAACATTGGTTTATTTTTCAGAGCCCCTACGTGTTTATTAAAGGGTGTATCGAGTCTCAGAGAATTTTTGCATATCTTTTTCCATTCTTGTTCGCCAAAATCTTAGCCTCATTTCAACCTAATAAAGACCTAATTGATCTTAAGTAAAGGTCTGGTTTATAGACGTGGAGATTAAATAGACAAGAACTATGATATGTGATTCAACATTCTCAAAGTAATTGATATTCATGTCCATGAGATCATATTCATTTCATTCTTTTAAAAGTCTGTTTTTCATGATTATTATATGTGAGAATGTTTGTGTTTTCATAATTTATTCTCTTTCTCATATATAAACTGAGTGATAACTAACCAATCTCTGAGTGATTCATTTATGAGTGACAATAGAGATTTGTAGTCGAAGCGTACTATCCAAAGGTTATCTAGTCGTATCTTTACTGAGAAAAAGAAAGTTATGTAGATAAGGCCATGCACACACACACACTTCGAGTTGAGAATAATTGATGAAATTTATTTAACCTTTGGATATTATAAAACTGTTGTTAGACTCTTTGATATATTATTATGACACTGTTAGTTGTTTTCTGAAATTTTTGGCAATTAGATTATTACTCTGAGGATAATAGATAGAGTAATCAAGTTACCATGTTTTAAAGCCTCATGAGACTATAACTCGTCCACTAGAGGTAATCTAGCGGTTTAAAGCCTTGTTGCACGTTTAAGGTAAGTGCAATCGACGATTCCTGCGAAAGCGAGTTAGAATTTTATTTTTATTGTTTTGCTCGAGGACTAGCAAAATATAGGTTTGGGGGTATTTGATATTCACGTAATTAATACATAATATATCTCTTAATTTATATATGTTAGTGTTTTGAATATTATATTTTATTCTAATTATTTTGTTTTCATGTCTTTGTAGGAACTTGAGCGTGAACGATGATATCGCATTAAGGCGACAATTTGAGGAATGATCAATTAATTGATTCTAGTGGTGGTACAAAGTAGCGGGTCACATGTCTAAACCTAACCTAAACAAACCTAGGTCCACCTAATTTAACCTAATCCCAAACCCAAAAGTTAACGTAGACACCCAAACCCAACCTAACAAGGAAAAAGGAGAACCCTATTTAGGCTTTCTCTCTCCTCTTCTCCTCATCCTCTCCTTTTTTTGGAGGTTTGCCTCCTCTTCCGCGTTTCTTTTCTCCTTCTCTCTTTTTCAGCCACCACGCCAACCACCCTGCCGGCGATCCTCGCTCAATGGGAGGACCAGCAGCAACCTCACCTCGCCATGACCACCATCTCACTGTCACCCTGCCCTCATATCTTGCACACAAAGCAGGGAGCACCTCCCTGTCCTTCACGTCTATCTCCTTCCCGCTCCATCACGCCTCACAACACCACCAACCACACACCAACCAACACAACAACACATCTCACTTGTCGTCCCTATCGCAGACCACCATCACAAACAACCGATTCACAGCGCCACAAAACATAGCCCTGTCTCCCATTCATCTCTATTCGCAGCTCTCTCTCGTCCCTCTCTATCCATTCTTCTTCACCCACGCACGACCACCATCCAAAGCACCCTCACCGCCATCACACTCGCTGTTCCATCGCAGACACCACCACCATGACACCCCTGTTTCTCTCCCTTTTTCATCGTTCTCTCTTTTTGTCCACCTCTTTCTTTCTTGTAGGTACCAGAGCCGGTGCTCGCGAGTAGCAAAGAACCAACAAGCAGGCAGGGCGCAACTCGCTGGAGACGAAGACGCAAGGAAAAGAAGAGGGAACCAACTGTTTTTCAAATAGTTGGCTATTGGCACCTCAAATCCTGTTAGATCCACCACAGTGCATTTGCAGCTATTTCTCGGGATGTGTGTTCGTGCTGAGATGAATTCCACCTCCACCGTTGTTGTGACCTCATCCACCATGATCTTCTAGACCCTGCACTGAGGAGAAAATGAAACCACAGGGTTTCCTAGAGTTTGTCATATTTGAATTTATTGTTTTCTAAATACTTGAACGTTAAAGACAGTTGATTTATAAATTTCAATAATTTGCTTTCAACGATTATATCCGGAATAATTATCTATACTAATTGGTAATTAGAAGTTCTCTTTGTTGATATTTGAAGCCTGCTTTAATTAATTAATTTGAATTTGTGTTTGTGTGTCGTAAGAAGAAATGCAATGCTAGGGGTTTAGAAATAGTTAAAATAAACCTATTGTATGTGTCGTAGAAAGACATGCAATGCTAGGGGTTTATGCTTTTGCTGAAATTAATTGCGAACTTACATTAATCTTTAGGTTAGTCGTGTTGATTCTTCAAAACAACAATTTGGATTACACAAATCTCGAAGAATCTGTGGTGGATTCGATGTCTTAGTCTACTCTCTTATCATCTTACCAGTTTAATTTTAGTTGTTCAATTTAGTTCTCATAATTTAGTAATTTCCATCTGTTGTAATCCCCAATTCTAAATTAGTTTAAATAAGTCTTAGAATTCGACTATCTCGTCAATCCTCGTGGGATCGACCCGTATTTGCCATTGTCTACTAGTTAGATAGTCGTGCACTTGCGGTATTACAAGTAGGGTTTATTAATTTATTTACTTATTAATTTAGATTAATATTAATATGAAAATGAGACAAGACGATATGACAAACCAACAATGTCAACTCATAAAAAAAAGGTTAAAATGAATTTTTGAAATGATTTATATGTTAAATACTATAAAAAAAAAAAACAAAGTAAAATTTCCTTTTTGCAAAGTTTATCTATAATTGAATTGCATTATTACTTCTATTTGACACTTCCTAAGATGCCAAGTGTCATGGGCATGTCACAACAACTATGCTAAACGCACAAACAAGGGTAAGGCATGACGCGGTAGCGCTATGCTAACAAAAAGTGTGTGATCGTGCCAACGACATGAGTATATATATATATATAGATGTTTCATATTTGAGAAAAACTATCTCAACTAAGAAGTGATTTAAATGTGTTATTCGATTGTAAATTAATCATCAATTTATTTAAAGTTCCACCCAATTAGCCCATAAAAAAAGGGCATGATTGGCACATTGTTTTCTTGTGGTGTGGAGAAGCCTACATGGGTTCACTCATATATCCTCATCCATATATTGTTAGTAAGGCTCCGCTTAGTATATGGTAAAAGAATGTATATGCAAAATTTACGGCGGTTACATAAACTTGGGTGCTTGGTTGATTTTATGAAAAACGGTTATTGAAATTTGAATTCAAGACATCCACATCTCCTAATTATAAAATTATGCAAAACTTTACAAAACAAAATCTCCCGCATTACTTTGCAAAACTCTCATCGTCTCATCTTACTTGAATTCTACTATGAACTCCTTCAAAAACACCCAACTACCACCATTACCACCATGATGCACCATCATAGCCACCGACACTACCACTACTAGCACCGTTGCCACTACCTCAACCACCATCACCACCACTGCTATCTCCAGGATCACCACTACCTAACCATACTAACCATAACCATCACCAACTTCACTAGAACCACCATAACCATCGTCGTCGTCACCACCACAACTACCATAACCTAACCATCGCCATCACTATAGCATAATCAGCACAACCACCGCCATCACTGTTGTCACCGATGCGATCACCATAGCCATCATCACCATCACCACCACCACCATGATTGCCGCCACTACTACCCCTACCATTATATCCACTGAACCACCATAGCTTAACCACTACCATTTCAACAACCACTGTCATTGCCACCATCAGCACAATTACTTTTTCAAATTATTTTGATTTTCTTTAATTACTACCAAGCGCCTGTAAAGTAATGTATTAGAAATCAATGCAATGAAAAATAATACATTGTATCAATTTACAAAATGTAGTATTTTACAGTGTACCAAGCAGAACCTAAATGACTTTATTTATTGTTTTAGTTAGTTACACATCCAAGTTGGTATTCCAGGGCCTTAGCAAATTTAACTAACTATTTAAAGTTGACGAGCCTCATTCTTTTATCACGATGTAGAGACTAATGATGCTGACTCTTAGCTTGTCGACTAAACATATATAGTAAAATTGTTTAGACCGTGTTTGTTGGAGTTGGAAAAAAAATAGGGAAGGTACAACTGTTCGAATTCGGACACGAAGAAAAGAAACAATGACAACTTGCTTCATGAGACTTGACCAAAAAATGAGGATTTGATGTAGAAAGAAGAGCAAAGGGTGGGAAGAGAGAAAGGTGGAAATATGGACAGAAACATGGTAAAAATGGGTTAATTTTTTTGGACAATATAATTATTATTTTGACATTTATATCAAGGGAGTTCCCCAAGTCATCACATTATTAATTATTATTAACTTAACGAAAATGTAAGGTTAAAAAGTGAAAAATATTAGGTCTTGAGTTTTGTCGGTTTAAATTCTTGGCTTGGAATTGAAGGGACATGAATAAGATAGGATAGGTTAGCAGTTAAAGTGAGAGCAACTCCCCAAACTCGTCTTCACTAACTGTGAGGATGCACGGCAAACACTCACATATCTTCCAGCTAGCTTTGACTGGCGGCGTTCCACCATAGCCATAGGTAACAATAAAAAGTCACCCACTCGATCTGTTGCCTTAATCCCACTTGTCACCCACTTCAACTTGTACTCTCTTTTAGCCATAATTCTCTCTCCACCAAAAACAAGTCAATTTTCCAACTAAAAATCAGGACTCACCTCTCTTCACCCCAAACAAAACCACCAGACACTTCAACTTCAAAACAGCTAATGTTTTTTTTTTTTTCACTTCAAAAACTCCTTTAATTTCTCTCTTGACAATCCATATGGGTACATCTTTGGATCAACAACCATCGCCTAGTTTTAAACATTTTTGTAAGATTTGTAAGAAGGGATTTGGTTGTGGAAGAGCTCTAGGAGGTCATATGAGAGCCCACGGGATTGGAGATGAAAATGGACACATTGAAGATGAAGATAGAGTAAGTGATTGGGAGGACAAGTTCGGAGGCAATCCACCTCCGGGTACCAAACGCATGTATGCGTTGCGCACTAATCCTAATCGCCTTAAGATTTGTAGGATATGTGAGAATTGTGGCAAGGAATTCTCTTCATGGAAGTCTTTCCTAGAACATGGCAAATGTAGCTCTGCCGATGTAAAGTCTCTTATGTCATCACCAAGACTGGATAACGAAGATGAAGGGTTACGTGAGAATGGGTGGTCTAAAGGGAAAAGATCTAAGCGCGGTAAGGTGAGTAGTTCCATTTCAAATTGTCCGTTGAGTGAGGAAGACCTTGCCAATTGCTTAGTAATGTTGTCCACTACTCGGGTTGATCCATTATTAATTGAGAAAGAGGAATCATGTGCCTCAGCTAGTAAGGAGGACGAGCGACAAAATCCATTGTGTACTATGCCTCCTATATTTGATAGAGGATGCAATAACAAGGCTGCCAATAAGGATGTTCCACAAGGGATGTTTGAATGCAAGGCTTGTAAAAAGTTATTTAACTCCCATCAAGCTTTGGGAGGACATAGAGCAAGTCATAAAAAGGTTAAAGGGTGTTACGCGGCTAAGCTTGATAATAATGATGAAAGTGCAATGGAAGAAGATGTCATAACTAATGACGAATATTCTTTATTGTCTAAATCTACTTCAGCGAGACCATTAGAAAACACTTCCCATCTCCCATTAGCTACCAACTATAGAAAGAAGTCCAAGGTGCATGAATGCACCATCTGTCATCAAATCTTTTTGTCTGGACAAGCTTTAGGTGGACATAAAAGGTGTCATTGGCTAACTTCCAATTCGATGGATGCTTCTTCAGTTGCCAAGTTTCCTTCGATTCAAGAATATAATCAAAATATTTATCAAAATCATGTAAAAACTCTACACCTCTTGATCTTAATCTTTCAGCACCGGTAGATAATGGGGCTAGAGCCCGTGAAGATCATGAAGATTCATTAACCTTTCAAGTCTTGCCTGAAGTTTATCTACAACCTTGGATCGCTATGCAAGGAAACAAAGATACTGATAATCATGGAAATACGATCAATACTAAGGCTGGCAATTCGATTCTTAGTATGGAGGATGGAACAAATGGTAAGGTCAAACTAGCAAAACTAAGTGACCTAAAGGATATAAACACTGGCAATGGTTCCTCTCCATGGCTACAAGTGGGGATTGGTTCAACTAGTAATCTAAGTAACGAAACATAAAGTTTTGAAATAAGGAAGAAATAAAATTACAATGTATGTTGTATGAGAAATTGTAATTACAAATGCAAGAAGTCCCAAACCATTCATGTATTTAATTTATTTATCATTATATTTTATTCGATTGGTCATTTGAAAATAAAATTATGGTATGATGAACTTCTATCTATCATCATTTCCTTCCGACAAAATTTTACCATCTTCATTTGTTTGCTTTCTTTATCAAGAGGCATCCTTTAACTACTAAACCATCATTATTGTCACGTTTTCGTTCCTCAACTATCCCTTTATTATAGTGGCAATGATGTAATCATTTGAATGAAGTATCCCTTTCACCAGACTCATACATTTGTAGTGTTGCATCGATGTGACTTCATCCGTGATTGTTTGGACATAGTCGCCTACCAAAAGTGTAAGCATCGTAGCGGAGACAAATTTATCTTAAAGAAAATGTGCCAAGCACATGCTTCGATCACTAGCAACAATAAGTTTTTCATTATTTGGTTTCAATTTATTTGATTTGTTTTATTATTGTCATTTGATGTTAATCTCCATTAAGTTCATTCTCACTGAACCCTTCAATTTTTTCCACGATACTTAAAACTTCCTGAAATCCTAGCCACATTCAATTTAACCTTCCAAAACTTTCCATTTCTCTCAACCCACTTAGATTGTGTTTGGTTCATCACCTTGTTTCCATGGAAATGAACCCATGTCTATGGAGACTAGGAGTTTTTTGCATTTATTTAGGCTGTATTTCCATAGAAGTGTAATTTCCTAGGTAGGCCATTTCCTTGACAACCCCTCTTTTTAATTCTTTACGACCCCAAACAAAAGAGTTTTCATGGAAGCTGGGGAAACATATTGAAAGGGGTACAAATCACAACATTCAGACAAACCCTACATGTTTCTCACATCTCAGGCAATATTCAGATGAAAGAGGGAAGTGGTTGGAGTCTTTTTTTTGTTCAACCTCTAGTTTGCAAGTAATAGCATGAGCTCTCCTCGTTTTCTCTTTTCATTATCTTCAACTCTTCATTTCCCTCATCTTTCTCTTCATTTTCTCTTTTTTTTTGTCTTGCTTTCGTCAACTACTTTCATTTTCCTTTTTGTTGTTGATTAGCTAGAGGAGTAGCAAAGTTTGGTCATCTTTGCTAATCGAACAATCTCAGATAACCCTCTTCTCATTTTCTCCCCGTTCACAATCTCTTTTATTTTTCTTTCTGTTCTCATTCCCCTTTTGAAACTGGCACTCTGATTTTTGCAACGAATTTTCAATGCTCCAAAATTTGAGAAAACGAAATCCTTATTATCTATGGGATAGTCGATTTCCCAAAATTGAAGACATGAAATCCATCAAACTAAGGGTGGGTTTGGTTGCATGGAACCCTAAGATGGGAATTGGAATCCCATTCCATGGCATCTCATGCCATGGATTTTGATGCCATAGACTTAGCCAACTTTGCTGTTTAGTTGATCATGGGAATCAGATTCCAATTCCTATTGTGAGTGTTTCGTTGCCTAAAACTAATTAATCATGAAAATTTTATTTTGTTTTATTTTATTTTATGGAGATTACATAGTTCGCCCCAACCAATTCAGATAATTATTTTGGAATGGTAGCATTCTATGATACACTGTTCGATTATTAATTTTGAGTAACCGAAATTTTTGGTTTTATTATTGGTTATAAAATAAATATAAAAACCAATAAATCTGAACCGAATTAACTTAACTCTCATTAATAATACGAGAATGGTTTACACAGTTGAAGATAAGTAAGGACGGGAGATTTTCACAATTAGTTCTCCAAGTTTGAGAAGTTTAGGAGGGCTTCTTTATCATATTTGGCGCTTTCAAATTATCACTTATGAATCTCCATAATCAGATACTCATGACATACTCTTGAATTTGCTCATTGGATGCGCTTAACTCTGGACCTTCCTCATAATGCAACAATAACTTAAATATGTAAAAATTCAAGTATGATCTTCCTAATCATCTAAACTGTCTAATCATTCGAGGAGCCAAATCCAAAATTTCTAATCATTTCAGGAACCAAACCATACATTCTATCTATTAGTGTCAATAAAAAAATATAAATAGTAGTTTCGTAGAGCCGAGATCAAGTCTTTTAAGAAAAAAATAAGTAGAAAAAGAGAACAAACTAGAGATCCAAATGTTATCCCTGCCTATTGAGTTTATACACTCAAATTCAACACCATAATACTAGTATCTACATTCTACCATCTAAAAGTTTCATTCCCTACATCAAGCCACCTATTTATGTTCCCAACTAACTCTGCAAGTACCCAACCCTCCCTTGTTTCCTCTGTTAATCTTAAAAAGAAAGTGCCAAGCTCAATGTTTCCATTGACATTCCTTGTGATTTTTAGAATTTGTCATTGGGTAAGTTCAGAAACTACCTTACAACGTTCTCAACTTCTTGCCAAGAGAAGGTTTGTCATGGGATTTACTTGGTAATGGAGTTTTTCTGGTAAAATATGGGTTTTTTATTTTACTAAATTCCCTTGACAACAAAAAAATTCCTTTTTCAATTATTTAAACCATCCACCATTTTCAACCATAAAAAAAAGGCCAAAAAAAAAAAGCAACAAGAACTTACAATGGAGCCGAATGGATTCAAACCATTAACCTCTCACAAACTGTGAGGCTCTTTCCATTTAGAGCTTACGGATTCAGATAGATAAAGTAGAACTGCATGTGTCATTTATTACCAGCAGAAACCTATGTTCAAGCAAAAATGTTCTCCATAACTTTTTTCCAGCACTACTTTTACCAAGACTATAACCATAGTAATCCAAAAGCATAATTCTTGTCAAGCTCTCTCAGGAGCACACTCGGTGGATACTAGCATGCAAACACCCCAACGACATTAACCAAAATTTACCTCTTCTATAACTTTTCCAGGTAATAGTCACTTATATGCAAGTAATGCCTATTCTCCATTTCTATTTTGCCATAGTAAAGCACGCAAGTCTAGCTTTCAAGAACTTTTGCCTTCATATTAAGATAAATATCAAGATTATTTTAGGTATATCTAACTCCTGCATAACAACTACAACACCTTCAATACCTTTTGTGTGCCCTCTTGACCCGATCACTAAGAACTTACCACACCACCTGGATAACGCTTTCAGCAGCTCAAAACAAATAAGATAATGTTTGAAACACATGCCTCTACAAAGTCTACACATGCCTCTACAAACTAATGCAGTGGACAAAAGTGACGGATGACTAGCGTCAGCAGAAACGAAGAGTTTACCAGATACAGAGTTCTATAAAGGAAATTGTTGGAATTAAGGCTATTTGTGAAGGATGAGACATGAAACCGATCAAAAAATGAATCAAGTACTTGACAGGGGAACCATGATCTAGGGAAATAAACAGCAAAACAAACCTCACAAACAATGCCAATAAAAAAAAATGCTCAGCTGCCAATAAAATCAATTGAAGAAGATAAAAGCTACCTGCTAAACTAAGCCAAATTAATAAAAAGTGCATTCCTTGATGTCCCATCATCAAGAAGCTAGATAGTAATATTCACTGTGATAAACACTTGCACAAACAATTTTGACCAACAACTTGGAAATATAGCAATGCACACCAAGTGACAGATAGATAAATTACCTGATCAAATTACAACAAACTTTGCCATCTATAGCTTGTCGATCCTACTGTCCAGACTTGATCATGTGTTCTCATATAAGTTTCCCTTCCTAAGGTGACAAAATGTTCTATATACTCTCCTAACAGCCAATCTATTTAATGTATCTGAACTATACTACTTTGGACTAAAAACATCAACAAAGTTTCACTACTTGTATTTTGATACAATCATCTTGACTTGGTGCATTTGGAATTAGTCTAAGAACAGTAGTAATCTGAGATACCCATCTCATAAAACCTAACTAAATCAACACGAAACAATAGAAATTAACATACCAACTACCTAAACCCCCAACATTTCCTCATACTCATCTCCATAAACACCATAAATCGAACAGAGAAACACAAACCAACACACAACAAACGAAACAGAAGGGAATTAAGGCAATGTCTTTGATGGAGTCACTGCAGTGGAGTTGAATTGATCCCTTTTTCAATTTGATTTGTTTTCCCAATTCAATCAATTTCGATCTGTTTTAGCTTGATTATATCTGAAGAAAAAGAAAAGAATTTGCTTCAAACTCTTGAAAGCTCTCTGTAATGAAGCTGGTTGGCCTGTTGAAGAAGACGATTGGTTATGAAAGGTGTGAACTGTCTAAGAAAAAATCCTTGGAAGAAGAAGAGAGAGAGGTCCTTCGAGTAATAAAGAAATCATTGGAGGAAGGGGGGAGAGAGTTTGTTGCGATGAAGGAGGTGGAGAGAGTTTGTTGTGACTAAGGAAGCGAAGAGAACGATCGAGAAATTTGTGTCTCGCAATAAATTTTCCCAGGGGATGCGAAGCGTCAGATTCCCATCGATGGTGAGAATATATGGCACATGCATACATCCTTTGCCCAGGAATAAAATCCCAACCAAACACTAGCCATTTTCCTTGGAAAATGGATTACGTTTCACTAGTTATGCAGATTTTCGATGTTTGGTTGTCTATTTATCGACAAGAAATCGATTCTTCATAAGACTCTTTTCCCACTACTCATGGGAATTTAAGTCCGAGGGGGACGCCTCAGAATCAAATTCACGAAAACGGTTTCAATGTCCATGTTATTTTCCATGCAACCATACCCTAATAGTTGGCATCCACGAGAAATAATCAATTGCATAATTTACCATGATATAGGAAAATAATACCAATCCTAATAGTCCATCAAAAGAAACACTAACGTCGAAACCTCGTTGATCCGATTCTATCAAAGTTCAACTAACCAATAACATAATTCTCCAACAAAGAAAAATACGACTAATCATTTTACTATAAGGGAATATAAAAAAATCACCTACAACGGAATGTACTTAAGAAACAAAAGCTCACCCGGGTCAACAATTAAGCTGGTATGAGAAATCTTCATCTCTAAATAAAGCACAAATGAAACAATAAATAAATAAGAAAAATGTGTAAGAATCTCATTTCTTTCCTTGTTGCTTGATAACATAATTGCAATTGAAGACCTTAATTCTTCACACCATGTGAAGGTAAACGTCTCACCTTAATTGGATAAGTACCATACATTAAACTAGATAAACAAAATTTAGTTAGGTTACCTTTATATTTATCAACAGGAGAGTTATATGGCAAGCGAGCATGTAAAAAACATTAGTTAGCTTGTCATCCTGCATGTCAAAAGTTAGAAAGATAAAACTATCTAACGGCGGATATTAAAATTCTAGCAGCGTCAATATTCTCATTTTTCTAACCAAATCATTCAGAATTAAAAAAAACATTAAAGAAGAAAAAATGTTCAAAATGTAGTTTTCTACAAAAACTCGTGAAACTAGGTAATTCGAACACTAAGAAAGAATCGAAAACTCATTTTCCTATAGATTGTTCATTCTACTTAAAACCCGATTATCTCACTATAGATAAAAAATTTCAAAAATATGTATTTCACAAAAAAATGTTCAAAATTATGTCTTTTACCTAACAGTGAAAAATTGTATTAAAAAAAGTTACCAATTGGGTAGAATCATTTCTTTTACCTATTCAATGTTATTAAAGATCATGAACTCTAGGTTATCCGTATCGCACATTGTGTTATCCAAAAAAATTCTTAAATGGTGATATTTTGTCAATCATACATAAATCTACAACAATATCCACCCATTCTTTTGAAGAAAAACATAGCATTCTCATGAATAAATTCTCTATAACAAAGTGGTGATCAAACTCAACTACAAGAAACATTTCACATAACATAAAACAAGAATATCATGTATCAACTTGGATAACAGAAGCAACTAAACTACAAGAAACATTTCACAAACTACAAACAACTAATTTCATCTCATATACATTACAAATCATAGGTAGTTATAATATCAATTTCAATTGCATTCATACATTAGCCAAAGAACACTAAAACAAAATTTGCAAGAATAATAGGATTTGTACAATCTGACAAGTGACGGTTTTCCATGCTTTGAGGGCAATCTCACTCTTGTATAGACTCCAAACCAAAGAGATATTTCTCATTCGTGGGTTGTGAACCTACAAACTAAATTTGATAAGATTTTGATAAGAAAGTCTCGACCCATTGCAAAACCTAAAACGGCACAGAACTGAATTCTACCCGAAAATCATATATGGAATTTGAAAAGAAAAATGCACAACCAAATCAAAACCATGTAAACATCCCTATGAACAACATACTGAACTAAACCGTTGTCTAAGTACCTAATTTCAGATTTATTGTATTAATCGGGTGTATCTCTAATCAAAATTTTAATAAAAATAAAAGAGATTGAAAAAACACACTGTTTATTCATTGCGTGGAACGAAGTTTTCGCCCTTCTCGGTTACCTTCCATCTTTGCTTATTATTATTATTATTATTATTATTATTATTATTATTATTATTATTATTATTATTATTATTATTATTATTATTATTCCCTTTTTCTTTTCCAAGCTAGGAAGGCGTTGGAAAGTGCAGGAACTTTAGAGGAAGCGTTAAAAGATGTATGTTTTCCTATTAGGTTTTGTTTTTGCTAAAGTTATTTTTATTTAGAACTCTCCCTATTCTATTTTTGAATTTGTTTAACTAAGCCTAAAATAAATAAATAAATATTCGAGCTTTAGTCCTTTACATGAATTAAGGAATTATTTAATAAATAATAAATGGATAAATAATATAATTAAATACCCCAATAAAAATGGAGGTATTACAATATACACACCTTAAATGGAATCTTATCCCGAGATTAAGAAGTAGGAAAAATAGTGAATAATTTCAAATATATATCATAGCCAATGAAATGCAATTTCAAATGAGAACTCATATCTTCCATACATTGACAATACTAATTAAAAATATGTCTAACCACACCGAACTATTCTTAACAAATATGTAACACAAAACATACCACTACTACAAGTACTTGCACATATCTTATCAAGAATATAAATAATAAAACTTACAAAAATGAAATATTTATATAGCTAATAGATTTTAATCATAGGAAATTGTCGGTGTTACAATATATACTCCTCAAAGGAATCTTGTCCCAAGATTCAGCTGATTGGAAGACTAAGTTAATAATTGCAATATCCGCCTAATTAGTTGCAAATATAAATGTTACTTACTTTATTAATTCGTAACATTTACATTTTAAATACTTTATAATATGAATTAGGTCTTTAGTTTGTGGTGGGTAAGAGAATAGAAGTGTTTGGCATGGTCAGTGAAGATTAGGTAAAACCCTAATTAGAATCCTTTTAAGAGAAACCCTAGCCATATTCTTTCATTATATACACAAAAAAAAAAAAAAAAACCGTACGTGGAGGAAAATGAGGCAAAAGAAGAAAAGGTTTTGCTTCAAATGTGGGGTTTTAAAAAAACTGTGAGTAAAACTCTATTACTTGCTTAATCTTTGATATTTACGAGTATTGAAACTATTTTAGACGGCAAGTTCTGACAATAACTTATTTTGAATGGTAAAGTCTGGAGTTGCTAATCTAAGCAGGGAGCAGTCATTAGAACCCCTCACTCCTAACAAGTGTTTGGTTATCCAAAAATATATAAGCACATGATGTCTTGAAAAAAGTGTCCTTATTACTAGGTAAATGGAAATGGGTGGATACCATTCAATTGAGGAACCAATATTTTGTTGAAAAAAAAACACTTGTCATATGATGAATAGCTTTAAAAGAGTATATGATGACAATGATGACCAGCTTGAAAAAAAAAAAAAAAGCCTAGTTTTAACAATAACTTGTCATTAAAAGAGTAACAAGTAGACCACGATACTCATTAGTTGTTTTTTTTTAATCTCTAATTGTTCTTGCACCAGTGATTTAAGTTTAACTGCTCAAACCCCACACGACACTATAAAGTGTAGACAATTGTCACTTTAGGCAATGTTTTATTTAGTGCATGTTCGGACTTATATAAAAAAATTAAAAAATTAAAACAGAATTTATAAACATCAATGTCTTTATATTATTATTATTATTATTATTATTATTATTATTACTTGATTGTTAGAGTTTCAATATTATAGTCATAGGGTAGGATTGCCCTAACGAATCTTGCAAAAATCATCACGTGATGCTTTAGTTCTAAGATTAGTAATGCTATTTTCCACAACTCTGAAAAAAATGTCTTTTAGTATACAGACTTGCTCGTATACGTGGTATATAATTTTGATATGCAGACTTGCTTTCATATCGGGTACATCGTTCCATGTGAGTTTGGTGGTACGTGTAATGTTTAGAAAATGTTTGTCATGGATTGACCGTCCGGTGCGATGACATGACCCTCGATGTGGCACCGCACTTGGGTCATGTACACTCCGAGTGGTTTTGAAGGCAAGGGAGGCATACTTGGGTGAGGTGTGTTCCGCACAGAAGGAGAGTGTGATTGTGAAAAAGAAGCTAAAAACTAGGGCAATAAGAAAACCTTGACATTATCATCACATAAGAATTTGTACGGATTATTATGTTAGCAGGTACTTAGGATTGCCTTGAGGGAAGAAACCAAAAGCTCATTCGATCATCGAATGAGAACTACATGTCTTTCTTAAGGTGAAATCATATTATTGGAATATTATTTAATCGTGTAGTTGTGTCTTGATTTGTAAGTTTGCTCATACCAGTATTGATATAATGACTCGAATTTTGTATTGTTTTACAAATTTGGGTGCGCTCCTAATGAGCACAGCCCCAGAGATTTACCAAGGTTAGTTGGAGCGTGGAGGTGGTTCTAGCTTCATGGCGGTAGTTGAGGATTTGGCACCTTCTCTTAGATTTTGGTTTTATTGTTTTCTTAGGTATTTAGATGTAAGACTTAGTTATTACTGCTCGGATTTTGAGTCAAAGATTTATTTGTGATTGATTAATGTATTTCCTTCCTATGATTTATTTTGTTGGCTTAGGAATGATAAATGTTGACCTTGTTTTGAGAGGAGAAAGTTTTAAGGAAGTTTGTTATTTTTATTAGTTGCCTCATGTTTGTATCATATAAATTGTTTCTATCGTGCCTTGATTTTTGAACAAACTATTAATTTAGGTTGTTTAAAAATCGAGGCGTGACATTTTGGTATCATAGCATTTGGTTAACCTGGATCTAGGGTAAGTCTAGGTTATCCTCGGAAATGTGAAAATGGGTTATGAACGTTCGGACTATTGAGTATTAACACTCTATTTATTTTCGCTTGAAAGTGATGGCAAACACTTGATTGAATGGTGCTAATGAGTATAATGGTGGTAACGAGCGGAATAACACTAATGTGCCAAGCGGTTCTAATGTTCAAGGGGAGAATCCTAACATAGTTCAGGTAGATGTAAGAGTTATGATGACACAAATTTTGTAGGTTGTTTAGAACAATCACCCGGAATATCATGGTGACCCATTTGCCAAGAGAAATAAGGAGTTTGGGAATCTAGGTGGTCAGAGATTCAATGGAGAGACTGGACCTATTGCAGTTGAGAAATGGATTCGGAAATGTGAAACAATATTTAATAGGATGCAAATGACTGAGGTGCAAAAACATGAATTAGTTGCCCATAATTTGGATGGAAATGCCAGATATTGGTGGGATTTTATCGAGAAGAGTAAGAATACGACCACTATGACTTGGAAGACTTTTAAGTCTAAATTTGATAGCCAGTTTCTACCTGAAGATGTGAAATCTCAGTTGTATGCGGAATTTCATAGATTGACTCAAGGTACAAAGTCCATGACCCAGTATGTGACTAAGTTTAATGAGTTGACTCATTATGCTCCGTTTTGTGGATACTACTGCTAAGAAGAACAAGAATTTTATCAGAGGTTTAGGTCATTATTTATCAAAATCTCTTTTACCCTTTGATAAAGAACATTTTGATAGAGTTTTAGACTTAGCTCTCAAGTTTGAAGGGAAGACGCCATTTTTCGAGAGGTTACAGAGAAGGGCAAGGTAGGTGAGTCGTCTAGAAACTCATGTTTATCTGGGAATCGAGAGCATAACAGGTATAAGCCTTATGATCAGAATCAACGAGGATTAGGATTTCAGTATCACCCGAGGTTCCAATTTGGAGGTCAGTTCCAACAGAGGCCCCAGGGAGGAGTTGAGTTCTAGAGAGGTTTCAGGCTGCAGGGTGGCTTTGGGCCCCAAGGACAGCAGTGGCAGAGACCAAGATTTCTTAACCAGGGCCTGCAAGGCCCATATTAGCAACCTCAATTTTATGTTCCTCGACCTCAGGCACCTGCAACACCGAGAGGTCAAGCTCCCATTGATAGGGTATGTTACAGATGTAATCGGTCAAGGCATCTCGTTTGTGATTGTCCCAATGGGCATGGCACTCCGCACGACATACAGGCCCACCAGTTCTAGCATGTGCATTTGTGATTTTAATAGGACAAAAGAATGTTGAAGGTACCATCACTACTCAGTTTCCCTTATGAGTGTTATTTGATTATGGTGTTTTTCGTTATTTTATTTCTCGTCGAATGGTAGAAAAAAAAAACCTTAAAACTATGCCACTTATCAAACCTTTATGTGTTGAGACACCCATAGGATCTATCACATTATCTAAGCAATGTAGATATTTTGAAATCTCTTTAATGGGTCGAAAAGGATGGATTGGTCTAGTAAAAATCATGTTACTTTAGATTGTGTTGCGATGACCATTTTGATAGATACACCAAGGTTGCCTCAAATTAGTCATGTTTGTGAACCTTGTATAAACCCAATAATGATAAGCACTTTATACTCTATGGCTATACCAGAGAAATATATTAACACAGTTGAGGTGGTGAATGATTATGTAGATGTGTTCCTGGAGATTTTCGGATTGCCACCCAACCAAGAAGTCGAATTTCGAATTGATTTGTTGCCTAGGGCAACATTGATTTCAAAAGTTGCGTATCGATTGACTCCAAAGCAGTTTGATGAGATGAAAGTCCAACTAGAGGAATTATTTCAAAAGGGGTAAGAAATTTCTCTATATGTTTTTATTTATAACAATTATCTATATGTGTATATTCGTATGTAACTATATGGTTAATCCTTTTGAGGTGTGTATACCTAGGTTTATTCAACCAAATAATTCTCCATGGGGTGCGCCCTGCTATTTTTGTTTCAAAGAAGGATGGTACATTGAGGACGTGTGACTACTATAGAGAACTAAATAATAAGTACCCTCTTCCGCGAATAAATGATTTGTTAGATCGGTTGAAAGAGGCGGTCGTATTTTCACAGTTGGATTTTAGGACTGAGTATGATCAGATGAGTGTTGAAGAGCATAGCATACCTCTGACAACTTTTCGTACTTGGTATGGGTTTTATGAATTTTCGGTCATGCCCTTTGGATTGACCAATGCTCATGCTTTCTTTATGGATTTGATGAATCGTATTTTCCCATACCTTAATAAGTTTGTTATTATTTTTATTGATAATATTATGGTATATTCCCAAAGCCTGGAGGACCATCGAGAGCATTTGAAAATAGTGTTGCCGACCTTAAAAGATCACAAGTTGTATGCTAAATTTAGTTGGGAGAAAGGGGTGAACTTTCTTGGGCACGTGATTTCTAGTGAAGGGATAGCAGTCAATCCTGAAAATGTCATAGTAGTTAAAGAATGGAAACAACCAACTAATGCTAGTGAAATTTAAAGTTTCTTAGGGTTGGTTAGGTATTACAAGAGGTTTATTAAGAAATTTTGGTTAATTGCAATACCTTTGACGAGGTTGAGCCGAAAGGATGTCAAGTTTATCTGGACTAAGGATTGTGAAAATGCATTTCAAGAGTTGAAGCAAAGATTAACTACATCTCCAATTTTAATAACTCCCACTATTGGCGAGAAGTTAGTGATGTTTACAGATGCTAGCGAAATAGGTTTGGTTTGTGTTTTGATGCAAGATCCGAAAGTAGTTTCTTATGCTTCGAGGCAATTAAAGTCACATGAGAAGCGATACGCTACGCATAATTTAGAATTAGCAACAGTGGTTTTCGCTTTCAAAATTTGGAGGCATTATTTATATGGAGAGAAATTTGAGTTGTATATTGATCACAAAAACTTAAAGTAATTATTTTCACAATGGGACTTGAGCATGAGGCATCAGAGGTGGACGGAGTTCATTAGTAGTGATGATTTTAAAATCGTTTACCATCCAGGTAAAGGAAATGTGGTGGCGGATGCCCTTAGCAGGCAATACAGTGTGTTGACCGCTCATATGGTGCAAGAGTGGAAGATTCTCGAGGTCATTGCAGCTCACGATGTTTTGATTGTTCCGCATACTAGAGGAGCTAATGTTTGCAGTTTGACAGTGAAACCTACCTTGATTACTCGGGTTATTTCAATGCAGCACACCGATCCATTCCTAATGAGTAAAATGAACGATTTGATGTTAATACGCTGGATGATTGCCCTACTGGTTGGTCAATTGACGTAAATGGAGGATTGAGATTTCATGGTAGACTTTGCGTACCGGATATTTTGGCATTAAAGAAGGAGATTATGGATGAGGCTCATCGTTCTAAATTTACTATTCATCTAGGGGGTACTAAGACGTATCATGGTTTGAGAAGAAGTTTTTGGTGGGAATGCATGAAACGAGATGTTGGGGAATGTCTCTCACTATTTCACTTGTTATCAAGTGAAAATGGAACACCAAAGGCCTTCTAGTTTATTGCAGCCTGTGGAAATACCCATGTAGAAGTGGGAACACATTTCAATGGATTTTGTTGATGGCTTGCCTAGATCTCGGAGGGGTAATGAATCAGTGTGGGTTATTGTTGACGGGTTTGATTGAGTGTGCACATTTTATCCCAGTTGGTGCATGTCGTAATACCAATAAGTTAGTAGCTATGTATATCCTAGAAGTGGTAAGGTTACATGGTGTTCCTATTACTATTGTGTTAAATACAGACCCATTGTTTACATCGACATTTTGGGGAAGTTTCCAACGTGCTATGGGCACTACCTTGGTTATAAGCACTGCGTATCATCCTTAGACTGACGTGCAGACTGAGTGGGTAAATTAGATTTTGGAAGATATGTTGCGAGCTTGCATTATGGATTTTGGTGGTAGTTGGGAGGATCATTTACCGTAGGTGGAATTTTCGTACAATAATAGTAATCAATCAAGCATTGGCATGGCACCCTTGAGGCTTTGTATGGTAGGCTGTGTAGATCCCCTAGTTGTTGGGCGGAGGTAGGAGATATAGTATTGTTAGGGCTAGAGATTGTTACGGAAATTGCAGAGAAGATTGAGATTATTAAGGGAAGGATAAAAACTACTTAAGAATAGATAGAAAAGTTATGCAAATCAGAAGCAAAGGAGTGTAGTATTCATAGTTGTTATTTAATTTTTGTCAAGGTGTCTCCCATGCAAGGTATGACGAGATTTGGCAAGAAAAGGAAGTTGAGCCCGCAGTACATTGGGTCGTTCGAGATTGTCGGATGTGTTGGTCACTTAGCTTATAAACTTGCATTGCTGCCTAGTTTGTCGATGATTCATAATGTCTTTCATGTTTCAATGTTGAGGAAATGTGTGAAAGACCTAAATCAGATTGTTCAACCTACCGCAATTGAACATAATGAGGATTTGACTTACACGGTTGGGTGAGTGATTATAATTGATCGTGATGTGAAGCAACTATGACGAAAGAAAGTAAACCTAGTCAAGGTTTAGTGGAGCGAAAATGAGAACGATGTTACCTGGGAGCTAGCGGACAAAATAAACAAATGCATTGGAATTATTCACTAGCTCTTATCCTACCGGATCTCGAGACGAGATTCTTTTGAGGTGTGTATAATGTAATACCCGCCTAATTATTTGCAAATATAAATGTTACTTATTTTATTAATTGGTAATATTTACATATATAAATACTTTATAATATGAATTGGGTCTTTGGTTTGTGGTGGGTAAAAGAATAGAAGTGGTGGGCAAAGATTAGGTAAAACCCTAATTAGAAACCTTTTAAAAGAAACCCTAGCCACATTCTTTCTTATGTACACACATAGAAAAAAATACGCAGAAGAAAAGAAGATGAAGGAAGAAAAGGTTTCTTGTTTCAACTTTGGTGTTTTCGAAAAACTGTGAGATAAACTCTATTACTTGTTTAATATTTGATATTTATTAGTATTGAGGAAACAATTGTGGACGACAAGTTCTAACAATAACTTATTTTGAATGGTAAAATTTGGAGTTGCTAACCTAAGCAAGGAACAATCATTATAGTTCCTCACTCCCAACAAGTGTTTGGGTATCCAAAACATATAGGCGCGGGAATTTTTTTGAAAAAGTGTCCTTATTACTAGGTAAATGGAAATGGGTGGATGCCATTCAATATACGCCCCACTCGCCTCATTTGGGGCAGATTTGGTTAAGGGTGTATGGAGGTTGGGGAGGATACGGATATCCAAACCGTATCCGTTTATTATTCGAGGCGGATACGGATTTGGCCATATTCGCCCAATGGATATCGGTTTAACTGGTAAAATTACAAAAATACCCTTCAAGTATATAAAGGGATTAAACCCTAGATCCACTCTCATCTCACATTCTCAGTTTCTCACTCGAACAGTCGCTCGAAATAGAAGATCTACTCTCATCTCACTCACATTCTCAGTTTCTCACTCGAACAATCGAAATCGAAGCCTCTCACAGTCGCGGCGTCGCCTCTCACAGTCGCCTCAAAGAGTCGAAGTCAAAGTCGAATCCTCTCACTGCGACAGACTCGAAGCTCTCACAGTCACAATCACCTCTCACAGTCGAAGACGAAGCCTCTCACAGTGACAGACTCACTATCGCTAAACGCTCGACGTTCGTCGGTCGTCGCTCAACGTTCGTCGGTCGTCGCTCAACGTTCGTCGGTCGTCGCTCAACCTCTCCTCTCATCTCCTCTATATATTTCATCTTCAGGTACTCTCATCTCCTCCCTCTCTCTGTATTTCTCTTATTTCTCTGTAATTTCATTAATATTACTCTCATCTCTTTGTCTCAAATCTTCATTCATTCTCAAATATTCTTTGCAGTGAAATTGGGGGTTTTTCTCTTCTTGAAAATACACGATTGGAAGAAGACAGGTCATCTCCACTGTTATCAGGAAAAAAATAGACCATTGCTTCACTGATCTACACAGGTAACCATTGCTTCACTGATCTAAAAAAGAGCTTATTAAGTGGGGACTGATATATAGTTAGGTTGGATTTGTTCTGTTTTTTAGGTGCTTTCTGGTAGGGTTTTTTAGGTGCATTCTGGTTTTTAGTGATCACATTTGCCTGACCACCTAGAATAACTCCAGTATGGCTATTGCATTGTCGTTGCTAGCTAGATCAATCCCTGTACCTGAAACTAAGGTTCCAATTGGTATCTAAATGGCCAATATGAAATCACATTTTGTCCATATTGTAGCTAGGTTATTAAACTTGTTAAATCATCCTCTCACCAAACTCAAATGTTTTTTTAGTACAATCATTTTGAGAATACCATCTTTAGAGGAGTATTTGTTTGTTTTTAATATCATATCACATTTACATTATTTAATTTCTGGAGAGACAAGCTATTAATTGAAAATAGAATGCACCAATCCGAAAAAACTGAGTAGAATAAGAAAAGTAATAATGTTGAAGGTATATGCGCCTAACCTATATAGTTCTATTGATGCCACCTTACATATTTGGTGGTGTGATATGAAAGTTTTATCAATTTTTGGATCTGCTTTTTGTTTGAGATTTCTCTAACTCGTTTTTTCTTGTTTAATTAACTAGCATGTTTTGCCTAACAACCATTAACATCTGACATCTCCAGCATGGAACCTCAAGTCTCATTGCTTTGTGTATGACTTTGTTTATTTGATTTTTCTGTATTTTTTTTGTTTTCTTTTGTAAATAATCTCTTATGATTTCTTTTGTTTTCTTGATGTGTAGAATATGGCATAAGAGAGTAGAACATGTGAATCTCAGCATTCTATTGGTGATAGTTGCTCTCATCCAACACCCGTGATTGCGAATAATTTACAATCACCCGAGGTACAATCAAATCCCACTCCTCCCACCGATGTTAATAATACCGTTCATGTACCACCACTACCCCCAAAAGTAAGAAAAAGAAGTTAACATCTCCAGAATGGAATCACTTTACATTGATAAACATAAACGGTGAAGAAAAATTTAAATGCAATTATTGTGGTGCTTTGCTTGGAGGGGAGACTAGGAATGGCACAAGTCATTTAAATGAGCATATTAAAAGATGTCCAAGGAAGAGGGGTGGTCAAGTTGACATTCGACAATCTATATTGAGTACTTCCACATCGATTGGGTTGATTGTTGTTACTGCTTCTAGCTTCGACCAAGAGCTTGCAAGAGAGGCTCTTGAAAAAGCAATTATTTTGAATGAGTACCCTCTTGCAATGGTTGAGCACTATGGTTTTAGAATGTTGATGGGTGTTATCCAACCACAGTTCAAGGTAGTGTCTAGAAATACCGTAAAAAGTGATATTTTGAAGATTTATGATCATGAAATGGTGAAAACAATGAAATTGCTGGAGAGGAACAAAAGTAGGGTTGCAAATACTACTGATATGTGGACTGGGAGTAATCAAAAGAGGAGGTTTATGGCCGTCACGGCGCATTTCACTGATGACAATTGGGCATTGCAAAGTCATAATATAAGGTATACATATATCAATTCTATTTACATTTACTAATATAATTGTGTGTTAAATCATAAATGTTATTGATTAATAGTTCTACATTATTGCATATTTATTATTAGGTTCATTTATGTGCCATGCCCTCATACTGCTGAAGTTCTTTCTGATGCATTGATGGATTTGAATTTAGACCGTAAGGTATCTGCATTAACCGTGGATAATTGTTCAATTAATGATAGCATGGTCACTTTTTTGTTAAGGAGGCTTAATTTAGGCACCATGATGTTACGGGGTGATTTATTCCACATGAGATGTTCTGCACACATTTTAAATTTGATTGTAAAGGATGGGTTGGAAGTTATAGGTGACGGTGTTGAAAGAATTCGAAATAGTGTTGCTTATTGGGCAACCACGCCAAAAAGGGAAGAAACATTTATGGAAGCAGCAAGACAATTGAACACTGGTTGTGGTAAGAAGTTGGCTTTAGATTGTGAAACAAGGTGGAATTTCACTTATTTGATGCTTCTGACTGCAATGATTTTCAAGGATGTTTTTCCTAGGTTCAAGCAATGAGATTCACAATATAAATGGTTGCCACATGATGAAGATTGGTTGCTTGCATCTGATATATCTGAGAAGTTGAAATTGTTTTACAATGCAACCGAATTATTTTCTGGAACCAAGTATCCTACTGCCAACCTCTTTTTCCCTACGATTTCTTCGATTAAAAAGTCATTAGATCAGTGGCATGACTCTAATTATCAAGTGGTAAGAGATATGGCGTCAAACATGGTTGAAAAATTTGACAAGTATTGGACTGCAATTCATGGGAAAATGGTTGTGGCAACTATTTTGGATCCTCAATTCAAAATGAAGCTGATTGGGTATTTGTTTCCCAAACTCTATGATCAGGATGATGTAGAAGAAAAATTCCACAGAGTTCGGAACTTATGTTTTGACTTGCTAAGTGAATATATGAGCACAGGGTCTGGGGCAAGTTCTAGTTCTTCAAGGGTTAGGAAAAGCTCAGGCATATGTTGGTCAACTATAATCTGTACCTGTTAATGATGTTCTTGGTGATTATTTTGTAGATTCTATGCGGAGCTCTGAGGGTGCACCTAGTAGTACCGTCAAGTCGAAGTTGGATTACTATTTGGCTGATGATGTTATTCATTCGGAACAAAATTTTGACATTCTGAATTGGTGGAAGACTAATGGAAGCAAATATCCGACCTTGAATCGCGTTGCTAGAAACATTTTAGCGGTTCCAGTCTCTACAGTTGCTTCGGAGTCTGCATTTAGTACGGATGGCAGATTTGTTAGCCCACATCGCAATTGACTTCATCCAAAGACATTAGAAGCTTTGATGTGTGCCCAAATTTGGTTATGGGTTGATATTAAAGGTAATAAAATGTCTAGTTGTGAATATCTTTCTTATTTGTTTTATGTTTGCTTATTTTTTTGAGTAAATTAATAACTTAGTTTGTTTATCTTATGACAGATGAAACTTTAACATCACCATATTGGAGGTCAACTTTTGAAGTTGATGCATATCCTCCTGAGGTAAATAAGTATTTAATAAGTTTACAATGAACTAATGATATCTTAGGCTTTGCTAAAATGTATTATTTTATTTGTAGGAACAAAGTTGCATATTGATTGCATGATCCAAAAGTTTTTAATGTTTTTTTATTTCAACGACTTGATGGAGGTAATGTAAAACAACACCAAATTTTTTTTATTTTTATTTTTTTTTTAAATTTCAGGTTGGCTAAGTTCTTGCAACAACAAAAGAGCAAAAGAATGATTAATTGTCTTATGTTTTTGTTATTTTTTTTGGGTTAATGTGTAGGTTTTAAGACTTGAAAAATTCAGGTTTATTATCATGTTTATTATCAAGTTTTGTCCAAGATTATGTGTTTATTATCAGGTTTTGTCCAAGATTATTATAAAGTTTTGTGTTTAATTATGTGTTTGTCCAAGATTATGTGTTTGTGGCACAAATTATGTATTTATTATCAAGTTTTGTCCAAGATTATGTGTTTGTGTGCAGGTTATGTGCTTGTGGCACAGTGGCAGGTTAATTAAAAAGTGTTGCTTTCATAAACAGCAGGGCCCCAAATCATAATAAACAGCAGGCACAAATTATAACAAATTACGGATTGGGGCGAAAAAGCGGCAACCCAACAACAAAACTGCAAATCCGTAAACCGATTGGCGGGGCGGGGCGGAATCCGCCAATCCGTACGGGGCGGTTACGGTTATTAGTTAAAATTATAAACGGACTGGATTTGGGGATCCGTTTTTCCTAACGGATCGAGGATGGATTTGAGCAAATCCGCCCCAATCCGCCCCACTGCCATCCCTATTTGGAACCGATATTTGCTGAAAAAAATACTTGTCATAAGATGACAGTGGTGACCAGCTTTAAAGAGTATATGATGACAATGATGACCAACTTAAAAAAATTAAAAAAAAAAAAAAAACAAACCAGTTATGACTTGTCATTAAAAGAGTAACATGGAGACCATAATACCCATTAATTGTTTTTTTTAATCTATAATTGTTCTTGCATTAGTGATTTAAGTTTAACTGCTCAAACCCACATGACATTGTAAAGTGTAGACAATGTTTAATTTAGTGCATGTTCGGACTTGTATATAAAAAAAATTTATAAACGTCAATGCCCTGATATTATTATTATTATTATTATTATTATTATTATTATTATTATTATTATTATTATTATTATTATTATTATTATTATTATTATTATTATTATTATTATTATTATTATTATTATTATTATTTGCTAGAATCATTACCTAATTGTTGGAGTTTCAATATTATAGTCATAGGGTAGGATTGCCCTAACGAACCTTCCAAAAATCATCACGAAATGCTTGAGTTCTAAGATTAGTAATGTTATTTTCCACGACTCAGCAAAAAAATAAAAAATGTGTTTTACTATACAGACTTGCTTGTATACATGATATATAATATTGGTATACAAACTTGTTTGCATATCGTGTATGTCGTTCCATGTGAGTTTGGTGGTACGTGTCATGTTTGGAAAATGCTTGTCATAGATCGAACTTTGGGTGAGATGACATGACCATAATGTGGCACCCTACTTGGGTCATGTAAGCTCCGAGTGGTTTCAAAGACAAGGGAGACACACTTGGGTGAGCTGTGTTCGGCACAAAAGGAAAGTGCAATTGTGGAAAAGAAGCTAAAAACTAGGGCAATAAAGAAAACCTTGACATTATCACCATAAAAAAATTGTACGGATTATTATGTTAGCATGTATTTAGGATTGTCTTGAGGGAAGAAACTAAAACTCATTCGATCATCAATTGAGAACTGCATGTCTTCCTTAAGGTGAAATCATATTATTGGAATGTTATTTAATCGTGTAGTTGAGTCTTGATTTATAAGTTTGCTCACACCAGCATTGATATACTGACCCAATTTTTGTATTGTTTTACAAATTTGGGTGCGTTCCTAATGAGCCCCAAAGACTTGCCAGGGTTATTTGTAGCGTGGAGGTGGTTCTTGTTTCGTGGCTGTAGTTGAGGACTTTATACCTTCTATTAGATTTTGATTTTATTGTTTTCCTAGGTATTTAGATGTAGGACCTAGTTATTATTGCTTGGATTCTGAGTAAAAGATTTATTTGGGATTGATTAATGTAATTCCTTCTTATGATTTATGTTGTTGGCTTAGGCATGATAAATGTTGACTTTGTTTTGAGAGGGGGAATTTTTAAGGAAGTTGGTTATTTTTATTAATTGCCTCATGTTTGTACCATTTAAATTGTTCCTGTCATGCCTTGATTGTTGAATGTCTTGGTAGCAGATATGATTTCTTGAAACTGAGGTTTATTGGTTTTTAAGTAGGTACGTAATTGAAGGAGAAAGTTCTTTACCTGTCCTATTTCTAACGAATCAAGATATCCATTTGTTCTAGTATAAATCGTCACTATTTGTTCTTCCACCGTGAGAGGGGATGCTTGAGATTGTTAATCTATTAATTTAGGTTTTTTAAAAATTGGAGCGTAACAATAACACTCAACATGAAGGATATTGTTTAGTGAATAATACAACGTAAACGCAAACCAATGATAAGCCAAACTTTAATAGGATTTGTAACTAACAAATAGACTAACCTCGCTTAAAGAACAAGCCAAGTTGAACACGGAACAAATCAAAGAATTTGTAGGTAAATAATACATATAAATATCGAGATAAATAAATAAATTAAAAAAAGGGTGCTACGGGTTTAGGTGCTTAACATGAATGGGGTTTGTTAAAAATACATGTGGTATATTTGAATGCTCATAGCACATATCTGATCTCAATCCTTTTACCATGATTGTATCCTTCATGACAACTAGATGAGTTCTATGGTTGTAATTTATGATTTCTATGATTGTTTGCCCAATGTTCGCATTTGATTGCACTGCCATTGAGTTGTTGGTTTTTCTTTTTCGGCTAAAAGAGGATTTCGACAAATAAATAGGGAATCGACTCTAATTTTAATTGTAGCATTGTGTTTGAATGTTGAATAACCTTGAGAATTGAGCATATAGGCTCAGTTGTAGATGCATTGAGTTAGTGTCATTATCTTTTATGAAAAGGCTTACTTTAGCTCAACTTTCCTTTTCAAAACATAACTATCATGTCCTTTATAAACTTGTATATATTCGTTTGTAACTTATGTTGTTAGAAGGTTTGGTTTTTGTTTCCAAGTCAAATATGCTAAAAGAATTCAGGGTTTGTTCATTTGCCATAAAACTTACTAAATTTGGTTAATTATTTGTTGAATCTATAGTTCAAGTAATTGATTTTGCATTTGTTTGTAAGGTTCTGCCATGTTATTTTTTTACCACTCAAATATTTATGAAACATTTTGATAAAAGCACTTGGTAAAAAAAAAGTTATATTTTGTTTTATTTTTAGTTTTTAATTGCAAATTAATTTTAAGTTTGATCAACATGGAAAATGCCAAGTTTAGAAGAATGGCAGTTAGCAGTTATCACCATGATGATGATGCTTATCCAAGCAACATCACTTTATCAATATTTTAGGAGGTACGGAGTTCTTAACAAAGGGACTCCGTATATAAATAAGGAAGTAGAAAGGAATGTGATACTGAGACGGATGTTCATCGAGATAGACGTTTATTGCCATGAACAATTAAGGATGAATTAGTCAATGTTTCATTGTTTGTGTGAGCGCTTGCAGGGTTATGAATTGAATACCTGATATGTCAAAGTTGAGAAACAAGTAGCTTTATTCTTACACACCATTGGTCATGATTTGAGCGTGTGAAACTCGACCTTTCACTTCTTTAGTTCAGGGGAAACTGTAAGTGGATATTTCCATCAAGTTTTTTCATCAATTCTCATGTTCTATGAAGATGTTGTGAAGCCAACAACCTATGAAAACTCCCTCTCCGATGGTGGGGAAGTGAAAAGTTGGCATCACTAGATGCATCTATTATGCGATATAACTGCTTTGTTCATCTTCGTAATGTCGTATTTATTGGTGCAAAAATAACACTCCCACGAAACCTTATGATGCGTTAAGATTTGACGAGCCAGGACTAGAGGGGTGAACAAGATCTTTACAAAATCCCTACATCCTTTGAAAACTTTGTGGAACAATACTCAAATCAAAGATGGTCTCGCAAACACACTGGGGAACAATATTACAACTATCGAAGAGTGGACTATAAGTGTTTCTCAGTCACTTCGTTTGTCTGAATTCGACGTCGGGCATAATAGCGATTATCCTGTAGGCTAGTTCAACAGACAATTCACAAGGAAAAGATACAAGAGATGCGCCCAAAAAAACACAGAGAAATAACTCTAATGTTCAATTAAATTATTCAAATCAAAGGTATCCTACAATATTGAGGAAGAACTCTATTTATAATGCTCAAATAACTTGAATAATAAGCAGCATATTCCTAAAAAAAAAAGTAGAATCAAATACTAAAATAACAAGAAGTCTATTCCTAAAGGAAAAAGTAAAACACAATCCTAAAAGGAAACTAAAAAGACTCCTAATTAAATTGAAAGATTACGAATAAGTTATTTAGTAAATAACTTTGAGAGCAAATTAGGAACCCTAGAAACCCTTCTGCATCAGTCGCCCCGGGTTGGAAAGAACTCGTCCTTGAGTTCACAACAACTTCATCGGAATCCTCTGGCAACAGCCCAAGAGGAAGATCCTCTGGTATCAGGTCAGAAAACTCTGCTAGCAGCTGCTGCATCTCTGCTGGCAAATCTGGAACCACGTCTCCACGCTCAATCTCATCTAAAAACCTGGACATAGAAAGCAAGTTAGTATTACTGGCTACCGGGGTAGGAGTGGGTCCTTCCCGACGAGGTGCCAACACAATCTTCTTCCCTTTGATGCTAAGGGAATATGTATTTTTCCGCCCATCATGAATAACACTGCGATCATACTGCCAAGGCCTGCCTAACAATACATGACAAGCATCCATAGACACAACATCCTAAATGTTACGATCACGGTAAGGGGCTTCCTTGTTCGGAACCTGCCCGCGACGACCACGACCACCAGCCATGTAACTGATGTAATCTCACCCCAAGAAGATGTTGAAGCTCTAATACCAGCTGACGCCGGGTAGAATAGCGATTATCATGCAAGCTAGTTCAACAGACAATTTACAAGGAAAAGATACAAGAGATTCTCCCAAATAAACACAGAGAAATAACTCTAATGTTCAATTAAATTATTCAAATCATAGGTATCCTACAATATTGAAGAAGGGCTCTATTTATAGTACTCAAATAACTTGAAAAATAAGCAGTCTATTCCGAAAAATAATTGAATCAAATATTAAAATAACAAACAGTCTATTCCTAAAAGAAAAAGTAAAGTCTAATCCTAAAAGGAAACTAAAAAGACTCCTAATTAAATTGAAAGATTACGAATAAGTTATTTAGTAAATAACTTTGAGAGCAAATTAGGAACCCTAGAAACCCTCTTGCATCAGAATTTTTTGAGATCAAATACCAATAAAAAATACTTCAAATTAATATTTGTTTAAAGAAAAAAAACACTAGCCTAGAAACTCTTGAGTAAAGCCTAGATTTCTAAATGGAATAAAGCCTTGCAATAAATGAATAGTTTTGAAAATTGTAAAGAAGGTTGATCCAAGTTTTGATTTGAGAAAACAAATAAGCTAGATTATATTCGAAAACCCCAAAAAATCTTTTCGAAAACATGCAAGTTAATACAGATCTCAAGCAATGACATATACATGAGTAAAACAAAGTGAAGAGAGAGTAAGAGATAATACCACACAATATAAAGATTAAAGTGAGGTTCACCTAAATTAGGGTTTGGTTGGCCCCAATTGGTTATTTCCTTGATTGAAAGGCGAACTTACGCCATAAACTTTTCTTGCTATATTCCCATGAACCAGAGTACAGAGTTTGCTCCAACGAGAACACCTCGTTCGAAATTACAACCCTGACCTTGAAAGCTCACAACTCATCCACAATATGACTTTGACAAGTGATAAGTAACACTTGATGTTGATATTTACAAATGCCTCTGAAATTGAGAGATTAAAAAATAATGTTTGAGCTTGATGTCTCACTTTTTTATAAACTAGAAGTGAGACTTCACCCTTATAAGTATGAAGGTTTCGGGTGGGAATGAGTTTGTCTCTTTGAAGCATAAATCTCAAATTAGGGGTGGGCATCCCATCCCACGATCCCAAAACCGTCCTGATCCCGACCCAATTTTTATTATTTTTTTGTCCTTTTGGGATTGATCAAACTCATCCCGATCCCGTCCCGTCCCGATCTAAAGTGGGATGGGATCAGGATGGAGATTTTCAATCCCGCCTATCCTGTCCCGTCCCGAATTTATTTATTTAATATTTATTATTATTAATTTTAATCAAAATACTCTTCTAAATTAAAGTTTAGGATGTGTTGAAATTAAATCAATGTGAGGTGAAATTCTAAATGAAATCTAAATAAATTAAATCATGAATTCTAAATGAAGTTTTATATTTATTTATTTAATATCTATTATTATTTATGATGAAAGTTATATGTATATATATTTGACATTATTGGCGTGTGAGTAATATGCGATGAAGCTCTTTTGTTAATTTTTATTGGAGGATTATTTAGTATGTGCTCATCTCGTCTCGTCCCGTCCCGTCCCGATCTCGAATGAACGGGATGGGATAGGGATGAGGTCCATCCCATCCCGTGCCCAGCACTATCTCAAACAAAGAAACTATTTACTTTAACTTAAGCTCACATACAAAGTCCTAGAACTCTCTGTTTTTTTAGCCCCATTAAAAACATTAGAGAGTTAGCGCGATGTCTCTTGAACTTGGGGAGAAACTTGTTAGATTTTGGATAACACCATTAATCTATGATTAGTTTATACACTTTTTATTATATACACTCTAAGGGGAAATTAAAGGTAGGTTCCTAATACAAATCTCAAGCAACATATAGGGGTGGGCATCTGATCCTGCGATCCTGATCCCGGTCCCGTCCCGTCCTGTTCTGATTTTTTCAGGTTCTTTTGGGATTCATCAAACTAAATCTCGCCCATCCCGAACTAATTTATTTAATATTTATTATCATTTATTTATTTTAATAATTTAATTAATTCTCACTTAGATTATAACTAATTGTGATAGTGTGACTTTAGTGGATGACTTCTCTCAAAGTCTCACCAGCTGCAATTTAGGCCCAAAAGTCAATTAAATATATAATACATAAAACACAAAACCTTAAAATGTGTATTCATCTCCAAAAAAACCATACACACAATACTGAAGTACTTGACCAAAACCAACTTTCCTATTATCACTATGTTGCACCAAAGCAACCTTCGTACCAAAATCTGTATAGAACAAAGGATGTTCAAATATGTCAATCTCAAGTTTGATTACTTCTACAGTAACAAGCTTGCAAACAGTAAACAAACCATCCATGATCTCTAAAGCAGTAGAGTGGACATCAATTCCATGGCTCATCCTCTTGTTTGTATTGAAGGTTTCAGTTTATGGAGTAAAAATCAAGAATGACAAAATTAAAAGATGCATGAATACAAATCGTTGGGGGGCTTAAAGTAAGGGAAATGCACCCTCTCTCACAAGAAGGTGACCTTGACTTCACACTTCCATTTTTATTGAACCTTGTCAAGCTTCTCTAAATTTTTGGAGCCTGTGAACTTGGGCTTGCACCACGATAACTCGCACGAAGAGTCTCATCCACTCAGTATGAGTTTGCAATTCCATTTCTCAAAACTCCACATGAAATTATTTACAATTCAACAAATTACATGAACCAGGAAAAAAGAATTCGTTTTACTATTTTAGTCCCTGATCATCCAGTCCCACACCGAACCCATTTGGGTGGGACGAGGTCGGGATGAGGCCTATCCCATCCCGATTTCGAAGGAACAAAATGGGATATGGATGAGGTCAATCTCGTCCCGTGCTTACCCCTAATGACATATACATGAGTAAAACAAAATGAAGAGAGGGTAAGAGATAATACCACACAATATAAAGATAGAAAGTGAGGTTCACCTAAATTAGGGTTTGGTGGGCCCCAATTGATTACTTTCTTGATGGAAAGGCGAACTTATGCCACAAACTTTTCTTACTGTATTCCCATGAACCAGAGTACAAAGTTTGCTCCAACGAGAACACCTCACTCAAAATTACAACCATGACCTTGCAAGGTCACAACGCATCCGCAATATGACTTTGACAAGTGATAAGTAACACTTGATGTTGATATTTACAAAATGTCTATGAAATTGAGGGATTAAGTAATGTTTGAGCTCAATGTCTTTATAAACTAGAAGTGAGACTTCGCCCTTACAAGTATGAAGGCTTCGGGTGAGAATGAATTTGTCTCTCTAAGGCATCGATCTCAAACAAAGAAGTTATTTTCTTTAACTTAGGCTCACATACTAGGGAAATGAAAAGTAGGTCCCTAATGGTGCCATCAAGTAAACACTATTTTTTTTAACCCTTAACCCTTCCCACCTAAATGTCGCGACAGGGTTCGAATTCTGGACTTGTGATTCCATCCACCACAAGTCTACCGCTGACCTGGTACCCCATTGCCCCATCAAGTAAACACTATCAAATCCCAAATGAAGATTAGTATTGCAGCAGAAGCAAAAAGATGAAGAATTCAATGCATATGGGGTGCAGAGGAACTGATGAGCACATTTTATATCTCTTTTATGCCTCTATATTTACATTTGTTAGCCTAGTTAATTTATTTTGATTAATGTGATAGAAGTCAAATTTATTATTTTCTTGTTAGGAGACACGATCTAAGCATGTCTAAAAATTGTAAGGTTATACCAAGGGAGTGTCTGACAAACCAACATAGGTTAATAGTCCTCGATTATTATCTTAAGAGTAGGGGTCATATTGCTGAAGGGCAGGATAGATCAAGAATTAAGTGGGGGACCTTATATGGAGATGTGTGCCAGAAATTTAGAAAAACGATTTTGGGTGGCCAATCAGTTACGGAGGGGGTTGAGAGAATCTAGAACCAAATGATAGGATTATTAGAACAGATCATTTTAAGAATTTGGCGAACCGAATAAGAAGATGGGCAAATGAAGAGTTAGGAAAGACCAAAGGAGGAGGTGGATATGATAAGGAGATGTGGTGGTGGAACGTTGATGTGCAACTAGCCATTATGGAAAAGAAAAGACGTTTTAAGGAGTGGCAAAAAGATTGATGCCTAGAGGCTTATGAGCTTTATAAACAATCTAAGAGGTTAAGTAGTAAAGCAATACGGGAAGCTAAAAGAAGAACATGATCTATATGATAGGTTAGGTACAAAGAAAGGGGAGAAAGATATCTTCAAGATAGCTAAAGTGAGATAACGAAAAACTACGGATTTGAGTCATGTTAAGCGTGAGATAGGAAAAGTTTTAATGCAAGATAAAGCTGTTTTAGATAGATGGAGGAGGGGGGACCTATTTAAGAAGATGTACCTTGGTGCATATTGTTTGCAAATGACATTGTCTAAATTGATGAGACTAGTGAAGGTTAAGGTCAGAAACTAGATAGGTGACCGGAGGCATTAGAGAGTAAGGGTTTTAGAATTAATCATTTGAAGACATATTATCTTGTGTGCAACTTTGGTTGTGAATCACGAGGGAGGAATAATTCAATTGAGATGGAAGGCGTAGAGGTTCCAGAGTGTGAGGATTTTCGATATCTAGGATCTATAATTTAAAAGAATGGTGTTAATGGAGAAGATGTAGACTATAAGATTAAAGTTGGTTGAACGAAATGGCAAATGCAGGAGTATTATGCGATAGAAGGATGTCTGCAAGGTTAAAAGGGAAATGCGACAACATACATATAAGATGGTGGTACCAAAAATACATATGTTAAGATGGATGTGTGATAAAAACCAGTATCCAAGAAAGGGCATAGGTGGGGTCTGGGTGGGTCTTGATCTGGGCAATTTTTCTCTTTTTCTTCAAAATTTATACTTAATTCCTAAGTGTACTATTGAATAATTGTTGAATAATTGGGCTATGTTGGCTTGGGGTTGCTTGTATCTAGCATGGTTCTTCCAATGTAAATCTGATTCATTACTATTATGAAAGTAAAATTTAAATAAGTCAAAAACCACATTCGCCACATTTTATGCTCTACTTGAAGGACATATTTTCTTTACTACAAAACTGAAAAAATTACACAGCATCATTCCCTATCCCGAGGAGGATTCCCCACTATATTCTAACTGAAGTTTTGTTTAGTTTCACTTGTGATAGTTTTTTTTTTTTTCTTGATGGGTGGGTCACAGATGCTTGATGCCTTGTTTCTTTTTGTTCTGATATGAGAATCTGCACTGCATCTTGTCTTCACTTCCCTCAGTTTCACTTACACTCCTCTCTTGCTTGTATACTATTGAACAATGCTCAATGACCTCATGTTAGAGACATGTTCCTCCCACTGTTTGTTTGTTTTTTTTTTTTTTTTTTTTTTTTTTTCATATTGCCTGCCTATATTTGCAATTGCAAGCTTTTCATCTAAGGAGATAACTCACCCTCCTTTTGAACACTTGATAGCTAGGTTCCGCATATCCTGCATGAACTAAAAACAAAACAAATCCAGAGATGTCAACATAAACATATTATATGAAAGAAACAATATTGCAGAATATTTTACGAAGTCTTTAGGAATTCAAGCTTAATTTTTCATGTTTATACATTTTGCATTTGTATCTTGTCATTGAATTGGAAGTAATTGATAAGTTATTATGCTTAAATTTATAAATTACAAATTATGATACAAAGAAAAATGAACTAGCCCCCCGCTTAGGCCTCTGGGCGCTAGTCCCTTGCTCACCGCCCGCTTACCGCCTAGCTTTTTTTAGAATATTGGGTAAAACTCGTAAAGATGAAATTAGAAATTAAAGAATTAGGAGATTCTTAGGTGTAACACCCATAGAGGAAAAAATTGGAGAGTTTGAGAATGGGCTTTGATGATGATGATGATGAATGTACTTTTACGTTTTTCATATAACTTTTGTGATACTTTTGTGTTGTTAGGTAATTTTGGAGCATCAAAGCTAGAACAAGGAAATTTAGTATATATTCATGTAAGAAATGAGACTTTGATGATGATCTATATTGACCAATCAACTTCTAAAATTTATATATTGCAAACCATAATTCCTTTAGTTTATAATACATTAAAACAACGGCAACGTGTTAAGCTACACACAGGAAAATAAATAACAAAAATCTGAGTTATAACGAGGAAGGTATTTCCAAATCAGGGTATCTATTCACGAGTTCTATGCTAAAGGGGGAAAACGGGATTTGCAGAAATTTCATATTTCCAAAAATATTTGGCTTGCCTGTTTTGTAATTTAGCGAATTTGGTGTATTACTAGTAGGTTTAGTACTATTTGTTAGCTTATAAATAAGACTCTATGCTTAGGATATTGAGAATCCGATAAAATTTGTAATAAATGTTTTTGTCATTTAGTTGAGATGAGTTTTTTATTTTATGTCAAGACAAAGGATAAGCCACAGTTTGAATGCTTTGATAACGTTAGTTCAGTTGTTCTTGATTTTTTTTTTATTAACATTACTTTCACTCCTTTTACGATTATGATATTCATGAGATCTTTCATTTTCATATCATGTATGGTTGATAGTTAGGGAACTGATTATATTAAGTGTGGTCTCGATGTGTATTTCTAATATTGATTAGATTATAAATGCTTGGGTTAAGTTCTTGACATATAATGCTTAGAAATTAGGATTTGAAACTGAGGAAAGTTTAATATTTTGTATTATGATATATGTATGATTAACATTATATCTTTCAATTAGCAATAAGATGCCAATTGAGTTTACAAAACGGCTAAATTAACTTGAGCATAATATGACAATTGTGGTGGATTCTCTAGTATTGACATTTTTTTTTGTTAATAGCCTTTTTTTTTTTTTTTTTTTAAGTTTTTCTCTACTTTCTTAAAAAACAAAATTCAAAAATATTTGATTGTGGTTGTTTAGGATATATTTATTTTAGGTTTAAATTTTGCAAATTAGTTTAGAAAAGTTGTTCTTAAGAAGTAATCCTTGTGGGGTTGACCTCACATTCATTATATACTATTGTCGATTTGTATGCTTGCAAGTAATACAGTTGATATTCCCCAACAAGTTTTTGGCACTGTTGTCAGAGATTGCTATAGGGCGATTTCTTTAAGGTAAGTTGCATAGCCTAATTTTTATTTGTCTTTTAAACTTTTTTTTTCCTTTTTATACGCTTTGATATTGTTGTTTTTACAGAATATACATAACAATTGACACAATAGATGGCGTAAATGATCTCCGTTTTAGCTGCTGGAGGGCTAATTGAGTACAAAGTTAGCGATTTTATGGAGTTTTTGAGTTTTTTTGCTGTTGCAATTTTGAATTGGACGAAAATTGCAATTATAGCAAAAACCTAACTTATCAATTCTTTCTTTCTTTGTGAGGAGAGTGTTCTATTTTTAGTTTATTTTTTCTTAGTCTCGACGGACAAGTGCAATTTGTAAATTAAGACTTTTGGATTTATTTATTTTTTTTAGGTATGTAGTATAAAAAAACACAAAAAAAAAAATCAAAAAATTTTGAATTGTGCTAATGGTGTACATTACAGATAAAAGAGTTTCACACAAAGAGGATATTGAAAATACCGACTCTTTTTCCAATGATGGGGACTTGTGTCCTAGCTCACGGTAGGTACATATCTCTTTTTCCAAACTATGTATGATTGTCTATTAAAAAAAAATCTAGAGAGCTAGGCCCGCACCACGCCAGCCCAATACCATCCATCATCCTAGAGATTGGGCCATTTCCAACATCTATAGGATGATGGATAGTATTGGGCTGGCCTGACTGTGCGAGCCTACCTCTCTAGAAAAATTGTAAAAAAAATGTCAAAGAAGTCTATAAGAGAACTCATTGAAGAAAAGTCTTACAAAACATGAGCTTTTCTGGATAGTGGATCATCACACGAACTTGGAATGGGCACCCTTATGAACCTGTTGTGGATGATTCATATCCACCATAAGAGTGGCTATGAATCTATTATTGTGGAACATACGATTCCCATTGAGAATATGAGTAGTGAAAATTCCAGTGTATTCACCTTCATTTGAGGCAACCCGTATCGAGTTTATGCAATCCACTCGAGAAATATTATTAAAATTGGGAGACCAAGTAATAAAGTTGTGTAAGGCCTATGTTCGTTTTGACAATATAGTTGATGATGAGACAAGTAATAGTTCTTTGGAGAAGTGTTTGTATGATTTTTCTAATAATGTAGAGGTTGAACCAATAACAACCCACCCGGATTTAGAATCATGTGCTGAAAATTTTAAAGATCTTGCAGATGATGATAGATTTGTGAACCCTTGTGGCCAGAGGGTGGATCCATCTTTTGTTACCAATTCATGTCTTTCCCTCAGAAATGTTCCTAATTTAGGTTTGGAGTTGTGTGCATCTGAAGTTCTTCTAGATTACTATTACTATGAGGAAAAAAAAAACGAGGAAAATATATCTCACCTCTAGAATCATTTACATGTCCTATTTTTTTAGGCCAAGCCCATCATTGACATTGGATGTAATCATGCTGAATCCAATTTTGTTACCACTATATCACCACCAAACTATAAATTTGTGCATTTGAATGATCCATAGTTAGCAAAATTTAGGTTTAGGAGTGCACCTATTAATGCACTGCGGCTTGGAATTTTATCCATTCATTTTGAGTGTGCCATTATTTTAGGAACAATTTACTTGGGCATGATAAGATGATTGTAAAGTTCTCATAACATGTGTTTTGGGATGATCCCAAAAAAATTTGTTTGTTGATATGTGATGAGTGTTTGTATGGTTTGGGGTGTAGTTATTATATTATTTTATGTGAGCTTTAATTTTGCAGGAACTAACAATCATTATTTCGCATCCACTGATGTATAAAGTTTTAATTTTCACCGTGCTCAAATTATTGTCCAGTTTATCACATGTAACATGGTGTCATAGTCAAAACATTGAGGACAATTTTAATTTAGGTTTGGGGGTCGGGATTGACAAATTTTGTTGATGTGTTATTTTTCAAAAAAAAATCAAAATTTTGGATTTTATTTAGTTTAATGTCCTTTAGTGATGAGATTTTCATTAACCTAGTTTTAAAATTGTGTACCGTAGTTCGGGGTGTCCACATTTTTCTAAAAAATTTCATGAAATCAAACTTGGAAATCATTGCCATTTTTAGCCACAAGATTATGGTCTATGTTGTTAAGTAAGTGCAATTAAAAGATCCCGACAAATAATCAGTGAAAACTTTAACCCGTTTTGAACATTCAATTTTTTTTATTTTTATTTTTATTTTTTTTTATAACTGAGTTATTTTTAAATCAATATTCTATTTGAGTTTGTTTACTTTCGTTGTATGATCTCATTATTTTTCTTCAATGACATCAAAATTGGACTTACACTATAACATCTTCCAAAACCTAGTCGAAAGGCATAAAAAAACCATGTGAACTTAGGAAATCATACAGGCCATGTTTGTTTAAGATATTTTTGCCTTAATTAGCCCACCTATTACATTATCACTAGTTACCCCTTTAAGCCTATTATGAACATTATTTTTTAACTTAAATCATATATCTAACTCTAATTAGGAATTTAACCCATCATTTATATCAACACTTATTTTTGTATGAAGAAATTGTAGTTTGATGGATTATTAAGAAGGGTGAAATATATATATAAATAAAGCAATGAAGAAATTATATGAGCCTTCCAAGTGATTAAAGCAAGCATGCAAAAGAAAAGTTGAAAATAATGAATGATGAAAACATAGAATAGTTAATGATGAAATGATGAAAAAATAACTAATATGAGAGCTACATTCATTTTTGTCTTTCAATTGACACCCAAGTGCAAATTTGAAGGGTTACAGTTCTCAAACAATTTTTGAATCCATATTGACAGTTATTGTTTAGCCTTAAGCCTAGCCCCCATTACAATCCAATAAAAGTCCTAATTGATAATAAGGAATTTATTAATATGGAGATTAGTTTAGTAAGATCTATGGTGTTTTAGTCCAACTCTTATTACTTTTCATAAGATCCATTACTTTTCATGTGGCCATTTTTCAAAGAAAATATTGTATGTGAACAATATGAATTTTTGTGACATTTACTCATAGTTTCACTTAGAAGTATGATTGAGTTAACCCACTTCTGATTGATTTTCCTCGTGAGCGTAGGACTCGTGAGATTTGAAGTCGAGGCGAAATCCATTTTGAAGTTGATAAAATTGTAGGTTGCTTAGAAAATAAAAACTATTTTTTTTGTGGTTTATTCACACACGCCAAGTTTGCTGATTAGTGAAGAATGTTTAAGAAACTTATTAGTGCCCTAAACTTAGTTAAACTTTGTTGACTTCATTATTTAATTTCTTAAATAGGCATTACTATAATAAATCCATTATTTTAAAGAAAATAATTTTGTGGTATTCATTGCAAACCCTTAGGAGACTTTAACTCGTCCACTAGAGGTAATCTAAGAGGGTGTTTTTTTGTAAGTGCTTAGAAGCTAACTTCTAACTGGAGTTAGAAGTTATGAATGAACTGTTTGTTTTACTTCGGAATGAATTGTTGATTAGAAGCTGTAAAATTAAAAGGTGTTTGTTTTAGGTGCTAAATAGAAACTGTTTGACAATTTTGCCCCACTGAGCTGAAACAATTTATGAAATAAATACTGTGCTTAAAATCATACCTAATAATTATTCAAATCATAGAAAATGTTACAATACCTTTCATTACAAGAATATCAAAATATGACCAAAGACGAAGGAGAGTTGAAAATATACATGAGAGGGAGAGTTGGAGAGATGAAGAAAAACTTGAAAATACAGAGAAAGAAAACAAAGATGAATGAGAGAAATGAGATAAATTGTTTACCGAGTCCTTGTGAAGGTAGGTAGAATCACAATGCTTGGTGAAGAAAATGAAGGTGTGTCGTCAAAATTTAGCCCTACTTATTTTTAAGAAAATGGAGGCAAAATTACAAAATTATCATTACAAAATTATGTTAAGGTTATTATTGGAATAATGTTTTACTCAACACTCAGTGCTAAGTGATCAACGCCTTCCTGTTGCTTACTCCAATCAAAAATAGAATTTCTGATCAGAACTTAAAACAACACTCTAAACAAGGTGGTCCACTTTTTATTAAGACTTTTCTGACTCCGTTCAAAAGCAAAAACAAACACCCTCTAAGAGTTCAAAGCCTTGTTGCACGTAATATAAAGGTGACTGCAATCAACGGTGCCTGTGAAAGTGACATGATTTTTTTTTTTATTTTTTTTTTGCTCGAGGACTAGTAAAATATGGATTTGGAGGTATTTGATGAGCACATTTTATACATCTCTTATGCCTCTATATTTACATTGGTTGCCCTATTTAATTTGTTAATTTATTTTGACTAGTGTAATATTACGTTTGCCATTTAATTTGATTAATTTGTATACTTTTTTGTTTTTAGGTAATTTTGGAGCATCAAAGCTAGATCAATGAAAATTGACATTTTTTACGAAGGAAATAAGATTTTGATGATAATTTATATTGAGCAATCAACTTCTAAAATTTGTATATTACTGACCAAAATTTCCAAAAGGGTTAATTGCACTTTCCCCCCTACAACATATAGTCAATTCAGCTTTGCCCCCAATTAACATTCATATTGCATTTTCCTTCTCAGACACCTCATGTGCCACCATTCTGCCTATTTTGGATGACAAAAATGCCCTTCACGTGCTTATCACGCCTGATGTGATAGCATGTCAATCCCAACTGTATGTTACCTGAACTAGACATGTGGACGGCTAGGGATTACTCCCTGTCAGCTCGTACCACTGAAGAGATAGATGGTAGAGGGAAAACTCCCTTAGTTTTCATTCTCTTTGTTCCTTTACTCCTCTCTCCCTGCGTTTTCACTCGCTCCGATCCCAATCTCTCCTTTGAGCATCCTTATCCACCCACAAAAACCATCTTCATTCCTGACAAGGTGTCTAACAAACCTGACCTTCTCCCCACTTCCAGTGATTTCCTCTGCATCTGGCAAATCGGTGATTTTGATGGTAAAAGAGTCCATCTCAATAGCGTCCTCAATGGAAGCAAGAACAACGAATTTTGTGGTCCTCTCACTTCTTTTGATTGGAACGAAGTTGAACCCAAGCGTATTGAAACCTCCATCATCGACACAACTTCCCTGAGACTTTTGAGCTACATTGACTGATATGTCTACAGGGACTTCGCGCGCAATGGAGTGGTTGGGTTTGAGGTTCGAGAGGCGATCGGTGGATCGGGTGAGCTTAGGGCGAATCGAGAAGGAGAAAGAGGTGGTGTTGCTGTTGGTGGAGGTTGTCGTGGTGGTGGTGCGGTGGAGGAGTGTGGAGCGATTATAGGTCGACGAAGAAATGCCTGAAACGGACGCCATGAGAGGAGCGTTGATAGCGAAGTAAACTTTCCTCCTCTCATTCACTATTTTCTCCCCCACAGAAAACTACCTCCTCAACTGCGAATCTACCACCACCACTTCCATAGACACTCGCAACTCCCTCCGTTTTCATTATTTATCAAACCCAATGCGAAGGTCTCAATCTATTAGCTGAAGTTGTTCTTCATGTTGTTGGATCTGTATTGGGTGTCCCATTCATTCAAATAAGAGTAATCAGGAGGAGAAAGCAAGCTTTTGAGTTCAGCAAGTTCATCTTCAATGAAATTGTGATCAATAAAGATGAATAAGATAATGGTAAGAAAAATGAAGCAATTCAAGTGATTTCAAAGCAGAAGAAGATGAAGATGATGATTAAAAGAGGGATGGCTTTTCTTTCTAAGTATCAAGACTCTGTTCTTCAGCCATGGAGGCAATCTTCAAATCGGCGGCAGCGGCGATCGGTTGAGATTGATGGATCCATTGGCTAGTTTTTGTATTTCCAGTAATGGGTTTTGATATTGGGGAGTCATTACTTTGATCCAATTGAATATCTCAATTGGGTCTTCTCTTTTTCTTCTTCTGGTCTCTCTCTCTCTGTTCTTGTTCTTCTAGTCTCTCTTTGTTCTTGTTTTCTTATTTGTTCAATTGCAGAGTTGTTTTTAGAGAGTTTTGTATGGTCACCCAATAGGTCACAAAGAGAAGATGTTTTCAGCGTCGCATCTTTCATACACTTCTGAATTTCATCACATTCTTGGAACTAAGCCTAACAATAATTTCTCTAATTTAGATTAGAATATTGAAGAATCGGCATAAAATAAACCCATAATCGAATATGAGGTTATCGTATAGATAGTTCACATTTTAACCTCAACTCAGTCTGCGATCACTTTTAGTAGAATGTAATATGTATGTAAATGTTGAGTTTATGTTTGTTTGTTTTGAAATAGCTAATAAGCAGTGAAGTATTGGTGTAGACAAATCTTGAAAGGGCTTCTCTATCTTCACAACCATGACCCTCCTGTGATCCATAGAGATTTTAAGTGTGATAACATCTTCATCAATGGGAACCAAGGGGAGGTGAAGATTGGTGATCTTGGCCTTGATGTGATCCTTCGAAAATTCCATGCTGCTCATAATAGATCGTGTTGGCAATCGTTATCTGCGGATGTTTATTTGCTCTTTTGCAATTGCCAAAGAGGAGGCTAGCAAGTTGGGGACAATCATTGGTATTGATCTTGGTACCACCTATTCATGTCTTGGTGTAAATATATTACTGGCAGAAACTTAATCCCTTAAAATAAATCTGAATGTAACTTTGCCCCCTGCAACAGAACTGACCTAAAAGATGATGAAGATGAGCTGCAACTCAAGCTTGCCATCAAAACTTGGCAAGCTTTTCCACTTATTGATGCTTGAATTTACAGTGATATAACATGCAGATGTAATAGTAGAAGCAGAGGTGAGAGTTATTGGTGGTGAAGTGAAGACTGTGGTGGTGAAGGAGGAGTTGGCGGATTATCCCAACGTCTTAGTGGAAGTTTGAATCTCTGCCTTCGATTTTAATTGCATTAAGTTTGAATCTCAGCCTTCAGATTTTTAAAAGGTATTTTGGGTAGTAAAATATGACCCTTTTGAATCTAGCATGTGCCTTGACAGTCAAGGCATGTTAACTGTTAGTCTGAGGGGGGAAGTGCAATATGAATGTTAATTGGGGACAAAGTTGAATTGGCTATGTGTTTTGGGGGGAAAGTGCAAATAACCTTTTCCAAAATGAGCTTATAATATATCAAAATGACTCAATTTTAAGTTATAACGAGGAAAATATTACCAAATTAGTATGTCTATCCAAGAGATGTGTACTAAAGTGGGAAAATGGAATTTGCAAAAAAATTCATATTTCCAAAAAAAAATCGGCTTGCATGTTTCGTGATTTAGTAAGTTTGGTGTAATCCTATTAGGTTTAGGACTATTTGTTAGCATGAAAAAAAGCATTATATGCTTAGAGTATTGAATGCTTTGATCATGTTTGTTCAGGTGAAGTGAGTTTTTTATTCTATGTCAAGATGAAGGATGAAGCCATAGTTTGAATGCTTTGATCAAGTTAGTTAAGTTATTATTAATTTGTTTTATTTAGATAACTTTTAGGTCTTTTAAGATTATTATATTCATGAGACTTTTCATCCTCTACATCATGTACGGTTGATAGTTAGGGAATTGATTATATTAATTATGAGTTTCGATATATATTATAATACCAATTGATTTGATTATATATGCTTAAATTAAATTCTTTGACATATAATGCCTAGAAATTATAATTTTGAAATCGAGGGAAGTTTAATATTTTTTTATGATCAAAGATGCGTGATTAACGTTATATCTTCCAATTAGCAATAACATGGGTTATAATGCAAATTGAGTTTACAAAACAATAAAATTAGCTTGAGCATGGTATGATAGTCTTGACATGTTTTCTTAATAGATTTTTATTTGAATAGTTTTTCTTAGGGGTGGGCACGGTCTGAGATTGGCCTTATCCCGATCCCGATCTAGTGAAATGGAACCCAAACGGTCTGGGTTAGCACTTTTTTTTCGGGTAGACCCGGTTGGTCCCGGGTCGGTTCAAAACGGAACCGTCTGAGTCGGGACCATGACATCCCGGGTTTTTTTTTTTAAATAGAAACTAAATCTCCACTCAAAACTCTTCGGCCATGTTTGGTTACTCAATGGAATGGGAATGGTAATGGTAATGGTAATGGTAATAGGAATGAAAATGTGAGCATTACTATATTTGGTTACTCGATGGAATGGAATGAGAATGATTTGTGTCTTTACCGTTATGTCCTCAATTATTAATCATGGATTTTTTATCTATAATGGGTAATGAGACATCTTTATTAGGTAAGGAGGGCAGATAAGACAAATTGAGTGTTGATCATTACAATGGGCATTGTAATGGGCATTAATAGGGTTTTGAGAAGGAATGCCCATTACAATGAAATTTGTAATGGTCATTCCCATTATGCCATTTTTATGCCAAACCAAACATAGGAATGACTTAAACCATTGTAATGGTAATGACCATTACAATGGTCAAACCCATTCCATTGAGCAACCAAGGATGCCCTATGAATGTCTATTACAATGTCCATTATAATGGTCAATGCTTCATTTAACTTTGCCCTCCTTACTTAATGTAGATGTCTCCTTACCCATCATAGATCCAAAATCAGTGGTTGATAATTGAGGGCATAATGGTAAAGACACAAATCATTGAGTTTTTCATTTTCATTCTCATTCCCATTCCATCGAGTAACCAAACATAGTAATATTCTCATTTTCATTCCCATTCCCATTCCAATTCCATGAGTAACCAAACATGGTCTTCGTCTCATTTCATGTGATGCAGATGTAAAGTAAAATGTAAAAAAAAAAAAAAAAAAAATAGAGCACTTGATTTGATTTCTTCCATCTCCCTCACTCAAATCCAATCCCCCTCTCTGGGTTTCCTCCTTTCAATCTCCTCTACAAAACTCTTATTTTTTATTTTGCTTTCTCCAACATCTCCAACAAGTTGAAATACAGAGAACAAAGAGAAAAGAACAAAAACAGAGTTGAAGAACATACCTGAAAATCGGCATGTCGGCAATAGTTTGCGGTGTAGAAAATGGAAGAAGCAGCCGAAATCGTTGAAGACGTGGTGGAATTCGTTGAAAGTGTTGGCTGGATTGTAGCTAGATCTACTTATTTTTTGTTGGATTTAGCCTGGACCTACTGGAATTGAAGAAGATAGAAGAAGGTGGAGGAAGGGTTTCCACCGCCCTCCACCACCGCCGCCTCTTCAAGCTATAAAAGGGAGATGGATTTCCCCATTTGAATCAATCCTCCAAATTGATCCATGTTGTGTTCTTTTATTTGTTAGGGTTTATCCTTATTGTGTGTATGTGAGAGAGAAAGAGAGGTTTTGGTTTGTTTTGTGTGATATACGCAATCAGCGTATTTGTGTGGTGTCATTTAGACACTTGTATGTGTAACGTCATTGACGTTGTGTAGCTCTCTATAGTTGTATTTGTGCGATCTCACTAGTAAAGTTGTTCTCTTTACCCGTGCATATGGGCGAGTTTTCCAAACCGCGTAAATTTGTTTGTCTCTGGTATTTGTTAGTTTTTTGCTTTGTAACTTCACATTTCGGCATTTGTAATGCTTTTGCACGTAACAAATTGGTATCAGAGCCGAGGGTTAGTTCTTTGGATTCGTTTGGAGCTGCGTGAACTGGAGGTTAGTGAAAAGTAAGTCGGATCCATCAACCTCTGGATCAAAGACGGTTACCGCTACATTTGGTAAATTTGACGTCGAGAAATTTAATGGAAAGAATAACTTCGGGATGTGGCAATGCGAAGTTTTGGATGTGTTAGAAAAGAATAATTTGGAGGATGCTTTAAAAGACAAGTCGGAGAACATGAAAGAAGAAGAATAGAACAAGTTGCCTCGGCAAACATGCGGGTCAATAAGATTGTGTTTAGCGAAAGAGCAAAAATACTTCGTCATGAAGGAGACCTCCGCTAAGGTGTTATGGAAAAAGTTGAAACACAAGTACATGACGAAGATCATTCCGAATAAGCTCTTCCTCACAAAGCAACTTTTTCTGATGAATACGAGACCCGAGAGTGTGTTGTATGAGAACTTGGATGAGTTCATTAGACTTATTGCCGACCTATTGAATTTCGAAAAAGATGTTCCAGAGAATTATAAGGCCTTGTGCTTTTTGAATTCCCTTTCAGAAGAATATGAACATCTCGTTACGACTTTGTTAATGGAAAAAGAAGAACTGAATTATGATGAGGTAGCTACGGCGTTGCTAAATTACAAATTCAAGAAGAAGGATTTCAATTTCCATAGGGATGCAACGTTATAAGTCTTGGTAGCGAGGGGAAGATATGAAAAGAGAAATGTTGGTGATAGAGGAAGATCACAGTCAAGAGGAAAACCTGGAGACATAAGGTTTTTACCGAGGGATGAATGTTCCTCCTGTCATAAGAAGGGCCATTGGAAGATTGAATGTGAGGCATTGAAAGCTGCAATAGAAAAAGTCAGATGCGAATGTGGTGCACAATTTAGATTAAGACGAGGATGATGCATATTCATTTACTGCAACTTCAGCATTATTGAGTCATTCTAATTAATGGCTGGTTGATTCGGGTTTTACCTATCACATGTGCCCCTGTAGGGATTGGTTCTCTAACTTTAGAGATATGGATGGTGGCGTTGTTCATATGTAAAAATGATGAATGTAAAATTGCAGAGATAGGTAAAATCAAGTTGAAGCTGCATAATGGACTTATTCGGGTTTTGAATGATGTTTAGTATATACCCGATTTGATAATCTCATCTACGTTAGTGTTTTAGAGTCCAAAGGTTACAAGGTCATGGTAAATGGTGGAGCAAGAAAATGTCATTTCTGGAGTACTGGTAGTTCTGAAAGCTATTCGAAAGGGTAACTTGTACTTCTTGCAAGGGAATTCGGTTACAGGTAATCATAAAGTTGAATTTGGTGGAACAGCTTGTGTTATTGAAGGTCCTGTAGATGTTGCTTCTGGTGGAGTTACTGATAACTCCAAGGATGTTTGTAATGAAACCTTGAGGGTTTGGCATTTGCGTGCAGGTAGTAAAGGTGAGAAAAATCTGCACGAGTTGTTGAAAAACGATTGGTAGAAGATATGATGATGTGCAGTATGGAAGTTTGTGCACATTGTGTTTCCGAAAAGTCTGGTTTGAGACTCCATCCTAGTCAAGGTGGAGTTGGTTTGTTAGTTGAAGCATGTTTTGGTAGATGGCACCTTCGATTGTATGGCGCCTATGAGTGCGTTTGGAGGGGTGAGATCATCAATCTTGGATATTCAGTATTGGTTTGATTATGTTCGTTGGAAATCAGTTGTTTATTTTTGTTCGTGTTTGTTGTGGTCAGCTCAGATTTGTGAAATCTTCACCGAGGTGGAGAATTGTTGAAATACAGAGAACAAAAAACAAAAACAGAGTTGAAGAACATAGCTGAAGATCGGCATGTCGGCAACAGTTTGTGGCGTAGAAGATGGAAGAAGAAAGAAGCAGCCGAAATCGTTGAAGACGTGGTGGAATTTGTTGAAAGTGTTGGTTGGATTGTGGCTAGATCTACTTGATTTTTTGTTGGATTTAGCCTGGAACCTGCTGGAATCGAAGATGATAGAAGAAGGTGGTGGAAGGGTTTCCACTGGCCTCCACCACCGCCTCTTCGAGCTATAAAAGGGAAATGGATTTCCCCATTTGCATCAATCCTCCAAATTGATCCCTGTTGTGTTGTTTTATTTGTTAGGGTTTATCCCTATTGTGTGTGTGCGAGAGAGAAAGAAGAAGAGAGGTGAGAGGAGAGAAAGATGCTTGTTTTTGTTTGTTTTGTGTGATATACACAATCAACATATTTGTGTGGTGTCATTTAGACACTTGTATGTGTAGCGTCATTGACGTTGTGTAGCTCTCTCCAGTTGTATTTGTTCGATCTCACTAGTAAAGTTGTTCTCTTTGTCCGTGAACGTAGGTAAGTTTGCTGAATCACGTAAATTTATTTATCTCTGATATTTGTTAGTTTTTTACTTTGTAAATTTGTGTTTCGGTATTTGTAACGCTTCTGCGCATAACACAACATGCCTTCTAAGTTAACTTACAAAGGCCAAGAACCCAAACAACCCAAGTTGAGAGCACCACCAACTGCTCGCCCAAACTTCACAAACCATGCCTTTCTATGACCCCTCGTGTTCACTACGAGCGTCTATTATTCCTACTTGTTGGGATCTCAATCGGGGTTCTCTTCTTCACCCTCCCCTGCTCTTTCATTCCCCAACTCATTGACCCCAATTCATGTCATTTCAAGGGTGGATTTTTGGTCTGTGGGGTTATTGGGGTCACTGGGGAGAGTCCCTTTAGGGCTTAAACGAAAGAGGTTGCAAATCATTGTGATAGGTGGTGTAGGGTTTGTGGGGAGTCTCCTTGTTTATTGATTGATCAAGAGTGTAGTGTGATTGTTGTTGATAATTTCTTCACTGGGAGAAAGGATAATGTGATGTGCCACTTTGGAAACCCGAGTTTCAAATTCATTCGACATGATGTGGTTGAGCCTTTGTTGTCGAAATTGATCAGATCTACCATCTTGCTTGCCCTACCTCCCCTGTTCATTACAAGTTCAATCCAGTCAAGACAATCATATTTTGCTATGATTTTTGTATGAATTTCATGTTTGAGTATCTGAATTTTGTGTTTGGGTTTGTTTTATTTATTTATTTGTTTGTTTATTTATTTATTTCCTTGACTAAATTTGTAGTTTTTACAAGACAAACGTGGTGAGTACTCTGAATACAACAATTCTAGCCAGCCTTTTCTTGCCTTTTTTTTGGGTTTTTTAATACTTCTACCCCTTCTATAGATACTATAGATAGTGGTTGTGTTTTAAAGAGAATGGGTAAAAAGTGTAAAAACATAAAAATAAATTAAAAATAAAAATAAAAACAAAACAAAAAAGGCTAGCAAACATGGTTGGCTAGACTTGCTCCTGTGAATATGCTTGGATTGGCGAAGAGGGTCGGTGCGTGGTTCTTGCTAACGAGTACTAGTGAGGCAATGTTAACCCCCAGATGCTTTGGAGTTGAGAAGCCAACCAGCTGGGCAACCAGTAAGAATTTTAAACAACTGACTGAAACTCCCAACTTGTCATCCCAAACTCAAGCATCATGCTTATCAAATAAACTGAAGCAACTATTGTAAAAGCTAACACTCTTTATCAGTGGCGGACCCAGGATTGCACTATTTATCAGTCGAGGAGGGGCGAAATGGTAAGGGGTTGTTGGTCATTAATAGGAGTTATAAGGGCGAAACTAAAAAACTTTGTACACCGGACCAAGGATTGTGATTTCGAAAAAAAAATATTTGAGGTCTCGAAATTTAAAGTGTCGAAGAAGAAAAATACATTTTTCGATTATTTCAAAATATTTCTTGTTTTCTTTGTAAATTTTGACATTTTCGTGTAAAACCCAAAAAAATTATGAAATAAATTACATTTTTTAGATCAAAATATTTTGTCATTTTGCGTAGACTGTTTATATTTTCGTGTAAAACCCAAAAAATTATGAAGTAAATTTAATTTATATGAATACTTAAGTATTTAGGCTTCATTTAAAATTTTTGAAATGTGAGAACATAATAGATCCTAATTACAAGTTTATAGAAAACAAAATGAAATAAAATTGAACTTGGGTCATTAGTAATGAAATTTTAAAGACCAACCATTGTACCAAATAGTTAATATGTCATTTGTTGAATACAGTTTTATAATATTTTTTTTACATTTATATTAAAAAAATTCAAAATGCAACGTATATACTTTCTTTCTTTTTTAAATCGAGGGGGGCAACTGCCCAATCTGGCCCCTTTGTAGGTCTGCCCTTGCTCTTTATGATTCTGAATACATACTGGGGTCAACGATCTGATTTGAGAAGGTGAAAAGACTGTGAGTTCAGTTGGAGGATTCTTGAGATTTTAGTGGTGGAAATTGGGCTTGGACTTAAAAAATCAGTTGGGTTTGGGCTTCCTACAGTAACCAAGATAGACCAAAAAGTTCGAGACAAAATTTGTGAAAACTAGCTTCGTTCCATTTCCAACCGGTTCGGGACCGGATTGGAATAAAAACAGATTGGTCTCGATTTGAACTGGTCCAGGTCGGATCGGTTCGGTACCGTGATTCTCGCCCATCCCTAGTTTTCTCTATTTTCATAAAAATCAAAAAATATTTGATTGTTGCCATTTAGTTTAGGTTTTAGGTTTTGCAAATAGTTGAGAAAAATTGTTCTTAAGAAGCAAACTTTGTGGGTTCGACCTTGTATTCATGATCAATATTATTGTTGATTCATGCACTTGCGAGTAATATAATGAAAATTTCACAACCAGGAAGAAAGAAGATTGAAGATGGTGTTGAGTTTCTTGCTTTGATGGTGTTTATTTTCATTTAAGTAGGAAAAAAATATTTCCATTTGTAACTAGCCTAATTTGCGGTTAAGGTGATAAAATCTTAAAATCATAATCTTTGATCTAACAGTGTAGATGTGCACCCTCACTAAGTGTCGTGAAGTTAACCACATTGAATCACTATTCTTCTTTAATGGAAATGATATATTAAAAAGGTTAGTCAAAAGAGATAAACTTGAGCTTAGGTTGAAGAAATTAATCATAGTCCTACCAAAACTTGTAAAACTAGAGACATGAGATTGAAATCACAGTCTGAACATACTCCCAAACTTCTTGCTTATTATTTTTTTTTAATTATGTGTGTGTGTGTGTCATGGGCATGAAAAAAACTAACGAAACTTGTGCGTCTAGATTTGTTCCAAGGTGAAACCTATATCTTTTTGCACAATTGATGCTAGTTCTATTTTAAATCATGGGCATAAAAAACTTACGAAAGTTATGCATCAGGATTTGTTCCGAGGAAAAACCTAGATAAAACTTAAGCTTCATAAAACCTACATTTTATGTTTTGAAACCTATGCTTCACTTTTTAAATATACTTTTTCACATAGTGAAATGTGAATAACTGTTATATATCTAAATAACAAATTACATAGAACTTAAAAGTACCAAGACATGTTTGTATATAAACTTAGTTCATTGTTGAGATTTTTTTTTGTTGAAGCAATATGCATATGTTAGACTAAAGCAGAATTACAAATAAGTTCACCGGCAATATTAGCAAGTTCGTGAGCTTCGACGTTAAGCTCACGTGGAATATAGTTACAGAACCATTGGCTACGAAGTGAAAGTAAATGCTTAATTTTGCTAATAAGCGGTTGCCACATTCAGCATCCCGTGGTAAGGCTTGTCTGATCCTAAAAGTGCAAAAGAGATATCAGAGAGCCTGAATCACCGAGCAAAAAACTTGTGTCCCAATGTCTACTCTGGATTAACAAAAGGGTCGCCTCTGCAACAAAACACTCAGCCATAGTGCTATCTGCAACTTTGCCAGAGATGAGAAATGAAATCCTTGCGACGACTCTACCAGTAGCATCTAGAGTCTTGCATCTGCCGCTGAGACTCCAACTGCACCTTTCTGTGAAGAAGTAAAGAAACAAGCATCATAAGTGACCATCATCATATCCGAGGTAAGGTTGGGGGGATAGGTCTAACACTTGTGCCCAAGTTGTTGAGGTGATGGTGTATAATCGCCTATAATTGAGCCTGGAAAAGGGTCAGTCGGGGGGAGCTATGGGGATTCGGGTTTTGGTCTATGAAACGGATGGAAGGGAGTGGGTTGGATATCCGGCCAGGGTTTGTTTGGGGCTCAGCTATGTCACTTGTAGGTTGTAGAATTGTGGGATAGTCGGTGACGGCCATTTTCAGGACCTGGGAAATGTTCATTGAATTTGGGGAAGTGGAATTGTTTGTAGGTGTGTGGAACCATTGTTTTCGCCAAGTTTTCAAGAAAGAATTCTTGAAATACAAAATGCTAAATTTGAGTTTATTGAAAATGATATCATTGCGCAAAAGCCATAAGTTGTGGAGAATGGTTGTGAACTGGGATAACATTTTCTCTTTGGCACGAGTGTGAGAGGACGTTGTATTCCACAAAAAAGGAGAAGGCTATAGAGATGGTTGGAGGAGTCATGATATTGGACCAAGTAATGGGAAGTGGGGTGAGATGTCAGAGTCTGGAGGCAACCGGACACAGGAAGAAAAGGTGAGGAATATCTTCCTGGTGATTGAGGTAGAAGACGCACAGATTGTCAATGGGGACATGAACCCTATTAAGATTTATCGATGTAGGTAGTATGTCTTGCGAGATTTTTTCAAATAAGGAAGAGGGCGTTGGTTGGGACCTTGATCCACCACATTTCACGAAGAAGTTTGGCCGGGAGGGTTGGATTCGAGTCCCGAGAGGTGGAAGATGCTTAAAGTTTCATGAGGAACACTTTAGTGTCACTTTTAACAGAGAATGTTCCGCGTTTGTCACAAAACCAAATGGATCTATCTGTATCCGTAGACGAGCGAATAGTTAATTCAAGGATGTCATGGATTACCGGTGAAGGGAACTAATCATAGAAGAGGTTTGGATTCCAAGAGTGAATATTGTTATCGAGGGGAATCCAGAAATCCGAGATTTTGGAGGGCAATTAACCATTGCTGTTGCTGAATGAAGGACATTCAGCTAAGATGAATCCCAGCTTGACCCAACAATCTTTCCAATGATCAATATTATCTCCCGAGCGGATTTGCCACTAAATTAGATGTTTCATTTTAGCAAGTGTTTTAAGTTTTCTCTCCAAGCAAAGAAGGCAACGAAAGGGGTTTTGTTGAGCTGAAAGATACCTCTGTTGTGTAGGTAAATATGGCGGAGCTGGATGGTGCATTGCATGGCATGGAGAGAACTTGCCAAATGTTCTTTGCCATTAACGCATAGTTTTTTATCTTGGCTGGAGACAGATTCAGGCCGCCTAGATATTTGGGAGGGGTAATGGGATCCCAAGAGCAAAGATGCATAGCTTTACCCTTCTTCGTTTCGTTACACCAAAAGTTCCTAGCAATCTGATCCGGTTTAGTGGTGATAGAACTCGAGAGCAGGAAGGTTTGCTTGGTGTAGATAGGGATTGATTTGATGACTGCTTTAATCATAATCGTGCGACCAGCTTGGGATAGGACTTTGGATTCCAAGCCGAGAATTTGGCATCAAATTTATCAACCAGAAATTGGGAATCCGTACCTTTCTTTTTGGAAAGCAGCAAAGGTGACCCGAGATATTTTTCTCTGTGATTGAAACTTTTGGACCCAAGAATCCTATTAATCATCTTTGCATGTCAGGGATGGACATTTGAGTTGTCATAGAACGAGGATTTATGGTAGTTAATTGCCTGTCCAGAGGCCGCACAAAAAGTCGCGAGAATATTTTTCACACTATGAGCTTCAGTTAGAGAGGTGCAACAAAATAGCATGAGGTCGTCTGCAAAAAACAGATGCTTGATGGAGGGGGATCGGTATCTGATGTTTATACCTTTGATAAGGGCTTTGCTTTCAGCTGTCGAGAGTAGTCGAGACAAGGCTTCTGCAACTATAATGAAGAGGTAGGGGGAAAGAAGATCGCCTTGGCGAAGTCCGCAGGTGGGTTTTATTTCAGAGAGGGGTTGCCGTTGAGCAGAACCCAAAGAGTAGAAGTTGACACACATTGTTCAATAAGTTGGGTCCACTCATCGGCAAACCCCAGTTGTCTGAGAATCTGAAGGAGAAAGGACCATTCCACTCTGTCATATGCTTTAGCCATGTCAATGTTAATGGCCATCCATCCTTGCTTTTTCTTTTGAGAGTGTTTCATCTGTAAAATGTCTCGTGGGCAAGGGCAATGTTATCGATGATACATCGGCCTTTAAGAAAAGCCCTATGGTTGGGAGACACAATGTTATCAGGGAGAGGTTGAAGACGATTGGCCAAGATCTTGGATATAATTTTGTAGATAACATTGCAAAGCCCTATAGGTTGAAATTGGTCTGGGGAAGTGGGAGTAGAGACTTTTGGGATAAGAGCCAGAAATGTTCCATTCAATTTCGAATCCATCTTGTGGTTAGTGAAGAAGTTGACAACCACCTCGATGACATCTTGTTTGACCGTGGTCCAATAATGTTGAAAGAGAAAACATGAAAACCATCCGGTCCTGGGGTTTTATGGGTGCCCATGGAAAAGAGGGTATCTCGAATTTCATCTTCACTAGGGATTGCGTTAAGATTGTCATTGTCAATCTGAGAGATAGTGGGAGGGAAAAGCTCATTGATGTCTTCGTTGATGGCTAGGTGGGAGGTCTTGAAAATTAATTTGAAATAATCTTTAAGAACCTCACCGACCTCCGAGGGCGAGGAGTACCATCAGTTGGATTTATCTCGGATACGAAGAATCAAGTTGCGTTTACGACGAATGAAAGAGGCCAAATGAAACAATTTGGTGTTGCGATTACCGTCTTGAAGCTAGGATTCCTCTGATTTGTTACGCCAGAAAAGCTCATTTTTGTGGTAAAGGTCAGCTAGACGGTCTTCTAACCGTTCGATGGATTCAACATTTCTGGCTGAAGGGGCAACAGATTGAGCTTTATCCAAAGTGACAAGAGTATCCCTAATGTTGTTGTGAATATTGCGAAAGTCGTGTTTATTCCATCTAGTTAGGGAGTGACTAATTTTTTTGGTTTTGTGGTGAAAATTGGTATTAGGCTCAGGATGTTGGCGGTCATACCAGGTCTAGGAGATAATACGCCCGCAATGGGGGTCACGGGTCCACATGTGAAAAACAAAACGATTTCGGTCCCAAGTGGGGATTAGAAACTAACTAGAGGGAAATGGCTCGATTGTCAGAAGACGAAATGTGGATAGCCTGGGCAATGGCGGAAGGGAAGAGGGTAATCTAGTCCATGGGGGTCAGAATGCGATCGAGCTTAGCTTTGATGTCATTATGATCTTTTATTTTGTTGTTCCAAGTGAATTTCGACCCATTGAGCGGAAAGTCGAGCAATTCATGCAATTGAATGAAGTCCCTTAACAATTTCCTCTAAGTTGGGGTTGATTTGCGACCTCCCATTTTGTTCTCAGTGTTGAGGATTACATTAAGATCTCCCATGATAATAGTAGGATTGTGGTGTGAATCAAGTGTTTGAGACAATAGAAATAGGGGGCGTAAAGCTGGGTTTGGTTCACCATATGCAAAAATAATAGACCAAGTAGTAGAAGAGTAGTAGTTATCAGTAGTGCAAGACATAAAGTTTTTACATGAAAAATTAATAACAAAAGAAATACCTTCTTTCCAGAATAAAGCTAATCCTCCTAAAAGTCCCTGCGCAGGTATTGTGATACCATGTTTGAATCCAAGTCGACGGCAAAGGCGATCCATTCGGGCAGAAGCAGCTTTAGTCTCAGAAATAAAAAGTATCTCGGCTTTGGATTGACGGGATAAAGCCTTCAGGTTTTGGATTGCGCCTGGGGACCCTATATCCCTAGAGTTCCAGGCAAGAATCATGATCCTGGTGGCAACCCTTTATCGGCGATCGTCGCTTCCGCAGGTATTGCTTCAGGGGCAGTGGATGAGTGTGTCGTGGAGTCTGATGAGGCTGTAGTTCGAGCTAGGGCCAATGACTGTACTGTGGTCCTACTATGACCATGTAGAATGGGCATTCCTTAAGGAGGAATAGGAGAGGAGTCACCTTCTAAATTTTCATTCAGCACTGGAGTATGAAGGACCACCTCCGAGTTGTGGCACTTGGCTTCTGGGAAGGAGTTTACTGTCTGAATATCAACCCATTTTTGTTTCCCTTTTTTTTTAACCAGCTTGGTTGTTTAATTGACCTGTAGCATTTCGTTTAGCCTTGCCTTTGTGTTGCTTTTCAGGGGACAAAGTCAATTTAGCACATGTGCGCATGGCCCAATTGGCATTTTCTTTCTCTTTTACAAGCTTCATTTGTTCTTCATTAATTCTAGCTTGCTCCAGTGTTTTGTGTAAAACTAGTGGCCCAAACTGAAGATCTTGCGAGGTCATGATTCCTCGAGAAGCAGGGAAGGGAATCAAGTGGAGCATACCCGAGCTCAAGTCAGCCGTCGTTGTCCTTGGATGGAGAGAAGGTGCCTCGCTAGTGAAAGTCTCTTGTAAATTTGGTAAAGTGGGAGAAAGGCACTGCTCTAGTAGACATGAAGTCGGTGGAAGATCGGCTAGTTGGGATCCATCTTGATTCAAAGACTTTTCTGGTAATGACTCAAGATTTAAGTTCGGATGATGCATCGGAGAGGGTGTCATCGTCGGAGCAGCAAATGGTAGGCTCTCGTCTATGTAGGGAGGATTAAGATCGGTGGGCTGCATTGAATGTTTAGCACTGTGATCTGTCGGTTCGGAGAGACAGCCGTGGAGCTGAGGTGGGTGTTGGGATGCATTTGGGGTGTTTGTTAGGTCGCGATATGTTTGGGTTTGCATCTGGGTAAGTTCCCGGTGAGAGAGGCAGGGTTCTTGGGAGGATAAAAGAGAATTTGTTTGACACGATTGAAAGGTGGACAGAAGAGCCCTTGATTGTGACCCAGGAGGGAGAGATGACCCGTACAATCTGTCATTTTCAAGAGTGAGTGAAGTGTAGTAATTGGCAAAAGTTTGTTGGGGAATGTTTGAGTGTGAATCAGTTATGAGAAAAATAAGGTTGGTGGTTTGGGAGTTAATGATTGGCGAGGGCTTAATTGTATGAGTGAAAATGTGGTAGTATTGGGATGACTTTGAGTAGATGGAATTAAAGTCAAGGTTGTTTGTTGATGGGTGGGCGAATTAAAGTCAAGTATTGAATTGGGTCGGTGAGTGCCTTCATTGTTTTGACTAGGTGGGTGAGCAAGGATAGGCTCTGATTGAGTCATTGAGTTATGGTAAGTGGGCTCAATCTGGACTGGGTTAATGTGAGTGAACTCAGCTGAATCGGAGCTGGGTTGAGCAGTGCCTCGGTTTGGAGATGACTCGGGGTTGGGTAAACCATGAGTCAATTCAGCTCGGCGTGAGCTCTCTGCAAATGGGGCGAATGGACTCGCTGAGTGACCGCCTGTTGCAAAGAGACTGGCCTGCATTCTACTGGCAGCTCGGCAAGAGCTACACTCTGGTTGTCGCCTGTTGAGTTCTCTCCGGGAGTTGCCATGTCCCCGACTACACTGAATATTATCTTGGGAGTCATAGATCACCGTGATCCTTGAGCTAATATTGAAGGGCAAAGCATGGTTAAGCTGCAATGCTTTGAAGGGCGATGGAGGAAGAGAATTCCAAAGTTGCACATATTTTGGACATGATTGGCCGGAAGAGTGGCCGATGAGGCCACAACAAAAACAAAATGCCGGTATGTTTCGTATACAAAGTGAAGCTCGAAGTGTCTGCCATTCATATTTCCAAATTCAGCGTGCATGGTACTTGGTAAGGGTTTGGAAATATCTATCCATAATTTGAACCGGATATATGGAATGGTCACATCCTCTACCAATGGCATATCCACTTGCATGAATTCCCCGAAGCTATCCGCCAACAATTTGACATCAGTAAGAGAGATTTTGCGACTCGAAAACTCATGGAACCGAACCCACACTGGGATATTGTTGAAATTGATTTCCAAATAATTTCTTTGCCAGTCTTTGATCGAAATGAGTTTGTCGAACATGGACCAAGGACCATTGTGAGTGACTCTGTATTTATCCTCTGTGGTTTGAAATTGGAAGAGGTAATAAGTGTTTCGAGTGTCTCTATATTAATCAAGTTTTCGAACATGGAAATCTTGAGAAAGATTCCATATAGAAGACATTTTAGTGGCGAACATCTCATGGCGGAATCAAGGAAAGTGGTGGTATTTGCGATTGCTCGCATCTCATGGCTATCATCATCTTGCTCATAACGAGCAGCAAAGGCAGGGGAGGGGATGGAGATATGGAGAGAGAGTTGTTGTTCTAAATGGTGGATGAGTTGTTGTTCGGGCATGGAAGATGAAGATCCAGGGGCAGACGAGGAGTTAGGAAAAGGTGGAATGATATTTTGCATTGTTGTGGGGGTGGCTAGTGGGTCGGTGTGAGGGTGCAGAGTGTTTAGAGTTGCAGAGAGAGTTGAAGTGTTTGGATGTGAAGTGGGTTGCATGGATGGAGTAGAAATATTGAGAGTAGGGGGTTTGATGGGTTTAGGAAGTAAGTTATGAAAAGTGTGTAAGGGATTGAATGTGATGTGACGAGGTGTAGGTGGATTTGAGGGCTCTCTGGAAATTGGATTTACAGGAGTTATTGATAGACTTAGATTTGGTGAGCGTGGTGGTGATAAGTTGAGATTGATGTCAGGTTGTGTGATGGATCGTGAGGGTTGCGTGTTGTGAGATGAGTCCATCGTTAGAGCATGGTAACATGGATGGACTCGAAAAAGAAAAGTTGTAATTACTCTGTTTGGTGGAGAGGTAGAGATATGGAACAGATTTGTAGAGGATCTGTTACGTAGATTAGATGGACAGGGTTCGATATCAAGAGAATGAAGAGAGTGTGAGGGAAAATGATCACTCATGTGTGCGGTTGAGGAAAAAGATACTTAGGAGAAAACAAGGGCAGTTCGTGAATGGATCGTGCTAGCACCGAAGACCTGCAAAAAACATAGAAAAACAAACTACACATAAACCTGTTAAGGAAAAAATAGGGGATGCCAAATCTGGATTTAAGGAGAGGATGGGATCGGAAAAAAAAAAACTTGGGGATCAATGGGTGAGGTAATAAGGAAGAAAGAAAAAAGGTTGAAGAATCTAAAATAACATAAGCAAAGGAGTAAGAAAAAAAGGGATCGAGTTTGGTATCAAATGAAACTCAAACAATTCCCAGTCTTCCCAAAGAGTTGAAGGTGAGTTGAGATTTGTTGCATCCAATGTCTGGAACTTAAAGTTGGTCTTTATGTCTCACCTTCAAGCAATCCACGATAAGATGACAAGGGTTCAACTCATATACCCAATATTTGGATTTTTTTTTCTTTTTCTTTTATTCAATTGTTGACGATGGTGGTTAGGCTTAGGCATGTATTTAAGTATGGAATTATGAAAATTAAGGATGATCGAGAATATACATTTGTTGGCTTAATGAAGTTTTGACAAGTTGTAATGGGGTATTAATGCTAAACAAAACAACAAAGAGTAAACTCTATTATTATTTTTCAAAAATATTTTTATATAATTCCATGTTAAAATGTTATGGCGGGGCGATACCTTAGTCTATACAATAATTCACATAACTTAAAAGCACCTAGAGATAAGGTTGTATATAAACTTAGTTCATTGTTGAGATTTACTGCATCCAATTGTTGGGACTTAAAGTTGTCATTTATGTCTTACCCTCAAGCAATCAATAATAAGAGTGCAAATGAATTCAATTGTTGATGGCAGTTTGGCATGCAAGAAAGGAATGAAAACTTAATGGGGGTGTTATTTTCATATTTTTTAATTTTCATAAAACTCGATGTTAAAACTTTAAATCTATCGTCCCAGTGGCCTATATATATATAAATATTCTATTTGCACTCAACCCTAAATCTAATGAATGAGGGTGATGACTTAGATTTTACCTAGGAAGATCAAAATCTTTAGGAGGAAATGACAATATGGATGCTGATGCTTTTAGCAAAGATTAGAATTTAAGAACGGGATGTAGTATGAATCCGGTATTTTTCAATAGTTACTACAGTGAATTATGGAACTTGGGGAAAAAAAAAGCAACTTGCGCTTTGACCTTCTAAAACATAGATTGATTACATTCTCAGTTTTTTCCCCTTTCTTTGATGTACACCTAGAGCTACCTTGCTTGCCGGTTAGCTATTGCTATTACGTGGGCATCTCCTTTACAAATTCTAATGGCGAAAGATACAAATAACGCTATATACACAATTTTATTTACTACAACAAAAGGCCTTTTTAGATACACGTAGATGGCCACGGTTCTAAGCCGTTGCTTTATTTGCCACGACCAATAACCGTGGATATCGTGGTCAACGGCCAAAAACCGTGGGTATAAGCGTGTTTTGAACTGCCAACGGTTTAAAACCATGGCTATAATCACTACCCCATGGCCACGGTTTAAAACTGTGGGTTCATTTGCCACGGCAAAAAACCGTGGCTATAGTGGCCAACGGGTTAAAACCGTGGGTAAAACGTGTTTTGAACTGCCAACGGTTTAAAACCGTGGCTAAATACGAGTGTTTTGCACGTGCGTGGAGAGAGGAGTTTGGCGCTCTGGCGAAAAAAGTTTCGCGCTTTAAATTTGGCGAAAAAAATTGGGGAAAAAGAGCAAGCTCAATGAGCTCTCCTCACTCGAATCCTCTTCACCTCCTCTCCAATTCTTCTCCGCCTTCTCCAAAGCCCTAATTCCTCTCTTCGATTTCCAGCGACGAACTTCCTTCGCCGAGCGGATTGTTAGCTTTCTTCTTCTTCTGTTCTTCTTCTTCAAGGTGTGTTTACTCACGAAAATGGGGTATCGATCTCACCGACCCATCTTCTCTTTCGATTCGGGACATCCCAGATCCTCTCGGCTACACTTGTGCGTCCCAACATCAGGTTTTTATCCATCTCTTTTTTTCTTTTTCTGAATCCCCAATGAATTTATGTAGAAACTGATAAGTTTTGTTGTATTTTCGATTTGGGGTTTTATATTCAAGGACGATTCCACACTCAGTAGGCAGAAGAAGGATGCAAAAGCCAATTGGAAGTCTCAGGTATGTATGTTTCAGATTTGGGCTTGTTTTGTCATGTTGGTTTAAATTTTCTTTCAATGAGGTGGTGAGACTTTTCTTCTCCCAGTAAATCAATCAGTCCCACAGCCTCTTAGAGTTTTGTTTTCTTTTTCTGAAGTGACTTTGAAGTATTTTGGAAGCTATGGCTCAAAGGGTATGTGTTTGTTGGTCTTCTAGGGGTCGATGGCTCGTCAACAGAGCCCTTGAATCCTATTTTTCCAGCAAGTAAGTATGTTAAGGTTTCCTTCTTTATTTGTAATTTTATCAGAAATTTGAGTTTTTTTCAACAATTTCCTTTTTCCCCCTTTTGATTTTCTTTGAAAAAATCTGTGTCACCTGACACTATTTATCCTTCCAATTTATTTTAGACTGATTGTAGATTGGGCATTGTTGTGTATTTCTACTTAAAATCTCATATTTCTTCGCACATTTTCTTGTAGATTCGGGCATTCCTTGACAATGTTCATATTTGTATTCTCAGGGCTACTATGTATGCATCATTATAGGCTATTGTGAGGGTGGTGACATGTAAGTTGATTTTGTTGCTTAATTGAAGTGTTTGAGGAAAGGTGGACCAATCCAATTGGGTGTGATGCTTTTATTGTGGCTTATTTGTCTGGACTACCTTTGTTGTGCCGCATCCTTTCTTTGTACAGGTCAGAAGCTATAAAGAAAGCCAATGGTGTTCATTTCCCTGAAGAGGTATTCATTTCTATTAAACAATGCATATTGTGTTTTAAACTTGAATTGTTGCCTTCATTATCATTTATGTTTAATCAATTATTTGAATTATATAAAGAAACTTTGCAAATGGCTTGTTCAACTCCTCATGGCACTTGATTAATTACTTGCACATGAATCATAGTGTATATCTTTTCACTCATTCATGGGGGGGTTGAAATAGAACATGAAACCGTAAGCTCCCAAGCAGTGGGAGGAGCCTAGGCTCTAACCGCGTGCCTGCTGAAGAATGAGTCGGCGACTCATAGGTAGTGGCTTCGTTAAGGGAACCCTGCGGAGCCGTAGCGAAAGCGAGTCTTCATAGGGAAATTGTCACTGCTTATAAGCACCCAAACCTGGGTGATATGTATATATATATATATATGCATTTATGTTTGCTCTCTGTGTGAGTAGTATACTTTGCTTCTTTTCAATGAAATATGTTGTGTGTTTGATCTTAAAAAAAGAATCCTACTTTAACCATTGAAAAATACAAACTGCCATTCATGTCATGTATTTTGATAAAATGGAGTATAAGAGTTTTCAGTACTAAGATAGTTGAAAATCCAAAACACAAAGTATATATGCAACCAAGAATGGTCTCTAGGACCAATTAGGTTGACTATGAGAGTGAAAGAATAACAACATTCAACAAACTACTACATGTGCCGCATCATGCTTTACCAAGGTTTTAAAACGTTGAGGCATGACACGATATGTTTCAATGGACAAACGGGTGAGCCATAGGCCTTTTAGAAGTGTGTGTGTGTGTGTGTGTGTGTGTGTGTGTATGTGTTTGTTTGTCACTATTTAGAATTAAGAAAGATGATAGATAGTCCACAAATAAATAAAAATGATATAAAGTTTGTATATCTTAGTAAATTAATGTAGTAAGTTAAAATAAAATGCAAGAAAGTTTCACACATAGGCGATGAAGAGTATGAACTGCGTAAACCTTTGATGTAAGAACCCTTTTACGTGTTGCAGCTAAGCTCCCCTTGAGGCGTAAGCCTCACATACTTTCAAATGTTGCTTTGTATCATAATCATGAGTTGAGACTACTGTACCGTGTCTTATTTGCGAGAAAAAAATGTATTGCCTTGGTGCTTAGGAGGCCATGTTTGGGACTTCTTTAATGAGGTTAGTTGGCAGGAATTAGTTGCAGAGTAACCCATACTAATTGCTGCTTAGAGTTCACACCTCATTCGAGTTTAGTTCATTTCTCGTATTTACTGTGCAATGAACCAATAAGAAAGATTGTTATTGGATCAAACTGGTGTCTGATGAATCTACTATTTAATTTGCTTTTATTTTTCGTTGGATTATTTACTGTACTTTAGAATTGGTCATATACATGTTATGCGCCCAACTTCCGTATTTGGGTTTTAAAATTTTATCTATATTATATTTTTCATAGACCTTTCATTTTAATGAGGAATAGTGCATGGAGAATTGACAGACTTTGAAACACAATGACCCTCTTGCTGCTGTAAATGTTCTTCTTACTTGGAAAATTGTTTTCTGATTGAATTTTATTGTGGGGTGCAGATGGGCGATGAGCTCTTTGACGTTCAAGGGAAAAGCTTCTGAACAAGCTCCAGTTGCTTCAGCAAATGTTAATAGTCCACTTGTTTCTATGACTTCAAGTTCTGGCTCTGGTATGTCTAACGTCTAATTACCATTTTAGTTCTTTATGCACTACGTATGAATAATATCGGAGAGTATTTGCAAATCATCATGGGATTCGTAATTCTAATTGGCTATAAGCCTACAACTTTTGTTTGTAACCAAGTTCTTAGGCCACAATCAAAACATGTCTCTGAATAATTGACATTCAATTAAATCAGCAGATTGGAGACGTGTGGCCAAAAGATCTGAAGGATTTTTAATATCGAATGCAAATATGTGGTTTTTTTATCTTTTAGATTGTGATTCAAGAAACGATTCTCAAAACAAACAGAAGTGCATTACAAAATCTACCTTACAAAAAAATCACAAAATGAAACCATGTTGAAATTGTTCTAATTAGTAATTAATCTAAAAATGGTTACTATGTGAAATCTAAAAATTGGATGAGTATCCTTTTGAAGCCTTTTGACTTATTCTGATGATTATTTGTTAGTTTTCTGCAACTGTCAGACTTGATTGTATGTATACAATCAATCCGAAGTAAACTCAATCGACGGATATTAAAATTTAGGCTCTCTAATAGTAACCGTAACATTTTTAGCTGTCAAAAGTATTAGGCTATATTCTATATATCATAGTCATACAATTGGTTACTGAGCTTGGCCTTTTTGAGAATTGTAGTTATGGATGCTCCAGATGCAATACCAAATCATGCAAGTCCTTATGAGAATCCTGGTATTAGCTCAACTGATCAACCTGCCCCTTTATCGCCGACATCATCAGCAGATGGTTGGGGAGAACTTGACAATGGCATTCTGAATGAAGGGCATGACAGTGACAAAGAGAGGTGGGATGATGTTGATCCATTTGAGGAGCAGAAGCCACCTCCAACTCTTACAAACATCTAAGCTGCTCAGAAACGGCCTGTATCAATACTGAAGCCACATGGTAATGATCCTTAAAATCACTTTAGGTTTTGGTATTAAATGTGATATACCTGTTTCCTTTGTTCAATTTGCATAGGCAGCGAGGTCTTTCGTACCAATGAGACGATTGTGCTCATAGTTTGGGTAATGAGTGTGGTAGACAATTCTGCAATACTGCAAACAGTGCAGTTGTTTCACTGCATATTTGCAAGTATTGGTACTTTGAGTGCACTCAATTCTGCCTGTAAAATGTTTAGCTGCATGCCACAAAATATTCAGGCTGCATTCATCCTATCCTCAATCTAACCAGGATTTCTGCATTTCAGCTAGCGGTGTAAGATCCAAAAGTGTGGCTTCCTTGCCTTCTATCGAAGATGAAGATCTTTGGGGATATATTGCTGCTCCTGCCCCCAGAACAGCTTCAAAACCTCTGAACTTGAAACCTGCTGCAGCACCAAATGATGATGACCCATGGGCAGCCATTGATGCTCCTCTACCAACTACTACGGCCAGACCATTGTCTTTAGGCAGAGGTTTTTTTTCTCATTCTCATTTATCATTCACTCACTACTACTAGTACTACTACTAATCTTTAATTTTCTCTAAACAAATCCCAAACACTTGGGAAAAAAATTGATGTTTTACATTTCTTAAACTAAGTGTTATGTCACTGATTTGGAGTGATAAAACCAATCATAGAAAGTTTTTGTTTTCCTTTTCTTGTTTCTGAAAAGATTCTTGTCAAATAGTTTTCTAATAAAACTTATGTAGTTGCTGTTGTTGCAGCTGTAGATTAATAAGAGTTTGTCGCTGCTGCATGGGGCCACATAAGCTGTGACTGGTTAAACTTATCAATTTGTTGATTCAGTACTTTAGAAGCATCTAACTGAAATCCAGGAGTATGCAAGGCTTGTGATCAAGGTACTTTCTTAATCAATTGCTGGTATGACTAATCACGTGAGTGTTATTCAAGATGCTATTGGGGAGAAGGTATTGTTTATTGCATACTGTTAGCTTTCGAGTGCTCATTATACTTCCTTGTGTTACATTTGTTTTCAACAATTGGGCTTTGATAGCATAACAAGCCTTTAACATGGCGATGAAAACTTTTTTTTTATATGCTTTTACCTGCATCCATTTATATTCAAGTTATGTCATTAACTGAATTATATGCCACTTTTTGTTGACTTAATTATCTTATCTTCGATTCTTATTGTTTTGTTTAATCTTTGAGTTTTCATGTATCTCCAGTTTTTCAAGTGTCATTCTTCTTCCAATCTTTTGAATATTGATAATCCAAATGAAGGATTCTTGATTAATTTGACTGTAAGGAATGGATCTCTATTGTCTGTCCCGCATCCCTCCATACCTTGTAAATTATTTCAGTGCTTTCTGCACTAGTTTTAAGCTTTAACATCCTGCTCCTTATTACTTTGTAGTGAACTCCATTATGGTTATGGTTTCCGCAGTCTTCACAAGCACACACATACACACTAATATGCCTATTTGTCTTTCCATAATGCCAATAGAAACAATGATAGGAAGTGATGTAGTTTAAGTAATATTGTCTTCATCAAGAATAAAGATTGTCTTTCCACTGCGAAATCCATCCTTCCTTGATCTTAGGTGTTTGTGCTTCTATAATCCCCTTTCCGGACCATAATCAGGTTTGTTACTTATGCTATACTCTTCCTAAGAAATTGATGTTACTTATGGAATCTTATATTTTTTGTACCACGTCTATGAGTACACATTTCTAAGTACACAAAAGTAAGTTTTTGTTATTCTATTTGTTTTCTAATTAATGAGAGAAATTGAAAACTCCCATCAGTTGTCTTCTTCAGTATTTCAGTGTGTGGTAGTAGTGGTTTTTATTTATATGGTATGTGGTGTGTGACAATGCCACCTCACTTCTTGAGGTTCTTAGATATAGATTGATATTGTTAGAAAGTTGATTTTTATTTGTTATTACTTAGGCTTTTCAGATAGCCTCTTATTGGGAGGGGGTATAACGACCTGTAATTTTGATTTCTTCAGTCAGATTATCTACGAAAAATATCGCAGAAGATGGAAACAAAATCTCAATTAGAAGAAAGTTTTGATTTTGGTTGTATCTTTTGGCATCAGCTAGCATAACAGCTGCCTGCATTGCTCTATTAGGAGCATCCTCACTATTTAATGATGTTGCATTCTACTGGATAGTTCTGATATTCTTTTTGTTGAGGTATTGAGAAAAATGGTACGGGCATACAGTAGTAAACGACCCGATGCCATTGCAGTTGATGTGGAGAACATAGTGGGTGTTCTCTCCAATGAGCTCAAGAATAGAACATCCGGTTAATGTTGCAGCTCACAGTTTCAGCTCACAATTAATGTTGCAGCTCTTGTAATAAATGTTGTGGCTGCAATTTATTCCAGGAATGTTCCCTTGAATGCAGTGCAGGCATGTCTCATGGCTTCTTGTACCATAATTTCTCTTTGTTTGATTTTCGTCTGAATTGTTTCTTTCTGCAGCTTCTTTGGGTCAATCTCATCATGGATACTCTTGGAGCGCTGGCATTGGCCACAGAACCACCAACAGATCAGCTAATGCTCAGATCTCCAGTTGGCAGAAGGTAAGATATCAACATGAAAATTGCAATAAGTATATTTTGTAATTGAAAATGCTCAGATCACCTAATGTTGTTGTTGCTGAATGGAATGCAGGCTGCTAACACAAGTGTTGTTACTAAAGGGAGCAGGTTGCTATATGTTGCAGAGTGCTATGTTGTTACATGTAATGTTGTTTAGGAAGGATTTCTGTTAGATTAGTTGTCAATTAGCTGTCAATAAATGTAGTACTATACTTAAGAGACCATAAGAGAGAAAAAGGGATTCATTTTATTTGTAAGAAAATTGTACACTTGAGCATTTGCTCTACAGGAGATCAGCTATCTCGAACTAGCTTTCTTATTGAATACAATCCATTCCATTTACTGTCATCAATCCAGAATTACAATTACAAGTTCTTCAGTCTGTAATTTCTCTTCATTGCATGTTTTGCATCACTGTCAGTAGAACTGCATTGGCTTAACACCATGACCAGAAAAAAAAAAAAAAAAAAAACACCGTGACCAGTACTTGCCACGGCTTAAAACCGTGGCTAACATTATTGCAACGGCTAATAACCATGGCCATGACTTGCCACGGCTTATAACCGTGGCTAGGACTGGCCACGGCTTACAACCGTGGCTAAAACTATTGCAACGGCTTAGAACCGTGGCTATTCCTGGCCACGGCTTAAAACCGTGGCTAAGATTTTTTGCAACGGTTTATAACCGTGGCTAAATCATCAACCGTCCTGGAGCATAAAACCGTTGCTAATATGTTTTGCCACAGTTTTTAGCCGTTACTGGAGATTTAGCGACGCCTCTACAGCCCACGGCTCTAAGCCGTGACAATGGGTTACCCCCACGGTTAAAAACCGTTGCTGATGGGTATTTTTGGTGTAGTGATTGTTGTTGATTCCTTTATACTTTGTACTCGAACTTATGTTTCTGTTTAAGAGCACTAAAGACTAAGCTCTTTAGCAAACACATCTGCTAGTGCAGCTTTCTAATGCCCTGTGATAAGTGAGTATGGAGAAAAACATCCAGTGTGTAAACTAAAGAAACTACTATTTTTACGTAAATATACATTTCTCTAATTTACAGCAGAAGTGAAAGAAGCTAACTTCACTAACCCAACTGAATTTTTTGTTTTCTTTCTCTTAGGGTACAGATCGATGTTTTAGCTAATAACTAGCTCAGTAAAGGCTTCTCTGGATCAAAATCACTCGGAATTTCAATGGCTAGGTTTTCTCTTTTTTTGGCCCAGAGCACAGAATATAAACCAGAGAACATGAGAAACATTCCAAGTATGCTGCATAATGATATAAACATGTATTAAGCATCTTGCTTTGTTGTTAATTTTCAAATTGATGAACATACATTTGTGTGCCTTGCAATTAATACTAGTGGTCGTGCATGTGTTTGTTCATAAGCTAGAAGACAGTATCAGATTAAAAGTGACTGGACACAGCAAGTACCTTTCTTGGTTGGCGTACTTGCAATATATTTTCAGTGCATTAGGAGTGAAATGGATTACATACCTTCCTAATGTAACTACATCACTTAATAGGACTGTTGAAAGAATCACTGAGAAAACAGTTCCGACGGGGTTGAATGTAGAGACATACATTGGCCCCTTTTTCTTCATTGCCCATAATTGAAAACCAGAGCATCCTCCAGCAACCACACCTCCCTGTATACTAAAAAAAAATCCTTCACTTGGTGCACAAATCAATGGAATACAAAACAATACTAGGCATAAAATTACCATGTAAAAGACATTAGAGAAGGTGTAGCTTATCAATATTAATTGGGAGGGAAAGGCACAAGACAGGATATTACCATGGGATCCATTTACTCAAAAAGCTCTAGCCATTAGAGAATAGGCAATGTATGGATATCAACAGAGAGGTTGCAGGGGGTTTAGTATAGATAGGTCGACAATATCAAGTAGTTGTAAACCCTGGAAGCAGACACTAGTTCTCAATAAGTTGAGATTGTTGGTGGATAAAATCTTTAAAAGGAAGACATTGTTTATCGCTTTGATCCTTGGCGTTCGATATCCTCTAATAGAAACAAAACCGAGTGTATCCCATTTTTCGATTGGATATGAAAATTTTTCATTGAATTTTTTCCATGATGATTACAATTAACAACTTAGAATAGTTATGACCCTCAATCAAGCAAGAACGCAAAGGGCAACTTACTGTAATAAGATATCCAAGGAGAGTTCTTCCACTGATAAACTCTGAATGAACCCATATCTGGCGCTCTTGAACCTAATGCACGAGACCTGTTAAACTGGCAGCAATGAATGATGTAATCATGCTAAGGGACATAGGAGCTGGGAACTCGACCAAAGTTGCTGCCTGTCAATTTAGACCAACAAAATAGAGAACGATTATTCAGGTTAGACAAATTAGATCATCATCTTAAGGATGGTTCAAAGGAAGTGTATTGTGACATTATATTAATCTTAACTAGAATTATATCATTACCTGCAAAATGATGTTAAGTGATAGCGATATAACCGCAGCCATCATGCACAAGGTACCAATGATCTTATCATTGTCGATTCTTGTGTCTGTAGATTCAACGATAGGCTTGGATGCATTAGAATGGAATAAGCTCATCGTAATGGCTCCAGTAATGCAAACTAAAGTTCCCAAGATCTTTACCCAACTGTATCTGCACTGCAGATTGACTTTTTCAAACCTACAAAACCAAAAAAATTACAATCAGGACTACAAAATAGAAGCACGTAAACAAAAAAGTACGTTGATCATCACACATTATGGATTTAAAACGCATTGGTCATTAGAGGCAACATCTAAGTTTTTTTTTTTTTTTTATATATTTTACAGGCCGAGTATTTTTTTTTTTTTTTTTATTGTTTGAACCGACTCTCAATCTGGTTTTGAAGCATGGATGACAAACAAGTACTTTTTTACAGTGATTCGGAAGTGACAGTTCACATTATTCAAGGGTATCTCCCAATGTTATACTCAGAAGAGTTGGAAAGTCATTCATTGCAATGTTACCCTAGGGTATATATTTTCACCTGATTTTTGGATATCAATAGAAATTGGATGGCCCAATTTGATATGTTTCACTCAACAGGACAGACACTAACACTTGGATACCACCTTCACTAAAAGGGTCTCAAGCATATTTCACATCTTTCAAAAAGGGAGTCCAGCGGTAAATCACTTGATACTCTTCTATATCACGCACTGAGAGGCCTCGAGGAAGTTGAAACACAAAATTATTATTTGTGTCATTTAATACCACACCACCATTACTGAAATTGAAGTTTCCAATTGCAATGGCCCATATCTATCATCAAACATGTGAATGATAGTTGCTCATTATCAATGGTTATAAACATAACATGATCTCTTGAATACATGTCAAAATCACTCAACCAGTAGTAAATTTCTAAATGATCCTGACCCACGTCAAAAGTAATTTGTAACAACTATCACAAGGAGACTACAAAGTCCCACAAGACCAAATACTAGTTGGATATTTCAAACTTGAACCAATATGTTTTGGAGTGCATAAAGACCTCATTTATACACCAACGTTCTGTCCAGATTAAACCGTGCTCCAAATAAAGTGTTGAGTGTGTAAATCATTAGAGTACTGAACTCGGACTCAACTAATGCATGTGCTCAGCATGCTTTAATCGTTTCAAAGGTAGCTCCAAAACAAAAGCTTGACAGTAGAAAGAGTTGAAACTAACAAGTGTAGATCAGAAAGCCAACCCATAAAATAAAATAAAATAAATAAAATACAAAAAAATAATAATAAATGAAATGAAACACCTGAAAAGCCAAGCGATGATGAAGATGAGTCCAGGCGCAAGATTGGGCATGCTAGAAGCAGCTGCTGCTGAAGTCTTCTTAACCACAATCAGCATTAAAGTTTGGAATAAAGTTACTGTACAAATCAAATGGAACCCCAAATGAATTAATTAATTAAATGTGCAAATCATTAACAAACGCATCTCACATACATGAAGCAGTACGTTGAGCAAGTAATTTTTTGAACAGCATATAATTAATTAATGCAGAATATTAACCTCCAATGGAAATCAATATAAACTGACCAAACAACCTTAGGCTGAATTTCTTGGGCCACAGTGTTCTGTAAGTTGTGCACACACAAAAAAAAAAAACATATACTGGCACTGTGAGTCTGTGACCAAAAAATGAAAAAAAAAAAAAACAAAAAACAAAAAATGTTGAAATTAAAGAAGAAGAAGAGAAAACCTTTCAAAAATGATAGAGAGAGGCAAGTAGAAGAGGTAAGCGATCAAGTTGGCATAAGTGACTAGAAAGAGAGGTTGTATCCCCAAAGACATTATATATGAAAGGGAACGATCTGTCATTGATACCCCTTCTCATGGGTAATACATTTGTATATATACAATGGTTATAGAGTTTGTTACAACTACTTGAAAACTACATATCTGATTTAGAATCTACAACTCATAGTTCACAACAACTAGATAGAGTTCAATTTCGATATGGTCTCCTAACACCCTCCCGCAAGCTGAACGGGTTGAGCAACCACGGAAAGCTTGGATCGCAAATGAGTGAATCGCAGGGAGGTAAGCCCCTTGGCAAAGATGTCAGCAACTTGGTCAACACTATTGAGAAACAACACACGAAGTTGACCCCAAAGAACTCGTTCACGAACAAAATGACAGTCAACATCAATATGGTGAGTGCGTGCATGAAACACAGGATTTGAAGCGAGATAAATGGAAAAGATGTTGTCACAGAATAAAATGGGGGGGCGCCGAGCTAGTAAATCCAAATCTTTGAGAATATATTGAATCCATGCGAGCTCCGCAGCTGTGGTGGCCAATGCTCGATACTCAGATTCAGTGCTTGAGCGAGAGACAGTGGGTTGTTTCTTTGAGGTCCAAGATATTAAATTTGTCCCCAGGAAAATACAAGAACCAGATGTTGAACGTCTATCATCAGGAAATCCTGCCCAGTCAGCATCACTATATGCTCTAAGAGTAAAGTCCAGAGATGGGCGAATTTGAACGCCATAAGCCAGGGATCCTTTCAAGTATCGAAGAATATGTTTTACCAATGAAATATGCACATTTGTTGGTTTGTGCATATATTGACATGCTTGATTAACGGCATAAGAGATGTCTGACCGTGTCATCGTAGCATATTGAAGAGCACCAACAATGCTCCGATAAAATGAGGAATCCATAAGGGGATCACCGTGATTAATTGACAGTTTCGAACCTGGAGGAACAGGACTACTCATGGGCTTGGCATCAAGCATATTGGCACGTTTTAAAATATCTAAAATATAACGAGTTTGTGTGAGTAACAAAGTGCCATTAGTCCGAGTCACTTCGATTCCAAGAAAAAAATGTAAGTCGCCAAGGTCCTTCATTGCAAATTGAGATTGAAGCGAATGAACCATCGAGTTAATCAATGAAGAGGAAGATTCGGTTAAAATAATGTCATCAACATATAATAATAATACCAAGATCTCGCGATCATCCCGACGAACGAACATGGAGGAGTCAGACTGACTACACACAAAACCCAATTCAATAAGAAAATAACTAAATCTTGTAAACCAAGCTCTAGGGGCTTGCTTGAGACCATAAATAGCTTGGTTTAATTTGCAAACAAAGTTCGGTCGTGTGGGATCCTTGAAGCCTGGTGGTTGTCGCATATATACATCTTTGTCAAGAAACCCATGTAAAAATGCGTTTTTGACATTTAATTGGCGAATTTGCCATGATAAACTATGAGCAATAGACAACACAACCCAAATGGTGCATGGTTTCACAACTGGGGTAAATGTTTCATCAAAATCGACTCCGTGTGATTGAGAACACTCTTGAGCCACCAAACGGGTTTTGTATCGTTCAATTGAACCATCAGCATGGCGCTTTAATTTATAAACCCATTTGCAACCAACTACTTTAGAAGCAAGTGGAGGCGATAGTAGAGTCCATGTATTATTCAACATCAAAGCATTGTACTCATCCATCATAGCAGCCTTCCAATCAGGATGAGTAGATGCCTCCTTAAATGAAGAAGGTTCAATCTGAGCCAATTGAGCTTGAAAACATTTGGGCAGTGGGTGCTTGACACCTAGATAGACTTTGGGTTTCAGCGAGCCAGTCTTTGATCGTGTAATCATATGATGGGTGGGTTGAGGTGATGATGGTGGTATTGAATGTGATGTTGGAGGTTCATCAGATGATGGTCAATTGGAGGTTGGTTGTTGAATATGATCATTAAGAGAAGAATTTGGGATTGTGGATGTTTCTGATATAGGGAATGATGGATCGCTTGGAGATGTGGCACCACCACTACATCTCCAAATTGCGTAGTTTCAGTAATGTGGTGGGAGTTTGGAGCCGATGTATTAGTTGATAAGGATGGTATATGGGTTGGATTAGAAGGCTTGGTTGGTAAAGAAAGCATAGGAGGTGAACTAATAGATCCATATGAAGAGATGATATCATCTCAATTGTGTTTACCTGCTAATGAAAAAAAAAATTCATCAAAAATAACGTGGCGAAATGTATACACACACCCAGTTTTGTAATCAAGACATAAGTAGCCTTTATAATTTGGTGGATAACCAATAAAAATACACTCCAATGTACGTGGATCCAACTTGTCTTTTGCATAGGCTCCCAAAAATGGATAACAAACACAACCAAAGACTCGCAAGGCACTATAGTCCGGACTTCTGGAAAATAAAACTTGATAAGGCGATCTTTTGTTAAGTGTTATGGATGGAAAACGATTGATCAAGAAAGTAGCAGTCCGAAATGCATCAAACCAAAATGGTTTAGAAAGCCCTGCTTGAAACATAAGTGTTAAGCCTGTTTCCTTGATATGACGAATCTTTCTCTCAACTCTTCCATTTTGTTGTTGAGTATGAAGACAAGAAATATGTTGAAATATTCCATGAGTGCGCAGAAATTAAGAGAATGGACCACCTGTAAATTTTGCCCCACCATCACACTGAAAGCTTTTGATGTTAAGACCAAACAAGTTTTCCACCAATGACTTGAAATTAATAAAACAAGCAAGTGCCTCACACTTTCGAACTAAAGGAAAAATCCAACTAAATCTTGAATAATCATCAACTAGCAATAGATAATATCGATAACCACTTCTATTAATAATAGGAGATGGACCCCATAAATTAGCATGAACCGGTTCAAGAGGGGACGAAAAAAATAACTTGAATAAACAAACGGAAGCCTGTGAGCTTTCCCAGCAAGACAATCTGAACATAATTTATTAAAACTTTTATTGCCTGAATATTTCAGGACTTTATTCTTTTTCAAAAATGATAAAATCTTGGGATTAAGATGCCCCAATCTTCGGTGCCAATTCTCCATTGAAGTGCGTTCACCATAGCAAGCCCTTGCCAATAAACATGAAACAAAATGTGGAGAAATGGGGAAAAGGCCACCTTTACTCGGTCCGCTTAGAAGCACCTTCTTTGTCATTAAATCCTTGATAAGAAAACCAGAAGGTGTGAATTCAATAATGCATTTGTTGTCCTTAACAAACTTTTCCACTGATATAAGATTTTTAGCAATGGCAGGCAGATGAAGGACATTCCATAAATGAAATTGTGTAGATGGAGTAGAAATAGAAATGTTACCATAGTCATGAATCAAAAGTCCAGTGCCATTTCCAATAATAATTTGATCAGCCCCACGATAACCAGATTTATTTGACATATGAGAAGCATCTGCAGTAAGATGGTCTGTGGCTCCCGTGTCAAGATACCAGTTTGGATCCGAAAGAGACATATTTGCAAATGATTGAGGAATATTATCAGTTTGGTAATCAGGATCATAACGGTTAAAGCACTTTCCTGCCTTGTGACCTGGTTTCTCACATATTTGGCAAACAACATAGTTAGATCGATCATGATGAGAAAAAGAATTAGATGTACCTCTTTTGTCATTATAATATCCTCGACCCCGTCCATGTTCTTGAGTGTTACGGCCTGTACCCCGGTAAGTTGAACGACTTGTGCCTGGATAGTTCGGACGGCTTATGCCCCGAGCATCACCTTTCTTTGTATAGAAAGCAACAAGTTCATTGGGTTGTTTCTTCTTTAGAGACTCCGGTAAACGATCTTAACTGATTAACATTTCAGTCAAAGAATAGAAATCAGGAAATCCACCAAAGCGAGTCATCATCGAGGTGACGAAACTCTCATACTCAGTAGGGAGGCCATTAAGAGTATACAAAACTATATCATTGTCCTTTATTGGCCCACTAGCAGCAGCTAAAGCATCACTGATACTTTTAACTTTATCAAGATATTTTGCCATTGAAGTTGTTCCCTTATCAAGGGAATGGAATTGTTGCTTTAGTAGTAAAAGCCTTGATTCATAACGAGAGAAGTACAATCGTTCGAGAGCATCCCATGCTTCCTTTGATGTGTTAACACCAAACTTGTGCAAGGATAGATTCTGACAAGGTGTCATTGATCCAACTCAACACAAGTTGATCAGTACGTCGCCATAAGAGATAGGCAGGATTCATCTCAGGTAAACCACTTTCAGTATTCTGTGACAAAAACTCATGTGGAACAGGATAGGAGCCATCAACAAACTTAAACAAATCATGGCTTTGCAAAGTCGGTATCATTTGTTGTTTCCACATAAGGTAATTCCCACGGTCTCGATCTAACTTATTCGTCACTAGATTGGCAAGGGTGTTAAACGAGATAACCGTAGCATTAGCATTGGTTGGAGATGATGGAGTCATAGAAACTGAAGATGAAGATGTAGGAATCATGATGGCAACCAAACACACAAAAAAATCGAGATGAAGACTACTCGAGTAGAGAGTCCAAAGAATTTTGAGAAAGGGAAAAGACTACTAAAAAAAATAGAGTCCACACAAATCAGATCTCCAATAACATATTATCGCTCTGATACCATAAAAGGGAACGATTTGTCATTGATACCCCTTCTCATGGGTAATACATTTGTATATATACAATGGTTGTAGAGTTTGTTACAACTACTTGATAACTACATATCTAATTTAGTATACTACAACTCATAGTTCACAACAACTAGATAGAGTTCAATTTCGATATGGTCTCCTAACAATATAACTACTCATTACTCCATGTCCAGAAGAACAAAAGTTGCACCATCATTAGTCCCAGTACCACCGGAACATCCTCGACGAATTCTGCCTTCACCAATGACATCATCTGGATCTCTAGCTGTTGTTGCTGCAGTGAAGGTGCAGGTTGGATCTCTTGAAAGATATTTTTGTACCTAGCTTCCTTGTCTGGCCCTTCTCTCTTCTCCTTTTTGTGTATGTAGGTAGCTATCTTCTAACTTTTGAGTGACAAGTGATAACTAACAGTCAACCTTGGTCTCTCAACCTCCAAAGCAAAGCAAAGCAGAGAGTCCATGCCATTGCCTGCCTACTAGTCTTGCCCTTGTTCTTCTTTAATAACTGAGAAAAAAGAGGAGGAAAGTAGGAAACGGTGTTTTGGATTTTTCGTTGTAATAAAACAAGACTTGGTACTTCGTAAGGTAACTTTTTTTTTGGTGGCAACACAAAGTGCGAATGAAACTATTACCAAGTATTGTTTTTCTCCTACTGACGTTTGAGGTGGATGTGGATGTTTGGACTAAAATAAAAAAATCAAGTATGTGGCTTCGTTTTTATATTCTTGGTACTACTTTTAGGATGAGTTTAGCGGCACAGCACAGCCAATGGCATGACATCTCCACGGTTGGAGCTTGGCGGATGTTACCACTCGGTCTTGGGTTCGAACCCAGTTTGCGGCATCTTTATCAGTTTATGGTGTGTTGACCAGTTCTGGTCTTTAATGGGTTCTGGGATCCTATAAAAACCTTGCTCGCCTTCCAAAAAAAAAACTGGCACGGCATGGAGTCGGCAATCTGGGAAGCTGCTACTGTATGAATTAACAATGTTAATGTTGTGTCCTGCCCTGCTGCCGCTTCTCTCACTCAATCCAATCCAGATTCTAATGCACAACATTTTCCTCATCTCCTCCTATTACTTCCCAGACTGCCAGGACAATCTTCTTAAATCAAAATTCCCTGGAAAAATAAAAACTAATTTTAAAAAAAAATTGAACATGTTAGAGTTTAAATGGTGTGATTATATATTTATATATATATATAGACACGCACACACAAATCAGGAAAAAAAAGGGGGGAGATTCATCTTTGTATTGTAAGATATGTTACTCCACCATTTCCATAGCCTTTGGTGCTGGTTCTTCATCTTTGTCTTGCAAAATGCAAAATCGGCACATGATAGGATCAAGATCGGGATCGGGATCGGGATCGCGAGATCTGGGATGCCCACCCCTAATGGAGAGGAGTTGGATGTGCTGTGACTCAAACTAATTCATTTATTATTAGACTTTCTGAAAATGTTATCAAACTAAAATATTCCCTAATAAGTGGTTTAGTGATACTTATACATTGAATTTGTTTAATTTCTTTGAATGAGTAAAGTGGAAAATAGTTAATCGCATTGAGATTATTTGTTGGAAAAAAGATCTAGAAAACAATCGAGGTTACTAAAATCTTGAAGAGTGAGAGAAAATAGATTATAATAATTTTTTTAAAAGGGGGCCTTTAAACGTGCCCTCTGCATGACCGTATTGTTGCTACCAGATATTTGAACTTCTCATTTTACTCTTAGCCACGATTAAGAAAAAAAAGTATGTTTATAATCAGTGACGGAGCCAGGATTTTTGTCGAGGGGGGGCGGAGTGATGTCATAATTAATTAAATATAATATAAAAATTAGTTATTTTAACATGAATTTTTTTTTTAAATCCAAAATTCTTCCTGGCCTAGAAAAACCAGCGAGGTTGCTGTCTGGGGAGGCAAAAATACACTTTTGCCCCCCTATTTAACAACCTTTTTGGAAAAGGTGTTTAAAGAGGGGGGGGCAAAAGTGTATTTTTGCCCCCCAGGCAGCAAACCAAGCAGGGGGACCCAGGCCCTGTAGAATTACTACTATATTCATTGATTACTACTATAGCAAAAAGGGGAGTACAACAAAGACAGTCATTGAAGATGATTACTATTATATTCATTGAAGATGATTACTACTTATAGAAACACAACAGAAGAGAAGGGTTTGAATCATTGATTACTACTACATGAAGAAAATGAGGAAGAGATTGAGTTGCTTACGATTTTTTTTGTGGAGATGACCAACACAGTGATTAATGAAGGCACCTGGTACCTAGAAGAAGAAGAATAAGGTGGTTTGGATCCTACTGGATCTTGTGAAGATGAGCTCAAATAACTCAATAGTTATAGATCTTTTTTAGATGATGAAATATAGGGGTTTCCCTCATCTTATCCAATCGATGGAGTGTGAAGAAGAAACTGTGAATTTTGGTTTCTTTGAGGAGCAGTTCTAGCTGGTCTGGGAAACCAGCCTGATTTCCCTGCCTGGGAGGCGAAAATACATTTTTGCCCCCTCTTTAAAACATCTTTTTGGAGTATGTGTTTAAAGAGGGGGGGCAAAAATGTATTTTCGCCCCCCCCCCCCCCAGGCAAGGAAGACTCGCTAGAATTTCTGTTCTTTGAGAGATTTGAGGGATTTAACCTCTATCTCTAACTCTAAAAGTATAGTTTGAATTCCCAAATTCTAGACAGCCTGGGAGAGGCTGCCTGAGGGGCCCAAAATACAAGTTTGCCCCCCCCCCCCCTCTTTAAATACCTTCTCCAAAAAGTTGTTTAAAGAGGGGGGGGGCAAATTTGTATTTTGGCCCCCCAGGCAGCAAACCAGGCTGTCTACCCGAGCTGTCTAGAATAACTCGTTTGAATTTGATATGTACATGATTTGAAGGATAAAGTCCTGGTTAAAGTGAAAAGTGAGAATAGAGGGGCACATAAAAAAACTAATTGGGGGACAAATAAATTATAAAAAAAAAAAAAAAAAATTCTCAAAAGTCAGTGGGGGCACTTGCCCCCACTCGCCCCCTCGTAGATCCGTGCCTGTTTATAATTCACATGCATCTCTCGCCCATGCGGTACATCCTTGTGTAAAAATTTTCAGTTCAATCATGGCATGTTACTGCAAAGTTCAATGCTACAAATTAATTACCTTTCAAATACAACATGGCACTAGTTTTTGTCATGAGCCACTTGTGTTTTTGCAAGCTTGTTGTTAGTAGCACCCACTATTTAGATTAAAGACACCCATCGATTAGATCACCACATTAAAATGGTGCCCACCCAAAGTATACCCACGAAAAGTTGGGGTTGACCCATATGCATTTGACTTTCCCTTAGGTTATAAGAGTCACCGAGGGCTTCTAGCTGCACCCACATTTATTTAGCCCATCACCACCCTTTTGGAGGGAAAAAACATAATCAAAATTTCAATTTGTGCACAAAAATAAATAAATTCGAGTCCCTTTCATAGAACTCGCAGGCATGAGTAGTTAATGGTACTCAATGATTTTTTTATTTTATTTTTTTTACAACTAAGTGGTGTTTTGCAAGAACTTTTGTGAAACAAAAAATTTCAAAATTTTAGAGTCCTTTTTCATTGAACTAGCTGGGCATGGTGGCGAGTTTAGCAAAGGATATTGGAATTCTTTTTTTTTTTTTTTGACAATTGAAAGGTGCTTCACAAGAGCTTTTGTAGGGGAAATCATAATTTTTGAGTTCCCGCAATTATGCCTACGAGTTCCATGAAGAAGACTCAAAATTTTTGAATTTTTTTCCACAAAACCTCTCGTGTAGTGGTACAGTGAAAATTTTAAGGATCTTTTTCTTCCTCAAAAAAGGTGGTGGTGGGAAGAATAAAGTGCGGTATAGTTAGAAGCTATTAGAGTCACCCCCACCAACCCATCATCTTCATAATTACTAATTTACCTCATTTACCATCTATTTACCTCGTCCACCACCACCATCAAACCACAAAACTTATTTTTCATTTCATTCACTTTAACTTTTCTTCATATTTTTATTTTTTATTCCTACTTTTCCATCTTCATCATTTTCATGCTCTTTTTATTATCTTCTTTTCCACATCTATTTTTTTTATTTCTTCTTTTGTCCTCCTCATCCCACTTCACCATGTACTATCATATCCAAGTCGTCACTTCCATTGCCACCTCCCATCACTCCCCATTTTTTTTTAAAGAGACATGGTTCGGCTGGCTGAATCAAGCTATTTTAATTCACAAAGATGTACCTGGTTTTGATGGTTGTATTTTCTGAATGAAATTTGGTTTGGCTGGACGAATCTCCTTAATGAGACTCAGTTTAGCTTGCTTGATCTCATTAAGGAGACATGGCCAAAAAAAATCAAGTCAGCCGAAAAAAGGATGAAAATAAGAAAGGGGAAAGGTAAGCGAGTGGAAGGGGATTAGGAGTAAAAGGGGAGGTAGCGGTGGTGATGACATAGTTTGATTATTAAGGTGGTAGTGATAGTTAAGAAAGAATAAATATATATTATTAAAAAAATACATGATGTATGGACGAGAAGGAAGGAGAATGATGAGATGAAGAAATGAAAATGAGACAAATAAGATAATTGGAGAAGGTTAAAAAAATAAAGAAGAAAGGTAAAGATGGGGGTGGTGGTGATGGTGGACAAGGAAATAAGGAAGTAAGATGCCAAGGATGAGCTTTCGAGAAGATGAAAGGATGGTAGTGGTCTAAAATTAAGGAGATAAGTTTTGAATTATCAATGTATATTTTTTGCTAAAGTCGTGATAATTGATGGCGGCTCTAATCTAAGTTGTGGGTGTTGAAAATGTGAGGTATGCTATGACACTAAAAAATGCAATGACACGATGCTAATAGTGACTAAGGCGATGAATAATCAGTTTTCGAAAATCGGTTTGTTTTAAAAACAAGTGAAAGTATTCAACTTTGACAATCTTTGCATAAACTTATCAAAGGTTTATGTTGTGACTCAAGAAGAGTCAACATCACAATGTTCACAAGTTTAGTTGATTCCCAATTAAAACCTTTTGCAAAATTCCCAAAGGAATCCTAAGTATGCAAGTTCAACATACAAAAATGTAAATTATGGAAAGTAATGACAACTTAGCTAAACATGCAAGGTAAGGTAAATAGAGTCAAGTGGAGAAAAAAGCAAACCAGGCAAAGACACTGATATATCGAGGTTCACTTAAGCCAGACTTTGATTGGATCCGACCAGTTACTTCCTCGGTGGAAATGGCTCACAAGCCTTAAGTTTCCGTTACCTGATTAAATGAAAACTCATTTCTCAATCAACATTCCACAACCTTGCAAGTCTAATTGTCGCACTCCAACAAGAATTACCGACATGAACCAAATACTCTATTATGCAAGTCTTACGAACATCTTGGCGATCACCAACGGGATACAACCACAAACAAGTCTTACAGGCGTGTGTTTGGGATCTCGGAGATACAACTTGGTCTTATATTTGTGCTCCGGGAGACTTAAATATTCCCTAAGATCACAACATCATGGGATGCAACACAACCACGTCCTACCACCTCCTTAGGACTCCAAGGTGACAATTATTCGTACAAATCGACTCCATGAATTCAAGAACCCACACGGGGTGAAGGTAAGTGTAGGCAAGCTAACATTCAATGGGTTTTTTTTCTTTTAGTAACGCTCGTTTATTGGATAGAGAGACATAAAGCTACTTTACATTCACTCTCTCACTCAATGGAAAATGATAAAAGTTTCACTCATGAATGAGATGAAGTGGTTGAAGGTTCAACAACTTTCCAAATAAGGCATGTACCAATACAAAGCTACATTTAACTCTTCTTCCTCACTTATTTTCTCTTTTTTCTCTTTAGATAACCAAATAGACAATGAAAAAAGGAAAAGTTTTTTTCTAGAACCTCATGGGGTCTCTCAGAAGAATATGAGCTTTGAGTGGATGACGTCCCTACCTGTTTTTTCAGAACGGCTAGATTCAATATCACTCCTTGCTTTATTATAATGGTCGTTGTTGCGGGTTTAACCGGCCTAAATAAACAAACTAATTTGACCCACTTGTAATAACCGCAAGTGCACGGTGTCTAACTGGTAGACAACGGCAAGTACGGGTCGATCCCACGAGGAAGGTGGATTAAATTGAATTTAATAATTTAATTAAACTAATTTGGAGAAAATGGGGGTTACAGTGTTTAAAAATCCAAGTTAAACAAAAGTAATAAAAATAACAAAAAATAAAAGAAAAGAGTTGGAGGGAAACCACAATTTGCAAAATATTTTTCAAGCTCCTAAAATTATATTCAATTTTTCTTATTATTCCAATTTCAAATAAATGACTCTAGCAATGTATAAACTCCTAGCATTAATTGTCTTTTTAGGGCACAATTAATCACAAGTTTAATTATTCAATTAAAATATGCTTGATTTATAACATAATATTTTTCTAACAACCTAAGATGCATGACATATTAGGTGAAAGTAAAATATTATAAATCGCGAATCAATTAATATTAATCATGGAATAATAAAGTAAAATGAAATTAATTCTAGAGTTTGAGACTTAATTCACTGTGGTGTTAAAGAGCATTCAGCAGGGTGCAAACAGGAACAGGTCCAGTGTGGCTCAGCAGATCCTAGTGGGTGCAAATAGTTCTGATCTTTCTCAGCCGAGGTGCTCTCAGCAAGGTCCACTGGGTGCCAGTAGCATCAACTTGATTTAAGTCTCTGTGGTGGTGCGTGGTGCAGCCGGTGACGGTGGTTGAAGATGAAGTGAAACAGGGTTGTCACGCCCCTGTTTCGGTGGAGTGGAGGAGAGAAAACAAAGATGGATAGGCTGTGGGTGGTGATTTTGCTTGGTTGGGATGGTGATGAGAATCACAAATTGTGAAGAAGAGGTTTTGGTATTCTGTATTTTTTTATTTCCCTTCTCTTCTTCCCTTTCTTATTCATTTCTATTGTATTTATAGATAATTAAGAAAATGAACTTGGACAAGTTAAGGGGAGGGTTCAATGAGTGATTTAAGGCTTAAATCAAACTAGAATCTTGGATAATTAAGAGAATATGTTTTGGGTTTGATTGGGTTTGAGAAAATTAACTTGGACAAGTTAAGGGGAGGGTTCAATGAGTTATTTAAGGCTTAAATCAAACTAGAATCTTGGATAATTAAGAGAATATGCTTTGGGTTTGATTGGGTTTGGCATTGGGTTTGGGTTTACGGATTTGGTTTTGGGTTTGGTTTTGACTTTAGGTTATGGGCTTAGGCTATTCTCACCTCCACTTCCTCTGAAGTCACCGTCTGTGATTTATTCATTGCATTTTTCTTTGATTTCTTCGTTATTGCTCCGAATTCTACAAAAACACAAAATTTTAATAATTAATTTAAAATAAAATAAAACAAGGATTAACAAAAATATAATAAGAGGTAAAAAATGTTATAATTATGTGATTATCAGTCGCCTGCTGAAATGACCACTCAGGAAGTGAAGTCAACTTTGCCTGGTCCGTATCTCTCTTTCAAATAAAAGAGATTCCTTAGATGAATAGGTTGAGCTTATTTGTTAAGGATTTGTTAAATCTTCTCGACTATATTGATGATGCACTTGGAGTAACAAGCAGGTGGGACATAAGAAAACTATGTCTAAATTGGACCGGGTGATGATAAATCAAGATTGGCTTGTGAGTGCGCCCAACTCAGAAGCTGAATTCATTACCGCAGGAGTATCGGACCACTCCCCGATGACATTAACCATTTATGAGCACAAGAATTCGGGTCCAATTCCATTCAAATTCTATAATTATTGGATTCATGAACCTGGCTTTATGGAAGTAGTTCAGCACGCTTGGGAAAATGTAGTGGAAGGAAATGACATGTATTCCTTTGTGAAAAAACTCAAGTTGGTCAAACTGGGGCTGATTGCTTGGAGAAAAGAGAGGTTTGTTAATACAAAATCCAATGTGGTTGTAACCAAATAGTCTTTGGAGAGAGTGCAACAACTGGTACAACTAAACCCATTGGACCACATCATAGCACATCAGGAGAAGGAGGCAGTGAGGAGTTATGTTTTTGCACTTAGAAATGAAGAATTAGAAACTAAACAACAGTCTAGAGCCAAGCATATGCAAGGGGGTGATGAAAATGTAGCATACTTTCACAACTACCTAAAGGAGAGAAGATCTAAAAACAAGATTCTTTCAATATACACTGGTGACAATGTAAAACTCGAAGATCCTAAAGAAATCAATGTTGAGTGCATACGGTACTTCAAAGAGATCTTTGGAGGTCAGCGGGACCAAATTGACTCTGATGTGATAGAAAATCTACAGCCAGAGAGGGTGATAGAGTCTTTTGAGAGCAATGAACTCATTCAAGATGTTACCCGGAATGAAATCACTGAAGTCACTACAAGAAAAAGTATCATCAATAGCGTTTCAAAACCGCTATGGTATCCTACTATAGCGGTTTAGTAACCGCTATGACAGCCAAAGCTATAAAAGAAACACGGGCTATCATAGCGTTTTAAAACCGCTATGGTAGGTAGACTATTAATAGCGGTTGAAAAACGCTATGGTAGACTATCCATAGCGGTTTAAAAACGCTATCGAAGACTGCAAAACAGCTATGGAATACTCTACTATAGCGTTGGAAAACCGCTATAGTAAACTATATATAGCAGTTAAGAAACGCTATCGAAGCCTATAAAACCGCTATTGAATACTCTACTATAGCGTTTCAGAAACGCTATAAAAGGCTCTATCATAGCGTTTCAAAAACGCTATGGTAGAGTATACATAGGAATTTTTTTTTTTTTTTTTTTTTTTTTTTTTTTTTACTTTTGATTACATCTTATAGGTAAGTATAATTCAGCACGTGCATCAATTCTTGCATCAGGTAAGTAAAATTTAATATGACTTTTTATTAAATTTAAAAACAACATTTACAACCTCTGATCAACAAATTCCAGCAATTGCTTTCAAGCAATTCATTACAGCAACAACATTTACAATTCATTACAGCAGAAATTTAGATCATTCACAATTCATTACAGCACGTGCATCAATTCATTACAGTAGAAACAACAGCATTTACAATTCGACATTGTGCAGTCCATTGCATCCTCCTGGAGCTTTTCTTTCATCTGAAGCATTTACAATTCGACATTGAGAGTGTAACTGCATTATTACTCAGAAACTTTCATCTGAAGCTAGCCACACTAACTGCCTTTTTGTGTAATCCCAGATACTGTGAGAGTGATGCTTGTATGTAATCCCCAGTTGGTTTCCCAACTTAGTTATTGACTACCACTCAATAGATTTGAAAAATGAATTTCTGCGACTCTCACCATAAGTAAAACAAACAAAGAATCATGAACCTTATTGAGCATAACTCTTCCATGTAACAAAGAAATGGATTATAAGGAAAATACAAACAGTATCGAACCTACACATTCTTATTGAATATGATATAAACTGATAAGATCTATAACACGATAGTAAGAATTTTGTTAAATTTTTCATTAAAACCCCAAATCAAACCAATAGACAGAACATTTATAAGTCTTGAGATGGCAAGTATCACTTTCAAATGTACAACTAATAGGCATAAACAAATCCAGTAGCAGCATTTCTTGAGCACAAGCTTCAGATGCAAATTTTAAATGTCAAGTGAAGCGTTACCTGGTGCAGAAGAATAATTAGAAGGTACCTCCTGCTGACAGACGGATGAGTTTGTCTCATCATTAACTCCTTGGTAATGATATAATTGACTTGGATCTGATGGCAGAGCTCCATCTCTGGTGCTATATGCATGCTCATCCGAAGTATAAGATGACGATGGTCTAGAAGTAAAGGATGAAGATTCTGCCAGATGATTTTCGAGTGGCCCGTGGGGATGTCCTAAAGAAACTGAAAACTGTTGCTGGTTTGGAGCAGGAACCGAAGATTGCTGCATATCTGTATAATGAGGATCAGTAACATGTTGATATGCATCACGGTAACCATGATTTTGCTCATCAGATCTGGTAGGAAATGTTGTATAATGTGGTTGCTGGTGCTGGTGCTGGTGTTGATGCTGATGCTGGCCCTCCATGGCATCTTTAGCTGCTGCCCATGCTCTGGCCCTGGCAGCCCAATCCTCTTCATGGCTGTTGGGATTAATCCCATCTGCCGTTACATAACTGTATAAGTCAAGAGCACTGTATACAGAAAAAAAAAAAAAAGTGAACTAGGAAATAACAAAGCCAAGGCCCAAAGGAAGAGAAGATTCTTTTCAATATCTTGAAAGGATTAAGTGCAACATTTCCAATTCCTTGTTGATTTACTTCATTGTAGAGAAGGAACTCTGCCAACTAAGTACCTGGGTCTTCATTTGGGAGCTAAACTAAAATCAAGAGCCAGGTGGGAGCCATTAATGTTTTACCAGTCCCAGGAGGTCCATACAAAAGAACTCCTTTTGGAGGGCGAACTCCTAGTTTCTGGAACCTTTCCTTGTGAGTCATAGGAAGAACAATGGCCTCAACAAGTTCTTGGATCTGTATTGAAATAAACAGAAAACAGTTCATAATCTAAACCATGGATGCTTAGAAAGGAAATTTTATGAAGCATAACCAACCTGCTTCTCCAATCCTCCAATGTCATTGTAATCTTCAGTTGGCTTTTCATCAACCTCCATAGCCTTTACACGGGAATCATATTCAGAGGGAAGTGTGTCCAAGATTAGGTAGCTGTCCTTGTACACCCCAACCAAATCACCAGGCTTTAGCTTGTCTGGGTCAACAAGACCAACAACAGGCAGGAAGATTGTCTGTCATCAAGATCCAACCAAAAAAAAATCATGATTAAGAAACAATTTCACTAACCTAGAATACATAGCATCATAGGGATTCACCAAACAAATTTTTAACTAGAATCAATAATTATTTACAAACAGTTGAATTGTCGTCATGCTGTTCTACTATATTTTCTGTCTTCTTCAAACTTAGACCTTCTACTAACCAGACTAAGTGCGCACATTTTCCATGATTACCTTCTAAATAAATGAAGAAACAGCCCATAGATCTAGAGTGATTTACCTTCAGGCTAGTTCAGGAGTAAAACACATCTTTCATGTCTTTCATGGCATTAATACTAATTTTCTACATTAATTTTCATCACAACATATTGGCCACAAATGCACACATAAAGATAAATTTGGACAAGTGAAGCAACTTAATCCATCTCTTTCTTCTGCAGTGGACTGTGTCACAACCATATCTAAATTTCTTTTCTTTCTCTGTCTACATCTCCCTAAGAATGAAAAAATCACAAGCCAGTCATCTCTATAAAGGAACTACAATTTAATGAATGGGGCATAGACATGAACCAAGTAATATAATGGTAAGGAAGAAAAATTTTTCACCTTCTGGTATATAACAGACAAACTGTTAAACTCATTGAATATGCGGTCTTTTATTTCACTACTCTGAGTGTCTGCAAAGACTGAAACTGCTTGCTTAGGAGGGTTCACGACACATTCTGCTACAGATACAGTATATTGCAAAAGCCTGTAGTAGAATAAGGCTCTGTCATGAACACCCTGCAGTGAATTCACCATTTAATACATTATCCAAGCATAAACTGTTTTAAGACAAAGGCATCAAGGTCTATGTACATCCAACAATATAACATTTAATCAAAGTCTCACCTGATGAGAATCAGAAAGACCTGCAGCAAGTGCAGCTCCTAGTGCTTTTTGGGTCTCGGGTGGTTTTCTAAAGAAACATTTTACCACTGCAGTGAGAAGGTGCAATCGAACCTGCATAGCACGGAGAAATAATTTATGACTTGATTCGACTTTTAGTTTAGCAACCGTCCACTAGGCAAAGAAATTTGAGAGGCCAAATCTTCTATTTTTTTATTTCATTTTTTCAATTCATACAATACTATCATTGATACGGGCCACTGGAATGTAACAAGCCAGAACATTTGATTCGAGAATTCAATTTGAAACAAGAAACTTGATCCCATTATTTAAGAAACTACAATAGAAAAAGAATACCAGTTCAGATATTTCACATATTAATAATTTCACTCCTCCCTTCAATGAATAAAGTCGCATATTCAACTGAAACCAAACACTATGAAATATGATGCCTCAAACACACTGAAGGCTAAATCTCTGCCATATATATATTTAGCATTACAGATTGACACAAAAAAAGTTTTCACAACTAGAAATTACAATAGCAAATGACTACCTTCAGATATTTCACATATTAATAATTGATTAATTTCACACTCCTACCTTTAATGAATAAACTCACATATTCAACTGAAACGAAACACTTTGAAATTTGATGCCTCAAAAGCACTGAAGGCTAAATCTCTGCTATACATATATTTAGCATTACAGTTTGATAAGGAAAATTTTCGCAACTAGATTTGTACTTGTACCACTTTTACCAATCCAGAAGAAAGGAAGAAGTATGTATTAAACACAGAACCTGATAGATCACATGTTCCACTCTTGAAGGCCACAGTTTACTTCAGATCCCTAGTTTAAGGAGAGAGGTGAAAAATACTCAAAAAAAAACTCACAAAGTTTGTAGTGAAGAGGAGGGAGGAGGAGAGGGGGTGGGGGTGGGAGCAGAGAGAGTTCCTGGCAAAATTTGCTAAAGTATCCCATCAAAATTTAAAGCACTGATCTCATAAATTGCTCTCCTTTTGAAAACGTCAATATCTAACCAATTTTTTTGTTTTATTGATAATCATGGGCAATTGTTGCAGATTGCAGTCTATGCTCCACCCCTGGTTACTACTTTTTTCACAAAAAATAAAGTCATTGCCCAATGTATCAGACTATCAGCTAATGGACTTTTTGAAAACCCCAATGGCTCGGGATAAACTTGGATGGAGCCTGATAACTGATAAGATGAGTAAAATGAATGAAGCCTTGAACTGAGTAAGATAAATTTACACAACACAAGTGTGATTGGAAGCCTGCCTTGAGCATAGCACCACATATCCTGAACCAGGCTCCTAGCAAGTTCAGCCCAGAAATACTGCTAGAGGTTCTTAAATAGTTTTCAGTAACAAATCTTATTAAATGTATCTGTGCAAATCGAATTAAGTGAAACATGACTGTCTTATCTACGAATTTTCATTAAAGTTACTGTTTTTGAAGCAAGAGATGGTAACAACTTCAGAGTTTCGATACAATTCACCAAAAGAAATGCATCTAGAAACAAATACAGATTAATCCGCAACCCAAAATGTATGTCTATGACATACAATATGAATGGCTTACTAATGATGTTTAACTTTAAAAATTATATATTCATACAGTACCTCTGCAGAATGCTCGTCCTCCCAGTTTTCAATAAGACTTTCCAGAACATAAGGAGCATCAAGCATGTCATAAGAATACTCTCCCAGCATCCATATAAAAGCACCTTGGCTTTAGGTTCTTGCACATTTTTACTGCTGATATTTCCAACAATTGCAATACAATCATGACTCCACTGAGGATACTTTCTGAGAAGAACTTTGACAAGCACCTACAGACAAGCCAATCAGACTAGACTTAACTGCAGATCCAATATGATGAGTAATTGCACATCATTCAGGAAAAAGAATTACTACTTACCAATGTCTCAGCAGGCACGTAGTCCTTTTCCATCTCAAGAAATTGAAGAAGCCTGTCAACAATTGCATTCACGTCATACTGCTTGTGAATATAAAATGCTCCGAAGAGAGCAAATCAACAATGGGTTATTTCCAAAATATAGACTTTCTGTCAAAAAGGCTTCGAAAGGAGCATGAAGAAATGTAAAACACTACACACAACACCATAACTATAAAAGTTCCACTAAATTGTAAAACAAATCATACAAAGTGGTTTTGTTTACTAACCTTTTCATGAACCCAAACCAAATCAGCAAGAAACTTCTTATGCTCATCCGGAACAACATTCCTCAATTCTGCAAAATCTCAAAAACTCCAATCAAACAAAAAAACCCTGCATTCACAAAACCAATTGCAACACAAACAATTCATCAAACACTTTACCTGCAGAACCATGAGCAAACCCATAGGACTCAAACGCCGGCCCAACATCATAAATTGAGCCCTGATGCTCCGTCCCTTTCGCCTAATTAAACCTCTCCTTAATCACCCCAGCCCACTTCCTCCCCTGAAGATGCATCTCCTCATACCCATCCCCCTTGTACCACCCCTCCCTCTCCTCGTGCTGGTCGTACTCCTTCCATGTGGCAGAGAAAGGCGACCCATCGGTGGTGGAGGGAGGAGACCCAAGAAGGCCGCGAAGGCGAGGTCGTGATTGCCGCAGAGGAAGACATGTGAAGTAGCTGTGTAGGTCGCCAATGGAGCTGTGAAGGAGGGGGAAAGAGAGCAAGACTGAGAGGGAAGCAAATGTAGAAAAGGTTTCTAAAATTTTGGAAAATGCAGAGGGAATTGAGCGGATTAAGTTTTAGTTTTTCCCGCTTCCATTTTCATAGCTTTTAAAGTTATTATGCCATTAAAATTTGGGCTTTCATAGCATGCTAGTAAAAACCGCTATGGTTACATGCTATTAATAGACATTTGTGTTGTAGTGAGTGCTAGCTAACATAGACTCAAATAAAGCCCCAGGACTTGATGGGTTCTCCTCATTGTTCTTCAAAGCGGCTTGGCGTATAATTGGAGATGACTTTGTCAAAGCTATAGGCAATATCTTCCGAAGTGGCAGACTGCTGGGAAAGGTAAATGCTACTTGCATTGTTTTAATTCCTAAGGTTGCTAATGCCTCCTATTTTGCTGACTTCAGGCCCATTTCATGTTGCAATGTATTTTATAAATGCATCACTAAGATTATGACATGCCGAATGAATATATCATGTTGCAATGTACTTTAAAAAAGGCAGATATATTCATGATAATATAATGCTAGCCCAGGAATTGGTCCGTAATTACCATTGAGATCAAGGACCGCCACGGTGTGCAGCGAAAATCGACTTGAGGAAGGCATATGATACTATTCGTTGGGACTCTATAACTCAGATTAAGAGGCGTATGCAATTTCTTGACAAGTTCATCAGCTGGGTTAATATGTGCATGTCCACGGCCAGATTTTCTATATCCTTGAATGGTTCTCCTAAGGGTTTTATCAGGGCTGCAAGAGGAATAAGGCAGGGGTGCCCAATGTCGCCTTATCTTTTTGTTCTAGTAATGGAAATTTTCCATTTACTATTGAAACAAAGAGTGGAAGATGATACTTACAGCCTGCATTATAGGTGTCAAGACCCAGTCATCACCCATTTGAACTTCGCAGATGACCTTATGGTTTTCTTCAAGGGTGACGAACAATCAGCCATAGCTTTGTCCAACGTGCTTAACACCTTCAAAAGGTGTACCGGACTGCATATAAATCGCTCAAAAAGCAATTTGTATGCTGCAGGAGTCTATGACAGTATCTTACAAAGTATCACTAATACCCTTGGGTTCAATCTAAATCAGCTACCAGTCAAATATTTGGGACTTCCTCTCATCTCAACAAGGCTTACTGCTGCAAACTGCCTTCCACTAATTGACAGAGTAAGGAAAAGAGTTATGTCTTGGAAGAACAAGGCGTTGTCTTATGCGGGGCGAGTAACCTTGATCAAATCTGTTTTGAACAGTTTGCATGTGTACTGGACCTCATGTTACATCCTTCCCCAAGAAACTATTGGTGATCTAAATGCCATTTTCAGGAATTTTCTATGGTCTGCAGTGGACACCTACGACAAAAACCCCCTAGTAAGTTGGAGGAAAGTATGTCGTCCGTACAAGGAAGGGAGACTAGGCATTAGAAGCATTGAAATTTCCAATAAAGCGGCGATGGCTCGGCAAGTTTGGAACATTGTGTCTAACAAAAACAATCTTTGGGTGAAGTGGATCAGGAAAAATCTAATTAAAGGAAGGAACTTCTGGACTTTAAATGCGCCACGGGACTGCTCATGGGGTTGGAAGCATATCCTAGACAGTAGAAGCATGGTGAGTGGCTTTATCACTCACTCTATAGGAGATGGAGAGGACACATTATTATGGCATGATCCATGGAACCCCTCGGGCCTCCTAATGTCTAGATTTCCCGTGCATTTGCAATATAATTCAGTTTTGAACAGAGAAGCTAAAGTGAGCGCACTCATAGAGATGGGAAATGGGATGCTCTTCCTCATGTACGTGAGGTTATTCCAGAAATATTTGATGATCTGACCACAGTTGAATTGGATATAAGGTTCAAGGATGAGGTGATATGGAAAAGGGGCAAAGATGGAGAATTCTCGAGCAAAGGGGCCTATCATTCATTCAGACACAGTGAACCAGAGACCCCATGGGCAAGACTAGTCTGGTTCAAGGGTACGATACCAAGACAGAACTTTATCTCATGGTTAGTCATGCACAAGTCATTGAAAACAAAGGACAAACTGAAAAAATGGAACAGAATTGATGTCTCTACATGCAGTCTATGCAATGGTGATCATGAAAACGAAGAACATTTGTTCTTCCAGTCCTGGTACTCCAACTTAGTGTGGTCACACATTCTCTATCGCTTGGGGTACAACAGGAAGCCACTGTCATGGGAACTTGAAGTGGATTGGTGCTTACAACATTTTGCGGGCAGAGGTCCATGCTCCCTAGTTAAAAAACTGGCGTTCAATGCATCCATCTACCACTTTTGGCAATAGAGGAACATAAGGCTCTTTCAAGGTAAGTGCAAAACAGCACTAGAACTTATTGCTAAAATACTAGAAGACGTGAGACTTCGTATAGCAGTCCTCAAGCTTAAAGTAGAAGATAATGATACGAATAGAAGTTTTTGTGAAAGATGGCGACTGGCAGTCCAGTTGGAAGTTAAGATAATCTCTACACATGCATGGACAAAGCTTGAATTGCGATGGATAATGGTGAACACAGATGGGTCGCAGAGGTGGTTATGGTGCCTTGTTGAGGAATCATGATGGTACAATAATCGCCGCAGCAGCAGGGTCACAATAAGCTCACTCGGTAATCCTTCATGAATTGCAAGGAGCCGAAACTGGTATTAGGCTAGCAAAGCAATATGGCGTTACCAAAGCAGTGTTTTGTATGGACTCACAGAATATGTACATTTATCTCACCACGGACAAAGCCCCTCCATGGGAGGCACGTCACATAACAAGAAGGATCAAATACTCTCTGAGAGAGTTTGCAGAAGTCAAATTGATACATGCATTCCGTGAAACTAACCAAGCAGCTGACAAACTTGCTAGCCTAATGCCTAGTGCAGAATACGAAGAGATACTCCCGAGCTCCTTTGCTGAAGACTTGAAGAAAATTATATTTACTGATGCAAATGGTAAACAATATGCTCGATTGTAATCTATAAATCCTTTTTCAGTGGTCTGGGGAGCCCATTTACACCACGCGCTTGCCTTAAAAAAACAAATATATATATATATATATATATATATATATATATATATATATATATATATATATATTGATGATGCACTTAATTAGTTGCGTGATTGTATTCATTTTTTACCTTGTTTTATTAATATAAAAGTTCAGGGTCCTTAAAACTCTGCTCACTTTAAAAATAAAACTAAAAAGTACTTTGTCACATGGACTTGTCCATCTATTCCATGGGCATATCTCATAAAAGAATATTTCATTTTCATGAGAAATGTCTCTAAATTCAAATTTTGAATTTAAATTTCAAGTCTTAAGTCATTTGTATAGAATTTCTACTTTGTTGAATTTACTTGATTTGTTTTGACTTCTCCTTGTTTGCTTGTCTTAGTTTTCATAGCTTTGACTTCATGATTTGACTTCAATATTCTTATCCTTTGACAATCATCTTCATGAGTTGGATAACCTTTAAATGATATTTACAATGCATAAAGTTAATCCCAACACTCAATATACGTAGGGTTTATAATTCCACCGTACATTTCACATTGTTTTGACATAATTTGTAAATACATTATTTGGAGCTATAATAATCTCCTTTTGGAAACATCAACCCAATTGCACCCTTTGAGTGGGTTTGGTTCTTTCAAATAACATGTTTAGGTTGGGGAGTTTTCAACACATCCCACAAAAGCCAACATGTGCTACCTCAGTTGGCAAACTTATGTTAAATGGTATCACAAGTCCAGGATTGAACATTGCCAAAGGTATTGAATGGTTTTACGATCCAAAAATAAAATCCTACTCACCCTTCACCAGGGGCGGAGTCAGGATTGCTGACAAAGGAGGGCAAAAAAAGTTTGAAAAGACCAATTTATCCCTGAACGTGATTTTTCGAACCGAACGAAGATTTTTTTTTCTTTCTTTTTTAACTCCCAGCAAACCCATCCTCACCAACCCTCTCACTCTCTCCTCTTATCCTTCTCCTTCTTTTATATTTTCTCTCCCTCACAAACCCTCTCTCACTCTGTAATCTCTCAACTCTGCCTCTCATCTCACTCCCAATTCACTCAACTTCGTAGCAGCTGACTATATCGAACTCTGAAACGCGAACATATCGGTAACAGAGATTTGTATAGAAATGGGGGACCTAAACTTTAAAAATAACCCATAATATAATTTTTAGTGGAGTTCGGAGCCAAGATTGTATACAAAAGGGGGCAACCTAAACTTTTAAAAGGGGGACAATATAAAAAAATTTGAGTAATTTAGTGGAATTTTTCATAAAGATAAGGGGGGCAACTGACCCCCTTATCCTAAGGGTAGATCCGCCCATGCCCTTCACATAGCCTACACATCCAAGGTCGGACTTGAGATTTTGGAGGCCTAATGCAAACTTAAAAGGTGTGCCCCTTATATATTGACATAGTTACGTTGTAGTAAGAAATTTGTAAAGGTCGTAAGACTTTAGCTCCATACTCCAAAATGTTTTCATGGTATGAATAAGAGTCATTTCCCCTACTCTGATCATATAAAATTGAAAATAAAAATAAATTCATACTTTAACCTTAAGAAAATTAAAAAAATAAAATAAATAGATGTGAGGAACGGAACCTGTAACATGGCAAAAATCATCTAAATGCCCAATCACCTGTGTACAAAAACCTTTGCCTTAATGGGGTCCATTTATATATATTCATACTAAATATAGGGTTCCATATATCTCCAAACTTTTGTGAGGCCCAATTCGCCTAATGGATTCCATATCCTCAGTTTCAGTTACAACCTACCTAACACTAAGGCGAATGGATCAGATTCGCCCAGCTCAAGTTTCTCATAAATATAAGAGTAATTATAGGGTGCCTTTTTTTATTTTATTTTTACACGTTTTACCCATGCTCTTTAAAACATAACCACAAACACCATCCACAGAAGAGGTAGAAGTGTAAAAAAAAAAAAAACCCAAAGAGACACCCTAGAATTACTCTAAACATAAACAGGATATAAAAATAATCCCAATGGATCAATTAATTGGAGATGGTGGTAATTTTGTTGAACTTGTTTACCATATCTAAAGGTGAATTTTCATTCTTAATTTTGTTTTGTTCATGTTTTTTATGATTTGGAAGTTTTCTTAAACCAATTTGATGCGTCCAAAAATCGTCCTCTTGTGAGTTTGACATGCAAAACAATTGTTAGACTATCAAAAACCACATTTTTGGTGGTCAAAGGCATTCCAATGCTTAAGTAAGTAAGTTTGTTGGAGAAATGATGAAAATCTGGATAAAACTCAGTTAATGTCGCATACCTGTGTCGAATGTCTTTTTATCTTTTATAATGGTCATAGTTAACTCTCCGCGTGACTTAAGCATGTGATGCGCAACGAAATGAGATGTTTCTTGTAACAGTCTCCTCCTTAATAAAGATGCATTCGTGGAGGCGTAACTTCTTTCACGGCTCTTTTTTGGTGCAACGTTCCTCTTATTTATGAGAAAACTCGTATCGGGCTTGGATTCAGGCTCTGATTTGCTTGGGCCTAGATCCAGACCTTGTCTACGTTTCCTCATTGGCGGACCTCATCAGGGCCTCTGTAGTTGGCTTTATTCTTCCTGGGCTTTATGAGTTGGCCCAATAGATTGGGCGTTGTATTCTCGTGATGGATCTCTATGCCACGTGTACGACCATGATGATTGGTCTATTTTGATGTATCATCAGCTACTCCGCTTTATTTAGTGGGTATGTTCACGTATCTACTAATTGTGTGACGGTTGGTATTTCGATTGCGTTATTGCACTGAACTTAATGTTTAGTAACTTTCGGTCAGTTGATCGTCTCGGTTACTTCATTTCTGTTCCTTTTCGCGCACATTTTCTGAGAGTTTTGGTGCGCCATTATGTCCTATATGTCACTCCGTGAGCAATATCTTTGTTGCCTAGTCGTATAAAGGTGTTGTGGCTACTTTCCCTATTCTTTATGCCATATTTGCTGTTAGTGTTATTTCTTTTCCCCTGTTGCCTCTTTTTCTTTGTCTTTTCTTTCTTAATTGTGATGTTTGCCAGTGACCTATTGGATGGTGATCAACTTTCTACCTGTGAGGCTCATTTTTTTTTTTTCTGAACAAAGCTTTTGAGGCTATTCTGGATAGTGTTTGTTTCAACTATGCTTTGCCCCTGGACCTTGAAATCATTCTCCCGCCCGAGGAAGGGATATATTGCAATTTACCCTTGCATGTTCTATGTTGGTCTTCGGTTCCCAGTTTCGGAGTTATTCTGGTTGTATCTAAATTTTCTGGGTATTCCTCTTGCTCAGATAGGCCCAAATGGTTGGAGGGTTATGGTTTCCACGTATGCCAGGGCCATTCTTTCTTGTATTCCTTTAACTGCTAGAATTTTGCATTCTTTGGTGAGGTTTAGCGTGAAACCCAACCGTATCTGTTACCTTCATTCCCCTGCGTGTTTCAACAATGTCAATGATGACATCAGAGGTTGGTCCCGAGATTGGTTTTATGCGTCTGTCGACTCTGGCTGCATCAATTTACGGGGTTTTCAGATAGTAAGGTCTTTCCGAGTTCCTATCAAGAGCCAAAATATGTAATTGACCGCTGAAGAGCAGGTTATCAGCGAGCGTTTCCTGGAGCTTCTGGTAGTTCCATTGGACACCTATCTAACTGGTGATATGGTGAGGCACAGTGGTCTCTACAATATGAATGAGACCGAGCAGACTTTGTTAACCGAGAGGCAAGCCATGGAAGTTGTTGCCCGTGATGCTGCTGTCGAAAGTGATGACATTGTCGTTGATCGAAAAGTGAGTTTGGGTGTTACGAATCTCAATGCTCATGTCCGTAGTGTTACCAGTCCTTCTTCTAGGAAGAGAAAAGTACTGAGGCCTATGAGTCCGTCGAAGTGGTTGTTTTTGCCTTCTGACCATGTTCTGATAAAGAAACGACTTGTTGACTTTGTGCGTGATCATCTCTTTATTCGAATTTTGTTGCTAGAGAACCTTCGAGGGAAGACCACTGCTTTCTGCAAGAGGCAAAAGAGATGAAGTTGGCTTTGGAAAGGAAGCTCTCCGTACTGTTATTGATATTCTCCCATGTTTTAAAGCGCGATGCTCGGAACAGATCAAAGCGGTTGAGGTTGCTCAGGCTTTGTTGGCCGAGGTGGAGGGTGCACGGGATCAATCTGTGGCCGCGCTTGAGTCCCTGGAAGCTGACTTAGACGGCATCCATACACATTTGCACGATGTGGATATAGAGCTTTTCGCTGAGAAGGCACTTCATGACGAGGTCACGCGTGCCATGATAGAGCACTCTAAAAATCGCGACATCACTGAACAAAGGGTGGAGCAGTTGTTGGCTTTGCTTGATGAGGTCAAGGCTTATTCCTCCGCGATACTCACTATTGTTGAGGGCCAACTCATCGTGGTAAGAAGCGAGCTTGCTTTTGTTAAGGATAGACTCTGTGTTATGGAGGTGGCAGATTAGCATCATGTTGTTTATGGTCAGACTGAGCTTCTGGATTATTTTGAAGGTTTTGGTGTCGACTTGTCTCAATATCATCATCTGGTCTATTGGACCTTCAAGGATGAGGAAGGTGCTGAAGATCCTCTAGGCAATCCAATGGCTGAAGATCCTCCTTCTCCTCTTGAAGAAAGAGTTCTTGTCGATGATCCGGCTCCTGCAAATGGTATTGTTGAGGATGTTATAGATTTTTCCCCTTAGTCTTCTATTGCTATTTTCGAATGTAATTGAATAGATTTTGAATGAATGATAGGAATTGTTTCCTTCATTTTTCTTCGTGTTGACTTTGTTCGTCTGTTGTGACAATTCGTATATGAGCTTTGATGTTTCATAGATATATCTGTAGCAATCATTTGGTGATTTTAATTTTTCTATGCTTTAGCACACATGTCTTGATCTTGTGTTTATCGTCTCTGATTCTTTGTGGAAAGCTGTTTTGCTTGCTTGTCTTTTACTTTGTTGATTTCGTACGTTAGTTAATCCGGGGTTTTCCCAGAGTTCACTTTATCCGTTTGATCAACCACAATGTTTTTCTCCTTCGAATTGGTTTGTTGATTTGGTGGTCTCAAGGTTGCCTCTACTTCATTGAATCATCCGCTCGATCTTTACTTCACTAACTCGACGTTTCAGTTGACACGAAGTTGTTTTACTTAGTTGACTCGTTCGCCCAACTTTTGCTTCGTTGGTGTGACACTCTAGTCGACCCGAAGTCATTTTACATAATTGACTCGCTCATTCAATTTTACTTCGTTAATTCGACATCATCTTGGTCAATTCGAAGTTTCTGTGTTTAGTTGAATTGTTCGCTCAAATTTTAACTCAATATTTCAGTTGACTCGAAGTTGCTTTACTTAGTTGACTCGTTAGTTCAACATTAGCTTTGTTGGTGACACTCTAGTCGACCCGAAGTTGTTTTGCTTCGTTGACTCGTTTGTCCAACTTTTACTTCGTTGACTCGACATCTTGGTCGATTCAAAGTTGTTTTACTTAATTGACTCGTTTGTTCAATTTTTACTTCGTTAACTCGACATCTCGGTCAATTTGAAGTTTATGTGTTTAGTTGACTCGTTCTTCCAATTTTTACTTTGTTAACTTGACATCTCAGTCGATTCTAAGTTTCTGTTTTTAGTTGACTCGTTCATCCAACTTTTACTTCGTTAACTCGACATCTCGGTCGATTCGAATTTTTTGTATTTAGTTGACTCGTTCGTCCAACTCTTACTTCGTCTGTGCCACACTCTAGTCGACCCAAATTCGTTTTACTTAGTTGACTCGTTTGTCCAACTTTTACTTCATTAAATTGACTTCTCGATCGATTCAAAGTTTATGTGTTTAGTTGACTAAGGTGTCCAACTTTTACTTCTTTGGTTGATCAGACCAAAAGTTTATTGTGAATATCCAACTTGCGTCCTGGTTCCTTTTGGGTTTTATATGCCGATTGTTTCATATAGCTTTGCTACCAAGGCGTTCACCTTTGTGAGATGTCAATTCCGAAAATGAAACTTTATTGATTCTTCGACCATTTCTAGCAGTTGTTTTTTCTGAAGTGGCTCCATTACATTGTGGAGCGCATCTTCTTTTATTTTTGTAGCAGCCCTCGATATCATGTCCGTGAACCTTGTGAAAAGAGAAGTACATGCTCTTGTCTTGTCCTTTCGGGTCTCCTTTCATCCTGGTTGACCAGTTAACGTTTTCCCAATTCGCTATGTGTTTTAAGATGTCGGTTCAGTTTTTTTAGGGTTGTGTACGGTTTGTACTTTTTTCTAATTACACTGGTTATTCGCTTATGACTGGGTCGTGCTGATTGTGATTCCTGAATTCCCGCTGGTTGGACTCAGTACGTTTGTCGCTCCGATGTTTCTTTGAATGACTACTATCCTCACATGATTCATCATCTTGCCTTCTTTCATCTTTCCTTTCCCGTTTCCTCGAATGGTTCTCCCTTTTCCTGCTCATTCTTTCTCCTTGCAGCTTTCATTTCTTCAAGGGAGGTAGTTTATGTGCTATTTTCAGCAGGACCGCCATACCTTTTAGAGGCTCCAAGTTAAGGGCGTCGAAGAAGGGGCTTCTCTTTAGTTTGGCGACGAAAGTTGCAGCGACTGTGTCGTTACTGCATCCATCAATCATCGTTAACTCGTTGGTGAAGCAAGTGACATATTCCAGTATCATTTCTTTGGGCTTCTGTCGGATGTGCAGGAGGTAGTGGGGTCCTTTCCTCATCTGCTGGCTCCCAATGAATCTGGTAATGAAAGCGATGGCTAAAGCCTGAAAAGAGTCTATCGACCTCGGAAGTAGACTATTGAACCAGTTCATTGCTATGGATGTAAGGCTGGTTGGGAACGTTCTGTAGAGGATCGACTCCATGGTTTCTTTTAGAACCATCATGTGGTAGAAATGTCTTAGATGAACCGTTGGGTCGGTGGTACCATCGTACACTTCGAACTTTGGTGGAGTGAACTTTTTGGGCATTGCCTTATTCATGAGTGCGTCGAAAATGGTGGCTCTGCTAACTCGTACAATACTTTGAGATCCGTGACTTCAATCCTGAATGAGATTTTAGCAATCGTTCCGCCACACTACGTAGTCTTGTCTTGGGGAGCTCGCTGTTCTTGATGTTTCCTTGTTGGGGTTCTGCTAGGGCTTTGTCATTTCCTTGAGTTTGAAGAGTGGAATTTTGTTGGGGTGTGCCGAAGTAGGATCGATTGGCTGAATGCGTTCCTGGGTGATTTTCTCCAGCATATTTTTCATGTAATTCATCTGGGCCATGAGTAAATCTACCGAGGGTCCATGGCAGTGTCGTCGGTTGCTTGGGCTGTCTGGACTACTGCGTGCAGCGAATCCGCATTCTCGAATGCTAATGGTCGGGTGATCCATACTTCTTCTTCTCCCTTAGCTGTTAGTGATGCATCGGTGGGAGAGTTGTCGTGATCATTACTGGATTGAGGATATGTAGGCTGCATTATTTTCTCTGATGGCTTGTCGATATTTTGTTAGGTTGTGCTGAGCTTTGTCACTGTGTAACTCGTTTTTAGAAAAGGAAAATCGTCATTTCCCCACGGACGGCGCCAAACTGATGCGTCTAAAAATCGTCCTCTTGTGAGTTTGACCTGCAAAACAATTGTTAGACTGCCAAGGACCACCTTTTTGGTGGCTGAAGGCACTCTGATGCTTAAGTCAGTAACTCTGTTGGAAGAATGATGAAAATCTCGACAAAACTCAGTTAAAGTTACAGACCTATGTCGAATGTCCTCTTTACCTTTTATAATGGTCGTGGTTAACTCTTTGCATGACTTAAGCATGTGAGGCACAATAGAAGGAGATGTTTCTTGTAATAGTCTCCTCCTTAATGGAGATGCATTCGTGGAGGCGTAACTCCCTCCACGGCTTTTTTTAGTGCAACGTTCCTCTTCTTTATGAGATAACTCGTATCAGGCCTGGATTCGGGCTCTGATTTGCTTGGGCCCGAATTCAGGCCATGTTTGCATTTTCTCATTGACGGACCTCGTCTGGGGTTCTGTAGTTGGCTTTATTCTTCCTGAATTTTATGAGCTTTCCCAACAGCGTTGTATTCTCGTGATGGATCTCTGTGCCACGTGTACGACCGTGATGATCGGTCAATTTTGATGTATCCTCATAATTAATTGAGTCAAACCCCCAAAATTTACGTAACAATTATGTCAACCACATTGACCAATCAAGGATAATTAGATGATCAAAATACACCTACTTTGAATGATATAAAAAATAAACTAATAAGGGTCAAACGTAAATATGAATAAGCTAATGGGGCAAAAATATAAATAAATAACAATCTCTTCCTTTTTTACCCTCTTCCTTACACTTCTTTCTTTACAACTCTAATAAAGTAACCCATCGAACTCAACTTCCTGAGATAGGGCCTTCAATAGTGATAGAATGAAAAAGAAAAGAAAAATGAAGGAAGAGGGGTTGGGTGTGGTACAATAGTGGTGTTGAAAAGAACAAAGCGTAAAGAGGGGGTGAAAAATAGAAGTTTTCATTTTCATTGTTTTATTTTTTTTAATTTGGGCAGGCCCAGCCCTGAAGAGACTGAAATCAACCCTCGAATTAGGCCCTGCCAATAATTTGATATTGAGGGCCCCTAAAATTAGTATCACTATATATAAATAGGAGCCCCATTTTATAACTATGTTTTATTGTCGCTCAAAGGTTAGGTATTTAGTTCCTTTTTATCATGTCACAAGTTTGATCATGTGCCCTACTTTTGTATTTATTTTTACTTTGAAATGTTTACCATTAAAGATAGAAGGGGACTAAATTTTTGAAGTTTGCATTGGGCCCCCACAACCTTAGGACCGACCCTGAATTTGGCACCCTTTTTATGGTGGGGTACTTTGCTCCTCTAATTATCGTTAACCAATCAACCATGTTGACTTAATGATTCCATCGAAAAATGAGAGTAATTCTCAAATAAAATTTAAAATGGGTAGTTATAAATTAATGGGGCGAAAGTAAAAACAACAAGAAAATGATTTTGAAAAACAAATGGTGCAATCTAGAACTGGTAAAAACATAGTTATATACTCTCGGTACCCTAAAATGGAAGATACCCTCATACCTTACTTTGTAAATTGATTTACAAATTATACCCTGAGATCACGCCGATTTATAAAATATCAAAAGTACCCTTTTGTTTTACTTAGCTTTAATTAGCTCTACTAATAAACAACTAAATCATTTTTTAACAACCGAGTTAATCATTTATGCAAACAATTGTAATGCCATGACCATTCTTAGTTTTATTTATAATTTAAGTTCTTTTAAATTGTTAGATTATTTTACAACTTTAAAGAAGTTACTTGTATTTATAACTGGGATGTTGAGATGGGTTACAATTTAAAAAAAAATTAAGCATCACTCATAACAATATTGCAACACCAAAGTTTCTATAGTTGCAAACTTTATCTTTGGTACGCAATGATAAAATAACAACATAGTATCATATTTACTAGTCTACCAATTGTATCCCAGTTGATCGGATATCTACTCTCTTTGTGAGAGGTCATGGATTCGAGACTCACCAACTAAGATTTTGTGAGTTTCCGCCCGATTATTAAGAACATGCGTGTTCCGCCATTAACAAGTCTTCGAGTATTGAATGTAGCTACTTAGATGGACCGAAACAGAGCAAAAAAAGTCTTCATGTAAGACGGAGGCAATGATGATACTAAGTGGAAACAATGATGTAGCCTTAGGATATGGTTTGGTTAAGAGGTGGAGGCGATTGATCGAAGCGAAAACAAGTCTTCATGCAAGACGGAGGCGACGATGATACTAAGTGACAACAATGATGTAGCCTTCGAGCATGGTTTGGTTAACCCTATGGGACAATGATGTAGCCTTCAGGCATTAATTAATACATAAATAAAAAGGGTCAACGACCCAATTTTTTCTTTAAAAAAAAGTACCATATATTATGGATTGAATTAAAAAAAATTTAAATGAGGATTAATACCTTTCTTGAGGTGAAAACGCAAATCAACAGTTTGAAACTTTGAAGTCTAAGAGAAATAGAGAAGATGGTTAGAAAATGCTTTCCGTGTATACATACGGTATGGAAGAAGAAGATAGGTAAAAAAAAAATTGTGTTAGTAATGTTAGGATTAAATAGGTAAAACAAAAGGGGTTTTTGGCATTTTATAAATTAGTGTGATCTCAGGGCATAATTTGTAAATGAATTTAAAAAATGGTATGAGGGTAGTTTTCCAAACTTGAGGGTATGATTAGTAAATATCTTCCACATTAGCCATCCTTTCATACAACCACCGAACAAGAGAAGAAGTTATCCCCTAAGAAGATATTTGTTTTTTTCACATAAGAGGGTAAGTACAAACATTTTACACTTATGTAATTTCAAAAAATTACATGGTTTGCACTAACATCTAATATTTCCCTGTAGGAGATTGCCATTGCTCAACGCTCGTAACTTGATCAATGCCTCTGTTGAAGAAGGGGGGAATGTCGACAAAGTGATTTTGCTCGCTCGACAAAATAGAATACGGGATTTGCTAGATGAAATGTCTACGCTCGTTACCATGGAACAAGAGGAAGAAGAGCCTGACGTATGCCCCAATGGTGAAATTGGTGGTGGAGAAAGTGAGCATCGAAGCAAATCGAGGCATGAACAAAGATTCTTATGTTCGGAAGCGACAAACATAGTGTAGACATTTTGTAAGCTTCAGAAAAAAAAACATTTGGGAAATATTTGTTTAGAAGCTTTAAGTTTGGTAAACTTCAGAATATTTTTTAAAAAGCTTTATTTTTTTACTTATGTTTGATATTGATTGTTCCATTTGTTAAGAAGTTTTTATATTTGAAGCTTGTTACAATGAATTGAATGCGAGGCTATTGTTGTAACAAAGTAACAAACAATGAAAAAATGACAGAATTTGCAGGAAAAAAATTTCAGAAATGGATTGCAATGGATTAGTTTAGTTCCGAAAATAATGTTATGCAAAAATAATATCTGAAAACAAAGCAACAAAGTGTAGGTTCGATGCGACAATGTGAATAAGGTCATTAAAGAAAGATTGATAAAAACATTTATTGGAAACTGAAAAAATTTATCTGAAAAAATTTTTGAGTTTCAGAAGAAGAAAAAAATGCAGGTTTAAGTTCTGTTCGCAGTGTACAACAGGGGATGTGAAAAACCTCGCATTGCTCCCTACGAACAGAAAAAAATTTTGTTCGCAAAGATCAATGCAGGAAAACTCAAAAACCTCGCATTGCACACAGCAAACAGGAAATTTTGTTAAAAAAAATTTGTTCGCCATGAACCCTGCGGGATATTTGAAAAACTCTGCATTGCTCCTTGCGAATAGAAATTTGCTTTCAGAAAAATTTCCTGTTCACATAGATCAATGCGGAGAAACTCAAAAACCTCACATTTAACTCTGGGAACAAAAAAAAAAAAAAAAAAAATTGAACTACATCCTATCTTTTACATGAACTGCATCCTATCTTTTCTCTTTTGTGTTTGTCTTATGTACATGAATTGCATCATATCTTTTACAATGTCTTTGATTATCCAGAGTATTTCAAGCTTTCAGAACAATAGATGTTCTCTTATTTGAACCTTACATTTTTGCAACAGTTGCTCTTTGGAGGACACTGAACTTCTGAACTTCTGCTCTTTCCACAACTCTGTTATACTGCAACTTTCTAATCAAGTTTTGACATATGAATTTGGCATAATTGCAGTCGAAAAATAAGTGTTATACATTCTCTTGTCTTGATCACTATCACAAAGACAACATAGAGATGAACTCAATATATTCCTATAGTGCAGCTTGTCTTGGGTTAAGATCACATTCCATATAAAAAATATTCAAAAAAATTTCCTGTTCGCATAGTGCAATGCGAGGTTTTTGAGTTTCCCCGCATTGATTTTTGCGAACAGGAAACTTTTTGAAAAAAATTTATATTCACAGGGAGCAATGCAAGGTTTTTCCAATATCCCGCATGGTTCATTGCGAACAGAAATTTCCTGTTCGCAGTGTGCAATGCGAGGTTTTTGAGTTTCCCCGCATTGATATCTACGAGTAGGAAATTTTGTTGAAAAAAATTTATGTTCGCAAGGAGCAATGCGGGGTTTTCACATATCTCGCACAGAACTTAAACCTGCATTTTTTTTTTGAAACTCAGAAATTTTTTCAGTTTGTGAAAGTTTTTTTTAAACTTAGTTTTCTGAAGTTTATGCGCATTGTCGCATCAAACCTAAACTCGAACCATACAAGTCTTCCGAACTAATCCTTTATGTGAATTCCATACAAGCCGCATTATCGCATCAAACTAGATTTTTCTAAATTTTTTCTGATATTATTTTCTGATTTCGCATTGTCGCATAAAACTAATCATTTTTCTGATCATGCATTCTCGCATCATACATAAACAAAAACTCAAATTAATAAGAGTCGAATTCCATATAATATATTAACAAAATCTCGAAACATACAAGTCTTCCGTTAAAAGAAGAAAGGTGACTTTTCTAACAAAACAATGGTTCGACTTCTTCACATTCTTTGCCATTTGCATTTACATTTGCCATATACTTTTCTAACAAAATACAATATGTGCATCAGTCTAATATAGTCACCACCTCGTTCGACTTTTTCACATTCTTCTTATTCTTGTCATTGAACTTCCTCAACCTTCTCACACCAATACCAAGTTGGATATCGAAACTACTCTTCAACGAGATTGCCAAAGGAAACATGTGACACGGCCAAGTTGGTACCTTAGGAGGCAATGGTGGGTTCGGTTGCATATGAAAGAGGATATAGTGACTGCTCTGAGCCAAGTGTGCCATGAAACAAACGCGACCTTCGTCAAACTATGGTGTCGAATAAACTTTGGTTCCCATAACAAATAAAGAAGCATTGGTAATGGTTCGCTGCCAGCTCTAACATATCGGGGTCCATAAACCAACTTTCCATGTTTGTCCGCATCTAGCCTTCTAGAATTACCAAAGCATCATTCACAACCTTTACCCCTGACTCGTGCCACATTGCAAGCCACAACTCTTCATTACTTTGAAGCTCCATCGACAGGTCCTTCCGTACCTATTTCTAGCCGCTTTCGTCGTCATAATGAAGGAATTTGGCTATGCATCGTAAGCCACAGTTTCCGTCGCCTGGAACATTCTCAATGTCGTAAATTTAATCCCGTATCCAAGATGGAATTTGCCTCATCAATCTATTGTTATGAATTTTCGGCTTCTCCTATCCAAGACGAAATCTGCCTCGTCAATCTATTGTTATGAATTTTTGGCTTCTCCATTTTATTGACAACTTCTTACTTCTGCCTTTCATTTCTTCTTATGTCGTGGCGTATTCGTGTCCCAATGGATCCCTTTTGTGGACCTTTCGTGCTTAGCCAACTACTTCTTTTTAGGTTTCCCATTTCCAGCCAAAATTGCTAATGGTTCAATCATCACACTGTCACTCTCAACTCTATAGGCTTCCTCTTCATCGCCAACTTCTCATCATGAGTTGACTTATTGAACCTATTCATAAGGTCGTCGACCAATGGGTCTATAATCACATCGCCACATTCACAAATAGGTGTTGTGCCAAGTTGAAGCCAATAGTTGTCTATGGTGCGTACTGGAATTTGTTCTATGTGAATTAGATAACCTGTAAGTTCATGAACGCAAGGTAATCCATGAGTCGTTCGAAGCACACAACCACACTTGACAGGGTCACCCCCCACACTTTCACATCTCCGAATTTCCGAATTGATCAAATCAATAGCCCTGTAGCCACTCACCCAATACCAAATAAAGTGAAGTTATGGTCAGTCTTCACCTTCGCCAGACTATGCTGAAATGAAAACTCTATCTCGACCAGTTGGATTTCGATCATATCATGCATCTTTGTCCAGACATTAAAAATGTACCTTGTGAGTTTTCTAACAATTGATTCAACTTCGAGTATGCACATTCAACTCAACCCATTGTCCGTTGCCCAAAATGCATGGTCCATGCACTGACAAAGTACTCCTTATGGCGATACCAAACTGTCTTAAGATATTCCAAACACTTTGAGTATTTTGCCCCTCTTATATCAAACTCAATTGTGGCCTGGTTCCATTTATCTTCTGTACTCGATCTATACAAATCTGAAAAAGAATTTATAAACTCGACCCACCGATCATTGTCTTCAAAGTGTTTCTTACAGTTTTTCTCAACATTTGTGTTGATGTGCCATGTGCACAATAATCTCTTTGCTTTTGGAAAAACTCACTCAATAGCCTTGATCAAACCCAGTTCTCTATCAGTCACAAACACGCTTGGCAAATTGTCTGGCTCAAAATTTTTTACAAGTTTTTTCAATGCCCAAGCGTATGATTCTTCCTTCTCAGAACTCATAAAACAAAATGCAACATTGAAGGTCTTTCCGGTGGACGTCACACCAACAATCTCAAACAACGGCATCCTATAGTGATTTGTTTTATACGTGCAATCCATAAGCATTACTTATGGAAAACACTTTGCCAACTAAATAGATTTAGGATGCGCCAAAAAAGGTTGGTGACTCTATTCCCCTGATCAACAGAATGTCACTCTATGTACTTGTAATCCCTCAACAACTCTAGAGTATGTTGCAAATTCATCCTGCTACTTTGTTCGAGTACCTTTAGCCGACACAATACATTGTAAATATGCTTAAAATTCGAGATATTATTCGGATACCTCTCTTTCAGCTGAGACAAGATGTTGCGAGGGCTCACACCAGACTTCGCCATATTCTTCACATAAATCATCTCCTCTACATTCAATTTTCCAGCAAACGAATGACCAACAAGTGACTCTGATCGAGGATAATTGTGGGTTCCACATGTCACTTGCAACCTCCAATGGTCATTCTCCAGTGAGATCCCTATCAACTGAAAATTGCACCTAGACTTCTTTGTACTGCTTGATCGAACATAATTTTTTAACCTTTTATCGGGCTTCCCTCCCCTTTCACAATAAAAATGGATCCTTCCCTTCTGTCTTTGATTAGCCAATTCCGATTTAGTGATAATGACAACTATGTTATTATCCCTACTGATAGGGGTGTTAATCGGTTTCGTTGGTTCAAAGTTGGACCAAAACCAAACCGAACCAAACCAAGAATTTGGTTCTCAGTTCGGTTCGGTTTTCATATTTATCAAATAAATAACCAAACAGATCGATTCGGTTATTTTCGGTATTTTTCCTTTTTTATTCTTTTTCTTTTACTTATTTTATGCTGCTACATACAATCGAGTTGACTCTAGTACAAAAGGAATAAGTCAAAGCTACAAAGAATGGAAAGATGGAAATGAAGCTTGGTTTGCAAAGAAGGAAAACCCAGAGACAGAGTGAGTACAAATAAAATAAAAGAGAGAGAAAAGGGGAAGCAGTAAAGGGAAAGCAAATGCCAGATAAACACAAAGAGTTTCATGGCTCCGACTATTCATTTATAGGGAATTCTTTCAATTTTTTCTAGCCTATTACTCTTGATAATTCCATAAGATTAAAAAAAAATTGCCTTGTCTCTCATATACACAATATCATAACATCATACAAAAAACTATAACCATAACTACATTGTTTGCATCTTAATCTATCTCCACCACACCCATGTGATGATCTGAACAATACCAAAACCTTTTATGACGATTCTACAACTCTCGTAATTTCATCCTGCAAAAAGTTTTTTTTATCAAATCAGAAGTGTCGAAGTTGTCGCCATCGTCATTGCTCATCTTTGCTACAAGCAAGTAAGTGAAAAGTTTGGATTTCTTCTACAAGATTGAGTCAAACTTTGTCTCTCATTCTCAACTTGCAAGTGGTTGGATAGAGAGAAAGATAGAGAGAGTTAAAAAAGAGAAAAAATGACATTAATAAAGAAAGAAATATTGGGTAGGGTGGGAGAGGTGGGTGGGGCTTAAATAAGATAGAGAAGGTAAGTTTTTTCAACTCTTTCTTTGAATGGGGCATTAAGAAAAGAAGAAAGTGGGAGTTAAGAGAGAGAGTGGAGACGTGGGGCGCATTGGAATGGGTGAGAATTTAAATAAGAGTGGGTTGGTGGGGGATTAAAAAAGAGAGAGAGGGTTAGGGGATTAAAAACAAGATAAGGGGAAGGGTTCGGTTGTTTCGGATGTGTGAAAAACAAAAACCAAAATTGAACCAAACCAACTCGGTTCGGTTTTGGTTTTCTAATGTTCGGTTTTGGTTTTTCTAGGTTCGGGCTTTTTCGGTTATATTTCGATTTGGTTCGGTTGGTTTTCGGTAACCAATTAACACCCCTACCTACCGATGCCTTGGACCCAAGCTATCAACGCAGATCTTGATGAGACTACCTAAAAAAATTAAAAAAACTTGTTAATAACGACAACATATTTATAATAATAAAATATAGTGAAAATGAAAAAAAGTAAAAACTTACATACCTCGTTCGTAACAAATAATTGACTATCATCGACTACCAGTACCAATTATCTTTCTTCATTGTTATTGTCACCACTTCTATCAACATTATCATCAACTTTCTGCATAATGATACAATTTATACTTAGATTGATCTATTAATTAAAATTTTAATTTACTTAACAACAAAATCGTGGTTACATCTAAATGGTCCGTCTCTTGGTTCTCAACATCGTTAAAAGGCATCTCCATATCTATTATATCAAATAGAAATGTCTATGCATCAATGCATCATACAATAATCAATCAATTATCATGAATTTTTTATTATGCAAATTACCTCCATTGAAATGGATTGTCCTTGCTCTTTAAATTGCTCATCTTCTTCACCCTCATGTTCACCCTTAAAATCTTCATTCTTCACTAAACCCTTTCATTTTCATCTAATGAAATAAAACAAGTTCTTCCAAGTGAATTGTAGTGGAATGCAATCAAGGAGGGAGAGATAGGGAAGCGGAGGAGGACGAGGATGATGAGACAAAGGGTTTTTGCTATTTCCTTTTGCGATTTTGGGGTTTTTGCGAAGAGGAAGAGATAGGGAGAGGAGGAGGAAGAGGATGACAAACCTTGTGAGGAAGTGAAGTGTGGTCACCGAGTTTGGGACGATACGCAGCAAGGAGTGCGAGGGAGATGCGTTTTTGCGTGAGTTTTCGTGATTTCCTTTTTGGTTTCTTTTTAGGTTTAGCCTATTTATTGGTGGTGTAAGGAAAAAAAAAACGCAATGGTGGTGTGAGAAAGAAGAAATGGTGGTGTGGAGTAGTCGCTGCAAAAAAAAAAACAAAAAGACCTCAAGGGATTTGAGCTATTGTGAAATTTATCATGTCTATTTTAGGGCATGTCTATTTATCATGTCTATTGTTGGAGTTGCCCTTACCTTGATATGGTTCGACCTAATATGTCCCTTGGATCATCCCACATTCCATGCATGCTTGCTTGTTTAGATTTTGTTTCAACCTTGTGCAACTTTTGACTTGTATTTGGGCCGGAAAATTCTAGGGGTCGAGGGAGGGGTCGAGGGAAAGGGAGCGAGGGATGGGTGTAACCACCCATCCTCCTCGCGATGAGCGCCCGCACGCATCTCTAGCGCGATGCGCTCATCACGAGGAGGATGGGTGGTTACACCCATCCCTCTCTCCTTTCCCTCACTCCCTCCCTCGATACCTAGAAGGACTCATTAGAGCTCAAGATTTATGTTTGAACCCATAAGCCAAACTTGATATTTAGTAGATTGACCCAAAATAATGGGGGTTATGGCAAAATTTTCTATGCCCCAAACTCCCTTACTTTTTCTCACAACTCTGAAACCCCTCCTCCACCTTCAAATCCAAATCGCTCTTATTCTCCTCTAGCTAGTGTTTGAGCAAAGTATGAAATTCAAAGCGAATGTCACCGAACCCAGAGGGTTTACACGTAGAGTATTTTTCAAACCCTTCTTCTTCCAAACTTGATCACGAACCCATGAGCAAGTTTATATCCCAAACCCAAACCTTTCACCTTTCACCTTTTTCTTCTGACTCAACTCGTTTTACCTTCTCTCTCTAAATCTCATAAAAACAACAAAAAAATCATTATTTGTTATAGTTTATAAGTAGTTAAAGATATTTGTGTAGTTTGAAATGATATTGTTCATAGTATTTTGTGGGTATTAACAACAAATTTAACCATTGTTTTGTGAATTGTGGACACCATGACGCATGGTTGTTACAAATCACAATATGTGGTAACTACGGCTTTGTGGTAAATGTTGTAATCACTTTTTATTCTGGTGATAATTCTCCTCACCAAGCTGAGAGTTTTGGTGAATATTATGAAAATGGCTTTTCATCATCACCATACCATATAGCGTTATCGGATGTGTTAGGGAAGATATCTGATATATTATTGTGTGGGTTATTTCACACTTAGATATCACACAGCAATAGCTCAAGAATACATTATCAACAAGATAAAATACAACTCATACTATTAGAATTGCATCACGTTCTATCACGTACAGGGGGACACAAGCAATAAATAGAACACACATGGGTGCCAAGGAGTTATGGTCGAGTGGTTAAGGCCTTGTGGGATTTATCCCCAAGTCCTTGCTTCGAGACCCTCCGGCATAATTTCTTTCGGGGTGATGTTGACCTATAGGCGGCACTTCGGGGGATAGGTTACGGATCCTATCAAACACCGGCTCACCTTCCAAAAAAAAAAAAAAAAAAAAAAAAAAAAAAAAAAAAAAAAAAAAAAACACATGGGTAAATGGGCTTTTATTTATGTTGGAGTTTAATCATACAAAAGGTGGGGCCTTCATACTTTTGCTTGAACTTGGGGCCTAATCCATACTTGAACTCTGACATTTGAGATCCTCTAACCAAATCGTAGTACAACCAAAGGATTTTCCATGAACAAACTTTAATAAAAAATTTAAGGTTGTACACTGCGAAGTTCACAGTCTTCACCTACATACACATTCTGAATTGTTCATAAATGTTGAAAGATCCATCAGTCCACAACACCTTAATTAGATTATGTTTCTAAGCTACAATCTATTCTATGAACTTAAAGATCAAAGCTGAAGCTGATATACAACCTTTTTTTATGCCATTAGCTCATGATCCATTTTCCACGTCATAAATATTTGTTTCTTCATGTTCAATGGGACTACCTGCTTTACACACTGTTTTGGTGTTTATCAGTTCTCCACACAGTATGTTTCAGTTTAACAGAGGCACTTCTGCATCAGAAAACTTTAGACCATCTGCAACATCAATGACATAAAATTCCTTTCTCTTAGCCCATAGCACAAAGTAAAGACCACTGAACATAAGGGACATCCCGATGAGGCTGTAAAATTATACGTGGATCAGTATTGGAAGTAAAAGTAGAATCTATAAAAGTCAATTGATAATAGGCTCTCATATTCACTTCAACTTAGATATGTACATATCAACAAAATTAATTTGAAAGAGTTGCATAAATACATTTCACCTACTAATGTAGCATTAGAAAATTGGTTGTGTCCCAAGGGAAATGACCATTTTCCCTGGAATCACATTCTTTCAATCAAACACGGCCTAAAAGCTTAAGCTGTTAGAGCAGTCCAAGAAAATAATGGTAAAAGGCATCAACCTAGGTGCTGGATGAGAATGGAACCCACCACCACCACTCAGGAGGAACGATACTCAATACCACGTTAAACTGTATCTGCTCTAAAAAGCTTAAGGCAAATCTAGCATAGATAAATGGTCAAGGCAACAATGAGAGTGGACTTTATTCTTGCAATAATCCTACTTAACAAATATCATTTGATTTAAAGTTTAACCGGGTAAAAAATAGTATGGCAGCTTCTAGATTAAAAGCATGTATTACCTTCTTCAAGATGGTTTCATGCTTCTGACCTCTCCCCACTGCCCAAGTTCACAATCAGCCCAATCCCTTTCTTCAACACTTGTATGGAAGAAAAGAACCCCTCCGATAGTGGATTTCTTCATTTGAGCATGCCACTCATGGGCAAATTCTTATCATGAAAAGAGGTCTCCTACCATTCTTAGCTTGAAATTACAGATAGTCCTTTTGCTAAGGGGGGTGTATTGTATCTGGATTTTGTGGGCAATTTAATAAATTTCATGGATTCTGAAAATTCAAGTGTATTCAATTTGGATTTTAAAAAGTCCACAAAAGTCTAGGGGTATTCAATTAGGATTTTAAAAAGTCTTTCTGAAATCCACAAAGTCTAGGGGTATTCAATATGGATTTCAGAAAGTCCACAAAAGTTTTAGGGTATTCAAAATATCATTCATATTTATGGATTTGGAAAATCATGGATTCTCATGGACTTTGTAGTGTTAGGTATAAATAACAAAGTTCAATAATTTGCCAGCCTCCATATCAAAGATTTCAACGTGAAAAAAAGTCTCCCAAAGTTCTTTGTTTTTTTTATTGAATAAAATGAAGCAAACAAATAATATAGTTATAACATGCTTAAACATGACCTCCTCCCCCCCCCCCCCCCCCCCCCCCAACCATCTTTTCTCTTTTGTTTTCCCTATTTATGACTTTTGATTTGATGAAAGGATCAGACAAGGGAAGATGAACTCGTGAAAGGATATGTCCTTGATCTTCGTATGGGAGTTTCCCCATCTCCATGTCCTCCGTTTAAAAGACGAAAAATCTGTTTCAAACACCTAATTTTCCCTTCAAAAAGACACATTCCCTGCCTCCATAAAGGCCACGTCAACACATGAGGACCTGTTCTTTGCCAACCCATCTAATTCATAGACAATGTTGTCATCTGAGTTGTTCCTTCCCAATATTTCATTACCATCATGTTGAATCGAGGGGAAAAATCGAACCCTTTTATTTTGGAGGCCACACTAAAGGGCAGTGTTTGGAGTGTTTGTGCAAGGAGTGAGCAGGATGAAATGTGACCTGACAGGTGTGAATTGGCTTCCAAAGCACCGGGTATGTTCTTATGGGACGAGAATACATAGGTTTATTTCTGACTATAAGAATGAGTTTATGCAGTGGATTGAAGTGGTAGTTGGGCCAAGGGCAACAAAATCAGTTCTTGGAACAGTGTGTTGGTAGGGAATGCTACCTTAAAATTTTGTCCTAAAATTTCTACTCTTTGCAATTTTAGTAAAATGACATGTCTGCTTAATGAGATCGTCATTTACTGGATGTTGAAGAAGAAACAACTACGGAAAGGGATTGTATTGCTTGATACCTTGTTACCCCTTGTGTTCCTTTCCTTTCCTGTTGAACCCATGTTACCCCTTGTGTTCATTTTCTGTTCCCTCTTGTCTATGTGTTTCTCTTTGTGTTACTGTACAAGAGATTTAGGAGAGTCAAGGGAGACGAAGATGAATCAACCCATAACCTATTTTCAATCTGCAGATGTTCCCTTTCATCTACAATAAACAAAATCCATCAAAGCAATAAGGCCCACCAGCTGTTTGTAGAATTTTTCTAATGTCTAATATATTTGGTTTGTTAGAGGATATGTCATTACCAACTTCTTTTTTATCTTGCAAATAATTAGAAATCTGTAAAAGTCGTTCATACAAAGTCCGTGGATTTTCATAAATCTCTAGAAAGTCTGTAGCAAAAGTCTATGGATTTAAGAAATCAGCAGAAGTCCGTGGACAATTTAAAGAGTCTGTGGACAATTTAAAGAGTCCGTGAACTTTTCAAATTATTTATCAATTTCATAAGAATCCATATACAATACACCCCCCTAAGATGGTTTGGACTCGCTTGGCATATTTAAGTCAGCCTTGGTCAACCATGTTCTTTATTGGTGACTGGGCGAAACAAAGGCTGCCATAGTGTGGAATCTGTGGGAGAAAGCAACCATAAAATTCTTAAGAAAGAACTACCTCCTCAGATCGTTTCTTCATCAGAGCTACACCATCCATCCGGGTTGTGTGTGTGTTTGGGGGGTTCTACTGTATATATATATACCTTTTGGTCTTAACACTTTTTCTTCTTTTCACAAAGCAAACGGGGTTCATGGGGCCCATCCCAATTTATTAAAAAACCAAAATAACAAGAAAGTGAGAAACTATAGAAAGATCCAGTGGGATAGCTCATACCACCTACTCTAGAAGGACCTACAAGTATGCCAAGCAAACCCAAACATCCCTAATAGCTAGGCATCTAAGGGCTGCTCCATCATTGGCTCCCTCCTCTTCTAGTGTCTACAACATTCCCACATCCAAGTTCACAAGATTATCTATATTCCTATTTAGGTAGTAAGAAAACCAGTTTATACCTTCAGGGCCATCCAGAGTAGCTAAGGCATCAGCTACCTTGTTACATCCTCTAAAGACATGATCAATCTTGAAGTTAATCAATGACTCTTAATCTCAATAATCTCATCAATGGTATGCTGATCTTGCCAAGGAGAAACTCCTAGTCCTTTCTCTATAGTCACAGCATGTTTAGTATCCACCACTGCAATGACGTGCTTAAACCTGAGCTCCTTGACTAATCTTAGTCCAGCCAAGAGCTCTTGAGATTCACTACTTTGAATTGGGCCATGTTCAACTCTACCAGAGGAAGCTACAGGCTACAGGCTACAGCCACCCTTCCTTCACTGTCCCTGACCAAGCCTCCCATCTACGCATACCATACTTGGGCTGGTCAGTCTGTGCTTATCTTGACACAACCATCAGGGGGTGCTCCCACCTATACGTCCTCATAATCTGCATACTAAAAGTCTGAGATTAGGCAATAGGTTCCATTATTCACACAATTCTCTATTGTATATTGTATCTTTGACATAACGAACACTCATCATCAGCCATTCCTTAATCATAGCCTTCCATTTGTTCACCACTCCATCTGCTTCCTCATACATAATCCTAAACCTTCTTGCATTCCTTTCCTCCCACAGCATATACATAGTACACATCAACATAGTTCTCACAAGAGACTAAGACTAGCACCTTTCACATTTGAATAAATCCATTTCAATTCTTGGTCAGCCTAACTGATTTGCCTGCTTATCCTAAATTGTTAAGTTGTCCTCTGTAAAGCACGGACACTACAAATATTCTAAAACACGAGCATTGTTGGACACCAACACTCTTTGGAAACGTGTTGGACACTTGGTCAACGTGTCTGAAATGTTGACCTGGTCGGATACTAGTTAGACATTGGCTGGACACTAGTTAGACATTGGCTGGACAGAGTTTCGACATTGTTTATTAAGAAGCTTTTGTTTACACATTTCAATAGTAGATGTGCATAAGCAAAATATACCCACATGTACATACTCTTTTATTAACTCTTTGAAGAAAATCAAGATGACACTATATGTCATAGTTATGAAAATCCTCCTAGGCGGGGCCTAGGCTCTAGGCGACCACCTGGGCGGGTTTTAGAATTTTTATTTTATTTTTTTATTTCCGGTTAGAAAAAAATTAAAAAATTAAGACTATTTTTTTAATACATTTTGCATATGTATATTGGCATTGAACTAGAAATAATTTAAATGTCATTATGCTTAACTTTTATAAATTATAATTTATAATACAAAAAATAAAAATAAAAAATAACTGCCTAGGCTTCTGGGCTCTAGTCCCCTGTTCGCCGCCTGCCAACCGCCTAGCAATTTTTAGAACACTAGTATATGTGCATTTCAATATTCACATTCTATCAAGGAAAGCCCTTGAGTACCTTCAAGGTGAAACTATGATCTGGGATATTGGAGGTTATGCATTTGAAATTTTCGAAGGTATAGAATACTTGAAGTTGTGAATCTTTCTCTTCATGAACCAAATACGAAAGCGTGTTATTCACTGATGGTGATGACAATTTAATAAATGAACTCTTTGAAATTTGACTAGGACCGTTATTGGGGTTATTTTTTATGACTTGTGAAAGCAAATGTAGTTAACAGAGTTGGGCATATCAAATCATACATTTTTATTTTTATTTTTTTTGCATCGCTAGTATAATAGATTATGCAATTGAATGAATGAAACATTTTGAAAGATGGAGAATTGAATGTTATTTTCAACATAGTAAGATTTCGACCTATGACATGAGTTATAAATTTGAGTTATGTTAATTATTTGAATGTTTTAGAATAATTTTTAGTATAATAACATAATAATATTATTCCCGTGTCCATGTCCTACTTTATTTTGATTCACCGTGTCACAGTGTTGTGTATGTCCACATTCGTGTTTCTTCCTATGTCGCCCCAAAGATAAATAGAGAATTCACAATTGAAGTACAAAAGTCAAATATTCTCCTTCTCTTGGTTACAAACAACTAGGCATGGCAATAGGCCCGAACTGATGAGAACTTGCATGGAACCAACCCTAATGGTTCGGGTCTAGAATGAACCAACTCAGTTCTGGTTCGAGTCTAGAACCGAACTAACTCAGCTCTAGCTTTGGTTCGGGTATGGTTCATGGTGTTCAGAATGGGACCTGAACCGAGAACTGAATATCAAACATAGTCGTATATAATATTGTGTGATTTTGTTCCACATCATCTAAGGAAACATGGAAATTAGATGTCACTATTGACAAGCACAAGGCTTTCTAATGGTTTTAGTTAGGGTGGGCACGGCCCGGATCGGTTCCAAATTTGGAAGAACCTAACTCGAATCATTTAAATTTAACGGATCCGGTCCGATCCGGATTCCCTCATTTTGAACACCGAACCTAACTCGGATCGTTTAGAACGATTCGGCTCCTACGGTTCCACAAGGAGCAGTTACAATCCCAATGAGTTTATTCTTAAAAGAAGCAACTCCAATCCCTTGAACAACGACCTGCACTTTTTCCTCTGCCTTGAACAAGCTTCCAATGAAAAATGTGATCCAATGATTGTCAAAGAAAATGGAGACTTGCGTTTAGACATGGAAGGCTCCTCTAATCCATCAGAGCTTCTGCATAATGTCATTTTGTTACACCAATTATAACAAATAAAGAACACTTTATTTTTTTTATACACAGCGTGATGAGTGAGATCAGACATACCTCCCTCTAATCCACCGAGTAGTTAACTCCCACTCAACAAAAGCTCTCCTGAGTTCTGGTTATAACTATGTAAGATTTTTATTAAGAGACGCAGGCAAGCACGCGCACATGAAGGGAGGGAAGGCGATCTGAGAATGAAAACCTAGATTTGATGAATGGGAAAAAATGACAAGTTTGAGAAGAATTAATAGAGAATACATACCAAGCAACAGGAAGAGGATAAATGTTGGTGTTCATCTCAAACCCTCCTCCTGATGGAATCCCTTCAAGAACTTATTTCATCAAGGCACTTCGTCAAGCTCAATCTTACCAGAAGCAGCATGAAGACACCCATTTAGCAGTTGCTCGTCTTAGGTCTTCTTGAGGATTCCCAGATTGGGGATGTCTTGAAAGAAGCTGGTATCAATGCTGCAAGAGTCAAAACAGAGATAGAAAAGCTTAGAGGAAAGGTTGAGACAGACCCTGGTCGCGTTGTTTCAAGTCAATTGCAGGCGATGGATGTGCGTTGGGTTGTGGGTTGGTGTTGGTTCTTGAAGGGTGGGTTCAACTGATTCAAACCTTACCATATCTTTATGCTTGGACATGTTTAGGGAACTGAAAGTGAGGAAAATGGTGTTGGAGATGGGTGGGGTTCACTTGAATCAAACCTCACCATGTTTTGTTTTCGACGGTGTGAAGCAAAACAACCATCGAATCGCTTTGCTTGAAAGAGAACAACAATGATAAAATGCAAAGTCCTAGGCTAGAAACCAATGCGATCGACCGATGAGCTCGCAAGCAAGCAATCAAGTGACGAAGGGACAGAAAAGAGGGGAGAAGTGAAGAGGCGTCGTCTCGAAGAAGAGAGTCTGTTGTCTTGGCGAAGGAGATAAAATTTTGTAACTCCCAATTAAAAAACGGGCTGGAACCGAACCGTTTGAATTCAAACATTTGGAACTGGACTCAAACTGTTATACAACAGATTTGGATCGATCCGGAATGTTTGAAGCAAAATGAGCCGGTTCGATATAGATTTGCGATTCTTTGACTCATTTGTCCACCCCTAATTTTAGTCCCACATTGAGTAGAGACAAAACAAATCACTTTTTCCATAAACAAACAAGCAAGACCAGCAATAGACCCAACCAAACCCGAGGACTTTTCGAGTTAGTTATGGATCTGGCAAACCCACCCAATTGCCGTGCCTACTGCCTACAAACATAGGGGTAGAGATGTAGTTAACCTCCCATTATAACATAGTATCTCTTTGTATCACATTCTGGGTCACCATTCAGCTAAAGAAGTTGTGTTTAGGCCATCCTTTAGCATCCCAAATGATTCTCCGCCATCTTGAACTATTTTCTTCATCAAATCTTTGTAAGCTTGATTAATAGAAAACTTTCCTGATGGAGCTGATGACCAAACCAGATCATCCTTACGAGAAGTATTCCAGCTCCATCTTTGCCAGCTTGTGCCATTACTGATTCAATACCTAATTAGAAGTCATAGGGAACCTCCTCCATCCATGTTCCTCACCTTGCTGACACTAGCATTATCAGAAAAACATGATCTCTGTCTCTTATCATAAGGAACTATGGAATAAACAGTTCCCACGCATATCCAAGTGTCACGCAAGAAAATACATTGTTGCTTCCTCCAATACGACACAAGATCACTGCATTGAGTACTCATCTTGACGATGTATCTCCAAACCCAACAAAAATCATTGGGAATATCTCTTATTCTTCAAGTTGTGTTTCTTTATCTAGGTTACCCACATAGAAGCAAGCTGAGACAAATGGAAGCAAAGCCCTCCACCTTGCTTCGACCAAACTATCCTTTTCCAAGAAGTCAATTTGCTATTCTTCTGGAAATCAACACCCCCCAATCAGAATTTATTGAATTTATTGCGAATAGAAGCTATAGTATAGATGAGACCAGCTGGCACGAGAAATGTCCTAGGCCAATAAAACCAAAACTGCTTTAATTAACAACAATAGTCTTACATAGCAGAGGTGTCTCACGTTCCAGTCCTTGATTCTTGCTGTGATCTTCTCAACTAGAAGAGAACAGCCCGCTTCAACCAATCTGCAAGTCACGAGGAGGACACCCAAGTAGATCAGCTTTTGCGCAGGGAGGGGGAATGGAGAATCCTATTGTATTTGCAGCTTCAAGGGTACTCTCTTTTTTTTTTTTTTGGAAATTGAGCGGGGGTTAATAATGGACCCCAAACCATATTAAAGAATGAAGATTACAATCTTAAATATATCTTCCCTATTCTGTCTTCATAAACAATCTTTTTCAGATCTTCAGCAAAAGAGCTAGGAGTGAATTCTATAAAGTCTGAAGTAGGGAAGGTGCTTGCGAGGAAGTCAGCTGCCCTATTCGTTTCTTTGTAATCGTGTTTGCACGAGAATTCTTCCAACTTAGATATTTCAGATCTTATTTCCCCAATAACGCGCCTCAGGTCCCAAGAAACTGACTTATGAGATGTGAGGTATGAGAAAACAGTTGAAGAATCTGTGCTAAGCTCTATCCGCATTGCATTGTGCATTGCAGCCAGCTTTAGCCCCGCAGCTACACCCTGCAGTTCGTGTTTGATTACAGACTGGCCCCGACAGTCCCCAGCACAGGCTGCTATTGCTTCACCGCTTGCATCCCGCAGAATGGCTCCGTATCCTCCTTTGGTGCCATGCAAAGAATCATCATTACGAAGAGAACCATCAGAATTGAGCTTGTACCAGCCCATTGGAGGTTTCGTCCAAGAACACTGTCTAGGTGTTGAGCAGCTCAGCTGAAAGTCGAGGTTCCATAAGTTCATTAAGTGCCTGGTCTGTTGCGTGTCCTCTGCTGTCCAGGTACCAGCACTGAACTTCAGTCTAACATCCGTACAGATGCGATGCACAAGGTCTGTCCCAATGCTGAATTGGCGCTCATATAGTCGTTTGTTTCGCTCCATCCATAGATGATACACAGTTGCATTGAAAGCAACTTTCTTCAATGTAACAGTAACCCCAGACCCTCGAAAGTGTTGAATGCACCAGCCCACCAATCAACATCCGACTCTTCTGATAACTCACTTGTAACCCAATCACTCAAAAAAAGATTTTCAGTCTCTATAATGCATAAAAGCGAATTTATATGCGGTTTAGTAAACACCATCAAATGATCAGCAAAACATTTGGGGATCCTTGCATTTAGGATGTAAAAATATCATATTATCCAGCTCAACCTGCCTTATCAAGTTTCTAGTTAACATCTCGATGCACATAACAAACATAATTGGAGACATTGGGTCTCTTTCTCTGAGGCCCTTCCTTCCTTCAAAGAAACAAGGAGCCCCATTGATCATAATAGAATACTTTGGAGAGGTCACACAAGCCTGTATCCACTTGATGAAAAGTGGAGGAAAGCCAAACATTGGCAAGGTACTCTAGTTGACATTGTAATGTGCCTTTCGAATATCTATTTTTAATGCACACCTGGGGCTTAGCTCTTCTATTTTTAGTTCTACCTTCAACAAATGTTGCTTAATTATATGAAATTGCATTGTTCATGACAATATTCATTCTAGAATTTAGCACCTTAGAAATAACCTTGTAAATGACATTACAACAACACACCATCAACTCATGCTACTTAACTTTAAGAATATGATGAACTCTAAATTAATCTAAAGCTACACTAACAATGATAAACCCCCTATAAGAGATAAATAATTAAACTTTAGTTTTATTCAATTCCATCAACCAACTAAAATCTAATTTTTAGCCTGTCAATGGCTTCTTTGGCAATATACTAGGCCCAATTACAAATAATATTACTTAATTAACCCGTTTACATCATCCCTGGGTTGAAGTAATTTTTCCATAAGCTTCAAGGGTGCAGGTTGTGACAACTAAGGAAATGAGTTCGCCTTTACCATCAACTGGAGGTACATGTTCCAGCATTCCCTTTCATCAATCTCATAGGTCAAAAGGATGGACTTCCCTTTTGGACAATTACTCTGAATGTGTCCAGGTAGACCACATCCAAAACATTTAAGAGATTCATTAGTAGGAGGAAGCTGCGGGAAGGAGTGGAAGCGCGGGGTAGTCACCAAAGACTTCTTCTCGGAACGGTCATAGAGTTGAAGCTTAGTCTTTGCACATTTCACCATATTCTCAGCTGCTAAGAGGTTGTCAAATTCTTCTAAAGCGAGCACAGACTTGATCCACGCATCCAACATATGGTAGAAACGAAAAGATGTTTGTCGTTACAACTCTTGAGTTTTCGCCCACAAAGTTCTGAATTTAGAGGCGTAATCGGTAACAGTGTGCTAATCCTTTGTAACTCTCATCAATCGACCAAAGATATCAGACTCATAATCCAAAGGGATCACACTCATAATCCAAAGGGACAAAAGAAACATACATCAACTCGCGCGGGTCATTCCAATTGTTTACAGAAGATAAAGGCATGGCTATTAGACATGCACATTCTTCCTGCCACCAAAATTTGGCATTGCCCTTCAACTTGGTAGCCACTAATTGTACTGGTTTTGGTTCCCACATGACATAAAATCAGGTATGCGGTCAATCTTCATGGACCAATCCACAAAAAGCATAGACAACTTCCACTCCATCATAAGAAGGCACATCCAATTTCAAACTTGTATCATCCCTTCGTTCCATCAATGTTATATGATCATTCTCAAGAAAACTTCCACCGCTATAATTTTGATCTCCTAAGTTAGAACGGCAAAAAAAAGGATTACTTCATCACCCAAATCCTCTACCACGACCTAAAGAAGGTCGAAACCGTCTCGTATCCTGCATCAGTGGCCACGGCATATTAGGATTTCGATGCTGCTCTTCTACCCACTGTGTGAAATGCTCTTGTAGAAACTCGGTTGGATCTACAACAAATAACTTTGGAAATACACCAAACCACATGGGTACCTCATTATAGTGGATGAGAATAATCATCGATGTTGGGGTGGAAAACCAAAATAGTTGGTTATTTGGTAGTGTGGGAGAAAGCTTGGGTTCAACCAACTTTCGAAAGTAGGGTAAAAACGGTTTTTCCAAAAGCTTGATGTGGTTTATTCGTGGTTGGGATGGCACATAGATTCATAAGTAGATTTTCAGGGGTGTGGAAAGGTTGTTATGGTAGGGGATTGTCCAATATGATGGGAGGGTTGGAAAATGGTGTGACGAGTGGGAGGTGGGGCGATTGGGTTGGGAAAGGGGTGGTAAGTATTGGATGATGGTAGTGGTGGCGGCAGAAGAGAGGGGTGAGTGATAAGGTTGTCGACCGGGCTAGTGGGGTATTGCCTGCGGCGTTGCTGCTAGTTGCTTGTGGGGCCTCTTGGTGGTGTTTGGGGGCCTACGGGTACCCCTTGTAAGTGCTCGTTGATTTTTTGGTTGCCTATCAAGAGTTTTGTAATCAATTGTTTCATCTTTTTCATCTCCCTTTCCACCATTTTTTCACCGTCTGCGCGACTCTGACTCAATCTAGTAATGCAACCCTGCTAGTTTATTCTTCCAAACCTCTTTTCTCTCGAGTACCTAATTATCTCTGCGATTTTATCATGTTCTCTCTCAGCATCTAAAAAATATTTTGTTATCTTCCATGCTTCCAAAGCTTCAATTGCATTAGTTCTCTCTTCTTCTGTCATCTCCCAAGCCTTTTCTTTTACGTCCCGACATACACAATAAGAGCGCTTCGACTCTGATACCAATTGATGAACTCTAGACTAGAGTAAAGCTATATTAATTATGATGAACTCAAAAAAAGATTAATAATCAAACTTAAATTTTTATTCAATTCAATCAATCAACTACAATCTAATTCTCAAGCCTTATTTATCACCCTAATGGCCTCTTTGACAAGTAAATAACCATAATCCTAACTAATATCTATACCAGGCCAATTACAAATAGGCAACGACTTTTTGACACCGCCATTTTTGCTGAAGAACACCACAACCCCCTACTTTTTGAAGCACACCACCACCTACTGAAGGACACCACCACCAATATAAACAAAAAAAACCACCAGCTCTCTTCTATCTCAAGGAACAGCCACCATCGCACCGCCTAGCCCTGCCACCACTGCAAGGCCTTGCCCCGCTCACCAGTCGATTACACCTCTTTTCTCCTCTCCTCCTCTCTATTTCTTTTCCTCTTCTTTTCTTCTTCTCCTCTGGTGCGCGAGTAGGGAACCCCCACTCGCAGGAATTTGCTCTAGAGTAGGAGAAAAAAAAAGGAAAAGAAGAAGAGATGAATAGAAGGAGGCAAGGGCGAGGTCATGTCACTGGCGGTGGAAAAGAAAATAGAAGAGAAAAATATCAAAGAAGAAGATGAAGAGAAGAAAGGTGGTGACGGGGGTGGCGGGGTGATGCAGTCGGGGGTGGCAGGGCGTGGCATGGTGGTGTGGTTGAAGGTGGCTGAGCGAGCGGGGTGGTTTTGCTCTGTTAGCTGCTGTGAAGAGAGAAGAGAAGGTGAAGAATGAGATGAATAGTGGGTGATAGAGGGTTTATATTGGTGGTGTCCTTCAATACGTCCAAAAAATGGGATGGTGGTGTCCTTCAACGAAAGTGGTGGTGTCAAAAAGTCATTGCCTTACAAATAGTATTACTTAATTAACCCGCTTACATCATAATCATACAAAGAAAATTAGAGTTTGTACCTTTGGTCATTTTTTTTCTTTCTTGAAAAAACTCTCATTTGCCTTGTAAAGTCTTTATCCACTATCTCCCAGCAAAGCAAAAACTTGGCACTAAACCCATCTGGACCGAGGACCTTGTTATCTTTCATGTCAAAATGAGTTATTTTAATCTCATCTTCTGTAATAAGTCTAGCAACATCCTCTGCCTGTTCTTCATTAATACATTTGTTAAGTTTGAATAGGTTACTCATGCCTTCATTGTCAATCATGTTTATCATTGCCTTGCAACTCCTTGTAGAACTCAATGAAACACTCCTTAACTTATTTGTTTTTTGTTACCCAAGGAACTGAACTATCCCTGATTTTGTTGACGTTGTTGTGCATTTTGTTGCTTTTTATCACTCTATGGAAATAAGGTATATTTTTATTACCTATGTATAATAGTGACATGCAGGACATCGGAGCAGTGGGATGTTACTATACTTGGTTCAGTTGAGCCACAAGAGTGGATAGACAACTCCCTAAACCGGACAGATGCTTGGTGAACAAGGAATGTGTCAATGATTTGGGTCATGTACTCTTGCCAGTAACAAGGAGTCTTCCATAAGGAGCTTCAAAAGGGTTACACAACCATCCCCATAACCTATTCATGTTGTTTTTGACCATTTCTAGTCACATACTACCTACCATAGTTTTAAGTAAGCAAGCGATTGTAGACCTAATAAACTCTCTAACATGTTTATGCTTTATTAGGTCATTAAGACCCCTCACATGCCATGTACCGAACTCGGCCGTGGACTTAATTTTTCTTTCTCCCTTTCCTAGACTTGTTAGTCTTTTGAGAGTCAGTTTTGGGAACCTTGTTCTTCTTTCCATTTTTTCCCCTTTTGCGTCATCATTTGTCAACAGGCACCATCTAAAGGTTCCATTTCTTCCTAATATGTAGTAAATTGGTTTTGTTGTTCTATATCAATTGTCCTAACTGTCCGCTTACTCATGTCCACATCCCCCGTTTGAGTAACTTCCAAGTTTTTCCTATTATATTCTTTACCTTCATCTTTTCCTATATCTTGGACACTTGTCTCCTCCTTAATCTCATTTGTAATTTCCCTAGGGTATTCCCCGTGCCGTTGGCACAATAAAAGTTTGATATGATAAATAGAGTTTATTCTTTTTTAAATATCAAAATGTTGGGTATGGGGATCAAACTCATACACTCTTATTGGGGATTGATCGAATGTAAGACATAAAGGCTAACTTTAAGTCACAACCATTAGATGAAACGAATGTCAACCATGAACTATGTTTATCTACAAACTTATCTATTTGTGCTTTAAGTTCTATGTGATCTGTTATATTCGTATATTTGGGTAAATCCCAGTCATCATTTATCTCCAACCTTAAACATCATTCTGATTTGTAATATAGATTGGGGTATTTCCCGTGTCGTTAGCACTAGGGGTGGGCACGGGACGGGATGGGACGAGATATACCCATCCCTATCACATCCCGTTCATACGGGATCGGGATGGGAAAAACCTCATCCCGACCTCGTCCTATCATAAACGGGTTCGGGATGGGACGGGATGGGATCAGCGTGCTGCCTGTGACTGCCGCGAAGATTATCATCATATAAGAGCGTGAAAAATAACTTTCTTATAATTAGATATAGATGTGGCATGCAAATATAAGGGTAGCCACTAAATCCCCTAACAATGAAGTCGAGTGGGCTTGACTTTTAGAAAATGACATGATAAATGGGACTTACTAAGAGTATTGTGTCGCTGTGATGGCCTCCCAACTGATTTTACAGTTTCATTACCGTGGGAAACAAAATTCATGGTTCCTTGACAAAATGACATTTCATCTTTTGTTAGGGAAGAAATATAGACTTATTGGTGATGCTTTAACATATTCATAATGGTTTACCATCAATACATATATTGTAATTAAAAAATTTATTTTTACAGCCCGAGGCATCTCAAATTCTTGGCTCCGCCCCTGAATGTTCCCTTCTGAATATGTACTACTCAGTTAATTGTCATTTTTCATCTTCAACTGGGTATTATCAATATTTGGAAGTTAAATAATTGGAGCCACTTTTATTGGGAATCCAAGCAACAGTCTGTTATCTTTCTCTTGCTTAATGAATATTTATTTCTTGAAGTAACATTTCTGTTACCACTGCAAACACCATGAGTTTATGTTAGTCATCTGTAAGTTTATATGAATAAAAATAAATAAATAAATAAAAATATTAATAATAAATATTAAAAAAATAGCTCGGGACGGGACGAGATTGGCGGGATTGAAAATCTTCATCCAATCCCATCCCATTCTAGATCGGGACGGGACGGGATCGAAAAGAAATTATTCAATCCCATTAAGACCCGGAAAAATCGGGATGGGACGGGACGGGATCGGGATCGCGAGATGGGATGCCCACCCCTAGTTAGCACCATCTAAAGTGAGTCGCAAACATTGAGAGTAGGTTCTCCATAAACATTACCAAAATATGGAGTTGGGGGGTCTTTGGTTGAATGTACCTTATAACTTGAAATGCATTAGACTTTTTTTTTAAATGCATATGGTGTAAAATAAATATTTTAAGAGTTTAAGCGTTTGCATAATCATCGGTTTCACTAGAAAGATCTTTGAAAATGCATTTCAACGATACAAGTTTGCCAAAATTCAATAAAATGAACGTTGTTATGACAATTTTCATTTTGAGAAAAAAAAAAAAAAAAAAAGACAACGCAACATTTTCGCTCTCCGCCACATGTACATTTCACATAATTTATTTCAATTTTTTGGTCATTTTCTTTTGCCCTTCTATATGTTTCATATTTACAAATATACCATTATAGAAAATGAATCTCAACCCTCAATATCTTCTCAACTCTCAATCCTAACCCTCTTTTATCTCCAAATTCTATAAATAGTAAAGCACCATTATGAATTGTAATATAGACTAGGGTATTCTCTGTGTCGTTGGCAAAATAAAGTTTAACATGATAAATAGAGTTTATTCTACTTTATTTTTCTAGCATCTGCACCCCATTATAACTTGTCAAAACTTGATTAAGCCAATATATTATTGGTCACCCTTAAGTTTTCATTATTCATACTTACATGCCTAATCACCTCCATCAACAATTGAAGAAAAATAAATAAATATTAAAATGTTTGGTATGGGAATCGAAGTCATGCACTCTTATTGTGGATTGATTGAAAGTAAGACATAAAGGCTAACTTTAAGTCCCAACCATTAGATAAAATGAATCTCAACCATTAGGTGAAACTTATCTCTTGGGGTGCTTTTAAGTTCTATGTGATCCGTTAGATTCATATACTTAGGTAAAATTTAGGCGTTTTTTATCTCCAACCTCAAACACCCTTCTGATTTGTAATATAGATTAGTACCTTGTTCAACTTCCACAATTATATTTTTCTCCTTCAATCTCGCCTTCATCCACCTTTTTATCTACAGATAAGGCCTCAAAGTTTTTTTCCCCTCTTTATTTATGTATTTGCATAAAGTCCTTGTATTTGTTTTAACTTTTAACTCTATTCTCAAAACAAAGCTGAAAAAATAAATAAACCCCACACGAGACAAAGAGAATAAGAAAATGCGGCAAGGGTTTGGAGAATCTTGCTGCTGATCAATAGTGGATCCGATCTTGACCTCTTCTAGGTCGATCGTGGTCCTCCATGGCAGCGCTCACGATTGCCAAGGAGTTTCCTCCCCCGGTTGGGAGTGGGGGAAGTTTGGTTGAGGTGCCTAAGCCATCTTTTGCTCAAATACTTGGCAAGATCATCGTAGAAGAAATCAATGATACGCCTGTGGAAAGTACGATATTTCAAAAAGAAGGTGATCCGGCCATTGGCATCATGGCGACGGATGGGGTACGTGGCGAATCTTTTATGGAAAAACATGTTATAGTGTTTAAGTTTTCAAGTTACCGACCGACAAAGGAAGTCATTCGTGATTCCATCCATAGAACATGGGGAATCATGGGCGAATTCTCGATGGGATTACTTGATCAGCGCCATGTTTTGTTGAGACTCCAATCGGAGTCGGAAGCAAAGAAAGTGTTGTCAAGGGATTCGTTCCTTATTCGTGGAGTTAGATTTAAGGCGTTTCGTTGGCATAATGGTTTTAGCTTAAAATCAGATCCGATATCGGTTCCGTTATGGGTGGAGTTGTCGAATCTTCCTTTGCACTTTTTCCATTCCCCAATCTTAAAAGCAATAGGTGACTCTTTTGGTGATTTCTTACGCATGGATGATTATACGAGATGTTTAACGCATCCAAATGCTGCCCGAATATGTGTTGAGATGAGTTTGGCAAAGAAACTCCCTAAAAGAGTTTGGATTGGTTGGGCAAACAATAGGGGCTTCTGGCAAAGAATTGAATACCCGAGATTTAAATATTGCTAATATTGTGCGATGATAGGACATTAGGATGCCTATTGCAGGAAACGCTAGGTCAAAAAGGCAGGGCTTCCGGTATTCCAATTGAGAAGGAGTAAAAAGATGAGATGACCAGAATGGATTCAAAAGTCGCAAAGCATTACATTCCGGTTGTTAAAAAATTGAACGATCCAACGATGACATTGGCACGAGTGGGGCAAAAAACAGTCAAGGGATAAAATTAAACGAGGAGAAGGAGGCAAACAGACTTTGGGCGAGAAGCCTTTGAATATCGAGCTGCAAACAAATATGCAGCACTAGTAGAATCTACTACAGAGGAATAAGTTGATTCAGGCAAGCAACAAGAACTCCATTCAGTTGAGTAGGTCGTTCAAGGTGGGCAGACAGGCTTGACTGGCGGTAATGGAAAAGAATATGGCAAGAATGACCATGACGGTCTTCTTGAGGTCGGGTATACTGTTAGTGAAACGGAGAAGGCTATCTTGGTGTAAGAAAAAATTGCTAATAAAGAAGAGGCTTTGAAAATTTTTTCAGCCAGTAAAACAGAGTCTTCAAGCTCTGCTTCAGGCCAAAGGGAAAGATAAAGTAGTTCGATTTACTAGGTAATTTAGCGTCCAAGAACTTTTTCTCATTGCAGATCATTTCGCCCCTAGCAACGAAGGTTAGGAGTGTTGAAAAATGTGACATTTCTTCAGATGCAAAGGGCACGTCAGGCCCTGGTGTGGAGGAGGCAGATTCGGGTAAGCTAAGCAATAAATTTGTTAATGTGGCTGAAGACGTAGAGGTCATTACACCTAGTTGTATTGTTCCAAACGAGAAGCAAGGGCGTCTTGTTGATCTTGTAGGAGCGCAAGACGATGGGATGGCAAAGGACGTTGATGCATCTGCTGGTCACAGATTTTCGATGGACAAAGAGCGGAATCAGAATGCAGTGGGAATTGAGATTCAATCAGGTAAAGAGGTTTTGGTTGTTGAGACGTGAAGCAGGGGGTAGTTGCAGGAGAAGGAGAGGCATCTAGTGTAGCCACCAAGGAAGAAGGTATTTGGGATTTGACTTGATCAGTTTTGAATTCGGAAGGGAACATTATTATGGGCGAGATTCTTGATAAAGCAATAAGTTTGATCAAGGAGGGGCGCAGGCTATAAAAGGAAAAAATAAACATAAACACTTGGGAGAGTGCTAGTGAAGATAGTGACAAGGCAGGTTCTAAGTCAAAATTGGGGCCTCGAGCATCGTTAATTAGGGATGTGGAGATGGGAGCAAGCTAAGATGGTACCCATAGTAGTAAAAGAAAATCGGCTGCTAAAAGTTTTCCAAATGCCTGCACCAAAGACTTCAGGCTTAGTCCTCGCATATCCTCTAAAACTAAGAAACATAATAGTAAGTATAGAGATTGATCCATGGAAATTGCGGAGCTGATCTATTTGGATAAAAGTCATACAATATATATTCACAATTGATAGAATTTTTTCGAATCAAAATGCTAACGGTGATTGGTTGCAAAAATTTTGCTGGAAGAGAACATGTATATGCCTTGTATTCCACTCTGGTTCTTATGGCGGATTTTTGCGTGTTTGGGCAGACCTTAAGGTCTTGAAGGGCAACGAAAATTTCAGTGTAGTTAGTTTTTGTAGTGTTGATTCTTTCATTTTTCAAATGTTTTGATTCGGGTAAAGTCGTAACGCACCCCTGAACAGACTGTAAATCATTTTTTAGATTGAACAAATGTCTAATTTAATTATAAAAATTTAAAAATTAAAAAAAAAAAAAACAAAAAAACAAAAAAAAACTCTATTCTGATTCTCGTGGTGTCCCTTACCGTTAGCAACTTAGCATCCATTCTGTGTGTTGTTACTATTTTGTTGTTGCTCAACATTCTTGACTTGAAAATTTTGGTTCCTCTGGTTTCTCCTCCTTTCATATGGTTTGAAGACAATTTTCTTGTTGCAATCCCCATTTGCATGGCCAAAGAAGTGGCATGAAGAACTCATCAGGGGTTTCCATGGGTAATTGACGAATATCTCAGTGAGATCCCCTACTAGCTCTGCTAGTATCAACCACAATGGTCTTTAGCAATTCAGTGTTTGGCATTACCTCAATGTTAACTGCTGCAAATCCCCAACCTCTTTTTCTCCTATGTTGCTGCATCAACTTTAATAGGTCTACCAATAGCACAAGTGAGAAAACTTTACAAGAGCTTCCCATTTGTCTGTCTCCTCCAAGAAATTGAAGAAAAATTCTCCATTGGCAGTAATTTCAAGATTGCCCCTTCAGCTTCCAGGCTCTGTCCACAACATTCTTCACTAGAGTATAAGGTAGAGCTTTCTCCAGGAAAAACCGTACCAAATAACTCTTCTAGATCTTAGTCCCATATTGACAAATTGTTGGTGGACACTTGAACTCCATCCTCCATCATTGTTTCTCTATAATTGGAAGGGGAATCCTTAATCTTATTTTATTGTTCAAACAATCCTCTCCAGTTTTCAGCTTCACTGCTTAGATTCTCTCCCTCCATTAGTTTTTTTTATGCTGGTTTAACTCATCAACCCAGTTGAGCTTCGAACAAAGACATGGTTTGTATTGATCTGCATATCGGGTTGTGGTGGTGATTGATCTAGATCTATGCAGGGAGGGGAACTACCCCCTCTGACCATATCAAAGCTATCCAGTAACAGAGATCTTAGTTTTTATTTTAATCGTTTTTGTTTATTTTTTTTAACCAAAAAGAGAAACTTGAACAAGTACACTGTGTAATCCCTTTGCTTTTGCTTACACACAATATAGGTGTCAATATATCAATCTCATATAATAAAATTTAATTAGGCTGGCAGGTACTCTCCATTTTTTAAAACTACTGACTTAGGTATATTTTGTAGATCACACAAATGCACTATTATAAGATTAAACTAAGTCATTCCTAAAAGCTTTCACACTGGCATAAGTTTTTCCAGAGCCAGGTTTACAAAATATCCAAATCAAGCTACTCCAAATTTAATTTCTAGTTCGTGACAATGATCATTATAGTCAATCTAATAATAATATACATAAATATCACTAATAAGCTAATAATAATTTTTCACATGAATAACATCAACTTAAAAATGTTTACCTTCCTATCGTAATTGAATCACCTATGGTGAGGGTTGAAAGAATGACAGAGAACACAGTTCCCACTGGGTTGAACATGGTCACAAAAACTGGCCCTTTTCTCTTCATTGCCCATGCCTGGAAGCTAGTGCAAAATCCACTCACCGTACCTCCCTGCATGTAAAAATTTAACATGGTTAAGAATAACAAACAAATGCATACATATAAGAACCATAGATCATGTCTATTTTTACTTTTATGAATCTCTTTAGATGAATAATTATTCTTCATGGAAGCATTTGACAGAAAAGTGAATTTTCAAAAAAGAGGCTAGGAATCTTTGCACGAGTGATATCTAAGCACTTTGAGAAATGTCCTACATTCAAGAAGAGTTGGATCAAATCACGAACATGAGAACACAATGGGGAAAAGGAAGAGACTTTAAGCAGCGTTTAGAGGTTCAATCTCAATGAAAGAAGCAAACATACTAGAATGACAGGGACCAAGATATACCAGGAAACAGTGGGATCCAAAAACGTAATTACTTTACGGTTGAGATTTACACATCTAATAGCAAAGTCTGTCAGAAGTCACTTGTAAAGAGCAAAGAAAAACGAGTAAAAGAGTAATACGAGTAAGGGAGGAAAAAGAAAGCGCAGATGTAGTGGAGAAAGAATGTATTATACTTTATAAAACAAATGAGGAAGTAACTTAGCTACTTATAAATTAGATATGTTTTTCGAAATCATTTGTCAATATCCTCCAAAGAAGACTACTGATCAATTTAGTTTCCTTTAAAGAAAAATCAAAAGAAGTATGTAAACATTCTAAAGAAAAAAGAATACGAAATTGGCATTTGTGAGAATAATCTCACTTACGAAGAGTTTATGTCAACCAAAAGTTGACCCTTAATTATACAAAGGAGCCCGAATACTCTCCTGGTGATTGAAATTGTCAAAAAGCTAGTTGTCGCACTCATTGGATGTCAAGCCTCTAGCTTGATCCAGATAGGAGTGGGCACGGGACGGGATGGGACGAGATAGACTCATCCCTATCCCATCCCGTTCATACGGGATCGGGACGGGACGGGATCAGCGTGCTTTCATTTTTTGAAAAATTACTGCTTACTCAATACCCAATTTGCTTAGTTGAAAATAGGCAAAGACAATTCGTAGAACTACACATAAATGATAGCCTTAGATTGAGTATGCAACATCATAATAAACTACCATAAATGATAGCTGAAATTCACCCTGTAATTAAGATTTCTGCAGAGTTTTGAATGACTAAGAGGTTGACAGTATAATGGAAATGGTGGACCTGCTCTACTGTTTCGAATAGTGAACAAAAGGATGAGTAGATTTGGGGTGCTAAGAAGAATGTTTCATTATTGCTTTTAAAAAAAATAGTCATTAAATTCATTGTCTTAACATGAAATAAAACTCTCCAATGTAGCTAGCAATCCCATTTTGAGTTTTAAAGAGTTTGCAATTAAATAATTCATTTAGAATTCTAGAAATAAACCAATATCAAGTAGTTGCAGATATAGACTAATATCAATTATACTGATTTCAACTAAATTCATTTTTCTTCAATTACACTAATATTGCAATCCTAAAATAAATAAATATTAAAAAATTAGCTCGGGACGGGACGGGATTGGCAGGATTGAAAATCTCCATCCCATCCCATCCCATTCTAGATCGGGACGGGATCGAGATGAAATTATTTAATCCTATTAAGACCCGAAAAAATCGGGACGTGAACGGGATCGTGGGATGGGATGCCCACCCTTAGATCCAGATGTGAAAACGGAGGTGAAATGTGCTTCTAAAAGGTGTTTGGTTCCCTTTTCGACTGGGACATATTGTGACCTGGTTTGGTGTACATTCCTATGAAAAATTGCCATCTACAAGAAGGCGGGCCTTATCAGTTTAAGCGAAAGGCAGTGCATGATGGGTATTTTAACACTCGAGTTTTGTTATCTCGGGTGTTTGATTTACTCCCCAACCACTGAGGCCTATACCGTCAAGGTTGCCAACCCAAGCCAGCTGTGCAAACCAATTACAGGAAATTTCAGAACAGTTTTTCCAGTGAAATTATTGACTGCAGAAGCAGGATCAGGTGACAACTCGTCGTCCCCTTTTAATTTACCTGAAATTCCTTTGTTGTCTTGCCCCTACTATGTCTAAAATCTTAGATAAGTTTGAGGATGTATGTGAAATTGGTCAAGGCATCTAACCACCTTCGAGCAACATGCTATACATTTAGTACTGGTAACACCAATTCCTAATAGACGTAATTATCACATGGCTCCAAAGGAGCATGAAGAACTGCATACAAGTTAATGAGTTCTTGGAGATGGCATTTATTTGCATGAGCACATCTCCTAGTGCAATGCCTACTTTATTGGTACCTAAGAAAGATGGATCCTTCAAGGTGCAATTGCATTCAATAAACTTGATTTGGCAAGTGGATATCATCATATTCGGGTGAGACCAAGTGACGAGTGGAAGAGAGCCTTCAAAACCGAATATGGGTTGTATGAATAGCTAGTCATGAACATCAGTCTTACTAATGTACCATCTACCTTTATGCAAGTCAAATTGGCTTATGATGCAATGTAAAACTGGAGTTGGTGCTATGTTGAGTTAAAATGGTCGTCCATTAGCATTTTTCAGGGTTGGGCAAACAGATCGAGGAACCGCAAATCTAAATACTCTTTTTGCTCCAAACGATCCGGCTTTTATTGTATATATTAATAAATGGTCTGGATCCGTTGTAAACGGTTCTAGTCCAGTTTCAAATGGTCCAATTCCAACCTGATTTTATATCACCATTCGCGTCTTAATTGGGGGTACAAATTTTAGCCCCTTTTTCAGCAACACATCACACTCTCTTCTTTAAGAAGATGCCTCCACCCCCCCTCCCCCTCTGTCCCTTCATCAGTTGCTTGGTTGTTTTGCTTCACACCGTCCTGCAATTAAGAAAACAAAACATGGTGGGGTTTGACCATCTCCAACACCATTTTCCTCATTTTCAGTTCCCTGAACCTGCATTTCCAAGCATGAAGAGATGGTAAGGTTCGAATCAGTTGAACCCACCCCTCAAGAACCAACACCAACCCACATCCCAACTCACCACCATCGCCCCCAATTGACTTGAAACAGCACGACCAGGGTCCGTCTCAACCTTTCTTCCTTCCTTCCCTCTAAGCTTCTCCACCTCTGTTTTGACTCTTGCAGCACTGACACCAGCTTCTTTCAAGACATCCCAATCTGGGAATCCTCAAGTAGACCCAAGATGAGCTGAGCAACTGCTAAAAAGGTGTCTTCACGCTGCTTCTGGCAAGATTGAGCTCGACGAAGTGCCTTGATGAAATAAGTACTTAGGGAGATGACATTGGAAGGAGGGTTTGAGATGAACACCAACATTTATCCTCTTCTTGTTGCTTGGTATGCATTCTATATTAATTCTTCTCCAACTTGTCATTTTTTGCCATTCATCAAATCTAGGGTTTTCATTTTCAGATCGCCTTCCCTCTTTTCATTTGTGCGTTTCTGCCAACGTCTCTCAATAAACTAAACCTATTATGTGCCAAAACAAGAAGTAATTTCTTGCAGGAACTACGCTGCTACTGTAAGAGCAGTCAACTGCGGCCTGAGTTTGTCTCGGCAGAAGGCTTTAAAGTAATTTTTTTTTTTTTGTTGCAAGGCTTGGTGTTTTTTATATTTTTACCGCTTTTTTTTTAAATACAATCACAAACATCTATCTTACAATTCAAAGAGGTTTTTGTCCTATATGGCAAGTGTTTGTCCTACGTGGTAATGTTATATCTTTGGCAGAACTTAAGAGGAAAATTTTACCCCCGATGCTTTCCTCACTCTCTCTAATTCTCAAATCTTCCTCTGCGATTCCAATTCTTCATGCTCCAATAGCCAAAGGGAGAAGAAGGGTCTTTCTTCTTCTCGATTCCTTCTCTCCTCTCCCTCTATGTTCTCCTCCTTATCCTTTGCAACTTCTCCTCAAAAATATATATCAAAACCCTAGATCATTCAGCCCAATCTCTCACTCGACTCCATCTTACTTGAATTTCTCTTTGCTCCTCCTCCTCGAGGTTTGCTTCTTCTCTTCCTTCCTATCTCTTCTCTTCCACTCTCCCCATCTTCTGAGAACAAGAGCAGAAAAGAGTCAACACCTACACGAACACAAATAGAAAACAAGCATTTTCAACCCCATTTCAGCAAGCAAGGAACAAAGCGAACAACAAATGCTTGCCCTCACTCACTGACAAAAGCGTCTTTTATTTGAGAACTCTCTCATCACATAGGTCTCTCTGTCTCCTCCTCTCTGAAATAGAGACGATTCTGTCAGAAACCCTAAAACCCCTATCGATCTCCATCTCCTCTGCGATCGATCATTTCTTTATTGGATTTCGGCAGCCATAGTGCTCAGAACTGGACTCAAAGAATGCATCCTTAGCGGTCTTCTCTCCGTCGTCGGTCGTAAGGTTCGATCTATACTTACTTTCGTCTTCTCAATCAAGTTCCAATCAATCATCATTGTTGTTAGGTTTCCTGCATCCAATTGAATTGTTGGGTTAATTAATTGAAATCAATCTGATCTTCTTTAGATGTCTTGATTTCAGTTTCAAATTTGTTTTGATTGAGTTTTATTTGTCTGATGGATTGGATTCGAAGTCAGTCTTCTTTGAATCGCACCATGGGTACTTTAAGGAACTTTGGGTATTGTTTTGATTTGGCTGAATTGCTGATTGAGCTTGAATGTATGTTGAACACCATGGGTGGATTCATATTTGTTGAAAATTGTGTTTGATTTGTAGATCCACTGATTAGTATGGGTAAAATCAAGTTCATTTTAATATGTTGGATGAGAAATGGGTTATTATGTAAAGATCAGTGATGGGTTAAGGTGGATGTTTTGAGAGGAGGCTAGATCATCATTCCTAACATGTTATTAGTTTACATTGATGGATTATGGGAAATGAATTGTGAATTTGGATGGACTTCGTGCATTTTATTTCACTGAGGAGTCAATTGGGTGCACTACACCAAATTTCCCCATCAGCAACGGTTTGGAACCGTGGGGGTAACCGATGGCCACGGCTAAGAGGCGTGGGCTGTAGAGGCGTCGCGAAATCATCCGTGACGGCTATAAACCGTGGCTAAAATTTTAGCAACGGTTTTATGTTCAGGACGGTTGATGATTTAGCCACGGTTCTAAACCGTTGCTAAAATTTTAGCAACAGTTTTAAGCCGTGGCAAGTACTAGCCACGGCCTAAAACCGTTGCTAAAATTTTAGCCACGGTTTTAAGCCGTGGCTAGTAAAAAAAATTCAATTTTTTATTTTTTATTTTTTTTAAATTAACCTCCAGTGGGGAGGGGCAACTATGGAATGTCAGACCTTTATTACTTATCAAAAATTGACTTACAAACGCTACGGGGGTACATTATGACGTTACCCGTATTAAAACCAAAACAATAGAAAAAAACCTGTCCTTAAAACAATTGCCATGACAAAGACAGAACTTAAAACATCAAAAAGACTTGAGGCCAAAACAAATGACCCAACCAGAATGCGCGTAAATCTGCCCAAGCAGCCAGCACACGCTGAAATACCAACACCATCTAAATAATCACCCTGAAAAACAGCCAACAGGACGCTGCATCGTACCCTCGCGAACTGTGTTTCCCAGCAGCATGCAGTAACCATCCCTCACATCCACCATCTCGACGCTGGGCACAACAACAGCATCTCCTCAACAGGCCGCAACATCTCAGTAGGCCGCAGAAAACCATCAGTCCGCAACATCTCAGCTCCTAGCATACACTCTGTTTTGCTGAGTGCACTTGCAGTCCAGCAAGTATAGCAGGCTGAGTGCCTGCGCTCATTGTGATTCCCGCAACTGCCTTTCCTACAATGCCCCTGCAGTCCACTGGGAGATTTGCCATCTGTTATGATGAAGCTGAAGGCTCTTGGTGAGATATTTACTGAGGTGGAGATTGCTAGCATCTTGGGTGAGTCCACTCTTGATGCAACTGATGAGGTTGATTTCGAAGGTTTCCTCCGGGTGAGTCTATTCATCCCAGATGTAGCATGAATGTTGTTTTAGTTGTCATTCCATTTTTTTTTGTCAAAGTTAATTCATTGCAAGTGTTTTTTTAAATAATGAAATAAAAATCCAATTGCGATTATTCGACAATTCCGTGAAAGTGCGATATACTCTGTAGTAGTGCCAACGGCACGGGTCTTACACTAGTTATTTATAGAAGGGGTAGAAGTGTAAAAAAACCAAAATTTGACCAAAAAATGATTATAAAGCCTGACTGCCTAGAATTGGGGTTGCGGCTCATAGGAGATAGCATAAAGAAAGTCCTGATCTCTGGAGAAATAAAAGAAAACGGCGAGGTCTGTGCTTGGCTCGAATTCCCCCCTTGGGTTACGGGGGAACAATAAATAAGGCAGAAAAAAGATTTCATCGGGCACCGGATTTGGACCAATCAAATATTTGTTAGGCTATTCTTCTCTTGTTCCCTCGACTCCACGGACACCACACACTCAGACGACTAGCATGGTCTTTTCCCCATTGAAGAGCCACGTATCCAAGTTTGGGTTTAGAATGTCGTGAGATAGTTCGGTTCCCAACTTTTGAGGAGGTCATCGAGTGTGCTAAGGATATCTCGGTGTTGTCTCAATAGGAGGAACTTGGGGAGCTACTTCATAATGATTCTCTATAGTAGATTCATCAAAGGGTGAGTGTTGGGGGTCCTATAAATGAAAAAATATAAATCTTGCAGAGCGGCTTTCTTGTGGTAGTAATTGCGAACATCTCTTTTCTTAGCGTGTACAGTTTGCTTGCATGCCACCTTAGCCACATATCTCTTTCTTAGTTTCACGTTGGCCTAATTAAAATAAGTCGAGCGTATAGTATATAAGTAGTTGTTTAGTGTATAAGAAAATCTATGTTAGTGGCTTCCATCATATAAGATAAATCTAATTTTAGGCTCATAACATAATTACTTTTATCAAAGGAAGAAAACATTTTATTATGTGAAGTACTAATTGGAAGATCCTCGTTGAATAGCTAAGATCTTTACATGTGTCCTTAATCCTACGGTCAGAACATCTACTCTAGAATCTTCCAAACAAATATCTAAGAAATTTACATGGCTTACACAAATGTGGACAACCCTCGATTTCTCAAGAGAATTCTAGATAACTAGTTGAAAAAAGAAGAAAAGAACAGTTGCTAACACGGGCGAGAGGGCATAAAAAAATCAATATCTCGAGCGGTGTGAGATACGACATTGTTCGAGGAACCCTAGATGTTGTCAGAGTAAAAGATCGTCCACATGGGCGTTGTTGTGTGTTGTAAATTCTTATCCAAGACTTGTATCATTTGATGATGTTGTGCGAATTGCTAGAAACATGTTAAGTGTATGGCTAACCCTATAACGCAAGTTTTATAAGGGGACTGGAGCAGGCTACCATGGGACAAAATATCTTCTTTCTAAAGAGATTCGATTCAGAACTATTATGCGTCCAAGGTCCAATACTGAAATCATTTGTGAAGTTTTCCCTAACTTAGTCTGTGTCAACAAACAATTCAAAATACCTCTACTATTTTACTAGATTTCCCCCACTCGTTCCTATATTCCTCCACTCACCCTATTGGACGAGGCTCCTCTTTGAATGCTAACTCAGCTCATTCCCAGCCAGATAAAAAAGAATTGAGTAGTCTAAGCGATCCATTACATTGATGGGGGTGGCTTCAACTTGCCCGGGTGATTGACCAAATGCGTTTATCTTCATCTCAGGGGGAGATCTTACTTTAACACCTAATAAGATTGGCCAAGCTATTTATATCCCAATCTAAATGATTGCCTCCTAAACCCAAAGTCCCAAGCAACATCATTTCCATTATGCAACATTAAATCTTTTACAGGTCTCACTTTCTTAGAAGAAATGAAGAATAACACAGGGAACCTATCCGTGAGAGGGGAGCCTCACACCACATATCTTCCCAGAAACGCACCCTATCCCCTTTCGCCACTCTCAATTTCACCCTCTCCACAAAGATGTCGGCTCCTCTCCAAACCTCCACAACCACTGTAGGACGACGGGAGTGAACCAATAGAGCATCCTAGGTGACTCGCCACAGAAACCAGAAACTCATCCCACTCAGCCCTTACCCTCAGTTGATGCTCTTTGACAAGTTGATCCTCAATCCTGAGACTGAGGCCGCCTCAAAGCAACACGACAAGCCTCTAAAGAACCTAAGCTCCTCGTTCGACTCTCCTATCAAATATAATGTATCATCCACATACTGAAGGTGAGAGACCCCAAGACCACTCATGCTAGAAAAAACATGGATGATTTCCCTCTCTCTGGCTCTAGATATCCTCCTCCCTAAGTCTTCCACCGCTATGATGAAGAGGAACGGAAATAGCGGGTCACCTTGCCTAAGATCCCTAGAGCTCTTAAAATAACCAGCGGGCGAACCATTTACCAAAATAGAAAAAGGAGGACTTCGATCCACTGTGATTTGGTTCCTTGGTGTGGAGAAATCTCTACCATAAAACAGAGAGCTCGTAGGCCTTATTTATTCTGCAGATCGAAGAGCAACGTAATTCCCCATTTATCTTAAGTAGTATAGTATAGAACAAAGGCATTATGGGTCGACTACAACGACTACATGGGCATCTAGTGTAGCGGTTTGGTCTTGCAAAGCCTTGACCATCTTCCGAAGTTCTAAACAATCTACAAATCAAACACTGTAGGAGCAGACTTCTCTACATTCAACCACGCCATAGTGACCAGCGTAGAAAACTCCAGTGCGCTCCTGCGCCCGGGGGCTAAAACAACCATCGGTAGAGAATTAATATATATTATTTATTTTATATATTCGGTTGGTTCGGATTTGTCGGCTAAAATCACATACAAACCGAACCAACCACTTTGGTTTGAATTTTTTAAAACCGAAACAAAACCGATCGGTTCGGTTTTGATCTTTTGATCAGTTTAATCGGTTTGGTTGATATCTTGTTCATCCCTAGGTTTAAAAAGGTTTGCCTAGAAAAAAAAGGGAGCTTTGTCACTCACTCCTCTGAAGAGTAAACATTTTACAGAGTTATTATATAAATCTCATGCATCCGTGGTGAAGTGATTATTATTTGAGTTTGGTAGGTATTTAATGGATATGAGTTTGGTATGTGATTATCTGAATTAACTCTCCAAGCTATCCATTTCCATTTTCTAATAGAAATTCAAGTCATTCTGTGGTGCCAATTGGAAAACAAACTTGCAAATAACCCAATATTCTTCCAACTTGCATTGAATAGTTGAGAGAAAGGTTGGTTGGTGATTTGTCCCCTTTCCAATTATGCTCCCCAATTTTGATTATACTACCATTTACCAATATGTTGTAACAAATTCTATCTAGATCTTGATTCGTTGTTTCCATATTTTTCTTCCTTAATTGATTCATGTTAGCTAATTTTTTTGGCAAAATTGGTTGCACCGAATCATTTTCATCCCAATAAATTGAAATTCTATTAAGAAATTTTCTTACTTTGACATATGACCTTAAAATTATAAATAATTATTGTATTTAGCAACTAAAAACAATTTTACTCACTGTTGGCTTTTTTTTAGTAAAATAAAAAATTACTGAACATTCGCACACACAGTGCACTTCCAACCCTAGTAGTTATAAATTTAGTAATTTTCACAACAAATACCATCACTACATGACCCAAAGCACCCAACCAAACACATCGCTCTGTTTCCGATCACCCATAGCTTCATTCGACACATGTCAGTCCCCATATACTAATCATCATCATCTAGCTTCTCTTTGGAAGATGTTACTCACCTTCATCCATTCTATGTGGGACATAGAGTGTGATTTTCTACAAATCTAGGCCCTAGACTCTCTGATCGTCCACTTTCGCAATCAAATCCATGACCTTCTGATGCAATATAATAATTGGCCAACACGTATCTCAAGGCGATAAAGCACAAAAGTCGGAAATGCCTATTTATGGAAAACAACTTGTTGAGAAAGACACACCGCCCATGGGGTTATGTGGTATGCGTTTTTATGCTAAATTCCATTGTTTAAGCCTCGAAAAATGTGTTTTTGCTGATTTAGGAAAGTTTTTGTTTTGCTAATAACTTATTTTAGGAAAAATGTGTTTTTACTGTTTGAGTCGCCGTTTGTGGTATTTGTTTTGGGAGTTGTTATGTGTATCATACTGTTTGGCTCGATACCCCAACCTTATCATTTAGATTTAAGGGGGTGTATTGTATCTGGATTTTGTGGGCAATTTAATAAATTCCATGAATTCTGAAAATTCACGTGTATTCAATTTGGATTTTAAAAAGTTCACAAAAGTCTAGGGGTATTCAATCAGGATTTTAAAAAGTCTTTCTGAAATCCACAACGTCTAGGGGTATTCAATATGGATTTCAGAAAGTTCACAAAAGTTTTAGGGTATTCAAAATATCATTCATATTTATGGATTCGGAAAATCATGGATTCTCATGGACTTTGTAGTGTTAGGTATAAATAACAAAGTTCAATAGTTTGACAGCCTCCATATCAAAGATTTCAACGTGAAACAAAGTCTCCCAAAGTTCTTCCTTGTGCGCCATGATAGAGTGGAATGTCGAGAAGATCAAATATAGCACATTCCCTTATGAAAAAAAATTCATCTTCTTTGCCTCGTCTCTCTCTTTCACTCTCTCCACCACGTTCGAGTAAATATTCTCTCCTCTGTCTTTCTCACTTTCATCGAAGACATGGCGAGCGAAGAGTAGCAGCAGCAGCAGAGAAGTAGCGCAGAAGCGGAGGAGAAAGAACTGGTTTACAAGACCAAAGTGATCCAGTTCTTGGGACGGACAACTCCAATAGTTCTTCAGATCGATAATGGCCCTTGCCCTATCCTCACTATCTGTAAGTAACCAAACAATCTCTGTGATTTCAATTGTCTTCACTCGATCATCATTGTTTGTTAATGGTGGAAATATTTGTTTGATTTGGGGGAAAAACAACAGGCAATGTTCTTTTATTGAGAAACAACTTGAATCTGTCTATGGATATATCAAGGATTTCGCCTCAGAAACTGTTCTCGCTTGTGGCCGAGCGCTTGATTGATTCAAATAGCAACATTGAGAACAAGGATGTTGGCTATGTGGAGAATCAACAGCATAACGTAGCCGACGCAATTGATCTTCTCCCTCGCCTTATGACGGGAATTGATGTTAACGTGCATAATTTTCTTCGACAAGAATGTCGTTAAGATGAATTTCCTCCTGAACCAGAAAATGATCCGGTAGAGAATGATGAAGATAATTTTGAATGAGATGATATTCAAAACCAATAGCAGCAAAGAGAAAATGCTAATCAATGGAGAATGAGTATTGCTAATCAAATGTGGCCAGCAGCTCAAGCAAACGTCAACGTTGCTAGCAATGATAATGAAGAAAGTGACCATGATCATGAAGGAGAAGAATGATCATAATACAATTTTATGAACGTTTACTTCTTATTTTAAAGATGCTAATTAACGACCTTTTCTTTTTCTAGTTTTTTTAGCACATGTATCTCTCACTTTTGTTAATTATATGCGGACGTTTTTTTGTTTCATCACTATTTACCAATTTCTTTTTTATCTTGCAAATAATTAGAAATCTGTAAAAGTCGTTCATACAAAGTCAGTGGATTTTCATAAATATCTAGAAAGTCTGTAGCAAAAGTCTATGGATTTAAGAAATCAACAGAAGTCCGTGGACAATTAAAAGAGTCTGTGGACAATTTAAGAGTCCGTGGACTTTTCAAATTATTTATCAATTCCATAAGAATCCATATACAATACACCCCCCTTAACTTTAAAAAATTGTTTGGTATACCCAAAGATGAAAATTACTCATGGTGTTGATAAGAGACTTTGTGTGAAGGATTCATTATGTAGTTTTTTCGATGTAGGATTTTTTAAGGTTTTAAATGCAATCTTTTCAAATGTGATATAATAGTTGCAACAATTTTTAAATTTACGTTTTGATAAAAGTATTTTATTTTTTTATTTTTAATATATATTTGTTTTGTCAACCCCTTTATGATTGATCAACACATTGAAATTTAACGAATACATGGCTAAATTTTAGTTTAATATATAATTGGTACTTTTTTTTTCTTTCATTCAAGAGTCAATTAACACTCCTAGACAAAAAAAAAATTCATCACCAAAATAAAAAAATAAAAAAATGATAAGTTGTCGTTATATAGTTTAGGTTGGTGCGACAAAGTTGAAACATCCCAAAACATCGGTGCAACCAAGTCAAATAATCAGATACACGTAGCAACTCCCATTTGTTTTCTTACTTTGAGTAGTTCCCAATTATGTAATAATTCCAGAATTACCTTTTTTGGCAAAATTTGGCTTTAGAGTCCTTTTAGGGTTACCATTGTTGCTTTAGAATTGGTTAGGGTTTCTTGGGTCGTAAATTAGTAGAGTTTATATAAACAAAACATTGTAATCAAGTTGGATTCAGTCATTGATTAATAAAATAGTTCTTTTCAAATAATTAGTTTCTTTGTTCTTGAGTGTTGTTTCGTTTTGTTTAATCCGGCATCACCTTTTCTATCCCCTGTCCTAAATTCAGTCTGAACACTTCCACCATAGAGTTGATCTTATTATTTTGTAACAATTTTTGTAGATTTCCTAGACACATACCTACAAACAACACCCATATACCATATGAAAGGAAAAAAAAAAAAAAGGTTGGAGATGAGAATAAAATGTTTGACTTTGTTGATCGGTCAGAAAAGAACAAGAAATTGGAGACGAGAATTAAAGTTTTGACTTTGTTGATCGGCCTCCATAATATTTGATTTTCTATATACTTGGAAGAACCCAATTACCATAATCCTAGGCTCCTAGCACAATAATAAAAGGGGCTTTAGCCTTGGACTGCCTCAAATTCCTAATTCATACCCACCAAGACGCCCTTCAATAACTGTGTTTTGCCCCCCTACAAAGTACCGTCAGCAACATGGCACACTCAACCGACAGAATATGAACATCTCATCTCGTCCAAGTCATTAAAACACACTTTCATCTATTTTGAAAAGATGTTGAGATATCTGGGTACCATACTTGCTGCCTAACAACACTTGGTTTTTCGTGATTTGACTTTTCTCTTAAATCAAGAAAGGTTTCACTTTTCACTTTAACTCTAGTTGAACCATTCTCATCAATCTACTATTATAATTAATTTATATGCATCATCATTATAATATACTACTTTCACATTCTCTTTGCCGAGGCTTTGCTCCTTGTCAATTTGATGTCTTAATTATCCTAGAATTTTGCCCATGTAAGATTAGGTTGAACTGGTTTTATAAGAAAAGAAAATGGAGCATTCTTAAAAAAAAACAATTTGACAAATGGGGATGGGAGGGTCATTTTTGGGTTTTGGTGAATGGGAAGGGAAATTTTGAGATTTTGCGAGGGAGGGGCAATTTCATAATTTGGCAAATGGGATGGGAGGGCGTTTTCAGGATTTGGTGAATGGGGAGGGGTAACTTTGAAATTTTACGAATGGGTAGGGACAATGTCGTAATTTTCCAAGGGAAAGACATTTTCGTAATTTAGAAAATGGGGGGAAGGGGAGGTGAGGTGAGAAGGGCATTGTCATAATTTTGTGAATGGGGATAAAAAAAAATTAGACAGGCCATTAATTTGTACCACCCTGCAATATGTAAATATTAAAACTTGGAGGGTTTTTTTAAGATTTTATAAAAACTTCGAGGGCTTTTTGGGAATTTAAGTGGAAACCACGCATACAGATTGGTTTTTAAATTGGAGGGCCTTTTCAAAATTTCATAAAGATTTGGAGGGCTTTTTGGGTTACGCCACATAGTAGCAGCCTTTCACTATTTAAGGGTGTTTTCGACAATTCGAGAGCAGACACACCACTTAGTAGCAGCCTGTCACTAATTGAGGGTGTTTTTTGACAATTCGATAACAGACACATACAACCAGCTGCCTTTAGAGATAAGATTTTTTTTTAATTTTTTTTTCCAAAGCATCCTTCCAAGTTAAAACATTATCATTTTTCTCACACTATCTACAACCCCTTGAGGTGTTGTGCCCCAATATCTCTATGCACCAAACCACCCTACCTCTGCTCAACATCACTAACTAACGAGTGTCACCATTTATGTTTTTTGTATTGTCCCCATCAACACATCACCAATTTTGTAAGCAATACCACCATAGCCAACCCAGGATTGTCAAATTATAATTCTTTTTATGTTATTTGTTTCTCGACACCCTTAATATCATTGGGTGTCTAGGGGTTGATATGAGGTTGATTTGGTTGTGTTATTCGTTTTAGATACATGGACACCCATAACAATAAGGGTGTTATGGGTGTCCATTCGGTTGTGAGTTTGAAATTTCATGGAAAATCTTGATAATAGAAGCGTCCAGTGAATGTTACCCTTTTTTGTACGAGTGTGACGGTGGTGACGTCTAGTAGTGACCTGTCAACGTGGACCTAGTTTTATTAGGATAGCTGGTGGTGGTTGTCAGTAGATGCAATCGGTATTGAGTTTGGAATACATGGACACCCTTAACAAATAGGGGTATGTAATGGATATT